>JAQQTP010000020.1:2400000-3600000 GCA_029884605.1 Ormosia emarginata | reverse complement strand
CGCGACGTCTTAATAAAAAAAATATAAAAATAAAGATAAAAAATAAATAGTATTATTTAAATAATTAAATTAGGAGGGAATTAATGGACGCCGTGGCGCTGTAAGCATAATGTCGCGGCGTGATGCATCTTTTGGGGTTTAACGCCGCGACGGTTCATACGTCCTTCAGTTTTCCCCCTTTCTGCTACACACCTCTCGTTTTCTCTCAACTTTTCCATCTTATTTTTGTTTTATCTTCCTTTCTAGCTTCATTTCTTGTTTCAATATAAGGTATGAAGCTTTTTCATATTGTTTATTGTTATTTTATATATTGTTATTTCATTTTTTATTTTAGTTTCTTATTTTTAAATGTATATTTTGTTGTTTTTAGGAGCAATATATGTGGCAGGATAGGTGTTTTATAGTTTTTATGTAGTTTAGGTGTAGTTATTCTGCCTAGGGGAAGAGATTTTGCCTGATTTGGGGTATTTCTGGGTTCTGGGTAAGCACGCATTGCAGCGTGCTTGTTGAATGTCGCGGCTCCATGATAAAAGTATTTGAATGTCATGACGTGTTGTTAAATTTACTTGAATGTCGCGGCGTGGACTATAAATGTCGCGGCGTTGACATGAACAGATTGAGTGTCGCAGCGCAGGTTTAAATGTATCGACGTAGGACATTTAATTTTCCAGAATTTTCCAGAATTTGTAAATTAATACTGCCAATTACTTGATATTGACTCTTTGCAATTCCTTTTCAGGTACAATGGGCTCAAAGAGACAATGTGGATCCTCCAGCCAAAGAAACAGGAAGCCACCTCCCCCTCCACCATTTGACAAGGGGAGATTTGTTTCAGCCAATGCTGCTCAGCGGTATGTCACACTAGTTTCTAAACCAGTGATAGTTGAGCGAGGATTCTCCTTCAAGGAGACTATCCCTGAGGATATGGATAGGACCATCTGCCACTACCACTGGGGCAGATTTGCACAACACCCTGAGAGGGCAGTACTTCTTGTGGTTCACGAATTCTACATGAACATTGACACCACCGACGCCAACACCATTACGGTTATTGTGCGGGAGCGTCAGGTCTCCTACTCTACTGCAGTTATAAGGGTAGCACTAAACTTGCCGGCTTCTCCATTGGTCTGTGAGTACACCACATTTTCTCACAGTCAACCCCGACGACATTGATCTCGCCACTGTGACAGCTAGAATCTGCACGCCTGCATCACAGCCAGTGTAGTGGGTATTAAGCGTCCAGACTGTCAGACCCCGATTCTTTCCTCGAGCTTGTCTGACGCCTGAGGCTCGAGTCTGGTACCATTTCATTTGCAAGCAGATTCTGCCGTCCGCTAACTTGTCTGAGGTGACTCGAGATCGGGCGATCCTGACTTATGCTATTCTCGAGCATCAGGCCATCGATGTCGCTCATATCATTCATCAGCAAATCAGGAGGGCTGCTAGGGAGTGTCGGAGCCTATTCTTTCCTTCCCTTATTCATCAGCTATGCCAGAGGCAAATGGTCCAGTGGCAGGACCATGAGGAGCGTTCAGAGGTTAAACAAGCTATGAATGATTATTTTATTGAGCGGATTAGAGCAGCTCCAGCTCCTCCACCAGCCAGGAGAGCTCAGAGGCAGGTGCTAGTAGAGCCTAGAGCAGAGCCCAGGGCAGCACCAGTTGATGCTGCAGCCTGGAGGACACATATAGAGGCTCAGGTTGCTCAGATGCCAACCATGTTGCCTTGCACCATTCAGACGCAACGGTGGATGGCGAGCGATTATAGCTACCTATGGAGCATTACCCAGTCCCCGACTTCCTGCCCATTGCTGTTGTTGACCCACCACCACCACCATCACAGGATCTCGGGCCCTTTCACCAGCCAGCAACTGCACATGATGATGAGGACGAGTCCTTGGGCGAGCATGAGGATGCTGATGACAAGGCTACAGACTCTGAGAAAGCCGCCATCTAGCCCTTGTGGCATTCAGGGCACAGTCCTTTCGTTGTATTTCATTTTTGTTAGTATATTGTATGTTTTTCATGTATAGTGAGGACACTGTTTTTCATGTATAGTGAGGACACTGTTTCCCTCAAGTTTGGGGGTGTCTTAAACTATATATGTGGTTTTGATACATACGTATGTTGATAATTATTATTGTAATATTGCTTATTTTTTATATGATATTTTGGTATGTTTGTTATTATGTATGTTTTGATAGTATCCATAGGAGCTTGTACCTTGACAAACAATTTCATGAAAATCTCATTCAAGATACAATTGTCGTTCCCTTTCACAAAAGGATATCATGTTGTTAATAACTAGTGTGCGATGATTATCAATGATAGATATAAATGTAAATTGACCTCAACATTTCTGTGAATCCATATACAATCTTTGAGGCATGCTGAAGCAATCTAGTTTCTTTTTATGCTTGGTATGTTTCCCATCCGCATGCTTGTTTAACTTTGGAAATGATAAGAATTTTTGCCTAGAGAAAGTTTATGAATTGTACATATGGAAGTTTTAATTATCCGTAAGATTATGTTTGAACTCTCTTAAGGGGAAATCCTAATTTGTGCATGATTGAGGAAGTGATCAGGACATTGTTTGGACCGATTGAGCCTTAAAAAGCTTACCTTGACACGATCATATCCTTAGGTCCCCTTTGAAGCTTGAAATATGTTTGGCCTTATGTTATTCGTCACCTACATACTCCATACCATGTAACCATTCTAATTGCATGTGAGAACATTGCATTTATTATCTTACCATCATTGTTGGTTGAGTTCATGCCATATGATTTCTTGAAGTAAGTCCAATAACTAGGGGTATTATGTAAGTCAAATTCAAACATGAACTTGTAAGAACCATCTATAATTAGAAAAGCATTGCTTTGTAAAAGTAAAAAGAAAGAAGAAAGAAAAAAATGAGAAAAGAGACCAGCAAAGCAAAAGAAAAGAAGAAGAAAAGTTAAATACAAAAAGCATTGAATGGTTCTTATGAGTTTTGATCTTTCAAAGTCCTTTTTGGAATACCCTGATAGTTTCAATTGAGCTGAAGTCTTCAAATTGTATGTGTATGTTTCTCAATGTATGTGTTAAATCCATTTTCCATTGTTATTTAACTCATACCATTGGTCTTACATTATAAGTTGTGAAAGACCCTTTTGATCCTCAATTATGTGTGAGTTACGTTAGTGGAGAGAGAGTTGAATTATAATGTTGTGGATTCCTTGATGCATATTCACTTGTATATTCATAAACTTATTTGGGTAAGTCTTAATTGAATAGAAGGAGTTCTATTTGTATGATTGCGGGAAATATGTCTTGTATAAAGGGAAACTGTGAATGTTAGCATGATGAGGATTGTGTATGTGTGAAACTGATTGTGAGACAGGTACATTCTATGAGATTTTATGCAGTCATCATACACTAGTTCAGTTTAAGTGAAAGTGGAAAGTTCAAAGTTGTTGAACGCAGGTTAACAAGTTGATCTATATAAATGTACTTTGTTTTACTCGAGGACTAGCAAAAATCTAGTTTTGGGGATGTGATAATTCCACAAATTGTAGTTATTTGTGCCCTCATATTTGTGCTATATTGATGGCTTAATCCTTGTTTTGATGCATGATTAGAAGACTTTAGCTTCATATTCATGTAATTCAGTTTCGATGTCTTCTATCATGATTCTAAGAAAATGTTTCCTATTCTTTGATAGATTGAGTACGTTTGCACTTATTGTTGAATTGGTAATTTCTCTATGGCAGATAGGGTTCCAACCAAGTGAAACTTGGAAGATTTGGACCAGTATTGCAAGAGAAAGCCAAGTGTAAGGATCAGCTTATCACGCCACGGCACAAACATATCAATGTCGCGGCGTGGTGCATCCTCTGTTTCAGATAGAGAGCTACGAAATTTGTACGCCGCGACGTGGTAACCTAAATTGTATACGCGTCGCGGCGTAGAAAGTTGAATGTCGCGGCGTGACTCTATTTTCTGAGCCCTATAAATACTGTTACATTAATTTTCTATGAAGAGTTAGGTTATTTTTGGAGAGTTGCGGCCAGGGTTTTACATCTTACACTGAAAGGAAGCAAAAGTGACCAAGATTGAAGGTCATCTTCACCTTGGAAAAGGATTGAAACTTGAAGGATCATTCTATTGAGCTTTCTCTTCTCTTTCCTTCATCTTCATCTCTTTCCTTATCATGACAATGAGTATTTGTGATATATTTTCGTTTGTCATGAGTGGCTAAGCTATTTATAGGGCTTTTCTTTGGATCCTTCTATGGATGTTGAATAATATTGTAATCATTTGAGTTTATATACATGGTTTGGTTTTGTTCAATCATATAATGCTTAATGCTCTTGAATGTTTGATCAGCTTTTAAATGATTTGATAAAATCTAATGAACCTAGACATAGCAATTTGGATTTGAGATCATATGTATGCTTGATGCATGTTCTATTTCATTCAATTGGTTTGGATGCGATAATTCGTTAATAAGATAGAAATATACCTATTGACCATGCATAATAGCATAATAATTAATTGGGAATATATCTTAATGAGTGGATTTACGCTAATTCTCATGAAAATATAGTGAATTAGGTAACTGAAGCATGGTTGATTGACCTAGACATAGGATTTTAACTATATTAGATTCTCAAGTTAACCTAATCATTTTGTTTATATTGCTCATAAGGATTACTTGTTATCAATAGAAGTAGGAGGTGAAAAAAAATTTCATATTCTCTAATCATCAACTTAATTCAATTTTATAGATTTTAAGCTCTTCTAATTAATTCACATATCCTTTTCTCGATTTATTTGTTCTTGAATAGAAATTCTTAAACTATTGGTTAATAGTTAGTACCGAACTTAACCATAGTCCTCATGAGAACAATATCTGATTCTTAACTATACTACAAGTACGATCCATATATTTGCGGTAAGCAAAAGAACGAACACTTTGCAGATACCAACTCCCCCTGTTTCAATACGTTCTGCTGTTGCTGCGCAATGAAAAAACTACCATAACGTACTTATCTCATATACTTTTCAATATCCACTACTGAACATTTCTCTAGTGAAAACCTAATTGTTAGAGACCTAATAAGCTATGGGTGGGGTTGGGATAGCTGTTGGATCAGGTCTTCTCAAAAAAAAAAAGTTATTGGATTGGTATGACTTCCTGGGACTGGGATTTTGATTTCATAACAAAATTTTGCAAACAGAAAAGGCAATGATATAAAAAAAAATTAAGAATTTTAAGAAACTTTTTATCTTATGATATCATTTACTATTATTATATATTATCAAAAGGTTTGCTTGCACTATTTATTATTTTCTGCTTTATATATATATTTTTATTTTTATATTATTATTAAGAAAAAGTATAATTTATATTTAATAAAGAAATAATATTAGTTAGTAATAATTCTAATGTAACAAGATTATATAACAACTTTCAAAATTTGATACACAATTTTTATGCATAAAAATTGTATCTCTACTTTAGTCTTAGCTCTGCCAATTACATTTAACGAATATGAAGTTGACTGCATGTACTAGATCACAACCCTTGCTGATAAATAATATATACAATAAATTGAAAATATAGTTACTCGAGTAAAATTGGAACACTGAAATTTGGTTTAAAGAACGATAAGAACAAGATTTGCACTTCAGACATGAATTTCCTAAACCACTTTAAGTGTATCAAATATAAAGGTAACAATTTCTATACAAGATTTTAGACTAGATAGATGAGCAAATAACACTTTATCCTTGTCTGCTTGTCAATTTGAATCTAGTTCATGAAGCTGTAGATAAAGCAACAGTTGACCTCCACCATCAGCCACTCCCAAGGCACCTCCTCCCGAATCATCGGTAGCAACACATGTAACAGTGCCATCTAATACCAAAGAATAGCATTTATTTTACAAATAAGAGAACCAGTCAACTTTTTGCTTATGCATCATTGAAACCATATCTCAAATATGAATAATGATACCTCAAAATGACATTACATAGTACATTAAACCAAATTATTCAGATTATTAAAGCCACAACTACCAGGAATGACCTAGGATAAGCAGAGTAGAAACATATTTGTATCCCAAATTCTAATTAATTATAGTAGTATTATTCCTGGTATTTTCAAATTGATATATACAATTAAATTAAGTTCCTCCAACAGTTTGTTGTTCAATTGAGAGTGACAACAACTTTATTGTCAACAGCACTTCAAATGGCTATTAAGTATTAATGAACTCGATTTTCTTCCTTGCAAGATGGTGAAAATATTGAAAGTCTGCAAGCCACCTTTTCAACCAAAGATGTAAACCTTCCTGTGCAAAACTAACCCCTCTCCTAATTGATGCAGACAGGAATTTGCTTAATTGGGCTTGAATGGAGAGGGAAAATATGAAAATAGGTTGTGTATGTATGTGGGATAAAGGGTTTGTGAGGGAGGAGTCCACCTCCTTGGATAGAAAATATTTTAGAGTTGATGCCAACTTTTCAACCAAAGATGTAAACCTTCCTATGCAAAACTACCCCCACTCCTAATTGATGCAGCCCAGGAATTTGCTTAAATTTTGGGGTTGAATGAAAGGGAAAATATGAAAATAGATTAGGAGTCCACCTCCATGGATGGAAATCTAATATGATCAGAATTCTAAGCCTAAGTTGAAAAGAACACCAAAAGATATTGTCGGAATATACTTCACTGAATTCTACTTCACTAAATTTTGTTGAAATTACTTAAAAGAATCCTTATTTACAGATCCAATATGTATATAGAACTAACTGGATGCTTAAAGTGGCTTAATTAATGATTTTTGAATGACTTTTGAACTACACTTAAATACTTAGAACTTTAATTACGATATTGGACTTTTCTAGGCTTCATTAGCTTATCAAATACATAAAACAATGACTCTTGACTAGCTAAAATATCTAATACTCTAAAATAATACAGAATTAAGACTCAACTAGTAAAACACTTAGTTGACACATAAAGAAGGCTTCTTTATTCTCCATCACTAATACAAAGTTGAAAATATTTAATTTTATATATCCTAATATAAAAATATTTTACCAAAGCTTAGCATAGAAAGTAGGAAAAATAAAGAGAATAGGGAGAATAGTAGTATGTTTCTGCATTAATTTAAATGTTTACAAGAAGGAAGCACATATAGGGAGCTATACATTAATTCTAAGCCTAAAAAACAAGCAACAAAACTCAAAAAAACAAAGTCTACAAAAAACGTGGTAACTGTCCATCCACACTTCCAATCGGCCACCAACCATCACCTTTCAGCACTCCCCCTCAAGTTGGTGTATAGATATCAAGCATGCCCAACTTGCTTATCAAAAGTTCAAAGTGTGGCCTTGGGAGTCCTTTAGTTAGAATATTAATAGTTTGTTGAGTTGTAGAAACAAAAGGCATGCAGATCACTCCTCCTTCCAACTTTTCCTTTATGAAATGTCTATCAATTACTACATGTTTAGTTCGATCATGCTACACTGGATTATGAGCAATGCTAATTGCAGCTTTGCTATCACAATATAGCTTTATAGGTCCTTCAACTGCCCTTTTTATTTCTTCCATAACTTGTTTTAGCCACAGCACTTCACAAATTCCACTTGCCATTGCTTGGAACTCTGCTTCTGCACTACTTCTTGCTACTACATTGTGTTTTTTATTTCTCCAAGTGACAAGATTCCTCAACCAAAGGTTGATTTCCTATCATTTATAGATCCTACCCAGTCAGCATCAATGTAGACTTCAATCCCTCTTACCTTTTCTTGGAGTACTTTTCAAATACCTCAAGATTTGGTAGATAGCTTCTAGATGCTCCTCATAAGGAGAATGCATGAATTGACTGACCACACTAACTGCAAATGCTATGTCCGGCCCAATGTGTGAAAGATAGATTAGCTTACCAACTAGTTTTTGGTACCTAGTGGTGTCAACTGGAACCCTCTTTTCACCATCTCCAAGCCTTTGATTTGCTTCCATTGGTGTTTCAGCGGGTTTGCAAATGTTTCAGAATAATCTATATCATATGTTTGGGTGAACCCCTTTGCAGCCAGCCGGTCCCATATGAATTATACTTGACTGTAAACACCCACTTGCATCCCACAATCCTTTTTCCTCTGGGCAAGTCAGCTACATCTCAAATCTCATTCTTGTCCAAGGCCTTCATCTCCTCAAGGACAGCTTCCTTCCACTCTAGAACATTTAAGGCATCTTGAGTGATTTTTGGAATTTCCACACTAGACAGTTGTGAGGTGAAGGCATGAAATGAGGGAGACAATTTATCATGACATATCTGGAAATAGGATGATTAGTACAAGTTCGAACACATTTCCTACGGGCAACAGGAAGATCTAAGGACTCCGAATCGTTAGGGGTAGCAGAAATTTTACCTAAAGACCTAATTCAGTCCAATTCTCTTCCCGAATTGGACTTTTGGCAATGTTTCAACAAGAGGCCTTCTTTCTTTGGTAGATATTTCTTCCTTGTGAAGACACGTAGCTCCTCTTCTTTCTCCCTTGGTTTCTCACACATCTCTGTGAGGATTGCGAGAAGAACGATTATCTTTGCAAAGTGCAATGGGAAGGTCAGTGGTAGGCTCAGGTTGAACCGGAATCGACGGAGACGGAGGAGCAGGAGATGAGTCACTGGTGTCCACAACAGGTGCAGCCTCCGGAGTAGTAGGATGAGGACGACGGTGATAAGTAAGACGAAATGGCTCCAAGGGATACTTAGGAGCAACAGGGGCAGCCTCTTGTATATGTGAGACAGGTGGACTTAAAACGGGAGAATCGAAGATTGGAATAGGCAAGACTTGAGAAACAGACTCCGACAAGACTTGTGAGGCAAAGAAAAGTGTATCCTCGAAAAAGATAACATCTGCGGAGATGTGAGAACGATTTGTGGATGGAGAATAACATTTGTACCCCTTTTGAACTCGAGAATAACCAAGAAAGATACACTTAATGGCGCGAGCAGCAAGTTTTTCGAGACCTGGAGTAACATTGTGGACAAAACATATGGAACCCAAAACATGAGGGGGGACAGTATAAAGGGGTGCCTGAGGATATAGAATAGAGTGAGGAACCTGGTTATTGAGAACAGAAGATGGCATTCGATTTATTAAATAATCTGCAATGAGAACAACATCACTCCAAAATTTCATAGGAACATTAGAATGTAATATGAGAGTACGAGCTGTTTCAATGATATGACGATGTTTGCGCTCAGCCACACCATTTTGTTGAGGTGTGTGAGGACAACTCGATTGATGAACTATACCATGCGATACCATGAAAGAATTAAAAGGGGCAGAAAAATATTCTTTGGCATTATCACTGCGTAAGATACGAATAGTTTATCCAAATTGATTATGTATTTCAGCACAAATTTTTTGAAAAATAGTAAATAACTCAGAACGTTCTTTCATTAAAAATAACCAGGTTCAACGAGAGAAATTATCGATGAAAGTAACAAAATATCTATATCCTAAGAAAGCAGAAATACGACTAAGACCCCAAACATTAGAATGAACAAAACCAAAAGGAGACTTTGCACGATCTGTAACCTTGCTTGGAAAGGATGCCCGAACATGTTTTCCAAGCTGACATGCCTCACTCCAATGCAGGTAAATTAGAGAGATGAGGGACCATTTTCTTTAATTTATTCAAACTCGGATGACCAAAACGACGATGAAGAAGACTAGGCGACTCTGTGGCAACACATATGGTAGAGGATGGAGGTTGTAAGTAGTAGAGACCGCGTGACTCAGATCCTGCTCCAATCGTCTTCCCCGTGCTCCGGTCCTGGATAGAAAAGGAAGTAGAAGTGAAGGTTATGGAACAATTAAGAAATCGAGTAAGTTGACTAATAGAAATTAAATTAAAAGGACATCCAGGTACAAATAAGACTGAATTTAAAGATAGAGAGGAAGAGGTGAAGCATGACCAATACCAGTGGCTTGAGTTTTAGAGCCATTAGCAAGGGTGATGTGATGTGGTGTTTTAGTAGAGGATAAAGTAGAAAAGAGAGAAGAGTTACCAACAATATAATCAGAAGCACCAGAATCCAAAATCCAGGAACCAACAGGAGATGAATGAGAGAAACAAACCATAGAATTACCAGAATGAGCTATAGTTACTGAAGATGAGGCTGGTTGGGCTGCCTTAAGCTGAAGGTACTCCTTATATTCATCAATTGAAAATTTGCTCTGACTGTGACCTGTCTGATTATCATACACAACCTCGACTTTCTGATCGGCAGACTGTGTCACATTAGCTTACTTTTCTAGGAAACCATGAAGAGAATAACACTTGTCTTGGGTATGACCCACGCGCTTGCAATAAGAGCACTGAGGACGATCACCTCTACCACGACCACCTCTTCCACCACGCCCACGGCCTCGTCCTCCACGGTTTGCCGAATTAGAGACAAAGGTCGAGGACTCTGAAGCTGTCTGGGAGCCAATCTCAAATGTCTCCACTGGTGACAGAACTCGTAGAAGACGATCAATGAGCTCCTCCACCGTGGGGATGTTAGGATTAGTTAGTGCTTGATTTCGGACAGATTCAAAATCCGTATGTAAACCGTGAAGAACAAAGACCATATACATATTATCAAGTTTTGCTAGTACCTTCGTAAGATCATCACCTGTTATAATGCGTTTAATGTCATCAATGACGGACTGTGCTTTGTTCAGATAAGAGGGAAGGTCATGATCTGTCATCTGAAGAGTGGCCAAATTATGGACAGAAGCATAGAGACGTTGTAGATCATTGGAATAGACATTTTGAGCTTTCTTCCATATTTCATAACAAGTTTTGTACGGGCGAAAGTGTACCATCAACTTCGGATCAATAGACTGCCATAAAATAGAGACCAACTGATAATCTGCACTTTTCCATTCATCACGAATTTTCTCATCAATCTCTGCTTCCTTCTTGGTGAGATGTTCATAAAGCCCTTGACCTAAAAACCAAACTTCAACCGTATTGTACCAATCCACAAAATTCTTACCATTGAGTTTTTCCGATGTGATAATGGGACTTCCAGAGAAAGCAAGAGAGATGAAACCCTTCCCTGTAGACCCAGAACCAGCACCAGAATTGATGTCAGAACCATTGGAAGAGTCGGTGGTTGAATCGGACATGGTGAGTGTTGGAAATATATGTAATTAATATATGTAATTAGGTGTAAATTAGTAGTACAGTTGTTAGTCCCACATCATGTATATTGTGTAATTATTTATTACTTATTGAATATATATTCAGTCTCCGTTGTGTAGTTGAAACACACGGTTCAATATATGTCTTTCTTTTTCTTTCTCTCTCTCAACATGGTATCTAGAGCCTAGAGAAAGGCAAATCCTAGAACAGGCCTGCCTACCGGAGAGGACCCACTGTCCCCGGTGCCAATTTTTTTTTTTCTAAGACCCGTGTCATCACTCCGGTACCGGATCTCCTCTGCCGTGCTCCTTTCCCCGGTCTCGGCCCACTGCCGCCGCCGTGCGTCGTCTCTCTCGCCACCATCGCCGACGTCCTTTTCGGCCACCACCACCACCGCTCGGAGCGCCTCCTGCTCGGCCGGCCCGATCCCCGAAGCACGAGCCCGGCCGCCCATCCACGCGCCCACACGCGCGAGTACGATCTGGGCTGCGTTTCGCACCACACGGCTTTTCTTTGGATCCTTCTATGCGCTTCACTCCGACCGCGCGTGACGGCGCGTTAGGCCTTCTTTCCGGCCGCCGTTCGTCCCACCGTGGTCGCCGATGCCTCTCCTCCGTTGAGCCCAGGTCCTCCACTTCCCCCCGCACCCATAAGACGTGTCGTACACCTTCCGTATACGTTTCGGTACTATTCATTGCGTTTTTGGGTTGTTATTTGTCATCCGACCCATGGCTTCCTTGAGTCCTACGATGCTCGAAGGTAGAACCCGTGTTTTCGGTAATTATATCGGTGCCCGTCTCTCCACCGACAAATTAGATGGCACTAATTATGATTCTTGGGCCTCCGACGTCAAACTTTGGCTTACACGGCCAAGGGTACGAGAATCATCTCACTACCAAGGTTGATTACTGCGTGCCATGGCCTCATGCCGACCGTCCCGTGGGAAAAAGATTGATGCTCGGTTGTGCGGTGTGCTTAAGTCCACCATCCACTCCTCTTTGAAGCAGATTTTTCGGCTCATTTGACCCGTGAATCAAAGTGGGCGCGGAGCCAAGGTCCTCACACCAATGATACTCGGCGATTGTATGGGGTTTGTCATGATCTTATGAGTCTTATTGCCCAGGAGGTTTGATGGCTCTATGTCTACCTACTTGGGCGTACTTCATGGTGCTCTCCACGATTTCAATGAACTGTTGCCTCCAAATTATTAAGAAGATACCCCTAAGCAAAGGAACTTGAACAACGGAACACCTTCTTCATGCTTTTGGGCCTTTATGGTTTACTCCGCGGATTACTCCACCATCCGTGATCGATTTTGGGATCTCCATACTCTTCTTCCCACTCTTTCTGCGACGTGTTCTACCTTGCTTCGGGTTCCAACTAAGCACGATCGATTCTCTTGTTGCTCCCATCACCGGTGACACATCCGCCTTGCCTCTCGGACCAACGGTCGTGGCCGTTCCCGTGGGGGTCACTCGGTTCCAAACCTCGTCCGAAATGTGATCATTGTCATCGCACAGGGTCACACCATTGATAAATGTTGGACTTTACATGGCCGTCCTCCCCGTCTCGCTAATGTTGCACGACTAGTTCATGAAGCTCTACTCCACCGAGACACTCTTGAGCCTTCGAACCACCTAGAGCCTCTCCCCGATTATGCATGAATTTCGAAGTGGTTTGAGCGGCGTCGATCCTCTCGTTCCACCTTTTCATTGCGCACACCCAGGTAATTCCTATGCTTGTCTCTCTCCCAAATCCACCATCCCTTGGCCCTTGGGTTCTTGATTCTGTGCATCCGACCACATTTCTCGGTAATAAGGCTTTGTTTTCTCAACTCTCTACTTAAGTTATTTGCCTATGGTTACTTGACTAATGGTTCTCGAGACACAATCTCAAGGGATTGCACCGCCTGTGCAAATCCCCTACCTTCCCTCACCGTTGATTCGGTTCTCTATATTCCCGGGTGTCTTTTTAATTTACTTTCTATTAGTCGTTTAACCCGTTCTCTTGATTGTTCTATTACTTTCACTAAAGATTCTGTTTCTCTGCAGGACCGGAGTTCGGGACGGATGGATGATTGGCACCGGATATGAGTCCCATGGCCTCTACCGGCTCTCCAACCCTTCTCATGTTTGCTCTTCGCCACGTGATTCCCTCTTACCATCCATGCTCGGTTGGGTCATCCTAGCCTTGCCAACTACGAGAGAATGGTGCCGAGCCTCTCTAAGTTATCGAGTCTTCCTCAGTGAGTCATGTCGGTTAGGGAAACACACCCGTAGTCCGTTTCCCCGATCGTTTTGGTACTCGAGCCGCGTCTCCTTTTACCTTAGTTCATTCGATGTAATGGGGTCCTAGTCGTACTATTTCTACTTTAGGGTCCAAGTATTTTGTTACCTTTATTGATGATTACTCTCGATGTACTTGGTTATTTTTAATGCAAAACAGTCTGAGTTATTCTCCATATTTCAAAAGTTTTATCAAGAAATTAAAACTCAATTTGGTGTTCCTATTCGTACTGCAAAATAATGCTAGTGAATACTTATCTCATCAATTTCAGACTTTTATGGCTTCTCATGGCATTCTTCACCAAACATCTTGTGCCCATACACCTCAACAAAATGGGGTAGCTGAACGTAAAAATAGACACCTTATTGAAACAACTCGGACCCTCTTACTCCATAGTCGTTTCCCTTTCGTTTTGGGGTGATGTTGTCCTTACTTGCATGCTACCTTATTAATCGCATGCCATCCTCTCGTGCTTGATAACCGGGTCCCTCATTCTGTCTTGTTTCCACATCGGCCTCTTCATTCTCTTCCGCCTCATGTCTTCGGGTCCACTTGTTTTGTCCATAATCTCTCTCCCTTGTCTAGATAAACTTACGGCCCGATCCTCAAATGTGTCTTCCTTGGTTACACTCGGTCCCCAAAAGGTTATCGTTGTTATTCTCCTACTCTACGACGTTACCTTATCTCGGGTGATGTTACTTTCTTCGAGTCCGTACCCTTCTTTGAGTCGTCTCCTTCGCCTCCCGAGTCAATCTCTACGTTCCTTCCGGCTCTCTTGTCCCCGTCACCGTCGAGTCCGAACCGCCCCACCCTCTACCCATACGGATCCCCAAAGCACCACCGATCGTTTCTTCCACACTTATCACCGCCGACCACAACCTCCATCGTGCCCCGTGTCCCTCCTCCAGATACTACTGCTGAGGTCATTGCGGACTCTTCTCCGGAACCAAATCATTTACCGGCCCAATGACCTTTATCGGACGACTCGATGTTCCCATTGCCTTGCGAAAAGGTATCCTGGTCCTACTCGTAATCCTTCTCCTCATTATATTGCTTTAAGTTATCACCGCCTTTCTTCTTTACACTTTGCTTGTCTTTCTTCCTTGTCTTCTGTTTCCATCCCTAAATCTCCAGGTGATGCCTTGTCCCATCCCGGATGGAGACAAGCAATGATTGATGAAATGAGTGCGCTTCACAATAGTGGTACTTGGGAACTGGTTACTCTTCCTCTTGGGAAATCTGTTGTTGGTTGTCGGTGGCTTTATACAGTCAAGATGGGTCCTGATGGTAAAATTGATCGTCTCAAAGCCCGTCTTGTGGCGAAAGGGTATACACGATTTTTGGCTTAGATTATGGGGATACCTTCTCTCCTGTGGCTAAAATGGCTTCGTCCGGGTTGTTTTTGTCCATTGTTGTGCCATTCGACACCGGCCTCTTCATCAACTTGATATTAAAAATGCATTCTGCAAGGTGATCTAGAAGAAGAAGTATATATGAAGCAACCTCCTGGATTTGTTGCTCGGGGGAGTCTTCTAGCCTGTATGTCGTCTCCACAGTCTCTTTATGGTCTCAAACAGTCTCCTAGAGCCTGGTTCGGACGATTCAAAGACCGTGATTCAATTCTTTGGCATTTGGTATGATTCGAAGTGAAGCGAGATCACTCGTGTTTTATCGCCACACATTTTTGACCCAAGGCCGCATTTATCTAGTTGTGTATGTTGACGACATAGTCATCATTTGGAAGTGACCACCATGGCATATGTGAGTTAAAACAACAATCTCTCTTTTCACTTTCAGACCAAAGACTTGGGTAAACTACGATATTTCTTGGGGGTTGAGGTAGCTCAATCCAAGGATGGTATAGTAGTGTCTCAAAGAAAGTATGCTATGGATATCCTTGAAGAAACAGGATTGTTGAATGCCAAGCCGACTTGATACTCCCATGGATCCAAATGTCAAACTCCTACCAAATCGGGGAGCCTCTATCGGATCCGGAAAGTATAGGAGATTAGTTGGGAAGTTAAACTACCTCACTCAAATTACTCGGCCGACATCTCTTTTGCGGTCGGTGTGGTTAGCCAATTCCTAAACTCTCCTTGTGAGGACCACTGGGATGCAAAGATACGAATCCTCAACATACATTAAGGAGCCCCTGGAAGAGGTCTCATCTATGAAGATAAGGGACATACTCGGGTCGTTGGATACTCGAGATGTTGACCCTTAAAGCGAGGTTCTCCTATCATTCGACAGACGATCCACTTCGGTATTGTGTATTCATGGAGGCAACTTAGTTTCTGGAAAAGTAAGAAGCAAAATGTTGTTGCAAGATCTAGTCTTTGACGAGAATATCGAGCTATGGCCCACGATCACTTGTGAACTCACTTGGTTGAAACAACTCCTCAAAGAACTTCAATTTGGTGAGGTTATGAAAATGACACTCATATGTGACAATCAGTTAGCTTTGCATATAGCTTCCAATCCAGTGTTCCATGAAAGGACCAAACATATCGAGGTCGATTGTCATTTCATCGTGAAAAGATTCTATCGAGACATCATCACAAACTTTGTCAACTCAAATGATCAGCTAGCAGATGTCTTCACCAAGTCTTCCGAGAGGTCCACGAATAAGTTATTTATGTAACAAGCTTGGTGCATATGATTTATATGCTCTAGCTTGAGGGGGAGTGTTGGAAATATATGTAATTAATATATGTAATTAGGTGTAAATTAGTAGTACAGTTGTTAGTCCCACATCATGTATATTGTGTAATTATTTATTACTTATTGAATATATATTCAGTCTCCGTTGTGTAGTTGAAACACACGGTTCAGTATATGTCTTTCTTTTTCTTTCTCTCTCTCAACAGTGAGAAGGAGAAGAATGAAAGTTCTTGAAACTGGACTTTGATAGTCAAAAGGAGGCCAGAGGACACCGGCGAACAAGACGGAGATGACGCGTGGACGAAACGGCGCGTGGACGGCGACGCGTGGAGCTCAGGCGCACGGAGATCTGCGGATAGTGGCGGCGCGTGACGGCCAGTGACGGCGAAGAACGAAGGTGGGTCTTCTCGAAAACGGATCGTCGACGCTTTCTGAGTTGTCCGATCACCTTACTTTGGTGATCAGAGACGGTGGCCGGTGACAGTGGCTGGAGACAGTGGCCGGAGACGATCGCCGGAGAGCGGTTCTTGACCAGATCGAACCCTAGCTCTAGATACCAAGTTATGATAGCTGAATGGCTTAGAAACCTTCTCAGCCTCCTCAATTTATAAAATGATAAGTTACAACAATTGAATACAGAATCCCTTGATTTTAGGGATTAACTATTAACAACAATATCAAACAATATCAAGCTATATCAAACTATATCAGACTATATCAAATCTAAATCAAACAATATCAACAATAACAAAAATATATATTGGCCTATTTCAAAGCTTAGACTTGTTAGCTTATGTAAAAGCCTGTTGACCTTATTTAAAAGGTAGGTTTGTTAACCTATGTAAATGTTTGTTGACCTATTTAAAGATAGGCTTGTTAGCCTATTTAAAGACTTGTTGACCTATTTAAAAGTAGGTCTGTTAGTTTATTTAAAGGCCTTATTGCAAAGAAGGCTTTTAAGCAAAGCCAGACTTTTAAAAAGATTAGGTCAGGCATTTAAAATTGACCTATTTCAGGATCACAGGCCAGGCTCAAGCCTTACAATTAGGATACAGGCCAAGCCTGTTTAAGGCAAAGCCTGGCTTGGTCTAACCTATTTCCACCCCTAGCTCCAGATCTGTTTTGTAATAGCATTGAGGGAATATTATCTAAGTTTTCTATTTCAGAAGTATTTGTTTCCATATCTGTAGTTGCTACAAGTTCTAGGGCAAATTTCTCAACATTAGCTTAATCATCTTTAGGAATCACTGACTGTGTTGGAAAAAAAAGGAAGTTCAATTTGCAGAATATTTTCAAATTCTTCATCTTCTTTCTCAATCTCCCCCTGAAGATGAGATCCAGAAAAGTAGTGTTTCAAAAAAGGTTACATCCATAGTAACTGTTGGAATTCATTGTCAAAGTGCGTCCATATGGCAAGGTGGATCGTTTGAAAGCTTGTCTTATTGCGAAAGGCTTTACCTAGATTTTTGGTCTTGACTATGGTGATACTTTCTCCCCTGTTGCAAAAATACCCTCTGTTCGGCTATTCATATCCATGGCAGCCATGAATCACTGGCCTTTGTATCAATTGGACATCAAGAATGCCTTTTTACATGGTGATCTAGTTGAAGAAGTTTATATGGAACAACCTCTGAGGTTTGTTGCTCAGGAGGAGTCGAGATTGGTCTGCAAATTACACAAGTCCTTGTGTGGTCTAAAACAATCTCCTAATGTTGGTTTGGACAACTCAGTACAATTTTACAGTAGTTTGGCATGATCCGCAATGAAGCAAATCACTCTGTATTTTATACACACTCATCTAACCTGTGTATCTATCTTGTGGTCTATGTGGATGATATCGTTATCACAGAAAATGATCATGAAGGAATTCAAAGACTAAAGCAACACTTGTTTTGTCATTTTGAAACTTAAGATTTGGGTCGACTAAGATACTTTCATGGTGTAATACCCCAAAAATTGTTGGTTTCATGATAAATATTCATTATATAATATTTGTGATTTTTGTGAATTTTTGTGGACTTTTTCCAAAAACATTGATTATTTTAATATAGTTTTCGATTTACGTGCATGCTGAGCGGAGCAAGAAAAATAAAATATTTTTCCCGAAGTTGGAATACCTTGGACTGTGAAACGCTGACAGATGATCTTCCTAAACCCGAGGCCAGGCACAATTAACGAAGTTTTCATTTTTCGAGATTTTATCTGATAAAATAAAAATCGCAGTACGCTTTATTATCCATTGGACAATAAATACTGATTTTGTTAACGGTGACTTTTGTCCACTAGATAATAGCTTTAGTAAAGTGTTAGTCATCTTTTAAGAAGAACACATTAATGACATCATTAAAGTGACCTCATCACTTTGACTTTTGCAAAAAGTTAACAAAGCTTCTCAAGGAAGCTTTGCACCAAGCTTCTAGAGGAAGCTTCCTCTCCCTCTCCCCCTCCCCCTCCCCCATGTGGTCCACGGCAATGGGAGGGAAAAAGTGACAATTTTTGTCACCTTTTTCCAAAAGCACATGTTCAAATTTCACTTTCAAAATTTCCCAAAAAGTTTCCTATCACTTTCTCTCTCCACATTTTTCTTCTCTCACTTTTCTCTCGTAGTTTTCTCTTCTCCATTTTCTCTCCTCTTCCATGACAACACCACCCATTTCCCCTCCATGTTTGCTTGATTTCAAGCAACCACTTTGCTTGAATCCACTTTTCCTTTAAAGATTTTCCTTTCTTGTTGAAAACCATCTTCCAAAAGTTCACTTTTCCTCTCCATTCTCTCCTCAACCCCACGGCCAAGAGGTACCATTTTTTGCCATCCAAGTTTTCTTACTCAATCAACCTCATCACCTTGAAGCTTTTCTCTTTTGTGACCATCACCTAAATCTACTATTTTCATCTACTTCCATAAAGCCCTAAAACTTGAAACTGAGGTAAAGCTCTTGACTTTTCTATTTTTCTCTTCACATTTTCGTGATTCTTGGTCACCTTTGTGACCAAGAACTTCTCTTTTCAAGTTTTGGTTATTGATTGTGAACGTTGATCATCCTAGGGTTTTGTGGTGGTGGTGGACGAAATTCAAAGAGCACCAAGGAACTTGTTTTCTTGTTTTCTCTTTATGTAAGAGGGAGATAATCCTCTTCAACCTATCATGGTGGTGAGAGACATGATTTTGTGTTAATAGTGAGAAATCCAATTAGGGTTGCTCACTTTGTTGTATGATTCTTGATGTTTGATCTTGTGGTTATTTTATTTTGTATGATTTTGCTATTTGTTAATGTATAATTTGATGGATTCTAAATTATTTGAATAGATTGAAGCTATGTATGGAAAGCAAGGGCTTTTGCCCTCTTTGTTGAGGCTCACGGCCAAACACCCTCCAATGGGGTGTCCATGATTAAAATTTTGTAACAAGTTGGGAAATTAAATAATCAAATGATTAATAATTAATGGAGTAATAAAAAAATTTAGGTCCCTAGTTTCCTTAGAGCTCACGGCCTCTTAGGGAAAATAATGGTAAAATGTCGTGGTAAAATGGAAAACTTAATTAATTAGATAATTAGAAGTTGATTAGGGATTCATAAAATGGAAAGACCAAAGAATAAGATTTTGTCCTATAACTTAGAATAATTTTGATCAAAGGAAGAACATGAGTGTAAGTGAGATGTTGAGCAACTCAAATTAAATTATCCTAAGTGAATTAGGTTTAGAATTGAGTGAAGAACTTGTTTAATTTGAGTAACAAAGATTAGGTGAAAAGTGCAAGAGAATTCCCCTAGAGAGACTTAATAGAAAAACGTAGAAGTTAAGGCGTAATTTCATAATAAACCTTAAATGTATGTTTTCACTATTAAGAATCGGATAATGTATTGTTGTGGGTCCATGAGTGGGACCAAGGATTGGTTGGTAATTAAATTGGCCAATTATAGCATGATTATGGAAAAGTATATTATTGTTGAATATACATGAATATGCATTGAGTCATCATGCATTGTGAAAGTCCGGTAGACTTTGTGGTAAAGCTGTATGCCTAGGGGATGAATCACACCTTAGTGCGGGCACGAATAGACTAATGTAGATCACTCGTTGACCTTGGGGGCATCGGGGTGCGGGTATCTCTCAATGGGCAGTTGGTAGCTCCTCTGTACCTCGAGACAGACCGATGCAAACCCACCGACGATCCGGACCGAGACACTGTCCTATATTGCGATCTTGTGAAGAATATCTTGTATTAGCCATGTTGCGCAATTTGTTGATATTGAAGCACTTGATTTGAGGCCGATGAGATACAAATATGTCTCCTTGATCATTCTCTCCGATGTTGTGTTTAGCTCCATGGAGTAGGATTTTTGGTACCTTGTACATATGCATAGTCAGTCATCATATTTACCTGGCATTTATTTACATGAATATGGAATTGTTTCTTTTGTTGATATTATGCCTGCCTGAATTATTGAACTGTTTATTATCTGATGTTGATGTTGCTTATTGTTTACTGTACTATTGGCGCTATGTGCCATTTATGTTTCTTTACTGCCGTGTTGATAATGTTGTTGGATATCTCACCTCCTTACTTTGTTATTCTGTTTATATATCTGTACTTCCGTAAAGACCGAAGCGTGGAAGAGCCTGCATTTCCTGGATTCTAGTCAAATTAGTCTCTTGTTCTGTGATGGCGTCGGGTCAAAGCTTTTTGGGTTATGTAAGTGTTTTGTTCCATGGTGGGTCAGATGCCTGGAAGATTGACTGGAACTTGGAACGCATCAGATATGATGGAGACGTTTCTGTTATTATCCGTAAGACTAAGGATGATGTTCCCTTCTTTTCTTTGAACACTACTATACACCTGGAGTTTTTCATGCCTGCCATGGAGCTTTGGGGTGTCCTTAACTATACCCCTCATGAGAACAGTGAGGTGTATTTAACCGAGTCTTAGTATTTAATTTGAATATTTTGTTCGTGTTTGGTGTGATTGTCCCTCTCCGAAAAGGGGCGTTACACTAGGGATTGAGGTAGCTCAACCAAAGGATGGTATTGTTATCTCACAAAGGAAGTATGCTTTTGACATTTTAGAAGAAATTGGAATGCTAAGCTACAAATCAATTGATATTCCTATCAACCCAAATGTTAAACTCCTACTAGATCAAGGAGAACCCTTTTTAGATCCAAGAAGGTATCGAAGACTAGTGGGAAAACTTAATTATCTCACTGTGACCAAACCAGACATATCTTTCGTTGTTAATGTTGTAAGTCAATTTATTAACTCTCCTTGTGTTGATTATTGGGACGCAGTTATTCGGATTTTGAGGTATATTAAGGGCTCCCCTGGAAAAGGGTTAGTGTATACAAACAGAGGACAAACGAATGCAGTTGCTTATACAAATGCTGACTAGGTCGAGTCTCCCAATGATAAAAGATCAACTTCTGGATATTGTGTTCTTATTAGAGGAAACCTTATCTTATGGAAAAGTAGGAAGCAAACTGTTGTTGTTAGATCGAGTGCTGAAGCGGATTATCGAGCTATGGCTCTCACTACATATGAACTCATATAGTTAAAACAACTCTTGAAAGAGTTGAAGTTTTGTGAGATAGGACCTATGATGTTAATTTGTGATAATCAAGCAACACTTCAGATTGCTTCAAATTTGGTCTTCCATGAACGAACCAAACATATAGAGATTGATTGTCATTTCATCCGTGAGAAGATTCTTTCAAAGGAAATCTCTACTTCGTTTGTAAATTCTAATGAACAATTGCAGATCTTCTTACCACGTCACTTCGGGGTCCAAGAATAACATACATTTGTGACAAGCTAGATGCTTATGATATATACGCTTCAACTTGAGGGGAAGTGTTAGAATTTACATATCATTGGAACTTGATCCATTTATAGTTTGTGTATTTCTAATAACATTGGAAATTATCTTCTTTTATTATCCTTGTAAATATCATACTATAATTAATTCTTTGTGTATACATAAACCCAATATGTTGAGTACAATTTACTAAAGCAATTCAGAAATCCTCTCTAAATTCTCTGATATTCAAGTGTTACAAAAAAATTTCTTGAAATTGGATCAAAACACTTATATCCCTTTTGCGTTGGTGAGCAACCAACGAAAGCACATTTCCTTGCTCTTGGTTCAAGTTTCCCACAATTATTGTTGTGATTATGAACAAATGCAGTACAACCAAAAACCTTTAAAGGAATGTCAATAACCAACCTAGAAGATGGGAAATTCTTTTGGAAAACATTTATTGGTATTTGAAAATTCAAGACTCTGGATGACATTCTGTTAATTAAAAAAGTTGTTGTAAGAACAGCTTCACCCCACAAATATTTAAGCACTTTGGCTGATGATAGAACCCAGAAACTTAGAATTTAAGAAGAGATTGAAATGCTGAATAGTGAGCGAATATCAGTATGATATTCCTCTGGTTTGTATTCTTAGAAATGCACAAATAACAGATTACAGAGAAAGATAATTCTAGACAATGAAGGATGTCTAGGCCCTCCCAATTCCCATGCCAATTCTTGCCTACCTTTCACTAACCAATCAACCCCCATATATTCCCCTTCCACTCACGTTCCACTCCACTTTCTCTTAACTGAATATCCCACTAACAGAATCCACTCCTCGCTCTCTCTCTCTCTCTCTCTCTCACTGCCAGCTCATCAATTAGTTACACCCTTTGTATTTGGCTGCCCCCCTCCTAGAATATACTTTAGTTATCATCGGTTTGGGCTTGGGCTTGAGATTCCTATCAGCTGAAAAGAGTAAGGCTCTAGCTATTTCAAGAATTTGTCATTTCGGCCACTCCGTTTTGTTGGGGTGTGTTGACACAAGAACTTTGATGTGTAATGTCATTTTTACAAAGAAATTTCCTAGGATACTGTTGACATATTCCTTTCCATTATCACTTCTAAAAACTCTAATTGTTGTTTGAAATTGAGTTTTTATCATGTTATGAAAATTTATGAAAACTTGTTCAACTTCAAATTTTTCTTTCAAGAGAAACACCCATGTAAGTCTTGTGTGATCATCAATAAATGTTACAAAGCATCTTTTTCCCGATAAGATAGAGGTTCGTGAGAGCCCCCAAACATCACTATGAACTAAAGAGAAAGGTTCAGAAGGTTTATATGGCTGCATAGAAAAAGATGTACGATGGTGTTTTGCTAGTTCACAAGTTTCACAGTCAAACAAAGATGGATTTTTATTGATGAACAAACTTGGAAACAAAACTTTTAAATAATGAAAACTTGGATGTCCTAATCTCAAATGCCATAGCATGACATCACTATTATTAGAAGAAGAAATAAAATTGAAACAAGTAGTTGGAGCTTGTCCTCCTAAGTCAGATCCATCTTCAAAAAAAATAAAGGCCGCCTCGCTATCTAGCATTGCCAATCATCCTCCCCGAGGTTGGGTCTTGAAACTCTCAATAGGATGAGAAAAAATGAGCTTGACAGTTAAGGTCATGAACCAACTTACTTACAAATAAGAGATTACAAGACAAATTTGAGACATGGAGAACATCATGAAGAGTAATGGAAAGAGATAAGGAAATAGAATCCTTTCCTGCAATAACAAAGAGAGAACCATTTGATATTTTAATTTTCTTATTTCTTGCACAAGGACTATATGAAACAAATAGTGTTGTTAGTCATGTGTGATTCTCCACGTGATTCTCTCTGTTTTTATATTATTTGTGTTATTTGTTTCCTAGTATAGGTTGATTAGGCTCTTAATTTACTCAATCTTAAAATATTCTATTTCCATGTTTTAGTAATCCTAGTTTTTATTTCCTAAAATCATGGGATTTGATTGGCCAATTCCGTGTGTGGCCAATGCCCATAAATTGTACATACCTCCTTCATGGAAATAATGAGATACAGAGAAATACTTTACTCTGTTTTTCTACATGGTATCAAAGCTCTCTTCTGAGGGCCTGAACAAGGGTTCATGATCCGATTTGGCACCATGAGTGCTTATCAAACATCTCAAACATCGTCCACCCCTAACAGTCAGCCAAACAGCACCCAAACCCCTACCATGGCTGCCGACAGTCCTCCGTTCATGATTACCGAACACCGGTTCAATGGGAACAATTATCTAATATGGTCCCAAAGTGTTATGATGTTTATCTGCGGCTGTGGAAAGGAAGACTACCTAACTAGAGATGTTGTTCAGCCAGTCCAGTCTGATCCGAAATACAAGACATGGAAAGCTGAGAACAATATGGTGATGTCTTGGCTTGTGAATTCCATGACAACGGAGATTGGGGAAACTTACATGTTGTACACTACAGCCAAAGAGATCTGGGATGCTATATGAGAATCCTATTCCAAAGTAGACAACACTGCTGCTTTATTCCAGATAAAAGGCATCTTGAGGGATCTGAAAGAGAGGGATAAGAATGTTACTCATTACTACAACACCTTGGTGAAGTACTAGCAACAACTTAACCTTTATGAAGATCATTAATGGACCAACAACACAGATGCAGCCACATATAAGAAAATCATGGAAAAAGAGAGGATTTATAGCTTCCTTTTGGGCCTTAACACAGAGTATGATGCAGCCAGAGGTAGGATCATGGCCACACGCCCATTACCCTCAATTAGAGAAGTGTTTGCTACAATACAGTGGGAAGAGAGTGGGCAACAACTGACTCATATGCCACAAAACTCATAACCAACTTCAGAGCCCTCTGCATTTGCTATTAGGAGCAACTTTAACTTTGAAAATAAGCCTAGGAGGAATGGTAAACCATGGTGTAACCATTGCAATAAAACAGGTCACACCAAAGAAGGTTGTTGGAAACTACATGGAAAGCCTGCTAATTGGAAGCCTCAGCAACCAAGAGAGAACCGAGAACTCATGATATCTACAGAGAACCAGCGACAAACTACCTCACTTGAACCTGCCATGTTTAGCAAGGAACAATTGGAGATCATCCAAAGAATGATTGACGCTCACAAGCCAGAGAAACCCATAGGTACTGGTGCAATAGCACAAGCAAGTAATCCTCTGACAGCCTTGCATACTCAAACTGGAAAATCCAATACATGGATTATTGACTCAGGAGCCTCTGACCACATGTCTAGTAATGCCTCCCTTCTAGCTAACTTTGATCCAAATTCTGAAAAACAAGTTGTGAGAATAGCTGATGGTACTCTAACAGAAGTTAGTGGTACTGGTAGTATAAAATTATCAGAGGACTTAGTATTGAAAGATGTTTTACTTGTTCCTCAATTAACATGTAATCTTCTATCTGTCAGCAAGCTTACCAAAGACTTAGTTGCTCACTTTTACATGAATGGGTGTTATTTTCAAGATTTGGAATCGGGGAAGAGGATTGGCAATGCTAGGACATGTGCTGGACTCTACCACCTACAAAGTCCTGAAACGTTGCAGAAAGAAAATGTGACTCACTATGCTTTAATCAACGAAGTTGATGATGTACTGTTGTGGCATTATAGGCTAGGCCACCTAAATTTTCTTTACATGAAACACTTGTATCTTGATTTACTGAATAAAAATTCACCTTTTCCGCGATGTAAAATTTGCCAATTGTCCAAACATGTAAAAGCTTCTTATCCCAATCACTCTATCATCCTTCTAAACCTTTTTCACTTATACACAGTAATGTTTGGGGACCAGCCAGTATCAAAAACATTAATGGGGCAAGATGGTTTGTCACCTTCATAAATGATCATACTAGGTTAACATGGGTGTATCTCTTACAAGCTAAGTCCAACGTCACACAAGTGTTCAAAACCTTCCATAAGCTAATCTAGAACCAATTCCAAACTCAAATTTAGACCCTAAGAACAAACAATGCCCGAGACTACTTCAACCTTGAACTTACCTCATACCTACAAAATCATGGAATCCTACACCAAAGCTCATGCGTCAAACCCCCCAACAAAATGGGGTGGCTGAAAGAAAAAATAAACACCTATTAGAAGTGGCCAGATCTCTCATTCTTACTTCTCATGCTCCTAAGCACTACTGGGGTGAAGCTGTCCTCACCGCCACCTATTTGATTAACAGAATGCCTTCCCGGGTCTTAAAATTCATATTCCCTTATCAAAAACTCCTACACACCTACTCAAACATACAAATTATGTCCACTCTTCCTCTTAAAGTCTTTGGGTGTACCGCGTTTGTTCACAATGATCATGGTGGTAAATTAGACCCCCGTGTAATCAAATGTGTATTCATTGGATATTCATCCACCCAAAAAGGTTATAAATGCTACTCTCCAACCACCAAACAAATCTACACCACCATGAACGTCACCTTTTTTTAAACCCAACCTTTTTACTCCCAAACATCCATTTAGGGGGAGACACATACTCAACACAAGGAATGGATGTTTGGTATTACACCTGAACCAAAAACAAGTGACCAGCACAGCCTTGGAATCATCCCTACTAATGACCAAAACAGACCTGAAATCATCCCTTCCTTTGAGCCAAACACCACCTCTCACCTTGAGCCAAATCAGACCATACACCCTAAAGAGCCTAATGCCTCACAGCAAAAAGAGTTGATAGTGTATACTAGAAAACAGCAACGTCAAAAGACAGAACTGCAGCAGAGGGCATAGCAAAATACTTCAAGAGATTTTCAAGATGTTGAAGACGACACTTGTCCTCAGCAAAGTCAGGCCAGTTGTCCTATTTCAAGTTCTGAAGAAGATTTGGATATGTCCATTGCCTTGTGGAAGGGAGTAAAAAACTGTACTAAACATGCTATCAGCAACTTTGTTTCCTATGACAAATTATCTCCGAAGTTGCAAGCATTTGTGAATAGTGTGGCTCTTGAGAAAATCCCTAACAACTTCTAAGAGGTAGCAAAGAAGGAAGAATAGAGGAATGCCATCAAAGAAGAATTAACTGCTCTTGAGAAGAATAAAACATGGGATATAGTATATCTTCCACCAAACAAGACACCTACAGGATGCAAGTGGATTTTCACAATAAAATACAATCCAAATTGAAGTATCAATTGTTACAAGGCTAGACTTGTAGCCAAAGGGTTTACACAAACTCATGGAATTGATTATCAGGAAACCTTCGCCCCCGTGGCCAAATTCAACACTATTAAAGTGTTACTCTCTATTGCTGCAAGCCTAGACTAGCCTCTTCATCAGTTGGATGTAAAAAATGCATTCATAAATGGAGACTTGGAGGAAGACATCTACATGGAGATTCCACAAGGGGTGGAGTATGAAAATGGCTCCAAAAAGGTAAGTAAACTTCATAAATCCCTATATGGTCTCAAGCAATCACCAAGTGCTTGGTTTGAAAAATTCACCACTACAGTTAAGGTTCAAGGGTACAAACAATGTCAAACTGATCACACCTTGTTTGTCAAGATAGGACTAGATCGAAAGTTGGCAATCTTAATTGTCTATGTAGATGATATAGTAATCACTGGAGACCATATTGATGAAATAGACAAATTAAAGAAGTCCCTAGCAAATGAGTTTGAAGTAAAAGATCTTGGCAGCTTAAGGTACTTTCTCGGCATGGAAGTGGCACGAACCAAAGAGGGTATTTATATTTCTCAAAGGAAATATACACTAGACCTTCTTGAAGAAATGGGTATGTTGGGTTGTAAACCTGCAGATACCCCCATGGAAGCTAACTACAAACTGGGTCTCAAACTAGAAAGTTCCCCTGTTGACACTGGGAGATATCAGAGGCTCGTGGGCAAATTAATCTACCTAACTCATACCCATCCAGACATCAATTTTCCAGTTAGCGTTGTGAGCCAGCTCATGAACAAATCGAATGAGGAGCATTTGGAGGCTGTGTACAAAATCCTGAGGTATCTTAAAATGACCCCTAGTAAGGGATTATTTTTCAAAAAGGGAAGTTATAAAAGTGTAGAAGTGTACTCATATGCAGATTAGGCTAGATCAGTAGTTGACAGAAGATCTACTAGAGGTTATTGCACATTTGTGTGGGGGAACTTAGTAACTTGGAGAAGTAAAAAACAACTAGTGGTTGCCAGGAGTGGTGCAGAGGCAGAGTTTCGTGCTTTAGCTCTTGGAATATGTGAAGGAATATGGATATTAAGGCTCCTCAAAGAATTAAACTTCAACAATGACTTGCCAATGAAAGTGTTCTGTGATAACATGGCAACAATAGGGATAGTTAAGAACCCTATTCATCATGACAAGACAAAGCACATTGAAATTGATAGACACTTCATTAAGGAGAAGATTGACTCAAGCCTTATTGAATTGAATTATGTGTCCACTAGTTCGCAAGTTGCAGATGTGCTTACCAAGGCCTTGTCAAGGGTTAAATTTGAAGAGTTGAGCTACAAGCTGGGAATGATCAACATCTACTCCCTAGCTTGAGGGGGAGTGTCGTTAGTCACATGTGATTCTCCATGTGATCCTCTCTGTTTTTATATTATATGTTATTTATTTCTGTTATTTGTTTCCTAGTATAGGTTGATTAGGCTCTTAATTTAGTCAACCTTAAAATATTCTCTTTCCATGTTCTAGTAATCCTAGTTTTTATTTCCTGAAATCATGGGATTTGATTGGCCAATCCCGTGTGTTTCCAATGCCCATAAATTGTACATACGTCCTTCATGGAAATAATGAGATACAGAGAAATACTTTACTCTGTTTTTCTACAAATAGATCTGCAGACCTAATCATGTGGTCTATAGCACCAAAATCTACAATCCAAGAACCAGAAGAATTGACACTAACAAGGACAACATGTAAATAGTTACCTGACTGGGCTAAGGAGCAAGAAGGAGGGGATTTTACATGAGTTTGAGGGTTGCAAAAGCTTGACCAAGGTGTCTATTTGTTCCTTTGTGAATGGAAGCTCTCCGGAAGAAGATTGTTGGCCTTAAACTTCGTTTGAGACTTGATATGCTCAACCTTCTCCCTTTTTTTTCAAATTTGGTGGCTTTCCATGTAGTTTCCAGCAAGTCTCACTAGTGTGCCATGGTTTTTTGCAATAATCACACCATGGTTTTTTCTTCTTATCCTTATTAGAGAACAAGATTTGAATGGCATTTCTAAAGACTTGATTTATGATAGAGCATAATGGCGTCGTTTGATCCATGTAGCCAACCCCACCTAGTGGAAAAATGTTTGGTTGTTGTTGTTGTTGTTGTATCCCTATTAGAAAACAAGAAATCAACGCCGGTTGCTGGAGTAGTGTGGAAAGTTGTTTGTTACCTCCCCAAAAGAAACTAGACCACGATTGGCTCCTGCAATGACTGTCTCTATCAAGGCCCTGGTCAAACTCGGAGCTCTAATACCATATAGAAAGTAGGAAAAATAAAGAGAGTAGGGAGAATAGTAGTATGTTTCTACATTAATTTAAATGTTAACAAGAAGATAGTATATATAGGGAGCTGTACATTAATTCTAAGCCTAGAAAACAAGCAACAACAAAGCTCTAAAAAACAAAGTCTACAAAAATGTGGTAACCGTCCATCCACACTTCCAAGGAGCCGTCCATCGACACTTCCAACCGGCCACCAACCATGAACAGGCCACCGACCATCACCTTTCAGCACTTAGGATTATTATTTTACCATCTAGTAAGCATGTATGTACTTTCTCAATTCATGCATATCTAGTATAGTTTTCCACCTGTGAAGTGTAGCTCAATTGGTACCACCCTTGGTCTTTACCAGGGGCTGTGGTTATGTGGTGGGGTTCAATTCCCCACATCCCATTTTCCATTCCCCCTTTAGGTCCAATAGAACCACCCTAGAATCCCACCTCAGGAGGGAATGGTGATTCCTACGTCTATGGAATCAAAGCCCAGAGGATTTTTTTTTTTTTGACAAAAGAAAAAGCCTCGAGGAGATTATCCTTATCTGCCATTCTTACTGCCAAACTAAAGAATCCTCAGTATCCTGGTATAATGGCAAGAATGGATTTACCATTCCACCTAATAAACAAGCTCAAAAGAAATTGTAAAAGGTTGATTTAAGGACATATGTCCTATTGTCATGATCGCTTGAGTGTCTCAACTCAAGTGAACCTTTAATTTAACTTTTGGCATGGCCTATATTAATGCAGTAAAGGAAACTGTTACACCAAAAATGTGGCTGATTCCGAGGAAAGCAGACCAGAAACAAGAGATAAAAGCATGAACTCTACAAGTTAATTGAAGGTACATTTCCATCACAATTACCATGGACAACTCTAGTGCAGCTAGGTAAACAAATTTATTTGTTAAAGCTATCGCTAGTGCTTCAGAATTAGTTGTCAGCGCAAAGTGACCATAACATATAAATGAAAATGGCATACTACAACAAACCTTGGAAATAATGCAGAGTACCAAGTTTGGATCCTCTAGACAATTCCCACATATACACCAGTCCATCACTTGTACTGATGATTCCATAACCACCCGAGACACCAATACCAGTAGTCCTGCTGCATAGAGTTATACAATTGAAAAATGTCAATTAATTGATAAATCTGCAGTGTAGAATAAGCAATAACTTAGCAGCTCTTAAACAGTATGAAATGATATATCATCACAAGTTCTTCAGATGCAATATTTTATATTTATATCACTTGATATAAACCAATGCCCCCATAAAATTTCTCCTTATGATCTTCATAATTAATCCTAGATTTGTATGGCAGCTGCAGCCCTCACAGATGAATGATAAACTATTGATTGAGGACAGGAGGGCATGAGATTTTAATCATGATCTCACATCCAGTTCAAGCAGTTCTTAACTCATTTTATGTCATTAACATTGGAAAACAAAATGGACTGAAAAATAGATGGGAAACATAACTTCCATCTACTTTATTAGCAGTGAAAAATAGTAAAGAAAGGTGTTAACAGAATTAAGCAACACATGACAGATTAATTTCAAACTCCAAAAATAAAACTCCGTAGCACCTTGGATCCAAGGGACTTCCAAAAATAATGCTATTTTTCACCAAAAGAGCAAGCCTCCAACTTCTAGCTGTATGTATATTGCAATGACTTGAAGTTGAAACATGATTATGGGAAGAATCAAGGTCAGAGGCAGTCGAGACAACAAGCCACATAGCAACATCTCCTTCCTCTGATGGAAAAAACGAACAAGTCTCTTTTTGCTCTAAGTACCACAAATTGGTTGCTTCTAAAAGCTTATCGGCCTGCTCCTCTATGCTAGCATAGCTGAATCCTGAGCCTTTTGTTTGCAAATGAAACAAACTTATTGGAAAGAACTCATTAATTGGATTTTTTGAAGCAGAGAAGCTTGAAACACAATTGAGTTTTGCAATATCCCTGAGGAAAGAGTTGAAAATAATGTGGATGAGATATTAACATAACTGAAAAGCCAGATTAAAAATTAGTTACTTTTTCCAAAGTGATTACTTCTCCCTTCCCCTTCTAATTTTTTATGACTGTTAGGTTAGTTCGGAGGTTTATGTAAATAAGAAATAAGAATGAAAGTTGAAATAAAGGCATGAAAATATGGCAGAAAAGCCAGCAGTAACATATTTCCTCAATACTGAAACAGATGAAGCTCAGGTCAGAAATCTCAGTTTGTTCAAGATTTACAAAAGGAAAGGGGGTGACGGACAGTAGAAGTAAACAGACACCAAGTTCTTCATGTTCCAAACAACCTGTGACTGGTATAAATAGATAATAATACCCAATAAAAGTATTCATTGATGACCTACATGTTACTAACTACAGCTTACATAATTTACTACACAAAGAACGAAAAATAAAAGCAAGTGATTTGATGTAACAAATATAATAAATTGATAATACATCTCATAGAAATGTAACAAAAAAAATTTACATGCAAGGCCAGGTAGCAATTAGAAACAATATTATAAATCCACTGCTATCATATTAAAACAAGTTGAATGATGCTAATATAATGGAAAACCCCTTCTAGGCAATTGAAGACAACTTACCATAAACTAAATTCCCCAAAACTATTACGACCAACAACCAAATGAGCACACTTTGGAACCCTCTTCAACTCCACAATGCCAGGGGATATGGAGTCACATGCTGGAATAATGAAGTCCTCTACTTTTTCACTGCCAAAAAGTGAATATAGGGGTGAACAAGCTAAGTTCTATGTACCATAACCAAAAAGTATATATTTAATAAAATTATTAATTAAATCATCAACATTTTTTAGCATTAAAGATTGTAATGAGAAAAGAAGAATGGAAAACCATACCCAATATGAGTGCAGGTTATGTATTTATATATGTAAGATAGGCTAGCAGTACATAACTGTACAAAATAAAGCACATACATAATATCTACTCTTAACACTCCCCCTCAAGTTGGATCATAGATGTTAATCATGTCCAACTTGTTACAAAGATAATTGACTCGATTCCCGTTAAGAGTCTTTGTGAGTATATCTGCTATCTGTTCACCAGTCCTAACATGTCCTGTAGATATAAGTCTCTGTTGGATCTTCTCTCGAATGAAATGGCAGTCAGCTTCTATGTGCTTTGTCTGTTTATGGAAAACTGGGTTCGAGGCAATGTGAAGGGCAGCCTGGTTGTCACACCATAGTCTCATAGGTAGAGAAACCTTGAACCCAATCTCATCAAGTAAATGATAGACCTATAGTAATTCACAAGAGGATCTCAACACTTGACCTTGCTACTACATTTTGTTTCTTACTTTTCCAAGAGATCAAATTTCCTCCAAGGAACACACAATACCCAAAAGTTGATCTCCGATCTATAGGACACCCAACCCAGTCTGCATCGGAATAACCTTCTAACCTGCAATGTCCATTATCTCTATAAAGAATCCCATGACCTGGGGCTCCTTTCAAATATCTTAGGATATGTAATATCGCATCCCAATAAGATTGTCGAGGAGATGACATGAATTGACTGACTACACTTACTGGGGAAGAGATATTTGGATGTGTCACAATAAGGTAGTTAAGTTTGCCCACCAATTTCCTATACCTCTCGGGATCTGATAGTAGTTCTCCATCATCAGCATTGAGTTTCACATTTGGAACCATCGGGGTACCACAAGGCTTGGTTCCCAACATGCCAACATCAGATAGTAAGTCAAGGACATATTTCCGTTGTGAGAGGAAAATGCCCTTTCTGCTTCTACTTACCTCAATTCCCAGAAAATATTTTACAGGACCAAGATCCTTTGTCTGAAATTTAGTTTGAAGGAAACTCCTGAGTTTTGAGATGCCAGAGAAGTCACTGCTTGTTATCACTATATCGTCAACATGCACAACCATGAGGAAGCATCCTCCCTCGGACTTTTTGTAGAAGACCGAGTGATCATAGCTACTCCTTTTCAAGTCGAAATTCACAACAACTTCACTCAATCTCCCAAACCAAGCCCAAGGGGATTGTTTCAACCCATACAGCGAGCGTCTCAGCCGACAAACTTGCCCAGACTCCCCCTAAGCAACAAATCTAGGCAGTTGCTCCATATAGACTTCCTCTTGTAAATCACCATGAAGAAAGGCGTTCTTAACATCAAGTTGGTGCAAGGGCCAGTGATGAGAGGCAGCCAACGAGATGAATATGCGAACAGAGGCCAATTTGGCCACAGGAGAGAAGGTCTCTGAGTAATCAACACCATAAGTTTGAGAATAACCCTTGGCCACTAACCGAGCCTTTAAACGAGCAACGGTACCATCCGGATTGACTTTATCAATGAACACCCACTTGCACCCAATGGCACGCTTACCAGAGGGAAGCGAAACGAGATTCCACATCTGGTTATGTTCCAAAGGAGGCATTTCCTCCTTGTCACGAAATTTGGCTTTCTCGAATTGAATGACAGTCCACTTCAATGTATTTTGTGCGCTCATGAAAAACTAGATTGGCAACAATCTGAATAGCACTGGTATTGTCAGCATAGAGAGGTGTTGCATCTGATTGAGGGAATCCAAGCTCAAGCTAGAAGACCACGAAGCCAAATGATTTCAGAACAAGCAGTGGACATCGCGCGATACTCAGATTCAGTTGAGGACTTAGAAACTCGTGCCTGCTTCTTACTCTTGCAAGAAATCAAAGCAGAGCCTAGAAACATACACCAACCAGTGACAGATCTCCTAGTATCCGGACACCCAGCCCAATCTGCATCACTATAACCAATCAATTGAAGAGACGTCCCAGTAGGAAAAAATAAACCTCGTTGAGACGTGCCTTTCAAGTATCGAATTATGCGACGAACAGCAGCCAAATGATGGTGTCGAGGTGTGTGCATGAATTGACTTACCTGCTGTACGGCAAAAGAAATATCAGGACGTGTAATAGTCAAGTAATTAAGACTACCCACGAGCTGACGATACAACAAAAGGTCAGGCAAAAGATCACCCTCATCACGATGATATTTAACATTAACCTCTAGAGGAGTATCTACTGGAGTGGCGGTTTGAAGACCAGCCAAAGAGATCAAATCCGCAGTATACTTGTGCTGATGTAGAAAAAGGCCCTTGGAGTCAAAATGAACCTCAAGGCCTAAGAAATAATGTAGACGACCAAGATCTTTCATTGTATTTCCTCTATTAATAGAGATAGGAGCATTTACACATATTAATTACAAATATTCTAATTCTGATTTGTACAGCCTAAATTAGGAATCCTAAATATATACAATTAATGACAAATCATAACATATTATTCCCAAATCATAACATATTATTCCCTTATTAACATCACCCCTCAAATTGATGTGGCTGGTCAAGGAGCATCAATTTGCTGATGAGGAATTTCTCATACCATGCTCGTGGAGCTTGGCGCAAACCATATAAGGAACGTTTGAGCTTGCACACACTTGTAGAAGAGGAAAATAGACCCGGAGGAGGAGTCATATAAATATCTTCTGTCAGATCACCGTGAAGAAAGGCATTTTTCACGTCCATTTGATGGAGGGACCAACCTTGAGAGGTAGCAATAGAGAGCACGGTTCTGATAGTGGTCATTTTTGCCAAGGGTGCAAATGTTTCATCATAGTCAAAGCCATACTCTTGTCTGTTCCCCAAAGCAACCAATCGGGCCTTGCAGTTCAATATGTTATTCCCTTATTAACACTCCTCCATGGCATGGCCCCACCCATCATGAGATAGAGCATCGGCAATAGTTTTGGGAACTGTGATAGCATCAAGAGAGGCAACAAAAGACTGGGAGGAAGGGGAAAGATGCTCATAATGAATAAAGGATGCAATAGGATGTTTAGTGACACAAGAACGTTTGTTTACCTTTACAAAGGGCAATAGGAAGATCTAGAGTCGGATCTTGTGACGAAGAGGTGGATGGAGGTGATGTGTCTGTTGAAGAACAATGAACATCCATGGGTGCAGTACCGGCGGAGGGAGCACAAGTCCGGCGAACGTACACCTGTCGTATGAGCGGCCGAAGGGGAGGACAAGACGGAATGAGAACACCAAAGGAAGGAGTTGACGTAGAATCATGAGACCGAAGGTTGTGATTGTTGATATTGTTTGATTTAGATTTGATATAGTCTGATATAGTTTGATATAGCTAGATATTGTTTGATATTGTTGTTAATAGTCAATCCCTAAAATCAAGGGATTTTGTATTCAATAGTTGTAACTAATTATTCTATAAATTGAGGAGGCTGAGTAGGTTAGACTCAAGCCATTCAGCTATCATAACTTGGTATCAAGAGCTAGGGTTCGTTCTGGTCAAGAACCGCTCTCCGGCGATCTTCTCCGAGCACTGTCTCCGGCCACCGTCACCGGCCACCGTCTCCGATCACCAAAGTAAGGTGATCGGACAACTCAGAAAACGCCAGCGATCCGTTTCCGAGAAGACCCACCTCCGTTCTCCGCCGCACGCGCCGTCACGCGCCGCCACAGTCCTCAGATCTCCGAGCGCGTGAGCTCCACGCGCCGTTTCGTCCGCGCATCATCTCCGTCGTGTTCTCCGGTGTCCTCTGGCCTCCTTTTGACTATCAAAATCCAGTTTCAAGAACTTTCATTCTTCTCCTTCTCACCATGTCTGATTCAACCACCGGCTCTTCCAAAGGTTCTGACGTCAATTCTGGTGCTGGTTCTGGGTCTATAGGGAAGGGTCTCATCTCTTTTGCCTTCTCTGGAAGTCCCATTATCACATCGGAAAAACTCAATGGTAAGAATTTTGTGGATTGGTACAATGCGGTTGAAGTTTGGTTTTTAGGACAACGGCTTTATGAACATCTCACCAAGAAGGAAGCAGAGGTTGATGAGAAAATTCGTGATGAATGGAAAAGGGCAGATTATCAGTTGGTCTCTCTTTTATGGCGTCTATTGATCCGAAGTTGATGGTACACTTTCGCCCATACAAAACTTGTTATGAAATATGGAAGAAAGCTCAAAATGTCTATTCCAATGATCTACAACGTCTCTATGCTTCTGTTCACAATTTGGCCACTCTTCAGATGACAGATCATGATCTTCCCTCTTATCTAAACAAAGCACAGTCCATCATTGATGACATTAAACGCATTATAACAGGTGATGATCTTACGAAGGTACTAGCAAAACTTGATAATATGTATATGGTCTTTGTTCTTCACTGTTTACATAAGGATTTTGAATCTGTCCAGAATCAAGCTCTAACTAATCCTAACATCCCCACGGTGGAGGAGCTCATTGATCGTCTTCTACGAGTTCCGTCACTGGTGGAGACATCTGAGATTGGCTTCCAGACAACTTCAGAGTCCTCGGCCTTTGTCTCTAATTCGGCAAACCGTGGAGGACGAGGCCGTGGGCGTGGTGGAAGAGATGGTCGTGGTAGAGGTGATCGTCCTCAGTGCTCTTATTGCAAGTGCGTGGGTCATACCCAAGACAAGTGTTATTCTCTTCATGGTTTTCCAGAAAAGTCAGTCAATGTGACGCACCTCCGATCAAAAAGTCGAGGTTGTGTATGATAATCAGACAAGTCACAATCATAACAAATTTGAGATTGATGAATATAAGGAGTACCTTCAGCTTAAGGCAACCCAACGGGCCTCATCTTCAGCTACTATAGCCCATTCTGGTAATTCTACGGTTTGTTTCTCTCATTCATCTCCTGTTGGTTCCTGGATTTTGGATTCTGGTGCTTCTGATCATATTGCTGGTAACTCTTCTCTCTTTTCTACTTTATCCTCTACTAAAACACCACATCACATCACCCTTGCTAATGGCTCTAAAACTCAAGCCACTGGTATTGGTCATGCTTCACCTCTTCCCTCTCTGTCTTTAAATTCAGTCTTATTTGTACCTAGATGTCCATTTAATTTAATTTCTATTAGTCAACTTACTCGATCTCTCAATTGTTCCATAACCTTCACTTCTACTTCCTTTTCTATCCAGGACCGGAGTACGGAGAAGACGATTGGAGCAGGATCTGAGTCACGCGGTCTCTACTACTTACAACCTCCATCTTCCACCATATGTGTTGCCACAGAGTCACCTAGTCTTCTTCATCATCGTTTTGGTCATCCGAGTTTGAATAAATTAAAGAAAATGGTCCCTCATCTTTCTACTTTACCGGCATTGGAGTGTGAGGCATGTCAACTTGGAAAACATATTCGGGCATCCTTTCCAAGCAAGGTTACAGGGCATGCAGAGTCTCCTTTTAGTCTTGTTCATTCTGATGTTTGGGGTCCAAGTCGTATTTCTTCTTTCTTAGGATATAGATATTTTGTTACTTTCATCGATGATTTCTCTCGTTGTACCTGGTTATTTTTAATGAAAGAACGTTCTGAGTTATTCACTATTTTTCAAAAATTTTGTGCTGAAATACATAATCAATTTGGACAAACTATTCGTGTCTTACGCAGTGATAATGCCAAAGAATATTTTTCTGCCCCTTTTAATTCTTTCATGGCATCGCATGGTATAGTTCATTAATCGAGTTGTCCTCACACACCTCAACAAAATGATGTGACTGAGCGCAAACATCGCCATATTGTTGAAACAGCTCGTACTCTCATGTTACATTCTAATGTTCCTGTGAAATTTTGGAGTGATGTTGTTCTCACTGCAAGTTATTTAATAAATCGAATGCCATCTTCTGTTCTCAATAACCAGGTTCCTCACTCTATTCTATATCCTCAGGCACCTCTTTATACTGTCCCCCCTCGTGTTTTTGGTTCCACATGTTTTGTCCACAATGTTGCTCCAGGTCTCGACAAACTTGCTGCTCGCGCCATTAAGTGTATCTTTCTTGGTTATTCTCGAGTTCAAAAGGGGTACAGATGTTATTCTCCATCCACAAATCGTTCTTACATCTCCGCAGATGTTACCTTTTTCGAGGATACACCTTTCTTTGCCTCACAAGTCTTGTCGGAGTCTGTTTCTCAAGTCTTGCCTATTCCAGTCTTCGATTCTCCCGTTTTGAGTCCACCTGTCTCACATATACAAGAGGCTGCCCCTGTTGCTCCTAAGTACCCCATAGAGTCATTTCGTCTCACTTATCACCGTCGTCCTCATCCTACTACTTCGAAGACTGCACCTGTTGTGGACACCAGTGACTCACCTCTTGCTCCTCCGTCTCCGTCGATTCCGGTCCAACCTGAGCCTACCACTGACCTTCCCATTGCAATTCGCAAAGGTAATCGTTCTTCTCACAATCCTCATCCTATTTATAATTTTCTAAGTTATCATCGTTTATCTTCCAACCATTATGCCTTTGTATCTGCTTTGTCGTCCATTTCTATTCCTAAAACTGTTCAGGAAGCACTATCCCATCCAGGATGGCGACAGGCTATGATTGATGAGATGACAGCTTTGGAATCTAACCACACTTGGGCTCTTGTTCCCTCTCCTCCAGGGAAGTCTACTATTGGTTGTCGTTGAGTTTTTACTATCAAAGTGGGTCCCGATGGGACTGTGGACCGCTTGAAGACTCGTCTTGTGGCCAAAGGATATACTCAGATTTATGATCTTGACTATGGTGATACATTCTCTCTTGTTGCTAAAATGGCATCTGTTCGTCTCTTTTTATCCATGGCTGCTATCTCTTGCTGGCCTTTATATCAGCTGGACATTAAAAATGCCTTTTTACATGGTGAGTTGGAGGAGGAGATTTATATGGAGCAACCACCTGGGTTTATTGCTCAGGGGGAGTCAGGTCTTGTTTGCCAACTTCAGAAGTCATTGTATGGGTTGAAACAGTCACCTCGAGCTTGGTTTGGGAGGTTCAGTAAGGTCATACAACAGTTTGGCATGATTCGTAGTGAGGTTGATCACTCTGTGTTCTATAGACATTCCCCGTGCAAAAAGGTCATTTTTATCTTGTGGTATATGTGGATGATATTGTAATTACAGGTGATGATGATGAAGGGATCACTAGACTAAAGCAACATTTGTTTCAGCATTTCCAAACCAAAGATTTGGGCAGGTTGCTATACTTCCTTGGTATTGAGGTTGCTCAATCAAAAACAAGCATTTCCATTTGTTGAAGGAAGTATGCACTTGATATTTTGGAAGAGACTGGGATGCTAAATTGTAAGCCGGTGGATACTCCTATGGATCCGAATGTTAAGCTCATTCCAAATCAGGGGGAGCCGTACTCAGATCCAGGAAGATATCGAAGGTTAGTAGGAAAGTTGAATTATCTCACTATGACCAGACCAGATATAGCCTTTGCTGTTAGTGTTGTGAGTCAATTTCTTAACTCTCCTTGTGACAGTCATTGGGATGCAGTGACTCGCATTTTAAGGTATATTAAAGGAACTCCTGGAAATGGGCTAATATATGAGAACAGAGGTAACACAGACATTGTTGCCTATACAGATGCGACTGGGCGATCTCCAAGTGATAGGAGGTCAACTGGGTATTGTGTTTTCATTGGAGGTAATCTCATCTCTTGGAAGAGTAAGAAGCAGAGTGTAGTTGCAAGATCAAGTGCAGAAGCAGAATACAGGGCTATGGCTCTTACAACATGTGAACTTATATGGTTAAAACATCTACTTCAAGAGTTAAAGTTTTGCAAAATGGGTTCGATTTGTGATAATCAAGCAGCCTTACACATTGCTTTTAATCCTGTCTTTCATAAACGAACTAAGCATATAGAGATCGATTGTCATTTCATTCGAGACAAGATTCTTTCAAAGGAGATTAGTACTTCATTTGTCAATTCTAATGATCAACTTGCAGATGTTTTCACCAAGTCTCTACGGGGCTCACGAATAACTTACATATGTAACAAGCTGGGTGCTTATGACATCTATGCACCAGCTTGAGGGGGAGTGTTGATATTATTTGATATTGTTTGATTTAGATTTGATATAGTCTGATATAGTTTGATATAGCTAGATATTGTTTGATATTGTTGTTAATAGTCAATCCCTAAAATCAAGGGATTTTGTATTCAATAGTTGTAACTAATTATTCTATAAATTGAGGAGGCTGAGTAGGTTAGACTCAAGCCATTCAACTATCATAACTGTGATAAACGAGAATTTCTTCATCTTCGTCAAAAATCGAAGGAGGAGACTGAACAAAGAACGGAGTAGACTCAAAAAAAGTGACATCAGCAGACACAAGATACCGTCCCAAATCAAGAGAGAAGCATCTATACCCTTTCTGATGACGAGGATATCCCAAAAAGACACACTTAAGTGAGCGAAGATGTAGCTTGAAAAGTTGTGGCCGAACATCCAGCACAAAACATTGACAACCAAAAATACGAGGAGGTAAGGGAAACAGAGATTGAGAAGAAGGAACTTGGCCCTATAAGACAGAAGATGGCATTCGATTAATTAGAAAACAGGCAGTAAAAACGACGTCAGCCCAAAACACTTTAGGAACAGACATATGAAGCAACAAGCATCGAGCAACTTCCAAAAGATGCCTATTTTTTAGTTCAGCAACCCCATTCTGCTGAGGAGTAACAACACAGGAGGATTGATGGACCATCCCATGTTGAATCATATAGGAAGTGAACTCATGAGAGAAATATTTTTTAACATTATCACTTCTGAAGACACGCACAGAGGTGTTAAATTGTGTATTAATTTCAGAGCAAAAAGTTATAAATATAGAGAATAATTCAGAACCAGATTTCATAAAATATAACCAAGTCATTCTTCAAAAATCATCCACAAAAGTTACAAATATCGAAAACCAAACTTAAAAGTAATTGGATAGGACCCCAAACATCAAAATGAACTAGCTCAAATGGGGACGCAACCTGCTTATTGACTCATGAGGGGTAAGGACTCCTATGGTGTTTAGCCAACTGACACGACTGACATTCTAAAATAGATAAACAACTTAAACTAGGACACAACTTTTTTAAAGACTGTAGAGAAGGATGACCCAAACGACAATGAAGTTGAAGAGGATCAACCACACCCGAACAAGCAACGGGCACCGGTTCTTGATCTGGACAACACTCAAGGATGTATAGGCCATTCTGCTCACGACCCCTGCCAATCACCCTCTTCGTCCCAAGTTCCTGAAAGACACAATAATCAAGGAAGAAGTGAACACTACAATTAAGTGACCGAGTAATTTGACTAACAAAAAATAAATTAAACGAAAATTGATTCAAACATAAGACTCGAGAAAGAGGGAGGGCAGAGGTGGGAGAAGCAGTACCACTCCCAATGACAGGAGCAATAGAACCGTCAGCTAAAGTAACACTAGGAAGATGAAGGGAAGGGGTAAAGGATGTAAGAGTACCTGTCTGGCCAGTCATGTGGTTGGAAGCTCTTGAATCAATGACCCAGTTGCGGGAAAGTGATGATAAACATGCAGTAGGATTACCTGTATGAGCAACAGAGGCAACAGAAAGAGATGGTGGAATGGACCGAGAGGCTTGAAACTAAGTGTACTGAGCAAACTCGTCTGCTGTCATCATAACAGGCCTGACGGATGGGTTGCTGGGAGGAATGCCTTCATTAATGGCAATATGAGCAAAACGCTGCTGATTGGACTAATTTTTCTGTTGAAGTTTCCAACAATTCCGCTTAATGTGACCAGGTTCCTTACAATAGTGATGAGCTTGTATTTTATAGCTCTAAAATAGACAAATTGTGATCATTTGATTAATGAATTTTGATGGATCCTCATTATTATTTTTGTTTTTTGCAGAATTTGAGAGATTAAACACATTTGGAATGAAAGCAAGCAAAGATACTGTGTTTTCAAGGCAAAAAGAGGACCATTTTGAGCTTAAACAGGGTCTAGGTCAATTTAGAAGCATTTGGGACTTAGACATGGCCATGTCTAACTAATATGAAGCTTCTGACAATGAGACACGACCGTGTCTATGCGAGACACGGTCATGTCTCCTAAAATTATTGATCAATTTTCAACGCGTTTTCTGACATGGTTCACGTGATTTCTAAATGAGACATGGCCGTTGTGTCTCCCTCCTAACTTGTCAAACACGCTGATTACTCCCCCAATTGATTATAAAAACAAAGGGGGAGGCTGCTGAACGTGGGTTTTTGCATTACGGGAGATTTGGGGAACTGCTGTTGGGCTGCTGAAGGAGGCTGCAGCCATCACTCTTCTTCAAATTATCAATGGAGTTTGTTTTAATCTTCCTTTTATTTCTTTCTTTTTCTATGTATAACTAGTTTCTCTTTGTTAGGGGATGATGGATCTTGATACTTGGATGATGTAATTTCTTTTATGGATTTAATTCATATTTCTAGTTTATGATTTATGTGTTTATCTCTATTCTTAATGCTTTTCTAAACCTAATCAATTTGGAAATGATCTTTTGGGTTGATGTATGATTTGGGAAAATTTGCATGAACCTAGATCTGTGATAAACACCATAATTTCTGCAATCGCTAGGGATAGACGTTGTGAATTATGTAGTCTTTTTTTTAATTCATTTGTTCTTAATAATGCCTTTCTATTTTGGAATTAGACTAAGGGATTAGTTAATTCTAAAACAGCGTAAGAGGATTAATAATCCAAGGGATTGGATATTAATTAATTTTGTGAATTGACCATAAATCATTTATTTAGAACATGTTTAAACCAATATTTGAAATTGCATCTAAAGAGTTTAAGTGAAATCTGACCCCTAACACTTTTTTGTTATTGTTTTCAACTCCTGTTTAATTTATTGAATTTATTCTGTTTAATTTTTAATTACTCTCTTAAATTGTGTTTTTATTTTTGGTTTTATCAACTCTCATCATTTGGATAGCTCAAATAGTGTTAATTTAATGAACTTGGTACTTGGTAATATAATTCTCGTGGGACGATACTCTATTCACTACTTTATTACTTGATGCGATTCAGTGCACTTGCCGATTTTTCACACCAAATAGCAACAAATAAGTGGTTCCCCAAGATCCTGTCCTCCACCTCCACTACCCTGTGGATCTCCAATATCACGACCACCACCTCGTCCACCACGAGCACCATCACGGGAACTGTCCCATCGAGAACTAGAACTCACCAAAGTAGAGGCCTCACTCGCAGCTAGGGGATGGGACTTAGAAAGCTCACGAGCAACTCAGAGGAGGCGAGAGTATACATCTTTCAGGGTCAAACTACCAAAACCGGTCAAAATGTGAGATCAGGCCGCATCAAATTCACCACGCAGCCCTAACAAAAAACATATCACTGCCAATTGCTCCAGCTGAGCCTGCATCTCCTGCACATCTGAAGTGATAGGTAACAATGTATTCAATTCTTCAAATAAGCGTTTGAAGCCTATATAATAGTCACTAGGAGATTCATCCTTCTGATTGGCACGATACAGATCCTGTGTCTTCGTATATAGGAGGGATAAATCATTGTCACCTGAGAACAAAGAGTGAAGGTACTGCCATAATTCCTTGACAATGGTGCAATGGGTGGTAATATCATCAACCCGAGGATCCATGGTCCTCTAAATCAATGAATACAATCGCATATCTTCTCGAATTCACAAATCCTTAGTTATTTCATCCTACGGACTATCTTGGGTGAGATGGTCTTCCTTCCTATGACCTTTCAAGTACATCAAAATAGCCTTCTTCCACTGAGGATAGTTAGTACCATCACCATCAAGCTTTCGATCAGTAATTTTGATGTTGGAGGGAATCACCTCAGCCAGAACATTAGTGGAAGTGGTGTCCGAAACTCCACTCTTGCTGCCCGTACCCAGAATCTTTGAGTTTTCGTCACCCATAGCCACAAACACAACAAATCAGCCTATAAGGAGGAAAAGGAGCACGAACAACACACCAAACGGGCTCGGAATACAACAAACGACGCAGATCGTGCCAACCTAGAACAGAACAGCCCAAAAACGACACGAAACCAGTACTAAAGCGCCGAAATCACCTCGCTGGAGACGTCGCCGGACCTCCGCACACTAGCAAACCACCCCCAACCACCGGTCGCACCTCTCTATGGCGGACGAACTCCACGCCAACCACCCACGAGGTCTGGGTGTTCCCCACACTCCGGACTCGCGAGATTCACACAGACAGGGCACCCAAACGACACTCTTCCTGTGTCGCCGGTGCCACCCACCGCCTCGCCGGCCCTCCCTCGGTGCCAGACAGCCTCACACCGGCACTCCTTGCCGGCCAGAACTCGAAGCTAAGAGACAGCCTCTGAAAACTCTCTGCTTTTTTGAAAACGCTCTTTTTTTTGTTTTTGTTTTTTTTGTTTTTTTTGTGGAAAGTTGAGAGAGAAAAGAAAAAAAAATAGAAACTAACTCTTAATACCATGTAATGAGAAAAGAAGAATGGAAAACCGTACCCAATATGGGTGCAGGTTATGTATTTATATATATAAGATGGGGTAGCAATAAATGGGCTAGCAATACATAACTGTACAAAATAAAGCACATACATAATATCTACTCTTAACAAAGATAGATAACATAGTACATTATTGAGCAACAACTGGAATAAATTTTACAATTACAAAGGTATAACTCATCAATTATCTTTGCATTTGCTCTTCTGAAAAAGATGTCTGTAAAACCAAGACAGATTCTGAGGTCCTAGACTCTGAAAAAATTAAATTCAATAAAATTTAGGAACTTTTAAACCGAGAAAAAAAAAACTCATAATATTTCAGTAACACAATTTTCCTAATATTCTTGTGATTTGCTATGAAAAAACACAACAACCTCGTAATCATATCCATGCTCTCCACTACAAATGCAAACATATATGAAATCAACACGCAAGTTAATCACAAAATTTAAAATAAATAAATAAATAATCTGAAAACTGAAAAGGACATAAATGGCTCAGAGGGGAATAAAGGAGCAGATAGTGTCATTAGAATCACTTCCATGTGAGAATTAAAAAAAAAAATTAAAAAAGAAAAAAGACTCACCTCCATGTTGAATTCATGACCCACACTTGCAGTCTCCCACTCTCTCCAATAGAAACAAGTCGGTCAGGTTCACAAACCAATATACAATGCACAATGTCAAAAGTTTCCAGTGTTGCTACAACTGAAACATAACCATGTTCTACTTGGACAATCTTCAAAGCATTCTTCTCAGAGCAGACAGATGCACATGTTGAGCAATAACAACAAATTTTTCCTTCCCTGGGATGATAAGATATTTGGTTATTCTATTTAACATGGTTTCAATTTATTACATATCAATGCAAACCTGTAGAAATAGTTAACCTGCAGCTGGGGGTTTTTATGCTGCCTAGCAAGACAATATACTGTCCATCAGGAGTCAACTGGACCCCAGATCTTTCCACCATCATCTAGCATACAATGCGATAAATTTTGACAGTGAGTATTTATGTAGCCAAAAGATCACTGTAAATAAGGAAGAAGGGGTTGAGAATGAACAAAGGAAAACAACTTACTTCTTTCATGAAATTATGTTTTGGATCTGGCAACATTATTGAGGTGTGAGCCATGACAGAAGGGCACCCTAAACTTGGTTCCTTAATTGCTACCTTGTAAGTAAACAGGGTCCTGTACTGATCCATCAGAAGGCCACATAAAACACAAATGTGGATTTCATCCTCTCTTGTGCTTAAAAATAATGATGAAACAGGCATTGGGTGTAAGTAGCATCCCACAAACTTGACATTGCCGCCCAGATTATTCTTGAGCTCCTGGTTTCTGTGGGGCATTGGTTCTGAAATAAATTGAGCCTCCTTGGCACCAGAGCACATATTTTCACAGGCAAATGGGTTTGGATTCTGAGATGATGTTGGGTTTAGTTTGGCAAGGTTGCTATGTCCACCCAGGACATCACCATGAGTTTGAGGTGTTTCTATACGTAAACCAGCAGAATCAACTGGTTCACATGGTTTATCATTGGAAGTGTTCATTTGAAGGGTTTCTGAGGGATGCAAAGTGCCATCAGCAGTATGCATTTCACGAGTAACAAGTTCAAACTTGTCACTTTCAGTACTCTCCACGAGTGAACAATTTCCTTGAAGGGATGCAGCATTTCGGAGCTTTCTTCTAGTGTATACTAAATTTGGTAATCGAGAAGAGGACATAATCATTGTTTCCACATTGCCTGTTTTAACAACAACTTCATCTTGTGTCTTTTCTGCAAGGGTTACCATGCTTTTTAAATGAATGCTATTTTTTGTTACACCTGAGAATGCATTACTAATACCTGCATTTTTTTATAAAAATTGTAAGAAATGGTAACAATTGGATCAAACTGAACAACAATACAATTAAGCCTCAGCCACAGATCATTAAGCTTCATTCTTGACCTGACACCAAAATAAGCTAATAGTTTGCTACGAATGTGTTGGATTAACATGTCATTGGGTTGACAGTGACTCAACACATATATATCACTTCAGAACAGACAGAAGAATTATATTACAATCTACATTTAAACCCCTCTGACCGTGTTTATCTGCATTTCAGAATTTTTTTAATGATGCCAGATATCATAAACGCATTACCTTCAGTAAAATCCTGAGCAGTCGACAGGTCCTTTAGCATAAAATTGAAACCAACATGCACTGGATTTTCTTTCAGATCTGAGCAAGCATCATTGCTTCTTTTAGAAATAATTCTATCCTTAGGAGACATGTCATGTAGAATAGATTCAGGAATGCATACATCACCATCTTGAGGCCTGTCTTTAAAGTCCAACTTTGAAGCATGGCACATTAATGATCCATTTAGCAAATCACAACCAGGAAGCTGCTCTTGACTTCTCAACGAACACATTTCATTATTGAAACTAGCTTTACCAGCTTCAGCAATATCAGAAGATAAGATTGCCTGATTGGTTTTAAGATCCTCACATTGACTATACTCAAAACTGTCAAGAACAATAGAATTCATATGTTCAGAATTAGGATTATTTGAACACAGATCTGTATTTGGCTGATGTGTCTTTTCCCCTTGTTCCCCATATGCATCCTCAGTCACCACTACGTCTGCAGTATAAACATATGTTTCAATAAAGCACATAATACACAAACACACGAAAACAAAGGGAAGAACAAAAGGCCTACATACTATATCAAAAATCCTGGTGGCATGATGGATTGATCTATGCCAGACATTAATAACAAATAATCAGAAAATAAATAGCATTGATAGGTATATTTACCAGATGATGGTACATCCAAAATATATCCAACTTCATTTTGTTCTTCCTTAGAGTTCACCCTTGAAGGCAACATATCTAAAGGGCTAATGGTAAACTCCTTATTTGTTGAAACATTCCTCAGAAGAGGAACTGCTTGAGGAAGTAGAAGTGACATCATTGACTTTGCCACATCCTGCCCAGCTGAATCAAAATCACTTTTCTCATAGCTTGGATTTGAATTAGATTTGAGCACTTCTTCATGTTCTGCATTTAACAAATCTTCAGAGGTGACCCCACAAGCTGTCTCACTGTAAGCATTCTTATCCAGGTTACTTGGTGCAGAATCAGAAGTATTTTCTGCAATGCACTAGAGTAAGTGATCTAGAATCAACAGGAAAATGGAGAAGAGAACAGAGAAAAATGAGAGAGAAACTAGAAATTGGAGAGGGTGTTGTAGAACACTGCAATATTAATTAATAGAATAATCCTAAACATACTGATAAGTTTTGCAGTTTTTTTTGACAAAATGATGTATTATTTGGGAACAATATTAGAAAAACAAAATACCCATGATTCCATGATATTGTATATGGGAATGGGACCCAACATTAGTGGAACCCACACATTTCATGTCTCTATATTTGACATTATTACAAGATGAAACTTCATGTCTTCATTCTGTAAAGAGCACTACTCTATTCAATATTGCCAACGCTATTGAGCAGGACACCAGCAAGCCTTTAATACCCCAAATTTGAAAGGTTCAAAAGCAAATATAAATCCCAAAAATCATAGCAAAATTAATAACTATGAATATGTCCAACATCTAAGCCGAAAATAAACCTTCATCCCATCAATAAGTAATAGGATGCAGATGTTGAAAATTATTAAAAGTGGAAAGCCTAATTTTTACAGTACAAACATAAAAATATAAGTACCTTGCACAAAACCTAGGGTATCGGGAGCACAAAGATCAATGTCAATACAACCCTGAGACTCTTTAGAACATGAATGCATCAGTTTCTTGTCTTCTGATGTCACCAAGAAACTAGACGTTTTCAACTCCGCATCATTTGACCTATGAAGCTGCAAGAAGTTAAGAGTTTTTCTTCTATAACAGAGCAGACCATAAAATTATTATTTTAACACGAATTTCTGCAAAATTTTAGCTGAAATATCTCAAGAAGCATGGGATAAAATATATCACTTATAAGTTTTTCGTTCTTTTCCTCTAGGTTTATCAAGATCATCACAATTAGGAAAGAACATGTTTCCAACGAATAACATTCAATAGATTACATTTTATGAAGCAACATGCTTCCAATGAATAATGTTCAATATCATATTAAAAATTCAAAAGTATGCTTACAGGTTCTACTTCTGTAGATAAGTTTTCAGTTATTTCTGTAGTTTTGCAATTTGTAGAGTAGACAAACTCAGTTGGTATCTTTGAAGGTATGGTTCCCTCTTTCTTATCATCAAAGATGTCAATAGGATTCAATAGCAACCCATTTTTGGATGAAATGCAATTACTGCTTTCACCAACAGGGGAAACTATTTGCAATGAGGCTGATACACCTATGTGATTGTGGAACCCATTCTCTTCTTCTGAACTATAGTGGGTCGTAGAACTCCCCTGACCAAGACTCTTCTCATTCTTTACATTAGAAGCTCTGCTACATGTGAGTTCTAGAGACCGAGGTCTAACTCCCCGATGTAACTTTTTATTTTTAATTTCACATCTGCTTCTCTTGCCTGTAACACATGGTCTTCCCAGGCAAAGTAGTAAATCAGGATGTGTGCCTAAATTTGGGTGGCAATCATCATGTTCTGTTCTAGATATCCCATCACAGAAGTTTGAGGATACCAAACTCCGTTCTGCTATTCCATTTATATCTGCCACCAGTTTCCGAAGCAACCTCTGGATGAACAGATTTTTTAACCCAAAAAGCTGCATGTGATGAAAATAGAAGGAACTAGATTAAGCACAGTGAACAACTACTACATAAGTGTTGAAAAAACATTATATAAGGAATGAATAATTGTGAAAAAATATAAAAGGAAAAAAGGAGAATATGAGATTGATCATCACATAGGCTGCAAATGTTGCAAAATGTGAGTACCTAGACACAAACCTCACAAGTTCAGATCTCTTTTTACTTCTTGGGATAAAAGAAGAAAGTTTACTGAAGAGAGAAAAGAAGGGGCACAAGTAGAGAGAAGGCTAAGATATCCTTATGAACAAACACAATAAGAAAGAAAGCAGCAAAAATAAACAAGGTCATTAGTGCAATAAAGCTCTCCAACCCCACTGCATACTCATTAAAGAAACCATGAATAGAGCACCAAAGAGAAGTCATGAAACATCATAAATGTTAGGGGGTGTTAGAAAAAACACATGTAAGTGTGTAATATGAAGTGAGAAGTCCCGCATTGAAAGAAAGAGAGAAAGCAAAAGGCTTTATAAGCTTGGTGGCTCAAGACCCAAATTGGTTAACCTTTTTGGGTCAAATAGTCCAATCCAAGATTCAAGCTCATATTCTTGTTCATGCTCAAACACTCTTCCTCCAAGATCCAACCCCAAATATCAAACATTATCCAAAGCCCAAATCATGTTATACCGTGCCATGCAAAAAAAAAAAATTTCAACATAGTATCAAAGCTTTAATGATCTTAGACGGGTATGTGTGAACAAAGCTAAGAACCAATGTACTGCCAACAAAGTCCACACAAGACATGTGATTGGGTTGACTATCAACAAAACCCACACAAGGCATGTGAAATTTCAACCTAAAACCAATTGGCATTAAGTGGAGTGGTCCAACAGATATATAAACCGCACCCGAAAGATTGAGGCAAGCGATGTGGGACTCTTAACACCCCCTCCACAAATGCCTGGACAGAACAGGCAAGTCTAACGAAGTAGGAAGAAGAAGCCTAACGAAATAGACGACGGAGATGGGATCTTAGTTCTGATACCATGTGAAATTCCAACCTAAAACCAATTGGTATTAAGTGGAGTGGCCTAACAGATATATAAACTAGTATCAGAGCCAAGATCTCATCTTCGTCGCCTACTTCGTTAGGCTTCTTCCGCTTACTTTGTTAGGCTCGCCTGTTCCATCCAAGCATCTGTGGAGAGGGGGTATTAAGAGTCTCACATTGCCTGTCTTAATCTTTCAAGTGCGGTTTATATATTTGTTGGGTCACTCCACTTAATGCCAATTGGTTTTTATCAATTGGTTTCAGGTTAGAATCTCACACTAAGCAAAGAGAGTTTGTTATGCAAGTAAACATGTAGTCCAGCAATCCACCTCCATCTGTATTCTATAGTCACTTAGCACATAACAAAGGCTATTATTTCCATAGTCACTTAGCACATAACAAAAGCTATTATTTCCATACATACCGCACATAAAAGGGGATAAGAACTGTCACATCAGAGCTTTGTGATTACTTAGATCCAATTTCATATACATTTGTCTATGGCTATTATTTCCTTCCATATGTCAAGTAAAGTCAATGGTACTCATCCAAATTCCATAATAAATAAAGAAAAGAAAAAGAAAAAGGAGAGTTAGAAACTAATAGAAGCTATAACTTCAATGAAGCATTCACAAACTCTAGCACTCAATAAAGTTTTCTTATTGGGATAAAACAGTGGAGTTGCCAACAACGTACGGCTTGCTTTTTTGAAATCAAATCCATAATTAAAAAAAATTAAAAAATAATAATAATTGTCCCATTAAGTTCTTTGTTTGCATGCATAGCACCTAATATTTGTTAGATAACATAAATGATCATAAAGAGTGCAGGGGAAACAGCACACTACCAGGTTACTCACTTAATTTGAAACTTGGTTTATCATAGTCCACAAAATTTAAGTGAAGTTTTATGTTTTAAATCCTCAATCTAATAATCCTCTCTACTATTGAACTAGCTTTATCTTTTGAAAAACAACAATGATATCGTTGTTAATGATGATTGATGAATCTATAGTCAGCACGTACTATGGATAAAATATCATATTAGAGCGAATAGACAATATACATTAGGCATTAGCAAGTTATTTTGAAGGGACATTTCAACATGCCAACACAACTGCTTATATTAAATGAGAGTTTTATTTTATGCACACACAAAAAGTGTTGTTTTTCATTTTAACAAGAAATTTAAATAAAAATATAAAGAATTACAGCTCAGCCACATTTAGATTAGATGTGCTTAAATGAGCTTGAAAAAAGATAAGGCTGGGTTTAGTTTCAAAGAATTTTCGGAAATTTTAAGAAACTTTCCTGAAAAATTTTAAGAAACTTTTCTGGAATTTTCCAAACAGAAATGTCAATGTCACCAATTTCTACCTCCAAGCCATCCATCTTAGACGAAAGTCTCTTCCCATGCCAAATCTTCATCCGGGGGCAACCTTTCTTCTGAAATTCCTCCCACGCAAAGTCTGGAGTTTTCCCAGAAGACGAAATCCCATCATCAGAAGAAATCTGCATAAACAGAATGTAACTGACATTGTTTAATAAAACTCAGCAAGTTGTAGACTTTTAATGTGCTGAATCAAAACATATATAAAACACAAAGATGCCTGACTACAAACCAAAAATCTAGGCCCATTAACGCCTTCCTGAATTTCCATCTTATATGTGTTCCCATTATGAGCTCTAACAGCTTGATAACCAACAGGATATGGATAACGATCTTTTCCCTACAAAGTAGCCAATATCAATGCATTACAAGTTACACCAGTCAGCAAAGTACAACAAATTAATACAAATATTCAGTGTTTATGTAGGTAATTACTGCACAAATCCTGGTTTCCCATGCGATGATAGTTCTGAAGCTTAATAATTCATACAATAGTTTTTCCTCAGGCATAAATTATATTGAAGCAATCAACTCTCCTTTTTCTTCTTTCTTCTATAAATACATCACATAACTTTCACCAACAGCACTGCCTTTGTGATTCATGATATCCCCTCTTAAAATGAGAAAAGGATCCACAGGATGCAAGAGTAAGGGTTCACTTAATGACCTCTACAACTCTACCAGATAACAGCAGATCATATATCAGTTTCACTGCTTGACATGTACAAGTAAGGGGTTCCTTTTTCCTACTCAATGGTACTGTTAAATAGCTCCCCACATCATTTACCGTCACCATTCATTATAAAGAGTTTTTTTTTTTTGTTAAAATATTAAAAACCACATTCAACTATATTTGATGTGCAAATTACCCCGAGTTTAAAAATAGTGCAAAATACACCTTAAACTTTCTACATTGTGTTAATTACACACTCTGTTACCTTTTCCGTTTAAATAAATAACAGATCACAGATGTGCCAGGCACATGATAATTAAACAACACCATATTTAAGGTATACCCTTCAAATCAACTCAAATTCCCCTGATTTCGTACGTGAGTTTTTCAGGACATAGACGAATCAACACTTGAATTATTCCTCTCTCAAAGACATAGGCAAAGAATGGTTTCAGGACATTGACAATGGCTGCCGCACTTAAGCATCATATCTCAAAATTAGTGGATTTTCTTGATCTTCAGTCTCTGGCCACTTTTGGCTTGGAATTGGAAATAAGGGATGCAAAGAAAGTACCATATCCAATTGGATTGAAATAAAAAAGATTTAAATATTAGGAAAATATGGGTGAATTTGAAGTTATTCAGAAGTTGGGATTTTGAGCAGGTTGTGGCAAGCTCCAATCACCAACAAAACTCTACATTCAATACGAATGGAGAGCAACTTTGATTTGGAGAAAGAAATGGGGAAAAGAATTAAATAGGAATGGTTCAAAGATTTTTCTTAAAAACATACGCTTTGAGAGGCAAAAGGAATAGGGTATACCTTAGAAATTTGTTGTTTAATTACCATGTGCTTAGCACATGTTTAATCTGTTAATTATTTAATAGAAAAGTTAACAGTGTGTGTGATTGGCACAATGTATAAAGCTTAAAGGGTATATTGCACTATTTTTAAACTCGGGGTAACTTGCACAATGAACATAGTTAAAGGGGGTATTTTGACTTTTTACCTTTTGTTTTAAACAAAACCTTGAGTATTGTTGTCAAGCATGCTAGGAAAAATATATCTACAGATCATAAAGATCTCATTGAGAGCTATAACCTGTCACTCTTCAGCCAAACCATTTCATACATCCAAGGGCAGTAGTAGTACTTAACTAGTAGTCACTTGGCACCATGCATGTCAATTCACCTTTTTCATATTTAATAAATTTTTAATAATAATCAAAAATTTAAAATCAAAATTAAAATTAGTAAATTATTAAAAAGAAGCTGGAGTTTAGAAACCTAGTAAACCCTGTATAGACAACTTTGGCAGCAGTTAAATACACCGTTATTATTTCTAATATAACAGTGGACACCCAACTCTGGTCGAATTATACAAGATCTCCATAGATAAGCAACAGGGTCCACTTTTATTTTCAAAATAATAATAATAGTGCTTCAGTTAAATTGCAATTCGGTCATAAAACATAATTCTATTTCAATTTCCCACTGCATGATCTGTAAAATTCAAGCGACTCATAGGGAAACGCAACTCAAGAGAATAATACAGAATAATACCAAAAAAAAAGTTATTATTATTATTATTATTATTATTATTATTATTATTATTATTATTATTATTATTATTATTATTATTAGTATTATTTAAAACAAAACAATCGCATCGGAATGAAAGTAAATCAAACGACGCGATTCCATATCAATTGCATATAGAACTTGAAATTGAAAGGAAGGGAACGAAACGGAAGAGAAGGAATAGGGGGAATGTTATCAAACCCTAGAGCTGCTCCAGTACTTCTTGTCCCAGCGTCCTTTGTAGAGGGAACCGATGGAGATGATTTCAAGGCCATCGGTTTTCTCTTCTGCGTCTGCTTGTGCTGGTTTCTCAGCGGATCTAGTCTTCGCCATTGAAAGGAGAAGAGGGATAAAGTGCGAGTTGATAGATAGAGAGAGTGAGAGAGAAAAGCTTTCGTGGATGGCGGGAAGGCCTTTTGGGTTTTTAACTTAGACGTGCATTTCGTTCCCTCCAGAGCTTCCCCTCCGTTCTACGCACACTTTGTGTTTGAAAGGTAATAATAATAATAATAATAATAATAATAATAATAGTTTAGTTGGTAAATTTAATTTAATTTAATTAATTAAATTTTGTATTTAAAATATTAAAAAATAAAAAATAATTAGATTTTTAAAATTTTATAATGTTTTTTGTTTTAGAAATTTGATAGAATTTGATAGGATTTAATTTGATTTGAAATAAATACATTATTTTTAGCTACTTCTAATTATCTCTCATAAAGATTAAAATATAAAATAATAAAATCAAATCAATTCTCATTTTAATGAATTCTAAATACAAAATTTAATTTCTAAATTAAATTATTTTTTATTTTTATTCATTTTAAACACAATCTAAATAAATGAATATGGAGCAAAAATTTGAATACTTTTGGATATTTATTTTTAATATACCTTTTAATTATTTTTAAAATTTTGGTTGACCATATATATATATATATATATATATATAAAATTAAAATCTCTTATATAAAAAATCTGTGTTACATGTTATATTCTCATGCACTTAAATTCTTTCCATTTTTTCAAGTTTTCCTACTAATAATAAGCATTTTAAAATTTGAAATTTGAAAAGTACAAATAATATAACTAATTATTCAATTATTCAATTTTTAATGAGAATCAATGAGAGAGAAAATAATATAACTAATCTTATTTAATTTTATAATAAGTAAGGGAACAAATCAAATTAATTAAATATATGTTACAAATCAAATTAGTTAAATAAATTGGATTGATTTTTAATTTATTATGCAATATATTTTATGCTCAACTTAATATATATTATATATTATATTATTTTTAATTTGACAAATTTAGTAGAATCAATCAATTAAGTAGTTAATAATAAAATGTTATGATTTCAATTAGTTAGTAATAAAAAATATAAATTATATACTACACAAGATAATTAAGAAAGATTATTAAATTAGGATAAATGAAAATTCTATTGATATATTCACTTATTTTAATTCAACCTGATTTGAGTAAAAATTAATATATTCAATAATAAAAAATAAAATAAATAAAAATAATAAATAAATATTAAATAATATATTAATATTAAATAATTAAATAAAATTAAATAATAATATTAAAAAAAAAAGAAAGCCAATTAGCTATTCAATCTAACTAATCTCATGATTACTTAGAATAGAGAAATCATAGAAAAAAAAAATAAAGTGAGACAAAATTGTCTCTATGAATCAAGTATGATGTATAATTCTAATTTCCATTAATAAAGTAAGATTTACCTGAAAAAGAATGTATGCTTCAAACAAAAAATATATGTACTCAATCAATAATTCTAGACTATAACAAACAAAGAGGTCCAAATTCTATGGAAATAATTTTGCTTGATGAATTTGTTAGTAATTATATTCTAATATCAAGTTACTTAACAACTACTATTTATCTTAATTTTGTGATTGTGACTTTATCTTAATTTAATTTTTTTGTTCATATGTATAATATATAATATTTAAATATCTTATATTTATATTTCATGAGATTGAAAACTTTAGATGAAAATATATTAGAATTTACATCTATGAAATAAAAACTTTATAAGAAAACATGATAAAATAGTGCTTGAAAAGTATGAATTTATAATAAAGTTTGTTTAATAAAATCGCTTAAATACAAATGAACAAAATTCACATTATATAACATCAAGGTTTCATTAATATTTTGAGTAAAATTATTTACACGAGTTGAGATAGTTTTGTAGACAAGTAGGACAAGAAAATGACATCAACAAGAGTATTGATGGAGTAGATATAATAGTCAAGCTATAGTTGTATGTAAAAAGAACAAGATTAAAGAATTTAAAAAGTCATATATCAATAAACTGAATAAAACATAGGTAGAGAGTCATATAGTGTTAGAAATTTAATCATTTTGTATTGTTCAAGTTACTAAGTGCATGTTTCATGATAATAATTGTTTCTTCGATTAAATAAATAAAATATAACTCCTTATTAAAAGTGATGTTATTATTTTATATTTAAATAGTTTTTATTCATGTCACACTATATCAATAACTTTACATAAAAATATATTAATATCTAAATGACTTTGAATGTTTTATAAGAAATCATAGTAAAATTAATTGAAATAAAATTTATTATTAGAAAATTAAATTAATTAATTATATTTTCAAATTATTATATTTTTATTCATATATATTTATTCTATATTATTTTAAAAACTTCAATATATACATGACATGGGAGTAAAAATTTTACATGAAAATATAGTAAAATTAATTAAATGTAATCTATTATGAGAAATGGTCAGTAGTGGATACTAAGGTGTACATGAGATAGATACGTTCGGGTGATTTCTTTCTTGCACAGCAGCAGCAAAGTTTGTTGGAATGAGAGGGTTGGTACCTACAAAGGGACTCTAACACTCTAGTCAGACTGTGTACAAATAGGGTCATGTTGTATGCAATAAGTTACCTGTACAAGGTGATTGAGCATGGTATTTATAGAGTGCAATCAGGGTTTAGCCTCCCTTAATTGTAGCAAGAAATTCCTATAACATTGGAACATTAATACTGCAATTATGAGTAGCTTGAGGCGATTATGGACACTATAATCTGGTAAGATTGTGATTAGTAATTATAGATATTTCAAAATTTATCCTTTACACAAGTCTCGTGATCTTAAGATTCTTACCCAATGTCATAGTCCAATATACGTGATACCGAGGTCTTGACAGTGTCTAGTGCTTAGTCCTGTAGGAGCAGAAAAGGGAGACCCTTTAGTAATCTAAGAGAGCCACGAATGCGAACCCTTGGTTGAAGAACTTCATGTTCATGAACTTTGGTTGCACGAGGTTACTTGTTTGGAAGTGTTGTGAGAACCTTTTGTTTTGGGCATTGGTTGAGCCTAAACGTCTCAGGTCCATGGGGTTGTTTGCACGGGAATTCTTTGTTATGGCACACTTATGGCTGAAGGAGGAAGCCATGGCAGGGGCTTGAAGGTTACATGGGTGATGGTGTTTGGACAGGGATGGTGCGTGAAAGAGGAAAAGAATGATGGGAAAGGTGATAGGAATGGTGGATAGAGAAGGGAAGAGGCAAAAGAGGGAGTTGAGGGATGTGACAAGGTGATATGATCCAAGTTGGATGCATATTGTTTTTACGGATCGTCCTTGAGTTGATTTAGTGTTTCAAAGAATGAAATGATGAACAATACCCGAGGAACAGAACTGATGAATAGTGATGTAAATAGTGACGTGAATAGTAAAAATAATAGAAAAGATGGAAAAAGGAAAAGGAATGGGAGGAAGAAGACGCCACACTCTTAGAGAGTGATAAGTCAAGCGAAGATTCGCCACAAAGGTAAGGAAGCCTTTGATAAGAACCAAGATGGCTCAACCAAGAACCAAAGAGAATGAAATTCTCACAAATGGATTCAATCCAAATTCACATCCAAAAGCCCTTCATTCATGTTTTAGGCACCTATTTATAGGAAAATGGGGTGCATAGAATATGCATACAAATGGTCATCATAATGTGACAAATTCCCCATAAAAAGCAATAACTAATCCATTAAGTGGCTAATTAAAGCATTAACTAGCAAATAGGAGTTACCTAGGCATGCAAACCAAAGGTTGCCCTCCCAAAAAAATGTGCACTATTCATCCTTCATAGTTTATTACACTTTATTTAATAGAAATAAACTAAAAAATGCTATTTTAGAGAAGTGGACATCCAAGTCATCATGGGTCTTCAAGTTGGATGAGATAAGTGACCAATTTGGGCTCCACTCCATCAAGACTTGAATTTGGGCTTGCTTCAATTAAAGTTGTCACTATTTGATTTAGGACTTCTTGGGCTTTCTTGGTCCTAGCTCTTGTCATAGGTCCACCAAGTCCTTGTAGTACTCCTTGATCCATGCTCCTTAGTGGGCTCACATCATCCCCTCCTTCTTTAAGTGAATTCGACCTCGAATTGAAATCTTCATCACCTACATCAAATGGAGACAAATCAGCTACATTGAAAGTTGCACTAACACCATACTCACCTGGAAGGTCTATCTTGTAGGCATTATCATTGATCTTGGCCAACACTTGGAATGGCTCATCTCCTCTTGGTTGAAGCTTGGATTTCCTCTGTGAAGGAAATCTCTCTTTTCTCATGTGCACCCAGACCCAATCTCCAGGTTCAAACACCACCTTCCTCCTCCCTTTGTTGCCTTGTCTAACATAGCTTTCAGTCTTCTTCTCAATTTGAGCCTTGACTTGCTCGTGTAACTTCCTCATAAATTCAGCTTTAGCTCTGCCATCTTCATGCTTTAAAATTGACGAGTTAGGCAATGGCAATAAATCAAGAGGAGTGAGAGGATTAAATCCATAAACAACCTCAAAAGGAGAATATTGAGTAGTACTATGAACAGCTCTATTATAAGCAAATTCCACATGAGGCAAACACTCCTCCCAAGACTTAATGTTCTTCTTTATTACAGCCCTAAGAGGGAAGAAAGTGTCCTATTAACTACCTCGGTTGCCCATCCGTTTGAGGATGACAACTAGTGGAGAAAAGAAGCTTTGTACCCAGCTTACCCCACAAAGTCCTCCAAAAGTGACTTAAGAACTTTGTGTCACGATCTGAAACAATACTTCTTGGAAGGCCATGAAGCCTTACCACTTCTTTGAAAAACAATTCAGCAACATGACAAGCATCATCAACTTTTTTACATGGTATAAAATGTGCCATTTTAGAAAACCTATCCACCACCACAAAAATTGAATCCTTACCATTCTTTGTCCGGGGTAGTCCTACAACAAAATCCATTGACAAATCAATCCAAGGAAAATCAGGAATAGGCAACGGAGTGTAAAGTCCATGAGGCATCACTTTAGATTTAGACCTTTTACAAACAATGCATTTTTCACAAAACTTTTGCACATCATGTTTCATGTGTAGCCAATGAAAATGTTCGTGCAACATGTCTAAAGTCTTTTGAACCTCAAAATGCCCCATTAGTCCCCCTTCATGCGCTTCCCTCACAAGCAACTCTCTTATAGAACTTTTAGGCACACATAATCTCTTTTCTTTAAACAAAAACCCTTGGTGCCTAAAATATCCATTTTGAGCCCAATGCAAACAATTAGCATAGATATGAGAAAAATCTTTATCATGCTCATACAATTCTTTGATGCATTCAAGCCCAAACAATTTTGTTTCAAGGGTAGAGAGTAAAGTATACCGAAAGTGCATCCGCCACTATGTTGGCCTTACCTTTCTTATGCTTGATCACATATGGGAATTGTTCAAGAAACTCAACCCACTTGGCATGCCTCTTATTCAACTTTCCTTGTCTTTTCAAGTACTTTAAGGACTCATGATCACTATGGATAAAAAACTCTTTGGGCAAAAGATAATGTTGCCATGTTTGCAAAGCCCTCACCAAGGCATACAACTCCTTATCATAGGTGGGATAATTAAGGACAGCACCACTTAATTTCTCACTAAAGTAAGCAATTGGATGCCCTTCTTGCATTAAAACAACTCCAACACCAACATTAGAAGCATCACATTCAATTTCAAAAGATTTAGCAAAATTAGGCAAAGCAAGTATTGGTGCATGGGTGAGCTTTTTCTTAAGTTCCTTAAAAGCTTGTTCTTGTTTTTCCCCCCATTTAAACCCAACATTCTTTTTGACAATTTCATTAAGAGGTGCAGCCAATGTGCTAAAATCTTTAACAAACCTCCTATAGAAACTAGCCAAACCATGAAAGCTCCTTACATCACTCACATTTTTGGGGGTTGGCCAATCTTGAATGGCCTTAATCTTTTCTTGATCCACATGGACTCCTTTAGCATTAATCACAAAACTAAGGAAAATCACATGATCCACACAAAAAGTACATTTTTCCAAGTTTGCATACAACCTTTCTTTTCTTAATACAAGCAAAACAACCCTTAAATGTTCATGGTGCTCATCTAAGTTTTTGCTATATATTAAGATATCATCAAAATATACCACCACAAATTTTCCCAAAAATTCTCTTAAGACATGGTTCATAAGCCTCATAAAAGTGTTTGGTGCATTTGTTAAACCAAAAGGCATTACCAACCATTCATACAAACCAAATTTAGTTTTGAAAGCGGTTTTCCATTCATCCCTTCCCTTATCCTAATTTGATGGTACCCACTTTTCAAATCAATTTTAGAAAAAATGCAAGCACCAAACAATTCATCAAGCAAATCATCAAGTCTAGGGATAGGATGCCTATACTTAATGGTGATGTTGTTCACGGCCCTACAATCCGTGCACATCCTCCAAGTGCCATCCTTTTTGGGCACCAAAATGACGTACAAACACATGGACTTAAGCTCTCTTGTACCCATCCTTTTTACATCAACTCCTCCACTTGCTTTTGGATCTCTTTGGTCTCTTGAGGATTGCTCCTATAGGCTGGCCTATTGGGTAATGATGCACCCGAAATGAGGTCAATATGTTCAATTCCCCTCAAAGGTGGAAGGCCATGTGGCACTTCCTTAGGGAAGATATCCTCAAATTCCTGCAAAAGATTTTTCACACCACTAGACAAAGAATGATCATTAGAAATGTTAGCATTTAAACAAAATTCCTTACACAAAAGCATGTATAGGGGCTGTCTTGAAACCAATGCACTTTTCACCTCACTTTTTGTTGCAAAACAACTCTCTTTTCTCTCTTTTTCATCTCGGTTTTTCTCTCTTTTTTTCTCATGATTTTTTTTTTGATTTTTCATCACTCTTTTTCTCTTGTTCACTCTCTTTTTCTTTTCTCTCTTGCTCTCTTTTCTCTCTCATTTTCTTTTGATCCTCACTAACTTGTTTTGGAGATAAAGGAGAGAGTACAACCTTTCGCTCCTTGTCCATGAAAGTGAACTTGTTTGAAAATTCATCATGAATGGCCTTCTTGTCATATTGCCAAGGCCTTCCCAACAACATATGGCTTGCCTCCATAGGCACTACATCACAAAGAACATTATCCTCATACTTCCCAATGGAGAATGGAACCTCCACTTGTTTGTTCACCACCATCTCCCCAACCTCACTCAACCATTGAAGTCTATATGGTGTTGGATGGGTTTTAGTGATAAGATTTAATTTAGACACCAACCTAGAACTTACTACATTTGCACAACTACCTCCATCAATTATTAGAGAACAAACTTTACCTTGAATTAGGCATCTAGAGTGGAAAATGTTCTCCCTTTGGCTAGCTTCATGTTCCTTCACTTGACTCCCCAAAAGCCTCCTTACCATAAGTAAGTCACCATCCGGCATGAACACTTCTTCTTCACTTTCCTCTCCACTTGAAGCTTCGGATTGAGACATCACTTCACCATTCAAGGACACCATAGTTCTCTTGGTTGGACATTGAGAGGCTATGTGGCCATGACCAAGACACTTGAAACACTTGACATCTCTGCTCCTTGTGGTTGGTTCCATGGGCTTCTTGCCTTGAGAGGTGCTCACAGCCTCCTTGCTTGGTGCACCCTCCTTCTTTTGCTTGTCCTTCCAATTTGAAGATGAGAATTTGGAAGATGATGAAGAGGAATATTTGGATTTCCTCCTCTTTAATTATTGCTCCACCTTGATTGCTTGTTGCACCAAATCTTCAAACTCCACATAGTTTTGCAACTCCACCACATCTTGAATTTCTTGGTTCAAGCCATGCAAGAACCTTGCCATAGTTGCCTCACGGTCCTCCTCAAAGTTTGACCTAAGTAAGGCCAATTCCATCTCCTTGAAGTACTCATCCACACTCTTGCTCTCTTGGGTAAGTCTTTGCAATTTGTTGTGGATGTCCCTTTGATAGTGACTTGGGACAAACCTCCTCCTCATTACAATTTTCATGTCTTCCCAAGTCTCAATTGGCTCCTCTCCAATTCTCCTCCTCTCCTTTTGGAATTGATCACACCATACTAGTGCATACTCCTTGAACTCCAACGCCGCCACCTTCACTTTCTTTCTCTCATTATATGTGTTGCAATCAAACACTTGCTCCATCTTGAGTTCCCACTCCAAATAAGCTTCGGGGTCATTCTTTCCAAGAAAGGAAGGAACTTTGATTTTAACCCCCTCAATCCTATCTTCACGCCTTCCTCCCCTAGGGCCTCCTCTTCTAGGTCTTCTTCCTCTTGGCCTCCCTCTTTCTTCACTATCATAACCACTTGAGTCATCCCGTTGAAGGTTGGCTAGTTGTCTATCATAGTTGGCTTGCATTTGCTCCATTTGTCTTTGGAGTGCTTGAACTTGATTAGCCATTCTAGCATGTAGAGTGGCTGTCCTTGGTGACAATGGTGGACTATCACCCATTTGAGTAGTAGAAAGTGTAATTTATCCTCACAACACTCCTCTCTTTTCTCACAAAGTGTATATATATATATATATATATATATTTTCACTCTTTTGGCTTTTTTTTCACACAAGATGTAATTTTCACTCTTGCCTCTTTCCACTCAAATTCTCTTTGCAAGTTCTTAAATGAACCCTCTCATCTTTCAATTACCAAAAGCTCTTACAAAGGTAGCGGTCCTCACAAGAGTAAGCACTCAGAAGTTGAAGAAAAGATGAAACTCTAGACAAAACTCAAAGGAATTTAAAAGACAAGCAAGAAAAGCTAATTAAAAAAAAGAAAGGTAGAACTCAAAAGAAATAAGAAGAAAAAGAAATGCACAAGGTATGTAGAATAGCACCGCTTAATTGAAATTCACAAGGCATTCAAACTCAATCTTGCTTAAGTGCAAGGGCAGTCTCTTTTTTTTTTTCTTTTTTTTTAATACTATTTTTCAAGCCCTTGTTCTCTTTTTTTTTTTCAATTGTTATGCCCAATTGTGTATTTAGGAGTTTCCTTTCAAATTAAGGTGCTATAAAACATATAACAGCAACAGATATAGAATTGACAAGATCAAAGTCAAATATTGCGTAGAAATTAAAGAACGAAATTAAAGGCGAGAAAATAAAGGACTAGAATTTAAATGGCAAAAAGTAAAGAACGGAAAGTAAAGAATGTTGCCAATTCTTAGAAATGGCAGAGATCAATGATGATCAAGATTGTGTATAATTATGACATTCAAGCAATAGTGCTTGATGTTTGGAAAGCAATAAGAACAAGTACAAAAGAAAATGCAAGAACTCTATCAACTCTAGAATCCGGGCTCTAGATACCACATGATATGATCCAAGTTGGATGCATATTGTTTTTACGGATCGTCCTTGAGTTGATTTAGTGTTTCAAAGAATGAAATGATGAACAATACCCGAGGAACAGAACTGATGAATAGTGATGTGAATAGTGACGTGAATAGTGACATGAATAGTAAAAATAATAGAAAAGATGGAAAAAGGAAAAGGAATGGGAGGAAGAAGACGCCACACTCTTAGAGAGTGATAAGTCAAGCGAAGATTCGCCACAAAGGTAAGGAAGCCTTTGATAAGAACCAAGATGGCTCAACCAAGAACCAAAGAGAATGAAATTCTCACAAATGGATTCAATCCAAATTCACATCCAAGAGCCCCTTCATTCATGTTTTAGGCACCTATTTATAGGAAAATGGGGTGCATAGAATATGCATACAAAATGGTCATCATAATGTGACAAATTCCCCATAAAAAGCAATAACTAATCCATTAAGTGGCTAATTAAAGCATTAACTAGCAAATAGGAGTTACCTAGGCATGCAAACCAAAGGTTGCCCTCCCAAAAAATGTGCACTATTCATCCTTCATAGTTTATTACACTTTATTTAATAGAAATAAACTAAAAAAATGCTATTTTAGAGAAGTGGACATCCAAGTCATCATGGGTCTTCAAGTTGGATGAGATAAGTGACCAATTTGGGCTCCACTCCATCAAGACTTGAATTTGGGCTTGCTTCAATTAAAGTTGTCACCATTTTATTTAGGACTTCTTGGGCTTTCTTGGTCCTAGCTCTTGTCATAGGTCCACCAAGTCCTTGTAGTGCTCCTTGATCCATGCTCCTTAGTGGGCTCACATCACAAGGAGGAAGGTTAAGTAACAATAGAGGCAAGGGCAAGGCGTAGAGAGGGAGATGGAGAAAACAAAGAAGAGAGAGACGGAAAAGAGAGAAATGAGCAGAGAGATGCAGAGGACCCTTTTAAAGCTTGAGTTCTATTCGAATATGACTAAGTCTATTCGAATAGAATGCGAAGAGAAACTTGGCTCAGCCAAGCATTATTCGAATAAACATATTGCCTATTCGAATAGATGCATTCAAAACAGATATCATGCAGGACAGAGGGATTCTATTCGAATAGCATTATACTCTATTCGAATAGAGGCACCCGAAATCATTTCCAAGGAGCTATTGGAAGCTCTTATTTGAATAAGAATGTCCCTTATTCGAATAAAGATATCAGAAATACACAGATATACAGTCCAAGAATTAAGAACTATCAAGGAACAATTATCACTAATTTTTATCATGCATTTATGACAACCAAGAGATTTAAACTAGCATGCTAACAGAGAGAGAAATGATCATAAAAGAGAATTTTAATTGTTACATGGTCATTTTAAAATAGTCAAAGATGTCATGTAAGATAAGGATAAAAGCAAGATAGAAACACATTTGTTCTTATGACATTATTAATCAGAAGCTCAAATTCAAGGATATTAACCTTACACATGCCATTTCACACAAGAAGCATATTCATTTATCATATTCAAGATATGTAGAGATATTTTTCAAGATGTTAAACTAGTAAAGCATAGAACAAGTGTCCACTTAACCAAAGGATGCAAGTTCAAGCATCTTGGAGACAAGGAGGACAGGTTGAAGTATTTTCTGAGCTTGTGCTTGCAGCAATCATTTTCAAGATATCATAGTGAATTCTTGGCCTTCAAGCACACATATAACATACTTCCATTTTTAACTTTTGGTATCCAAATTTTCTTTGGTCCTTGCGTGTTAGTTGTTGGTATAGTGCCTTTGGGGACCCAAACCATTTTGGTCCCTATCTTGTAATTGATATCTTTCCTTACATTGCAAGTTGATGCACGATATCCTTTCTTGCCACAATGAAAACACTTTATGAAAGGACTTGTTGATATGCTTGAGGGAACAAAAAAAATCTTGTAAAGTTTTTGTTGGTTTTTGGGGTTGTACCCTAAACCAGCCTTTTGAAAAGCACATCTTTGTTTCCTAAGCAAATGTTTAGATTATCTCTTCCAAAGATAAATTTTGAAAGAGTATTTTTCAAATCTTCAATTTCGTTTTCAAAAGTTTTGCATGATGAGCAAAAAATGGATGTAGATGCATTATCAAGAGAAGAACATGTCATGCATGAAGAATTTGCATCAATAAGTCCAAGAGTTTCATTTTTAATTTTAAGCTCCTCAATTTCCTTATTTAAAATATAGATCTTGTTTTCAAAAGAGGAAATTATTTTTTTGGATGATGAAACAAGTTTTGCAAGCCTCATAGATTCATTATGCAATTCTTCAAATGCATCTTGCAATTCATCATAGGAAGGGGAAAAGTAAAAGTTTGAGGATATTACCTTCGTATCATCTTCATCTTCCTCTTCTCCTCTAGCTATGAGACATAGATTGGCTTTCTCATTATCTGAGCTATCAATTGAGTCCATGTCATTATCATTCCAAACTATGTAGGCCCTTCTTTCTTTCTTCTCCTTTGAGTACCTGTTCTCATATTTTTCCACTTTCCTTTGATAAATTGGGCACTCCATCTTCATGTGTCCCAATTCTCCACATTCATAACATTTAGTAGTGGATGAGGTTCCTTCCCCTTTGTGATAGACATTCTTTGAGGGAAAGGGAGGTCTTCTTTGATCTCCATTCTTTTTGAAAAATCTTCCAAACTTATTTACTAGAAGACTAAGATTTTCCTCATTAATCTCCAAGTTATCTCCATCATCATCATTAATCATGGAAGATGTGGCTTTGAGAGCAATCCCCTTCTTTTTGTTGACAAGCTCTTCATTTTGTTTGAGTCTATTCAACTCCAATTCGTGTTCTTGGAGCTTGTCATAAAGTGTGGCTAAGGTCATTGTTGCTAGATTTCTTAATTTCGAGATAGCCATCACTTTAAGTTGTCAGTCCCTGCTCAAACATCTTAAAACCTTGTTAATAAGATCTTCATTAAAAAATGTCTTTCCTAATGAAGTCAAATGATTAACAATATGTGTAAAGCATTTTTGCATTTCTTGAATACTTTCAACTTGGTTCATCCTAAAGAGTTTATACTCATGAGTGATAGTATTTATCCTTGATCTTTTCACTTTACTAGTAAACTCATGGGTAACTTGCAAAGTGTCTCACATTTCTTGGGCGGTTTTACAATTTGAGACTCTAAAGAGTTTAGCTCTAATACCACTTGTTACCAAGTGGCCTCCAACTCAAGAGCGGGTGAATTAAGTTTATAAAATATTTTCATAATTCTTTCACAAAACACTTATAAAATAATTTTCGTTGAAGCTATTGTTTAATTGAAGTGAATAAATAAATGAGATCGAATAAATCACTCATAAATAAACAAGCTAAGATAGAAAGTATTCAAGCAAAGCTAGATATCAAAAACAACTCAAGCGTATATAATTAAAGCACAAAGTAAAGAGATAGAGTTGAGAGAATCAAACACAATGATTTATCCTGGTTCAGCCACCCCGTGTGACCTACATCCAGTCTTCAAGCGAACCACTCGAGATTTTCTACTAAAACTTCAAGCTTAAACGGGTACTTGAAAACTTTTACAATTGAGAGCACCCAACACCACCTTGGAATACCTCACCCTTGTGCTTTGAGCCTCTTTAAATAAGGGATGTCTCACCCTTTACAATTTAGAAGGATGCCTCACCCTCTTTACTCTTTTGAAGGATTCCTCACCTTCTTTTCAAAAAGGGATACCTCGCCCTTTTTCACTAGAGGGATAGCACACCCTCTTTACAGAATAAACAAATTGTTTAGGAAGGATAAACTCTCAAAAGAGCATATTACACAAGTTAAAGCTTAATGGGTATAATGATTTTCACCCTTTAGCTCATAAACAAAGAAACTAATGGAATGGTTGAAAAACTCATATTAATGCTCAACCCAGATTCTCAGAAAGTTTTTCCGACTTTTCTTTGGTGCCCAAAGACTTGTATTTATAGCCCATTGAGATTTAGAGTTGTTGGATGGGTGGTTGGAGCATTAATTGCTTCAATATAGCTATTAGTTTCTGATTCTGCAAGCTAGTCTATTTGAATAGAATGAAACCCTATTCGAATAGATCTTTATAGCGCATTTTGCAAAATGGTCTCTGGAATTGGTTATTCGAATAACCATTTTGGTTATTCAAATAAGACCTTTTAAAATGTCTATTCAGAAACATTTTTATTCGAATAAAAGTCAATCTATTCGAATAGACCTTTTTAAAACATACCGCGCCATTTGGTTTGAAGTTGTTATTCAAATAACACAGGGTATTATTCGAATAAGGCTTAATCAGATAGAATTCTTGGCTTCTCTGAGTTTGGTTATTTGAATAAACGGATCCTTATTCGAATAAACAACATGAAAAACATTTTCTTAGTTTATGAACCATGCCAATAGATTCCGTATGGTCATGTAAGCTTGTGGACACTTAAAATTTGTTTCTTTGGAAACCAAACACTATTTTGAGGCCCTTAAAACCATATGTCTTATATGAGTTCTTTGAAAAACAAGTTTTGGAGCTTTTAGTATGAATCACAATATACCTTTACAAGAAGATCTAAGTCCTAAAAACTATTCTTTAATCTTGAAGGTCTTGGACAAGATCTTGCAACATCTTCACGTTTGTTATCATCAAAACACAAGTCTTCATGAGTTAATGACCAATTACACCCTATTCTTCCCAAAATTTTCAAAGATGTTCCCTTTATTATTGCTGGTTTTTTCGGTGGAGGCCTTTCTTTCTCGACGTAATGGCTTGGTGAGGACCAAGTAACTGTCCTACGCGGCTGGGTCAACATACATCCAGACGACAGAAGTCTTTCTCTCCTAGCGTACGCAGGAGCGTGCATCCTTTCTGCTTTTGTCGGGTGGATCCATGGTTTCAGCCTTAGTTCTTGTGAGGCATGGAGATTCTTCGCACTCTATTCTTCTCCATTATCGACTGTTCTGGACGCACTCGGCCACTCCGGAGTGCACTTGGATATGCAGGAAGGTGGAACAATCCCTTGGAGCAGCTTGGAAGTCAAGCATTCTACCATTGTTGGCCAACTAGGGGAAAGATGAGTGTTGTTGTCTGGAAGAACCTTGGAGGTGGTTATGGTCAGTGGTCGTCGTCGTCATCACTGTCTTTGTCTGGGTTCCTTCTTGATTTTTTCTGGTGGGTATTATTGACTTAGTATTTTATATACTCTTTATTAGGGCTGACAATGCATGGAATAAAATGAATAAAAGTCATTTTTTGAATCTTGTATCTTCTATTTTCCATTTCCATTTTATGCTTTCTTTTACTTTTCTTCTAGGATGAGTCCAACGCTTATCGAATAGGAATACAATTAGCCTTATCGGGTTGCCCCCAGCTTGGTACTTAGCTAGTATAGCGAAGTAACAAAATAACGTCTCAATGCCCTCAGGTGACGATATTCATGTTACCAAGTGGCCTCAAGATTCAAGAGGGGGTGAATTGAGTCTTTTAAAACTTTTCACAAACAAGCCTCGTTTAATTTTCTTTGAAGCTATTTTCTTTAAGTTGAATGAATTTATGATAATACACAAGCTTAAATAGAATGAATGAGTGGAAGAATAAGTAGTAAGTATGCAAAAGTAATAAATAAGCTTCAATGTAAGGATATAAAAGTTGAGAAAATTTACACACATAGATTTATACGAGTTCAATCACCCTTATGATATACGTTCAGTCCCTAGGATCATTCACCCAGGAGTTTTCACTATAATCAAGCTTCATAAGGTGCTTGACAAACCCTTTACAATAGTTGAGCTCTTCCTACACTTCAAGGATCATCCACCTCTTGTGTAGAAGCCTCTAAGTTTCACAAGGGATCCTCCTCCTTCTCAAAGTGTTTACAAATAGATTGAAATGAATTTAGCTCACACAAAAAGCATATATACAACTTGAAGCTTAATGGGTATATGGATTCACACTTTGAAGCTAAAAAATAGAGTATTTAATGAAATGGTTCTGAAAGCTTGTATTAATACTCAACCAAGGTTTTCAGATTGATTCTCTAACCTCTATAAATGCCTAACAACTTGTATTGATAGTCCATTGAAGATTAGAGTCGTTGGGAGGTTGGTCGGAGCATTAAATGCTTCATAACTAGCTGTTAATTTTATTTCTATTATAAGCTCTTATTCGAATAACAACTTTGTTATTCGAATAAAGCTTCAAATAGCACATTCACATTTTGTCTCACATACATGTTATTCGAATAACACTCACGCATCCAAGTATATTATTCGAATAAATCATTTTAAAACTGGTTTCTAGAAAATGTGTTATTCGAATAACAACTGTAACACCCCAAATTTTTTTCTAAATTATGATATTGTCTGAATTCAACTAATTTACGTTTTCTGTGTGCTATAAAATTATTTTGACTGTTTCATGACTGTATTTGATTGTTGTGTGTGATTTACTCCGAGTCAAGAAAATAATAATTTTTGGGCCGGGAAAAATCTTTATCTGATTATTCGGAGCTGGGGAATCTTACTAAACCCAATTCTGAGTGATACGTGTATCATTTTTTAATTTTTAGAATTTATCTGTGAAATAAAAATATTTTATATTTTAATATTATTTTATTATCCGGTGGATAATACCTACTGACTTTAAGGCAGTAGCTTCTGTCTAGTGGACAATACAACAACAACAACAACAACTAAGCCTTTTCCCACTAGGTGGGGTCGGCTACATGGATCAGACGACGCCATTGTGTCCTATCATGAACCAAGTCTTCAGAAAAGCCATTCAAATCTAAATCTTTTTTAACCGTTTCACCTATAGTCTTTCTTGGTCTTCCTCTACCTCTAGCTATTGGGCTATTCTCTATCTGATCTACTCTTCTTACGGGGGCTTCTAAGGGTCTTCTCCTTACATGTCCAAACCACCTAAGGCGAGATTCTCCCATCTTTTCCACAATAGGTGCTACCCCTACTTTCTCTCTAATGCATTCATTCCTAATCCTATCTTGTCTAGTGGCCACACATCCAACGCAACATCCTCATCTCCGCGAATATCTTGTGCTTTGTTGGCTTTTTACCGGTTCAGATAATTGCGGGCCTTATAGTTTGTGCGGTAAAATTTACCTAAGCTTGAGAGGCACTTTCTTATCACAAATAACTCCTGAAGCACACCTCCATTTCATCCATCCAGCTTGAATCCTATGGTTTACATCTCCTTCTATCTCTCCATCATTTTGTATGATGGATCCAAGATACTTAAACTGTGACTTGCAATTTGGTGAACCAATAGAAATTGGTCAACAACATTGGCTTGAATTTCTAAACCAATAGGAAGGAGTCAACAATAATGGTTGGACTAGTTAGTTAGTAACTAGAAAACCTAACTAAGTTAGCTTAAACCTAACTAAATTAATCTAGAAAGCTTAAGTAGTAACTAAATGGAACAAACCTAGTTAGCTACTCATTAGAGCCTTGGTTAGAGAAGGTTCTAGCATGTTCAAGAAATGGAGGAGCATCCTAAGTAACTAGATGGTTAGCCAAGTAACTAAGAAACCTAACTAGATTTACCTAAACCTAACTAGGAAACCAAATGAATCAAGACTTGGTTTGCTCTTCCCTTTGAGCAATTCGGCCAAGCACCTTCAAGAAGTATCAAGAAACTTGATGACTTGATTCTCTAAGCCAATAGGAAACAAACTTGGACACAAAGCTTTGAGGATCAACCACTGATCTCATCTAAGGCCATTAGGGAGTCTTGAGTGGTCAACCAAAGTGGCCATCTCCTTAGGAGCTCCACGGCAATGCATAAGGGGAGGAGACCATTTTCACTTCATCTTCATCTTTGTTATCTCACACAAAAGCTATTTTCTTCTTTCTCTTTCTTCCAAGAACCAAAAACACCATTGCTTCTCCTTGTGAAGCTCACGGCCACCATCACCAAACCATACCTCCACTCTTCTAAAATTTCAACCAACACCACTTCTCAAATCTAAACATCATTCTAAACATCTTTCAAGTTGTGACTTTCTTCAAAATCATTCATTTGAAGCTTGGAAAACAACCTTGAAGTTTCTTTCCTACAAGGTAAAAATCCTTGTTTCTTGTTTCTAACTTGATTCTTAAAGTTCTAAGCCATGGTTGATCAATAGTTTTTCTTTTTCAACCATAGTTTAAGACTTTTTAAATTGTTTAAGTTTGCTAGGGTTTTATTTAGAGCTACACGAAATCACTAGGATCAAGCTAGAAGGAGATTTGTCTTCCTTAGAGGTAAGAGGGAGATTTAATCTCATCAACCAAGTATTGGTGGTGAGAAAATGGATGTATTGGTAGTGAGAAAATGGATGTATTTGTGATGAAGAATCCATAAGGATTCATTCGCTTGATTATTTAAAGTTTTTTCTATTTGTGATTGATTTTGTTTGTAAGCATGTCTATAGCTTTAATATATTTTGGTATATGTTTTATGGATGCATGATAGTTATTGTAGGATGTGAATAACATGTTGAGGATTTGCATGAGTATTCCAAAGAACACATGAAGCTCACGGCTTCACTACCATAAAGAGAACCAAAATGTTCTCAACTATTTTCTAAAGCATGGATTAATTAATTTAATTGGATTAATAATTTTTACAAGGGCTTAGATAGTAAGAAATAATTAAAGATGACTTATAAAGGACATAGTGAATTTAGGCCAACATGTCATTTGAGATACCTTTGATCCAAAATCATTTTCTAAGTGTGGACTATGTAAATAAATTAAATGAGAACTCAAGTTCAATGGATTTTAGAGAATAAAATAAATGAAATTTATTTTAGAAACTTAATTAAAGAAATTAAATAAGGATGAGAAATAAAATAAACACTTGAAAAGTACTAACGTAAAGTTCACCCTTTGGGTTTTGAAGCACGTTAGCAAGTTTCGAGATGTAAATAATGTTTATGACTAAGAAAGGTAATTTTTAAAAGGAAACAGTAGAAAATATTAAGTAAAGGATTTTTAAAAGGAAATGTTGTAAATAAAACTAGAAATAAATATATAATGGATGAAATTTCAAAATCTAATTTAGAACGTAAAGAAATATTTTACGTAGTTGAAAAATATTAGAAATACCTTACGCGTATTTAAAATAATGATTTTTAAACTACGCGATTGAGAAAATGATTTAAAAACGTTATGTGATTGAGAAAATGATTTAAAAACACTACGTGATTTCAAAAACGTTGAAAAATATTTACGCGATTTGAAAAGGTTGGAAAAAGGTGATGCGATTGTGAAAATGTGATAAAATATTTACGCGATTGTAAGTAACAGTGGTTTACTGCCGGGTTAAAGTGGTGGACTCGGATATGTTGAAAAATGATACTATCAAGTGGTGGCGGACTATTATGAGAAATAATGATAACGTTGTTATTTGTGTATTTTGGGTCATGCACATGTATCGAGGAATGTGTCAATTTGGTTAGAATTGGCAATTGGCTAACGAGATGAATTACACTGTAGTGCGGGTGCGATAGGCAGTGTTATTCATTGAGTGAACTTGGAGGCGTTAATGTGCAAAAGATTCCACATGAGGACAATTGGTAGCTCTTCTGGACCATGGTAACGGGAAACGCACTAGTGATCTCAACAAGCACTATTCTTAATCACGATCTAGTGGAGACTGTCCGGTACAATGCCTGTTGTAACGCCCCTTTTTCTTAACATTGCGAAGAAGGAACGTCACACCAAAGTACTAAAAATACAAAAATGGAATACATTACCGAAATTTTAGTTACAGTGATTAATTAAGTCCCAGTTCATTATTAACACAAAATTAAATAATTTGTATTCTTGATAGTGGAAATAATTGTACATCGAGATATGTACTACATTTTTTTTGGTGTTGTAATAGAAGAAATAAGAATAACTCCCGATACAATAAAATCAACATAAACTAAAGACCATACATTTACAACATTCATATATATATATATATATATATATATATATATATAGCATCATTCTGTTTAATTACATTACAAATTATACAAAAAGCAAAATATGTACCCATCCAAAGAGATACAAATATACACCCATCTAGTACGGCAAAACATCAGGCTTTCCCAAAAAGATAAACGGTTAGCCATCAGTAGCCACTGAACAGTATCAGCCCCTACGACTGACGAGAAGGGACCATAGCTGGGTCCTCCTCAGGGTCCTCATCATTCGACGAAATTGCCATCGGAGCGACCGAGTTCCAGGCAGAAGCACGAGCAGTGGAGAGGAAAGAGTCCTCTTGAGGGGTGTAGAACATATTAGTCCACATGTCCCTCACGGGTAGGTGAAATTCTAAAATAACAAAAGCTGAAAAATCAAAGACAGGGGCGTCATAACGACCCCAAGATAAGGACACCGTTAGCTCCCCACAGTAGACGCATCGGTCTGTCTCCACATGTAGGTGCCAGCAGTCTGGTCCTCCATGGAAGGTCAACTTCACGTATCCCAAGAAACGGCGTAGGCGTGATGACATCCCCAACAGCTTTAGTCGTAGTGCAGTCAGAAACCCAGAAACTTAGTGGTTTCCTTCTCTTCCTCACGAGCGTCTTCTCAAAAGTACATAGTCCAACAGGAATACAGAAAATACAAAAAAAATAGGAAATATAGAAAGAGGTGAGACACCCACCTTTCAGTACCAAAATGGTAGCAAGAAAATAGAACAGCGTTGGATGCCCACATATCAACACAGTTCATATAATAATTAGAATTGACAGTAAAGCAGATCAACAATAAACAATAGCAACAACCATCAATAATAAGCAAATAATAGCAATATTCCCAATAGTCAATAGTTTAACAATTAAATAAACATTACGGTAATTATAACAATTAACTCCCCCAGTCATAAATACTCATGCTCAATGCATTATGAGACTAACAATTCACAATGCAAAAAGGTACCAAAATTCCTAATTCATGGAGCTAGACATAAACATTTTCGGAGTGAATGATCAAGGAGTAATGCCAGTATCTCGTTAGCCTTTAAAAAAAGTGTGCTCATCACATAAAAACATTTGTGCAATATGGCTTATACATGGCACCTCAATAGTTGATCGCGATATAGGATAACGTCTCAGTCCGAATCATCGGTGTGTTTGCATCGGTCTATCCCACGGCCCCAGTGGAGCTACCACTGCCCATTGTGAGACACCCGCACCCCAACGTCCCTAGGGCCAACCACTATGGCCCTACGCTAGTCTTTTCGCACCTGCACAAAGGTGTTATTCAAACTCTTAGGCATACACCGCCTTTTTAATAATGTCCAACGGACAACACATATGCATGACGACACAATGTACATCATGTATGTTTATCAATGATACAATAATCATACAATATACCACACTAGCATATCTAAATATACATGGTTCAATATCAACATATCATAGTATCAATACATCACAAATTCCTCAAGTACAAAATCAACAAACACTAAACCCACATAGGGATCCACAATGATGTAGAATCAATTTTCAATGTCAATATATACTTAGGGTTCATCCCTTATCATAAGTCCACCTTATGGGTTCACATTTTCAAAGTCTTATATTTTGGTCAATTATGACAATTTTTTATTAAATAGCCCTTCAAAACCGTGTCCTTCTTGAGTGTTGTTATTCAATCCAATCCTTCCACTTTATTATGGATCATGAATGTCTCTAAATTCCTAATTTCCAAAGATGTATTAAAGCATCACTCAACCCCTAATTTTCTCTAAAAACTGTGGCTTCTCTAAGTTATCAAGATTCCAATCTCCTTCCATTTTATGCATCAATTACTTAGTATCTAATCATTTAAATTTTATTTTACACAAAACCAATCCAATCTCCTAACTTTCAAGATCAAAACCGTGGCTTCACCCTAGGGTATTAAACCCTTAAAATTCTCCATTCATTAATTTTTTTAATATCATCATTTAACAATTAATCACATATGCTTCATTTCATTGTATACAAAATCAATTTATACCCCTAAAATCTAGTCAAAACTGTGGCATCATATTAGGGTAGGAAACTCCAAATTTTTCATTTAACAACCCTAAAATGATCAAGCATTTCCAACACATCAAATACATTCAAGTTCACCATTCAAACATTAATCCAATTCAAGAATACATAAACATACAAAATCACCAAAACAAAGTAAGCATACAAAGGTTCCCTCACCACCAAAATGGTTGAAGTGAGTAGTCTCCCTCTTACCTAAAGGAGAATCATGAAAATGGCTTCCTAGATGTTCCTTGGTAGGTTCGGTTTTGAGCTTCCAAAAACCTTAGGAATTTCAAGACAATGAATCAACATTAAAGGTTAGAAAAGAAGAGATCCATGGTCATCAAAGAGACTATGGAGCACGAAAATGAAGAGAAAGGAGAAGAAAAATAAAAACTTTACCTTAAAGCTTGAAGCTTTGTCTTGGATGACAATGGAGGAAAGGTTGGACTTTGAAGAAAATTTCTAAATAGAAGATGTAGAGAAGGTAAAGGTGAGTGTAGAAATGATCTTGATGAAGAGAAAAGTGAAGAAAAATGGTTGGTAATGGGCTGCAATTTTCGTATGAACAGAGGAGAAGAAGAGAGAAGGAAGAGGAAATGTGAAGAAGATGAAATTAGAGAGAGAAAGTGTTGTAGGAAAAATCTAATTTTGGGTGATTATTGGTTAAGTTGGGAGGCAAAATTGTTGCCTCCCTTGGAGGGCATTGCCGCGGCAACAAGGAGGAGAGAAGGGAAGATTTTTGGCTACCCCAATAAGCCAAGGGTGCATGGGTCATTTGGTGGTCAAAGTTTCTCAAAGAAGCTTTGATTAAAATATATTAAATTTGAATTAAAGTGAGTTGATTAGACATAAAGTAGATTACATTAAGATAATGTGATAGGATTTTTAATGCATGTAATTATCCAATGGATAATTGTTACAGTTGACAGAAGTTAGTATTAATTTGTCTGATAGATAAAAATTACACAGTGATTTATTATTTTATCTGTTAAAATTTCTCGAAAAACATGAAAACTCGTAAACTGTGTCCGGCCTCGGGTTTAGTAAGATCTCCCGTCGACGTTTTCATAGATCAAGGTTCTCGGGAAAAATATCTCATTTTTCCTAGCCCGCTCAGTTTGCATGCAAAATGAGGAATAATATTAAAATATTTCGCATTCTCAGAAAAATCCAGAAAAATTCTCAAAAATCACAAATATTAAAAAATGAATATTTATTACAAAATAAATAAAATTTGGGGTGTTACACCTGCTGTACACGACGTTTTGACTGTGTAATATTTGGTCGGGGCAGCCGGAGCTACAGACAAGTCTTCTGGATCATTCTCTCTTATGTGTGTAATTAGCTCCATGGAGTAGGAATGAGTCTGTGTACATTTGTATATGTGGTCTGCATCATGATATGACTATTTATATTTGATTCTGAGATATTATGTATGATATGATAATATGAATTGTTGTATCAATTGTTATATCTGTATGTACTGTCGTTTTCTGTACTGCCATGCTGGTAGTGATATAGATTGTCTCACCTCTTTGTATGCATTTTCTGTATTATTATTTATGTTCCGTAAAGACTTTGAGGAAGAAGAAGAGGAGCAGCCTATAGATTGTCAGTACGAGGAGGAGCAATATCCGAGCGATCAGTGCGAGGAAGGCGAGGCTTTAGATCATCTATATCATTTGGATTAATTTGGTTGTTATGGCTATGCCGAATTTTTTGGGGTTCGTGAAACTAGAGTTTCATGGAGGCTCTGAAGCCTGGCGTCTGCAAGTGGATAGAGAGTCTGTTGCTTATGTGGGATGAGTGACCTTGTCCCTTAATAGAGAATATGATGGTGTTCTGATGTTCTCTACTACTGTATATGTGTACTTAGAGTTGCCCTTATCTATTAGGCATTATTAGGGTGGACGTTTTCATGCCCCAAGTGAGCTTAGTGGTGTGTCGATAGCCCAGACTCCTGTCCGTAAAGCTGCAAGACATCCTGGATTTCTGTCGTCTGATGATCAATCAGAGGAGGATCCTTCGGAGGATTAGAACTTCTAGATGTGCACTTAGGCTAGTTTATGTTTTGTATAACTTAAACAGTTTATTGCTTTGTTAAATAGTTTATGGTTTGTATTTATTTGTATACTTTAAAGACAAAATCCTATGTATAATTATGGTGTGTATTTAATAGCTTGTTTTATTTCATGTTCTATTTATTTTATTTAATGATATACTATACAAAAAAAAATAATCACAACTTATATTATTATACGTTAAGAAATGATTTATAACTTGGGTAAAGGTTTATTATATTTATCGTAAATGTGACATCTTAAGGAGGGTGTTACAACAACTGGGTTGTTCGAATAACCCATATGCACTTAAACCCTTATTCAAATAAAGCAGGGCTTTATTCGAATAACACTTACCTAAATGGATCTCTTAGCTTCTCTGACTTTGGTTATTCGAATAAAGAGACCCTTATTCGAATAAGCCATTTGAAAAACATTTCATATAGCTTTTAAACAATGTCAATTGATTCCAAATGGTCTTGTAAGCTTTTGGGCAATTAATGGTTGTTTCTTTGGAAACCAAAAACCATTTTGAAACCTTGAAAACATATGTGCTATTTGGTTTCTTTGAAAAACAATTTTTAGAGTATTAGTGTGAACCACTTTATACCTTTACACAATGATCTAAGTCCTAAATCTAATCATGAAGGTCTTGGACTTGATCTTGCAACATCTTTATGTTTGTTATCATCAAAACAAAATCTTTATAGGTCAATTGTCAATTACATTCTCCCATTTTTTTTATGATGACAAACAAACATTAAGAAAATAGTTATTTTCATAAAATTGGAATTCACAAGGTATTAGAGAGACTTACTCCTCATCTTTTTCATAAGAGATAAATTTTAATTTAAAGTTGTGCGCAACTCCCCCTTACTTTTGGAATCCTAAGATTTGGTTTATATTTTCCTATCTTTTCTCAAAAACATTCTCAAAAGGTGATATCGTTAGTTTCTTCTCCCCCTTTTGTCATGATAAAAAAGATGGGAAAAAATCAAAGTATAAGCAATTGATTTATTGATATTCAATTAAGTCAACATGTTATTTTCATTGAAGGTAGTAAATTTATCACATAAAAACAAGCTTCAATGGAAATAAGATTAATTTAAACACAACAATGCAAGCAAAGATTAACTTGTCATTCATTCATAAATTGGCCAATTACATTTAAATTTGCGCGAGAACAACCAATACATGCAAAAACCAAAAACAATGATCTTATGAACAAAGAATCCTAGAAGTATGCATCCGGTGGCGAAAGAAGGGAGTTGGGTGCTTGATCTGGTTGCAAAGCTCGCAAAGCTGCCATTTATCTTTCAACACCTTCTATTCTATCAAACAGAACAGAAAAAATGTTTTCCATGTAAGCACGGTTGTCTAGCATGGTGGCCATGATCCGCTCCAAAGTGACTGGAGTAGGAGCAGCAGGGGCATCTTCACAAGAAGTGTTTTCAATAGGAGCAACTTCACCTTCTTTAGCAGCTCCAGCTTCCTTCAATTCATCGAGGTATACCCAACCTCCTTCACCATCGGGAACCATCTTCAGTTTCTTCATAGTGTATTCTCCAAAGATGTTAAAGTGGTTGAGATGGACTGGTCGCTCAGTCTGCATGACCAGGGAGTATTTCTCGAGAAAATAAAAAATTAATAGAGCATAGGGTAAGTCAGAGTTCTCCTTGCTTTTTGCCTTCATCATATTTTTTCCAATGATGTTGGGCCAATTGATTTTCCACTTTTTCCATAGCACCTAAACCATGAAAATATCATCCTCTATTAGATAAGTGTAGTTGCCACCGCGAGGGGGTAAGGATGTGTGCATACGCGTAGTGGAGCAGTCTATCCTGACTTTTCAGTATGCCACTCTTCAATCTAACCTTAGGCCACTATGTACCAAGTTTCACAATCAGAGACATATCATCCTCCTTCTTGTAGTCTTTCACATATGGCCTACTATCTTCCTCAATGGCAGTGCTAGTTGCTCCCAAGTCAAAGTGTTGCATCCAATCTTTTGGAGTGATCACAATTTGCTAGTCCTTGACTTCTGAGATGATGTTGATACCATTCAACCTTAGGTTGTAGTAAAACATCTTCACAAGGTCTGGGAAGATGGTGTCCTTGTAGTTGCACAGCTTGAACACTCCTTGGTGGTCCAGGTAATCCAGAAATTCGAATCTCCATCGTTTACGAAGAACTCCATATCAATGTGCTTGGGTTGCACAAGATCTCTGTTCCCAAAACTCTCCTTAAAACATTTCAAATCATCATCATTGGATGGGAGTCTTCGAAGATCTAGTGGGTTGTTGGAAGGAGCAATTTCGGTGTATGGGCATTTGGAGGAGGAAGTCATCCTTGGAAGGTTTTGGGTATGGGGTTTGGTGTGTGAAAATGGTGGTTTAGAGAGAGAGAGGGGACGTGGAGAGAGATGAGTGAGGGTGAAAGAAGCAACAATAGAGGTTTTTGGGTGATGGGTGGCTCTTGCGTCGTGGAGACACGGGGAGGAAAAACAGAGGAAGAAAAAAAAACTAAGAGAAGATGAGAAATGAGGGAAAAATGCACAGGATCCCCTTTATAGACTGCGTTTTATTTGAATAACATAGGTATTATTCGAATAACAATGTGGTAACTAAAACGTCTTGGCTCATTGCCAAGCATTATTCGAATAATAATATTGTTATTCAAATAATAGCATCGTAGCCCAAAGGTCCTGGTTCTCTACTAAGTAGTATTCGAATAACATATATATTATTCGAATAACAGCGTACCTAGACTTGGCTTCCTGCCAAGCTTTATTCAAATAACCAGATGGTTATTCGAATAACACATAAAATAATAGAATTTGGGAATGCTTATGTCAAGTGTTATTCAAATAAAGGAAGCCTTATTTGAATAAGACCAAATTAAAAACACCAGTAAATTCATTCAAAATAGCTGATAGAGAGGATACTTCTTACCCAAATGATGGAGTACCTACAGAACAAATTTTGGGAAACCTTTGACGCTCAAGTTAGTAATAATTTAAGAGAAATAAATCAATGATAAAGCAATAAAAACAAGCATTCATTCATATGCATGATTGATTAACTATGCTTATTTCTCTTCTTATGTAAAAGAATTCTCCTTTTGTCAAAGGCTTAGTGAAGATATCAGCTAGTTGTTTAATGGTTTCAACAAACTCAAGCATGCAATCATCTTTTTGAACATGATCTTTAATAAAGTGATGCTGTATTTCTATGTGCTTTTTCCTTAAGTGCAAAATGATATTTTTAGACAAACTGATTGCACTAGTGTTATCACACCTTATAGGGATGTGATCAAGCTCAAGACCATAATCTAGAAGTTATTGCTTCATTCAAAGGATTTGAGCACAACAACTCTCAGCTGTAACATATTCAGCTTCAGTTGTAGACAATGCCACACTATTTTGTTTCTTGTTATGTCAAGAAACTAGTGAGCTTCCAATCAAGTGACATGTCCCACTAGTGCTCTTCCTATCCATTTTGCATCCAACAAAATCAAAATTAAAATAACCAATTAGACTACATAAGGCACCCTTAGGGTACCACAAACCCATTTGTGAAGTGCTTATTAGATATTTCATAATTCTTTTTACAGCACAAGTGTGATTCTTTAGGATTTGCTTGAAATCTAACACACATACACACACTAAACATAGTATTTGGTCTACTTGTTGTAAGATAAAGGAGTGAGCTAATCATATTTCTATATTTTGAGATTTCTATAGATTTACCTCCTTCATCCTTGTCCAAATAACAAGAAGTGCCCATTGGTGTAGCCATATGCTTGACATTGTTCATTCCAAACTTTTTGAGCAGCTCCTTGCAATATAGGGATTGACTTATGAAAGTCTCATCCCTTGTTTGCTTGATTTGGAGTCCAAGGAAGAAGTTGAGCTCACCCATCATAGACATCTCAAATTCATTTTGCATAATATTAGCAAACTTCTTACAAAGAGACTCATTAGTAGCACTAAATATTATATCATCAACATATATTTGAATAAGAAGTATGCCATACATTTTATGCTTGATGAAGAGAGTAGTGTCAACCTTTCCTTTAAAGAAGCCTTTTTTCAAAAGGGACTTGCTCAACCTTTCATACTAAGCTCTAGGAGCTTGTTTTAAGCCATATAAGACCTTTTTCAATTTAAAAACATGGTTGGAAAGTTCAAAGTTTTCAAAACCAGGAAGTTGTTCCACATACATTTTTTCTTGAATGAAACCATTTAAGAAAGCACTTTTGACATCCATTTGATAAAGTTTGAAATCCATGATGCATGCATATGCAAGTAGTAGTCTTATAGCCTCTAATCTAGCTACGGGTGCTTATGTTTCTTCATAATCTACGCCTTCCTTTTGATTATATCCTTTAGCTACAAGCCTAACTTTGTTTCTTATTATTAAGCTTATTTCATCAAGTTTGTTCCTAGAGACTCATTTGGTGCCAATTATGGGATGATCATTGGGCCTTGGAACTAATTCCCAAACTTGATTTCTCTCAAATTGGTTTAGTTCATCTTACATGACCAAGATCCAATGTTCATCATTAATGGCCTCATTTATGTCTTTAGGTTCAACTTAAGAGACAAAAGTCATATGATTACATGCATCTCTAAGAGAGTTACAAGTAGTTACCCATTTTGAAACATCACCTATAACCTTGTCAAGAGGATGGTGCCTTGAAGTTCTCCATTCTCTTGGAAGATCATTTGAAGGTTGCTCCTCTTATTGTGGTAGTGCTTCCTCTCTTTGGATTTCTCTCTTTTGTTATTCTTCTTTGCTTCTTAGGTGTGTATTAGATAAGATTTCTACAACATCATCAACATCCTCCTTTCCCAACTCAAAGGGGTTAGTTTCATCAAATGCAACATGTATTGATTCCTCAATAGTCATAGTTCTCTTATTATAAATTCTAAAGGATTTACTACTAAGAGAATAACCAAGAAATATTCCCTCATCGGATTTAGTATTAAACATGCCTAGGTTATCTTTTCCATTGTTTAAAACAAAGCATTTGCAACTAAAGACATGAAAGTGAAAAATGTTTGGTTTCCTTCCTTTGTATAGTTCATAGGGAGTTTTATTTAAAATTAGCCTTATTAAAGTCCTATTCATAACATAACAAGCGGTGCTAACTGCATCTGCCTAAAAATACTTAGGAATGTTTATTTCATTGAGCATAGTTCTTGCTGACTCCTCTAAAGATCTATTTTTCTTTTCAACCACTTTATTTTGTTGTGGAGTTCTACGAGCAAAAAATTATGCTCAATGTCATTTTCATTGCAAAACATTTCAAAGTCTTGATTTTCAAATTCCCCACCTTGATCACTTCTTATGGATGCAATGCTACAATTTTTCCCATTTTGAATAACCTTTGCAAGTTTTCTAAATGTGTGAAAGGCACCATTCTTATGAGCAAGGAATAAAGTCTATGTATATCTAGAGTAACCCCCAAAACTCATAATTTTTGATGGTCTAAAAAGATCCATGTACAAAAGTTTTAAAGGTCTAGTAGTAGGAACAACATTTTTAGCTTTGAAAGAGACATTTACTTGTTTACCCTTTTAACATGTATCACAAAGTTTATTTTTCTCAAAATTAAGCTTTGGAAGATCAATTACTAAATCTTTAGAAATAAGTTTGTTTAGGTGATCCATATGAATGTGAGCAATTCTCCAATGTCATAGCCATGAATCACTCTCTTTACTTATGAGACATCTTGCATCTTGAAAGGTAATTTCATCAAGATTAATCATATATATGTTATCAACTCTATAGCCAACAAACTTAACTTGTTTATCATCCTTACCTTCAATTATGCAACAATTAGAGTAAAAGATAACTCTATTTCCCTTGTTACACAATTGACTTATGCTTAGCAAGTTATGTTTGAGTCCTTCTATATACAAGACATTATCAATTAAAGTAGAGAGATTCTTACCAACTTTTCCAACTCCAAGGATCCTTCTTTTATTGTTGTCCCCATATGTGACATGACCATACTTTTTAGGTGCAAGAAAGGAGAACTTGGAGTCATCATCCATCATGTGCTTGGAGCAGTCATTATCAAGGTACGAATTTGAACTATTGGCTTTCAAGCACACCTACAAAACATATTCAGATTTTGGTTTTAGGTACCCAAACGTTCTTAAGTCCTTGGGTGTTAGTTTTGGGCAAAGAGCTCTTTGGAACCCATGTTTTCTTTTGTCTAACATGTATGATTTCTAATTCTACATGTAGATGTACTATGTCTTTTTCTTCCACAATGAAAGTAAGTTATAAAAGGACTACTTGACATACTTGAAGAAACAAAGAAGTTCTTGTAAGATTTTTATTGTTTCTAAGGATTGTAACCTAATCCGGCTTTATCAAACACACATTTTTTTTCCAAGTATGATATTCAAGTTTTCTCTAACCAAAATGAATCTAGTAAGAATATTTTTCAAATTTTCAATCTCTTTTTCAAAGGATAGGCATGAACTACATAAAGAGGATGAAGAGGGAGCATCCTTATGTGAAGAATAAGTAGTGCATGAAGAATTTGCATTAATTAGCTCAAGAGTTTCATTTTCTAATTTCAATTCCTCTACTTCTTTGTTTAAAACAGAAATTTGATTTTCAAGAGAGGAAATTGTCTTCTTTGACAATGAATTCATTTTTGCAAGTCTCAATGACTCTTCATGCAATTCCTCAAAGGCTTCTTGCAATTCATCATAAGAGTGTTGGGGTTCAAGGGTTTGAGAATCTACCTTAAGATCATCTTTGGCCATGAGACAAAGGTTGGCTACTTCATCTTCCAATTCATCCGAGGAGTCCATGTCATTGTCCTCCCAAGCCACATATGCTCTTCTCCCTTTGCTCTCTTTGTTGGGCCTTCTTTCAAACTTTTCTTCCTTCTTTTGGCCTAGAGGGTAGTCCATCTTCATATGGCTAGGTTTCCCACGTCCAAAGCAAGTGAGAGGAGTTAGAGTAGAGCTTTCACCCTTTACATAGTTCTTCTTTGGAGGGAAGAGTGGTCTTCTCCCATTTCCTTTCTTCTTAAGAAACTTTCCAAATTTTCTAACCAATAGGTTGAAGGTCTCTTCATTCATCTCGAAGTCCTCTATCTCATCTTCATCACCATCTTCATCAATGTAGGATGAAGAGGCCTTGAGTGCTAGACCCTTCTTCTTTCTATCAACATCTTCATTTTGGTGAAGCCTTGATAATTATATTTCATGCTATTGTAGCTTCCCAAAGAGTGTTGGAAGAGTCATGGTTGCAAGATTTCTTGATTCTGCAATGGCGGTCACCTTGGGCTACCATTATTTACTTAGACATCTCAAAACCTTGTTAATCAAATCTTCATTTGGAAATGTTTTTTTTCCAATAAGGCAAGATGATTAACTATGTGAGTAAATCTCTTTTGTATATCTTGTATGCTTTCACCATGATTCATTCTAAATAATTCATATTCATGCGTGAGAGTGTTTATTCTAGCCCTTTTCACCTCACTAGTTCCCTCATGGGTGACTTGAAGAGCATCTCACATTTCTTGTGTTGTTTTGCAATTAGAAATGCAAAAGTACTTATCATACCCTAGAGCATTAGTGATGATGTTCTTGGCTCTAGCATTGTTTGCACTCTTTTTTTTTATCATCATCGGTCCATTCAGATCATAATTTTTCAACTTGTCTACCATCAACAACCTTGGTAGGCACAAAGGGACCATTTTCAATGGCATCATAAACATCAAGATCAATAGTTTCAATGAAAATTTTCATTCTTTCTTTCCAATAGGTATAACCAGTGCCATTAAAAGCTGGGGGCCTATTGATTAAAGCACCTTTAGGTAAAATATTTTGAAAAGAAGCTATCTCTCTGCTTAAAGCTATTGAGCTCTTTAAACAAGAGTCTAGTTCTGATACCACTTGTTATCAAGTGGCCTCAGGACTCAAGAGGGGGTGAATTGAGTCTTTTAAAACTTTTCACAAACAAGCTCCGTTTAATTTTCTTTGAAACTATTTTCTTTGAGTTAAATGGATTTATGATAATATACAAGCTTAAATAGAATGAATGAGTGGAAGAACAGGTAGAGCGTATGCAAAAGCAATAAATAAGCTTAAATGTAAGGAGATAAGGGTTAAGAAAATTTACACACAGAGATTTATAATGGTTTAATCATCCTTGTGATCTACGTCCAGTCCCTAAGATCATCCACCCAGGAGTTTTCACTATAATCAAGCTTCACAAGGTGCTTGATAAACCCTTTACAATAGTTGAACTCTTCCTACCCTTCAAGGATCATCCACCTCTTGTGTAGAAGCTTCTAAGTTTCTCAAGAGATCCTCCACCCTTGCAAAGTGATTACAAATAGATTGAAATGAATTTAGCTCACACAAAGAGCAGATATAAAACTTGAAGCTTAATGAGTATATGGATTCACACTTTGAAGCCCAAAAATAGAATATTTAATAAAATGGTTGTGAAAGCTCGTATTAATGCTCAACTAAGGTTTTCATATTGATTCGTTAACCTCCATAAATGCCTAACAACTTGTATTTATAACTCATTGAAGATTAGAGCCATTGGGAGATTGGTTGGAGCATTAAATGCTTCATAATTAGCAGTTAATTTTATTTATGGTATAAGCTCTTATTTGAATAACAACTTTGTTATTCGAATAAAGCTTCAAATAGCACATTCATGTTCTGTCTCTCGAACGTGTTATTCGAATAACACTTACGTTATTCAAATAAGCCTTTTAAAACCTATTTTCTAAAAATTGTGTTATTCGAATAACGTGTATGTTATTCAAATAAACCATTTTAAAACTGGTTTCTAGAAAACATGTTATTCGAATAACAACTAGGTTATTTGAATAACCCATACGCGCCTAAGCATATTTTAAACCTTTATTCAAATAAAGTAGGGCTTTATTCGAATAACACTTACGCAAATGGATTTCTTGGCTTCTCTGACTTTGGTTATTCGAATAAGGAGACCCTTATTTGAATAAGCCATTTGAAAACATTTCATATAGCTTTTAAACAATGTCAATCAATTTCAAATGATCTTGTAAGCTTTTGGACACTTAATGGTTGTTTCTTTGGAAACCAAAAACCATTTTGAAACCTTGAAAACTTATGTGCTATTTGGTTTCTTTGAAAAACAATTTTTAGAACATTAGTGTGAACCACTTTATACCTTTACACAATGATCTAAGTCCTAAATCGAATCTTAAAGGTCTTGGACTTGATCTTGCAATATCTTTATATTTGTTATCATCAAAACAAAATCTTCATAGGTCAATTGCCAATTACATTCTATGTTTCACCTAAAGCCATAGTCCATGTTATCCCATGAGGTTAGGAGCTCTAATCTGGAGGCATTTATGAAAAAGTCATTTGACATTCATGGAAACGCCGTAGTCTGGATAGGGTCCACGCGTCAATTGACCATAAGTGGACATTATGGGTGTAGCTAGGGTTAGTAGAAAAAATAGTCTCAAAATAGCTAGCTTGCGTGTCGTTTGGTCTTCTGAGCAACCGTCGCTTAAACTTCTTTGACAACTATGAGGGCCACGTGGTGCGCTCTGACTGAATGGATATGGTTAGGGTTCTACACGCCATGATGAGTGGCTTTTGAAATCTGAAGTGTTAGGACAGAATTGCCCCCTAATCGTCTGGCCTCTGTAAATATGGGCTAAGAGCATCTTTTTCCACACTTTATTGTTCCCCTCTAAACTCCAATTACCTAAAGCGATTTTTGGCGGCTTTTCTCAGTAGATAAGTATGGTTTTGGGCAGTTAGCAACAATTTGCGGTGGTTCTTGCTCCAATTTCACATCTTTCTCTTGTCAACTTTTCCCATTTCTTCAAGGTACATCCTCTTCTATCTTCTATTTTTTACTATTTTTTAGCATTACCCTGAGGCAGAGGGTCTCTATCTTATGCATTTGGGGCTTCACTTCCTTTTTCGTCCAAAATGAGTTGAGAGTCTAGTGATTCTAGGCCTAACTCTAAGCATTTTCTCTGTCGCACTGTTAGTAGCGGAGGCGCCCTTACTGGCTCATGGACCTTCCAGGGTGTGGAGGCCAGTTCTTATAGTAGGTATACCTGACTAGGAACAAAGGGCGATAACTTTCTTTCCCCCTATCAACCTAGGATAATTCTTGAGTTCCTTACCGGCCTCTGTGGGTATTTCCAGGGATTTAACGGCTAGGAGATGAGTAGGTAGGGCACGAAGAGCGGCTGAGGAAAACCCCACGGTAATTGTTTGCGAGAGGCAAATGTATCCGTGAGTTGCAGATAATGCTTATGACCAAATATCCATCTTTCAGACTATAAAGAAGCTCGAAGAACTCAATAGCTACTTAAAGCTGACAGAAAATGGTGCGAGAGATCACAAGTTCTAGGTCTTATCCCCAATAGATGAGAGAGTGTGTTCATCCCAAGAGGCAGATGTGTACTACATGTTCCTGTATGAGGATCTCTTTGTCCAACTGGGACTCCAGATCCCATTTACTGATTTCTAGATTGCGGTGCTTTGCTCTCTTAACATGACTCTGTCCCAACTTCATCCCAACAGTTGGAGAAACTTACTTGTCTTTGAAAGACTTTACCAGGTAGCCGAATTGCGGTACTCAGAGAAGGCATTCTTCTATCTCTTTATCTAGTGGAGTCCCCAAGGGGAAATGGGCCGCTCAAAAGAACTGGCTCAAGATCCGGTCAAGGCCTGGTCGGAAGGTCTTTTTGGTTTTCCAAGATAGCTTCAAGAACTTCAAGTTAAAGTACTTTTAGTTGATGACAACACCAAGGACTTACTCGTTTAATCTAGATGCTGGAGGGGAGTCGGTGTTCGACCTATACTGAACCCAAAAGGCGTGGAGCACTCCCCTTGCAATGATTGAACAAGAGAAGCCTGATCTTGACTGGGATGACACCGAGTGCGTTGACTTCTTAAATATGTGGGCTCAAGAACTAGGCCTCATTTCTTGTAAAGATGTGCTAGATGCCTCTGACTATGAAACTCTTGAGGCCATCCTAGGTAGTCTAGGTCGCAGTCCATATTTATTCTCTGTATGTGGTAATTTTCTTTACATTTTTTTCCTGTGGTCTGACTCTTGCTCTGTTTTGCAGAAAGCATGGCATCTAGAAACACTCTTGCCACCCGCATAGCCCTGAAAGCTAGGAATGAAGGAGCTGGTCCTTCCAACATTCCAGTGGATGTTGCTCAAACCCCTCTGACCCCTTCAGTCGAAGATTCGATGATCGAGGTGGATCCAGTCTCACTAGAAGAGTCCTCTGTGCAACCTCCTCAGAGGCGGAAGAGGAAAGCTATTGAAAGCGGCATGGTGGAGGATCGAGGGAAGAAGTGACCATTGAGATTGATGACGAGGGCCCGATTACCTTGTACGGGGACAACTCAGAGCCCGAGTCATTTATCGATTTCAACCTCTTGAATGACAAAGTCGTGGATCATATCACTCAAAACAGTACGTCAGAGCTCCTGTCGATGTTCCAGATTTATGGCCTCCACCTAGCTACTGAGGCTTATTTTGTTGAGAGATGATTTAGAAAGTATAATAAGCAAATGACAGAGAAGGTGAGGGAAGCCCAGAAGGAGGGAAACTTGGCCTTCAAAGTTAAAAAGGAAGTTGAGCAGGCCAAGAATGATGCTAAAGCACAAGTCAAGGAACTAGAGAGGAAACTGGCGGCGTCGAAGGACGATTTGAATAAGGAGAAGGCCAGGTCAGTGGAGGTTAGGAGGGAAGTCGCTGACCTCTATGCTGAGAGTGAAAGCCTCTAAACTGAAAATCATAGTCTCCAGTCCGAAGTAGCAGCACGACTACAAAAGGACACCCAACAACTGATCATAATCTATACAAAGATTAGTGGGGAGCAATTCCAAAATACAGTCGACCAAGTCCAGCTTTTCAACCTTGGGGTGGCCCTTACATTGGACGCATTGGACTCTAGGAAGGTGATCCGAGATGGCCGTCTCGTGCTTCCAGATCTTGCTCAGTAGGACAACCAAGATGCCGCTGAGATCCCAGTCACCATTGTCCAGGATTTGACCATTACCGAGGGCGGTAGCGATATAGCTTAGCTTGCCTCTTGCTTGCTTTTGCCCCCTGCATGGGGCATTTATTTTGTAGACAATTTCCCCAGTTGCTAGGATTTTTAAACTAATTTCTTTTGCTCCTATAACCATGTGCTTTTTATTTCCATGGTCTATATTAGGTCTAACGCCCATTATAAATGTGCACTTGGTAACCGCTTAAGGACTTAGGAGTAGCTCCAAATTTAATTAAAGCCTTGGTTTGGGGTCCAATGCCCAAAACATTTGAGCACTCAAAATTCTGCTTAGGACTTGGGCAAAATTTAAGGTGATCTATAACTGGGGTCTTTAATGTTTATGGTCTAGCATGGAAAATTGCCTAACATAAGACATTCACGATAGGTGTTAGACCATTTGTGTACCGCAAGTGCACGGGTCATTCAAGTAATACAGATACGGAGTATAAGTTCGTTCCCAAGAGGATATATGACTTCCATTACTAAGTAACAACCAATAGCTTAGCTAAATTCTATCCAAGAATATATAAAATAGAGAAATGCAAATAAACTAAATCTAAACTACAAAAGCAGTAAAGATAATGGTTTAGAGATCTAGGAAATCCTTCTTCACCTCCTATTTCATACTAATGATATGCAATCCTTATAAGCAACATCAATGAGTTATTAAGTTAGCTTGAGAATTTGATTTAGTCAAAAGCCTATGTCTAGGTCAATCAACCCTGGTGTCATTTACCTAATCCACTATGTTTCTTATGTTTTCATGAGGACTAGTATAAACTCCACTAATGAACGATCTATTCTCAAACACATGCTAATACATGGCTAAAAGGTATATTTCTATCCAATTAGCGAATTAACTCATCTAAGCCAATTGAACTCGTCGAACATGTATCTACCATACCATATCCATATCCATAAATCCCTATATCTAGTTCATTTGCATCAATCAAGATCGTGCAATTATTGGCCAAACAAAAGCAAGCATTAAGCATAGGCATAGAAGAACAAAACCAAACATCAATATATACTCAAAAGATAACATAAATATCAATATCTATATAAAGATCCAAAGTATTTCCTAAATACAGTTGTCAATCCATTGAACACGAATTTACAGACAAAAATCATGCTCAAAAGATAAGGAAGAAAATAGAAACAAAGGGAGAAGAGGAATGAATCCATGGATGTGATCATTGAAGCTTGAATCTCCTTCCATGAAGAAGATGGCATCCAACCTAGCCTCCCTAGGCCTCCAATCAGCCCAGAAATGAAGAACAAGCTACAACCTCTCTAAAACTTAAAAACTAAAATGGAGCTCCCCCTAAAATTATGCTAAAAATCTATTTATAGACTTAGAAAAATAGAGGCACGCCGTGGCATTAACATGCCTACGCCGCGGTGCATGTCAAATTAGGTCAGGGACTCCGCGACATTCATATGCCACGCCGCGGCGCTCAATTTGTGAAGCTCTCTGACTTTTCATGCAGGGGAGGCACATGCTGCGACGCTAATATGCCACACTGCGACGTTGAGGTCTGAAATGCAGATTTGACTTCCTCTTCTCATTCTAGCTCAATTGCTCCATATGTCATCTTGTTTGGAGCCCTATGATAGAGAAAACACCAAATCAGTAACAGATATAAATTCATTTAATCAAATATCAAATATGCACAGTTTGTTCAATATTATGTAGGAAAAGGTATCAGAATTGGATATAACAAATAGAAGCATAAAACCTTCCAAATAGTATAAATACAAGGACTTTAGTAATAAGAGAAATACCGATGAGGCACAAATAACTACACAATGTGGAGTTATCAGTAGGTACCTAATAACATATCACATATGTCATAATCCATGTTGCCAATTAATTTCACAACCACAAAATAGGCATAGCTTAGTGTTGAGGATTAGGTATGGGCCCATAACTCACGACTAAAATGCACAAGTAGATTTTGTGGGTTATTCCTCTTAACCTAGAATCGAAGAGACCTCAGATCCCATAGGGAACAAGCTCAAGACAATCTCAAGGTGTTTTCTGGCTTGAGGGTCTTTAAATCAATAAACTTCAGATCTTATAAGGAACGAGCTCAGTAGACATTCTCAAGGTAGAGTCTGGCTTGAGGGTCCTTTGAGACTTAAGTACACAAAGTTGTATGAGTTAACTTTATTTTATTGATACAATGAAAGAGTAAAGTCCATATAAAGTATATATATGCTAAAATTAGGCAGATCTAACAAAGTAAACTAAGAGACTAGGCCTTAAAGAGCATTTAACTATAGTACTTTTCTAAGTTTGTCTGCATTCCAATAGTTTTTTATTGGCTCTCCTGTTAATGTCTCTAAGGTGTAAGCTCTTTTGCCAGTACTTATCACAATGTGGTAGGGGTCTTCCCAATTTGGGGCTAACTTCCCTTGGGAGGCATTCCTACCTCCAATGTCTGCTCTCCAGAGTATTAAGTGCCCTAGTTAGAATTTCCTTGGGACAACCTTCATGTTATAACGAGCCGCGTCTTCTGTTCGATGGCGACATCGCATATGTGAGCGACGCAACTTCTTTTCTCCTAGATATCTAAGTTCTCCATGATCAATCCGGGGTTGTTGTCAGGTGAGAACTGTTGATGATGCCATCTTGCTTCTCTTATCTCCATCGGGATCATAGCCTCACACCCATAAGTGAGTTTAAATGGGGTTTCACCTATTGTAGAGTGAGGCGTAGTCTGGTAGGCCCAGAGGACATAGTCAAGATGATCTGCCCAATTTCTTTTTGCTTCGTTGAACCTTCTTTTAATTCCACGAACAATGACTCAGTTGGCAACTTCAACTTGTTTGTTCGTCTTGGGATTCTCAACGAAACTGCAATGATGCTTATTTTTAACCTATCAAGCATATCTTCAAAATCTTTATCCTTGAACTGTGTGCCATATAATGGACTCCGAAATCCCAAACTTGGTAATGATATGGCACCAAGTGAACTTTTGGATCCGGACAGAGGTGATCCTAATAAAGGACCCTACCTCAATCTATTTAGTGAAATAGTCTATGGCCACCACCAAGTATTTCAATTGACCTGATGCTTGAGGGAATGGGCCAGGATATCCATACCCCATCTGTAGAATGGCCTGAATACATACGTCATGGATCATTTCTCTAGGGGAGCCTAATAGTGGTTCGAGTGGCACTGACATTTGTCACAAACCTGAAAATAAGCAAGGGAGTGATCCTCCATCATTGGCTAGTAGTATATGGCCTTGAGTACCTTCAGAGCTAAGGCTTTGCCTCCTAAGTGGTGTCCACAAATCCCCTCCTGGATCTCAACCAGTACATATTATGCTTCCTTTGGCGTGAGACTTTTAAAGAGAGGAGAAACCACGTCAGAATAATTTCCTATTGTAAACGATGTACCTGGCTGTGGTTCTGACCAATTTGGAGGCTTCTTTTGGGTCATCGGGCCTAGCTCCAGACTGTAGGTACTTCATGATTAGGGTGATTCAAGTACGTCTCTCTTCTTCTACTTGAAAAATGGTTGCGCCCGAGATAGAGGGTTGAGATAGGGTCTCTTAGATCACAGAACGGTTATTGTTTGGACTCTTGGTGTTGGCTAATTTGGACAGGAGATCCGCCCTGAAGTTATGCTCCCTGGGTATGTGCTCTATCTTGGCATCCTGTAAGCTTTTGAGGAGCTCTTGTACCTTTGCTAAGTATCTCTGAAGAAGGCGTTCCTTAGCTTAATAATCACCCAAGATATGGGAGGTCAGAAGTTGGGAGTCCCTACAAAGTGTGATCTTTGCCACTCCTTTATCCTTGGTCATACTTCATACTCTGCTTAATTGTTCACGGTTGGAAACTCAAACTTCAATGAGTTTTCCATGGTCACGCCATCAGAATTTTCCAAAATCACCCTGGCACCACTTCCCTTAGGGTTCGAGGATCCTTCAATGAACATGGTGATAACTCCACAAGATATAGTTATTTGTGCCCTAGAATTATATGATAATGATTGCTTGGTCCTTGTTTTTAAGTAGGAATGGAAGACTATAACCTTAATTCTATATAATTCAATCTTGATGTCTTCTATTATGATTCTGAGGAAATATTGCTCAATCTTTGATGAATCAAGTACATTTGCATTTATTTATTAAATTAGTTATTTTTCTATCATAGGAAGGGCTCCAATCAAGCTTAAACTTGAAGAATTTGGACTAGCATTGGACCAGAAAGCCTAAGAGGAAGCCAAGTGTAAAAGTAAGCATTTAACACCACAGCGCAGGCATATCAATGCCGCGACGTGGTGACTTCCCCTGATTCAGGCATAGAGCTACAAATTTTGCACGCCGCGACGTGGCACATTAATGCTGCGGCATTGGTGACCTAAATTGAAACGCACCGCAATATAGAATTGTTAATGTCACGGCGTGACTCTGTTTTCAAGACCTTTAAATATTGTTTTATTATATTTTTATTGAGAGCTCCGTGAGAGCCTTGTTTAGATTAGAGAAATTGCAGCTGGAATTCACGTTTTGGAGGTTGAGGAGGCTAGAGAAGTCAGGGATGGAAGTCATCTTCTTCATGGAAGGAGATTCAAGCTTTAATAGTCATATCTATGAGCTTTCTTTCTTCTTCTTATGCTTTATCCTCTTTTCTTTCTCTCATGAACACTGTTTTATTGTGTAATTTGTGTTCAATGATTAGCTGAGTTGTATTTAGGGATTACTTTGGATCCTTGTATGAATATTGATGTTTATGTATTACTTTGAGTTTATGTTGATGTTTGGTTTTGTTCAATCATATAGATCTGAATGCTCTTGATAGTTTGGCCAACTTTTAAGTGATTTGTTGAAATCTGATAAACCTAGACATAGGAATTTGGATTTAAGATCATATGTATGGTTGATGCATGTTATGAATTCAATTGGCTTGGATAAGTTAATTCGTTAATAGGATAGAAATATACCTATTGGCCACGCATAGTTTATGTTTGAGAATAGATCTTAAAGAGTAGAGTTTGCACTAGTTCTCATGAAAATATAGTGGATTAGGTAAATGAAGCTATGGTTGATTGACCTAGACATAGGCTTTTAACTAAAGTAGATTCTCAAGCTAACTTAATCATTCATCTGTGTTAGTTGAAGGGATTCATGTCATTAATTGAAGTAGAAAGTGAAAAAGGATTCCCTGATCTTTAACCCTTATCTTTAGTTTCCATTTATTGTTTTTAGACTTTAGTTTAGTTTAAATTCATTTTACCTTATTTTTATGATCTTGAATAGAACCAAGTAAGGTATTGGTTGGTATTTAGTATTCGAAGTACCTAATTCCTCGTGGTAACAATATTTGACTCCTAGCTACATTACAAGTGTGATCCGTGCACTTGCTGATGTGGATTAAAGGATGTAAACCCAAGTGCAGGTTGTCTCAAGTAATAAATTTCTCGGGAGTTCGAGGTCGATCCATAGGAAATTGATGAAGAAAAATTCTTTGAGGTAAGGAAAGACTTTGTCACAACAATAAAGATATTAAAACTTGTTCAGAATTAAATTAAAGGACTTGTTTGGGCTAGGAGATCCACTTTTGGTAATAAATTAAGGACAAGATTAATTCTTTTTATAACTCAATTGAAATCCACGCACAACGGAGGTTCCAATCAGTAAATAAAATATTCAAAGTCCATTTAGAATTATATACGTTAGTTATATTATGGTTCCTTTAATTATTTACCAATACTTGTAAATAGGTTCAAGCATTCATTGTGCCAAACTACTTGTCTGCAATGAATCAAGAACTCCACTTTACAAGGAGGGTTTCTAAATTGATTGGAAATAAAATACAACACATATAATGATCACTTGATAATATATCATTTAAGCACAAGAATGAAATTAATTTAACCTTATTTTATTACCAAAAGCTTCACCTCTTCACCCAAGCAAGATAAAAATTAGTTACCCATGAGCAAGAAGAAAGAAAGAGAGAAGAAGAAGAAGAAGATCATAACTTCTATTTACAACAAAAGAAAATTACAATAAGTAAATAACATAATAACATGATCTTGATCTAAAACTAAGATTGATCTAAGACCAAGATTACCTAAATAGGCAGCCATAACTACCTTTTATAGAGCATCACAAGCAAAATATGGCAATGAGTGGGACAAAGAGTGGGTGGATAATTAAGGAGTGGGTGGATGATTAAGGAGTAGGTGGATGATTGCCAAAAAATGCTTGTCTTCACTTGCATAAAATAATTTGGTGCCAAACTCATGCTTGCTGACAAATTCTCAAAAAGTGGCCTTCATGAAAGTTGTAAGCCTTTGTCTTGGCTATCAAATGTCTACTTGAACCATCCAATCTGGCCTCCTACAGCCCAAGATATGACCCAATCATTGCAACTGCTTAGGCCCAATTTCAGCTCCTCTGTTCTGACTTGCAAGCCTAATATGACCTACTAGACCTTAGGATATCGAAAAGTGTATTCATGAAAGTTGTAGATTTGGGTCTTAGCTATCAACTATCAAAATATCAGTCCATCATCATTCCTATAGCTCGAGATATGGTCTGATGAGTACACATAGGTCAAGCTGTCAGGATTAACACTCTAGTTCTTGCTTCAACTCTAATGTGAGTTATCCAAGCTTGTGATATGGCTCTTGAAGTCTTCATGAAAGTTGTAGGGAATTGTCTTAACTTTCTTACAAGACTAAAATCATATGAATCTGACATATGTAACTCAAATTATAGCTAATTTATTGAATAGTATCGAAGAGATAAATTAAGGCTAATTCATGCAATAATTCTTTCAATGATCCAATTAGGTCCAATATCTTAGAATGTGATAAAACTAACTTCATTAAACCTAATTAAACCTTAAGAAGCCCAGTGAGAGAGTTATAAAATGTATTGTTATAAGTTGCGGTAAACAAAAAAGCAAACAATGGGCCAAGAAATCCCTTCGGGGTCGTCGGGATCCAACGTGAGTTCTGCCAAAAAGTCAGAGAGTGCCTGGGCCTTTATTATTAGCCAAGGCTTATATGCGATTTCGAATTCAAAAAACTCAATAGATCAGGCAATCATTCTTCTTTCTAAGTCTAGTTTGTGCAATACTTGGTGGATAGGTTGGTCCGTCCTCACTACCACGGAATGGCATTGGAAGTATTGCCTGAGTCTTCTGGCCGTGGTAATAAGTGCGAAGGCCACTTTTTCAATCTTCTAGTAGCAGAGTTCTGGGTCTTACAAAACTTTGCTCGCGAAGTTGACTGACTTCTATCTATTTGCCATTTCCATGATTAGAACTGAGCTTATAGCCTCTTCGTGAATTGAAAGGTACAAGTACAATATCTCATCGGGTTTCGATCTTGTGAGTATGGGGGGAGAGGACAAAAGTTTCTTTAGAGAGGAAAAAGCATCCTCACACTCCTGGGTCTGATAAACACAATTTTTATATATTAGTTAACCCTCATATTTAGTCTTTTAGACCTCCTACATGCTTAATTGATTGGTTTTGGCTACATTTTATAAGTTTGGAACATGATTGAGGCATTTTTCCTGAATTACCTACTTTAACCAAATAGCCAACCTTGCATATTTCCCTTAAGTAACCCTTTTGAACTTATTTGACCATTCCTTGTTTTTAGCTCATTACAAGCCTTAAATGGAAAAACTATGTTTTTACCTAACCTTAGGGAATATGAGAGCATTGTAAATGTTATTGGAAGAGTTCTTGAACAAATGTGGGGGTGTGCTAATTAGTATGCAAAGTGTTTGGTGAAAAGGAAAGAGTGGCCAATTGAAAAAAAAGAAAACAAAGGATATGGTTGTAAAAAAAAAGAAGAAAAGGGAAAAGAATATGTAAAGAGAATTTGCATTACATGGAGTTGGGATAAACTTCCATGCTTGTTATTTGAACTCATCCCCAATGTTCTTTTGTTATCTTTGGTATTTAACTTGTCATCTTCATATTATTCCCCTCCATTACCTTGAAACCATTACAACCATGCATAAAGCCTTATTGATTTGTATGTGCTTGTGTTTTGCGTAATGGAGAAATAGAAAATAAGCAAGCTTATGGTAGTGCAAGTTTTCATAAATTGAATTGAGTGAAACACTTACATTCTAAACACTTGAGGGATTGAGAGTGTATCTTGTGAGGTTCTATCATTCTTGATTTATGCTTTACAGTTGAACTCTATCATTCTTGATTTATGCTTTTCAGTTGAAGTTACCTTGCTTGTTGATTTGACATGTAAAGAAATGTTACTTCATGAATTGTTTAATTCCTTGAAGCTTTGGTAGCTCTTCTTGCTTATAGACTTTTGCATTCTAGAACATTATTGGAAAGTGAGTTTCTTAGAGTTTTTAACTTTTGAATTTGTGTTGTTGTTCCTTATTACCCATGTTGAATTTCTAGTTTTGCTTGGGAGTGCAAAAGCTAAGTGTGAAGGAATTTGATAAACACAATTTTCATATATTAGTTAACCCTCATATTTAGTCTCTTAGACCTCTTATATACTTAATTGATTGATTTTGGCTACATTTTATAAATTTGGGTTCATATTGGGCTTATTTGAATTTTTCAGAATTAATGAGAATTTTACACTATTTCTGTATTTTGGGCATAATTTGAGTTTTAGACATCTAAAAATTATGAATTTAACCTTGTAGGAAAAATAAGAGAGCGGTGTAAAACTTTGATGAAGAGCTTGAAGGTTTAATCGGATGTCTAATGTGTCATATTAGGTCACAAAGTCAGAACAAAGATGAAGTCACTAGAACCTAGATGATGTGCAAAGATTTGGCCATAATTTGGATTGTAAGTGTCATTTGGAGCTGAAACCGATTCCATATGAAAGCTGAGACATAGATCTTCAATTATTATGAGACCATATATAAAAAATGTGATGTTTTTATGGCGTTTTAACCTTTGGAAGTCGGCTAACCGGTGCAAAGAGCTGTTAATAACGTTTTGGGCATCAATCTCTCATCCTAAGCCCAAATTATGCAAATTAGGTGTCCAATTAAAGTTAAGAGGAAGAAGATTAACCATAAGCTAAGGGAAAACTTAGTTTTTTAATTTTTGAGATAGTTATTTAAGTAGGTGTTGCAACCACGAAACTCAACCCTAATTTTCTCCTAGCTGTTCTCGTTTGCACTTTCTCTTTTCATCTTTCTTTTTCTCCCTTCTCTCTAGGTTTCTTTCTTTTATGTTTCTCTTCCCTCTCATCCATGGATGAGAGGGAGGAACCTTTTAATCAATCCTAGCAATTGACAATCTTGATGTTTAATTTTGAGATCTTTTTTTGATTGTTTTACATTTAATTGTTGATCAAGTTTCTCTTTACTTGTTAATCAAGTTTAGCTTTTACTTGTTAATCAAGTTTCTCTTTACCTCTTTTGATTTTGTTAAATCTGAATTGAATTGCTTAATTTGATTTGGATGTTAATGTGATAATTGCATAATTACCACGTGTTAATGATGATTAAAAAGACTAAACAATGCATCAAAGACTTCTTTTATGTTGTTTGTTAAGCTTAGTTGAATTCTGAGTTTTAGATTTATTAAGGATTATATGAGTGCTTAATTCATTTAACTTTGATTAACTAAATTCTAGATGCTTATCAAGTAGAAAATTCATGGATTATCTTAAGGCTTCTTGATGTTATCGAAGACCAAGAATCTGATTATCAATTGAATGGAAGAGATCAAACAATGCATCAAAGGTGTTTGATGGATTGTTTAGCTTGGTTGAATTATGGATTTTAAGTTAATTTAGGATTAAATTGGTGCTTAATTCGTTTAACCTTGATTAATTAAATTCTAGATGCTTATCTAGTAGATAATTCATTGATCATCTTAAAGCTTCTTGATGTGATCTAAACCCAAGAACTTGGTTAGAAATTGAATGGATTCTTAGTAATCGTGGATAGATTAAACTCAAGAATAGTTAATTTCCTTAGATTGATTGTTTACTTAGTTATGTTTATAGTTTTTAATTAGTTTCTGTTAATTAATTTTGCAACCTTCCCCCCGTTAACCTCTTAATTTGATTGCTTGATTAGAGTGATCCAAGGGCTCGACCCAATTGTGCCTTATACTACAAGTATTTTGGTGAATTAGTTTATAATTTGATTTAATTTGATAGTCTTGATAGCTATCAAATTTTGGCACCGTTGTCGGGGACCATTATAAATTTAATTAATCATATTAAGAGTATAATTAACTACTAACCTTTGTTTCCCTTGTTTCAGGTAGTTTTCAACACAATTGTGGTCTTCAAGTGCAAGAACAAGTGGCCATTTACATCACTTGATAAGGATGTTTCTTCCATCTCTCCTTTATTTTACTTGTCCTAGATTTGTTGATAATATTTTTTGGATATTGATGATTTGATGATTTTTAACCTTTATAGTGAGGACAATGTAGAATTTAAGTATTGGAGAGGAATTTACATTCTATTTACTATTTTTGTTTTAAGTTCTATTTTTCTATTTTTTTATTTTTTATTTTTGTTTTAATTTTACTTGTTTATGTTTTTAATTTTACCTTTTTTGTTGTTGTTGTTTTTTTCTAGTTCTCACTTTGTTTCTTTTTTTTTTTTTTGTTTTCAAATTCTCTTTCTATTTTGTTTTTTTCATAAAAATTCTACTTTTCTCTTTTAAAAAAAAGAAAAATATAAGAAATTTTATTTTTAATTACTTTCCAATGAAATTTTGTGATTTGTGTAAATTATGAGCATGCATCAATTGAATTTAAGGGTTTGTAACATAAGTGAATAAATTATCTTTCATCTTAAGATTAACTAGTTTAGTAATGGAAATTAAATTGATAGATTGAGTTTGATAGAAGCATACCTTGGGCGAATTTGAGCATTTTATTGAATGGATTGAACATTTATATCATTCTCTTCTTTCTTGTGTGATTTTCACTCATGGAATTCGTTACTTAAAAAACTTGCTTTGATTCTTTTTGAGGCTATATTTTTACATGTATACATAAAAAAGATTGAGACATTGTTCTTGAATTAGCTACTTTAGCCAAATAGTTAACCATGCATATTTTCTCTTGATTAACCCCTTTGAACTTATTTGACCATTCCTTGTTTTTAGCTCATTACATCCCTTAAATGTAAAATCACGTTTTTACCTAACTTTAGGGAATATGAGAGCATTAACATTGTTATTGAAAGAGTTCTTGAACAAATGTGTGGGTGTGCTAATTAGTATGCAAATTGTTTGGTGACAAGGAAAGAGTGGCCAACTGAAAAAAAAACAAAGGAAATGGTTGTTAAAAAAAAAGAAGAAAAGGGAAATAAATATGAAAAGAGAATTTGCATTACATGGAGTTAGGATAAACTTTCATGCTTGTTATTTGAACTCATCCTCAATGTTCTTTTGTTATCTTTGGTATTTAAGTTGTCTTCTTCATATTATTTCCCTCCCTTACCATTACCCCATTACAACCTTGCATAAAGTCTTATTGATTTGTATGTGCTTGTGTTTTGAGTAGTGAAGAAGTAGAAGAAAACAACCTTATGGTAGTGAAAGTTTACATAGGTTGAATTGAGTGAAACACTTACCTTCTAAACACTTGAGGGATTGAGATTGTATCTTCTGAGGTTCTATCATTCTTGATTTATGCTATTCAATTGAAGTTACCTTGCTTCTTGATTTGAGATGTAAAGAAATATTACTTCATGAATGTTTTAATTCCTTGAAGCTTATGTTGCTCTTCTTGTTTATAGACTTTTGCATTCTAGAACATCATTGAAAAGTGAGTCTTTTAGAGTTTTTAACTTTTGAGTTTGTGTTATTGGTCCTTGTTCCCTACGTTGAATTTCTAGTTTTGCCCAGGAGTGCAAAAGCTAAGTGTGAGGGAATTTGATAAATACAATTTTCATATATTAGTTAACCCTCATATTTAGCCTCTTAGACCTCTTATATGCTTAAATGATTAGTTTTGGCCACATTTTATAAGTTTGGATTCAAATTGGACTTAATTGTATTTTTTAGCATTAATGGAAATATTATACTATTTCTGTATTTTGAATATAACTTGAGTTCTAAATATCTCATAATTATAAACTTTACCTTGTAAGAAATCTGTGAAAGAGTTCTACAACTTTAATGTAGCGCTCAAAGGCTGACTCTAATGTCTAATGGGTCAGATTGAGCCACGAAGTCAGAACAGAGATGTTGTCACTGGAACTTGGATGATGTGCAAAGATTGGACTATAATTTGGGTTGTAAGTGTCATTTGGAGCTAAAATCAGTGCCATATGAAAGCTGAGACATAGATATTAAATTATTGTGAAGACCACATATCAAAAAGGTGATGTTTTGATGGTGTTTTAACCCTTTGAAGTTGGCTAACAGGTTCAGAGAGCTATTAAGAATGTTTTAGGCATCACTCTCTCATCCTAAACTCAAATTAAGAGAATTTGGTGTCCAATTAAAGATAAGAGGAAGAGGATTAACCCTAAGCTGAGGGCAAACTTGGATTTTTAATTTTATAGATACTTATTTAAGAAGCAGTTGCAATCATGAAATTCAACCCTAATTTTCTCCTTGCTGTTCTTGCTTGCACTTTCTCTCTTCATCTTTCTTCTTCTCCCTCCACTATAGGTTTCTTTCTTTTACGTTTCTCTTCCCTCTTATCTATGGATGAGAGGGAAGAACCTTTTAATCAATCCTAGGGATTGTCTGTAACATCCTCTTCAACATGTTAGACTTATAATTAGTTATAGAGGTAGCTTAATACTTACTTAATATGTCAGTTTAATTTTTTGACAATCTCAGTTACTTTAGGCACTTTGTTGTAAGTCGAAAAGTGAAAAAAAGCTTAAAATGACCCAAATATTAACTTAAATGGCTTAGCTAATGGAAATAGATGTGGATAATTTATTTCTAAGTCACAAATGTGTATTATGTGATGTGGTTAAAGTTTAAGGATAATCAAAGTCTGTTTGGTATTTTTAGGCATAATGGTTGTGTGTTTTAAGGTCGGATTGACTAGTTACAAATATAGAATGATATTGGTGAAATGACTTTTTAATGAATCTTAGTATTTATTTTAAAGTTGTTGGAACTTGGAAATCTTGATTTAGCTAAATCTGAGTGTTTTTAGCAGATCGGAAAGTATCAGTATGGTAACTTAAGGCCATTATCCTTCCATGGTTACCAGCCTCTTTTGTGGACTTTGTTTCATGATATTTTACTCTCATTTCTCACTTTCTCTCTTCTCTTCAAGGCTGGAACTCAAGGGCAGCAGGAAAAGAAAACTCAAAGTGAGGAAAAGGAAGGCAAGACATCAAGAAAGAAGGGGAAGTCCAAGAACAAGGAGTGAAGCTTGAAGACTTGTAATCTTCATCATCAACTCCATCTTTGCTACTCAATAGGGGTTTTTGAGCTTTAAACTTCATTCTTTCTCTTTTTTCATGTTAGGCTTATTTGAGATTTAATATGTTAGATTGAGTTCTTGTGTTGTTTTGAGTGATTTTCTAGCTTGGATAAGTTTTAAATGTGGTTTATGATTTGTTCATGCTAAGAGTTTGGATTGGAAATTGAAAAATACTCATTTGGACCGAAAATGTTCATAGTGATTATTTTAGGGGTTTGGATGAGTGATTTAGTGTTTTGATCCATTTTTGGTGTAATCAATTCATTTTTTATGTCTCCTTTATGTTTATGAACTTGTTTGGGACTTCAAATCATCAAGAAACAAATTTGAGGTGAACAAATTTTGTATTTTTGGCTAATGGAACAGTGGCACAGCTTTGCAAAATTTTTTGCAGTGTGTCTGCTCAAGAGACACGGCCCGTGTCCAAAGACACAGGGGGCGTGTCCCTCTCTGCTTGTTCAATCTCGTGAAACCTTACTACAGAGCAAAACACCGGGGGGGGGGGAGGTGTCGTTAGACATGGCCCGTGTTTGAGGCAAGAATCTTCAAAATGTGTTTTTGATATCCTTGGAAGTTCCTAAGTGTTGGAAACATTCTTATATGCTTTCCTTAGTGTGTTGAGGCACAAATGGGGGTAATTCTTGGAGAGAATAACCACTTGGCATATATCTGAAAGTTGTGAAACCTTAGGCAAATCTTTGAGTTTAGAATGCCTTAGGAATGTATCCAAAACCTTGCACAACATGAGGTTGTTTTGGAAATCACTTGTGAAGTGATGACGTGAGGTTCTAGGTATGGGAATGCTAGTGATATGATTCTTGCTACTTTGTTGGATAAGTGAGGCTAATATTTTTATGTGCTAGTGTTTGATATATGGCTCAGATGTTTGGTTTTTCAAACTTGGTATTTGCTAATTTCCTGTGTATTGTAACCTTAGATGGTGTGCACAACCATATGACTTAAGAATAAGTTGTTGGATCTGAATTCTCCTTGCATGTTTGCTATTATGGTCAGGGTTACCGGTGTATGGAGTTGGTAGTAGTACTCTTATTTTAGTGAGGGGAAACGAGTCCACACATCACTAGGTAGTGTCAAGGCTTGGAGGCCTATCCTACCCAGTATATACAAAGAGATGAGATTCCTGGGGAATAAGTATATAACTTGTGTTTTCAACTTAAAATCTGCATATGCATTGCATATCCATAATACTTAGACTGTGTTTGAGCATAATCATACTTCATAATATAAAGCATTGCATAGCTGATAATTGTATGGGTATTTGTCATGGCTTAATCGATTGAATGTTTAGTTGCTCTTTCAATAGTATCTTATGATTGTATGGACGATTCTTTGATATTGTTGTTTATTGGATATTCTTGTACATAGAGTGCATTTTTTAGTTCAGTTGATTTATTTGTTGCAAATGATTAACTGCTGATCTTGGTATGCTTATATTGAGGAATTGTGATTTCTCCCCCTGTGTGTTCCATGTAAATCCAGAAGAAATCCCTAAAAAGGTAAAGGGTAAGAAAAAGAAGAAATAGAATGCTTAGATTAATGTTTTGTTTCTTTGTAAACCAGTTTGTATATTAGTATATTTCTGGTTGTTTGTAAAAGCTTATTATACATTATGGCTTGTTAGCTAGTGTTGCTTGTATATATGACTTTTTATCATTCATGACTCTCTATAATGATCATACAGGTTATTATGGATTTTTATTGCATTTTTTTAGTGGCATACTTAATGCGATTTATTTTGCGATATTCCATTTATTTTACGATAATTCGTATTAGGGTGTTACATTATGGCGGACTAACTATGCTTAGGCATGTTTAGGAGTTCTTTCTTGTGTTGTGCATTTCTTTGTCTCTTGTGTAAGATGTTTGTTTGAATTGTATGACATGCCTTTGTTATGTCTGTTTTTAGCTACTATTGCATGGTTATATGATATTTGGATTAGCTACCTCAATATGCATTGTTCTGTGCTTACAAGAAACTATGGTGGCACGAGGGCGAGGGTGACCCCATGGAGGTAAGAACTCTGGTAATGATGGCACTGATATGAAGGGAGTCTTTATGGCAATGGCTAAAGTAATGAGGGAACAGACTGCCGCTAATGCCACTGCTATGCGAGAACAAGCTGCTGCTCATGCCACTGCTATACGAGAACAACAGTCGCTACAATTGAAGCTTTAAGAAAGCAAACATCAGCGACTACACGGGTGATTGAGAGAATGATTGCAGCTCAACATCAACCGCCTACACCACCACAGCACCAGGGGTAACCATATTAGGAGGTAGTTGGGAGAAATCAGGTTTTCCAAGACCTCTCAAAGTTCAGGAAGTCTAATCCATCTTTCTTTGAGGGGGAGTACAACCTAGTCAAAGCTGAAGGTTGGCTCAAAGAGATAAAGAAGATCTTCATTGTCATGGCTTGCTCGGACGAATAGAAGGTGCTTTTTGCTACATGCACGCTGGAAGGTGAGGTAGAGGATTGGTGGGTGGACACCAAGAGGGCTTTGGAGGTGTCTAGGACTCAAGTCACGTGGGAGATCTTTAGGAATTCATTTCTAAGAAAGTTCTTTCCATAGAGTTTGCATAATGCCAAAGAGATTGGGTTTCTTAGGTTGCAACATAGGGATATGCCTATTGGCCAGTATGTGGCCAAATTCAACGAATTGTCTAAGTTCTCATCTTGTATCAAACTTAACCCAGATGACTCATGGAGGTATGTTAAGTTTGAGGAAGGATTGAAGGGAGATATTTTGGATGTCATTCAACCATTGGTGGTTCGAGACTTTGAGACTTTGGTTAACAAATGCCGGATAACTGAAGGGTGTGCCAAAAGGCCTTTTATGGATCTTAAGTCACAAGATTCTTAAAAGAGGAAGTGGAGTGACGGAAAGTCCAAGAAGGGAGCTTCTAAATCTGGTTTTACTCAGGACAAGGGTATACAGATTCAGAAGGAGTTTTTAGGACCAAAGTGTTCCAAATGTGGGAGACAGCATGGAGATTGGCCATGCCTGGTGTGTTTTGAATGTGGGCAACTTGGGCATTTTGTAAAGAACTGTCTATCAAAAAAAGAAATTGCGCCTACTTAGAAACCACAAGTCAGAGGGATAGTTTACACTCTAGGTGGTGAAGATGTGACTCAGTCTTCCGACCTTATCGAAGGTAAATGCATTATTCATAATTATCTTTTAACTGTGTTGTATGATTCGGGTGCAACCTACTCATTTGTTTCGAATGATTATGTGAATGAGCTAGATTTATCTGTGTATGGACTTTCATATGACTTATCTGTATCTATGCCTACTAGTAAACCAGTTACAACATCTAGAGTGTGTCTTGATTGTTGTGTAAATGTAGAAGATAGGATTTTCAGTGTAAACCTTATCAGTTTACCTCTTGTAGATATTGATGCCATTCTTGACATGGATTGGTTATCCGCTAACCATGTAGTGTTAAATTGTTTAGAAAAATCCTTGGTTTTCTTGTCAGATACGCCTACCAGAATCGTTCCATCTGAGTCTGTGTATCTCAATACGAATCAGGTTAATCTCTGTTTAGAGGAGAGATCTTTAGGATATATCCTCTTGTTTTTACTAAGCGCTGAGGTTGAGCAAAGCCTAGGTGAAATACGTGTGGTGAGTGAATATCTTGAAGTTTTTCCTAGTAACATAGTGGAGTTGCCACCTGAGTGGGAAATAAAGTTTTCTATAGACCTAGTGCTTGGGATGAGACCTATCTCTATAGCACCCTATAGAATTATGCCAATAGAGTTAGTAGAACTCAAAAAGCAAATTGAGGATTTGTTGGATAAGTAATTCATTAGGCTGAGTGTTTCTCTGTGGGGAGCACCTGTGCTTTTAGTGAAGAAAAATAATGGTACCATGAGGCTCTGTGTGGATTTCAGACAACTGAATAAGGTGACCATTAAAAATAAGTATCTGTTGCCTAGGATAGACGATCTAATGGATCAACTGAGAGGAGCTGTGGTTTTCTCAAAGATTGATCTTAGGTTTAGTTATCATTAGATAAGGGTTAGGGAAGAGGATATCCCTAAGGCAACTTTTAGAGCTAGGTATGGGTATTATGAATACCTCGTGATGTCCTTTGGGTTAACGAATGCACCGACAATGTTCATGGATTACATGAACCGGATCTTTAGACCCTACTTGGATTAGTTTGTTGTGGTATTTATCGATGATATATTGATCTATTCTCAGACTATGGAGGAGCATAAATAACATTTGAGGATAGTGTTGGAGACCCTTAAGGAGAATAAGTTATTTGTCAAGCTATCTAAGTGTGAGTTCTGGCTTTCGTAAGTGCAGTTCTTAGGCAATGTGATATGTCAGGGTGGGATTTCTATGGACTCAAGCAAGGTTGATGCAGTGTTATAGTGGGAAAGACCTACCACTGTGACCGAGATCAGAAGCTTCATAGGCCTAGCGAGGCACTATAGAAGGTTCATAACGGGTTTTTCTCAGTTAGCACTACCCTTGACTAGATTGACTAGGAAAGTAGTTCTTTCGAATGGACTCAGGCTTGTGAGGATAGTTTCCAAGAGCTTGAAGTGAGGTTGACTACTACGCCGATGTTGGTAATTCCAGATCCTTTGGAGAACTTTGAGGTATATTGTGATGCTTCAAAGATGGGTTTAAGGTGTGTTTTGATGCAACATAGGAGAGTTGTTGCCTATGCATCAAGGCAGTTGAGAAGTCATGAGGAGAACTACCCTACTCATGATCTCGAGTTAGCCGCAGTAGTGTTTGCACTAAAGGTTTGGAGACATTACTTGTATGGAGTTCAGTTTGAAGTGTTCAATAATCATAAGAGTTTGAAATACTTATTTGATCAGAAAGAGCTGAACATGAGATAACAAAGATGGATTGAGTTTTTGAAAGACTACAACTTTGTGTTAAAGTACCATCGGAGTAAAGCCAATGTGGTGGCTGATGCACTGAATAGGAAATCGCTACATGTGTCCTGTATGATGATCTAAGAGAGTAAACTTCTTGAGAGTTTTAGGGATATGAGTCTTTCGGTAGTTGTGTTACCACATAGTCTCTGTGTGAGTCGAGTGGACATAGTGAGTGACTTTAGGACTCAGATCTTAGAAGCTTAGAAGGAAGATAAGACTTTTAGTGATGTATGTGAGTAGATCTTTTTAGGTAATCCTGGAGAATTTGATATGTCGGATGATGGGATGATTATGTTTAGAGGTAGACTTTGCATTCCTCGTGAGTCTGGAATTAAGGAAAGGATCCTTGAAGAAGCTCATAGTAGTCAAGATACTATCCATCCCAGGACCACTAAGATGTATCAAGACTTGAAGAAGTTGTTTTGGTGGTCTGGTATTGTAATACCCCAACTTTTGAATAAATGACAGTATTGTCCTAAATGTACTGTTTTATATTTTCTGTGAGTTATAAATTGAATTTGACTGTTTCGTTATTGTATTTGATCATTGTGTGTGATTTGCTCCGAGTCAAGGAAATAATAATTTTCTGACCGGGGAAATCTTATTTTAATTATTCGGAGCTGGGGGATCTTACTAAACTCAATTCCGAGTGATATGTATATTAATCTTTTAATTTTTAAGATTTAACTGTGTAATAATATAATTTTATATTATTATCATATTTTTTTATTTGACAGTACCTACTGTCTCAAAAACAGTAGAAATCTGCTCCAAAATGACTATGGACCTGGAAAAGTCTATGGGACTCGCATTTAGTGAACTGGTCAACGTTTCTGGCTAGATTAAATTCTAAACCAATGAGAGCTAGTCAACAATAGTGGCTTGAAAATTCTAGACCAATAGAAATCAAATCCACAAAAGTGGTTGGACTTGTTAAGATTAAACCAGAAAGCTTAACCAAGTTAGCTTAAACCTAACTAAGTTAACATAGGAAGCTTGTTTAGTAACTAAATGAAGGAAACCTAGTTAGCTATCTAGTTAAGTCCTAGTTAGAGAAGGTTCTAAAAATATCAAGACAAAACTTAGTTAATCTAAGTAACTATATAGTTATGCAAGTAACTAAGCAAACTAATCAAATGCACTTAAGTGTAACTAGATTTCATAAATAAATACAAACTTAGTTACTCCCCCCTTGGAGCAATTCGACTAGAGCTCTTCAAGAAGGATCAAGAAGATGCTAGACACTTGATGACTAGATTATCTACACCAATTAGAAATAAGCTTGGAGCCAAAGCCTTGAATATCCACTCTTGATCACATCTAAGGTGGTTAAGTGGTCTTGGAAGGTGAACAAAGGAGGCCACCTCCTCTTGGAGCTCCACAACCATAAGCTTGGTTAGGAGGGCATTTTACTTAGCCATTTTCATTTCAACCTTCTCCAAAAACAAGAACACCAAGAACAATTCTCTTGCTTCCTTCTTTGAGCTATTCGGCCAACACCTACAAACCACACTCCCACCCTTCTAAATTTTCATCTAACCCAACTTCTCAAATCCAAACAACATTCTAAGACATCTCTAGTTGAGAGTTCTTCCAAAAAATTCATTTTGAGCTTGGAAAATCACTTTGGAGATTATTCCTACAAGGTGAAACTTCTTGTTTCTTACTTCTAACATGATTTTTAAGGTTCTAAGCCATGATTGATCCATGGTTTATGTTTTTCTCCTATAGTTATGACTCTTTAAATTTTTTTGTTTAAGATCTTTAGGTTTTTCTTTGAGGTCACGAAAACCATAGGAGGAGAGTTAGAAGGAGTTGTCTTCCTTTAAGGTAAGAGGGAGATTTAATCTCATCAACCTTGTGTGGTGATGAGAAAATGGATTGTATGTGTGTGAAGAATCCATAAGGATTCATTTGTTTGGTTGTTTAGATGCTTTCCTTATTTGTGATTGATTATGTTTGTATGCATGCCTATAGCTTTAAAATTATATTGCATGTGTTTATAGATGTATGATTATTAATATAGAATGTGAATAACATGTAAGGTTTGCATGAGTGTTCCAAAGAACACAACATGGAGCTCATAGCTTCACCATGAAAAAGAGAACTAAAATGTTCTCAACCATTTCCTAAAAGGATGAATCAATTGATTTAATAAGGTTAATGGATTTTACAATGATTTAGAGGATAGAAAATAATTTAAACATGATTTATACAAGAAATGATGAATTTGGCCAACATGCCCTTTCAATGTGTAATTAATCCAAAATTTATTTTCTAAGTGTAGACTAGTTGTTTAACCTAAAAAGAATTCATTTGCAATGGATTTTCAAGAACTAAATAAGTAAATGAATTTTTATTAGAAATATAGTGTAGAAGAGAAATAAACAAAACTCTTGAAAAATACTTACCTTGGAGTTTTAAAGTATGTTAGCAATTTTCAAAGTGTATTTTGTAGTTATAAACTAAACAAAGGAATTTTTAAAGAAAAACGTAGAAAATACCTTTTTAATGAATTTTCTAGACAAAATGCTGTCAAAATTTATTAGAAACGGACAAATAAAAGAGAAAGTTTTACAATATATTTATAACATAAGGAAAATATTCTACGTAGTTTAAAAATTGTAGAGTCTTTGGCCATTAAAGCCATTAAATATTTTTCTTCTAAATTGATATGGTTTTACACAAACAAAACCATTAAAAATTCTTTGTTTTCAAAACCGAAATACCGATGGTCATAAAAACCAAACTCATTTATTCAAATTCATTTTTACTTTCCGTACAAATCCTTTTTCATTTTCTTTGCAAATCCTTAAAATTATCATTGCTATTTTCATTTAAATATCATGTTTAGTAAAACACTTAGAAACTTTTTACACAAAATAAATTAATAAAAATCATTCTAAAACCGTATTCATGTACTCTTTGAAAAATAAATTCTTTGTTTATTTTCCTTACTTTTCTAAACATCCATTTTCATCATTCAAGAAAATATTAATTTTGTAAACACCTATCTTGAGGTGTCTTGACCAAAATTCACCATGTTCTAGGGATCAAAAATTAATTCCCTTGTTCTTGAAAAATTTCAACATGGAACCCTAACCTTGGGTGCCAAAACCGTAGTCATTCTTTGGCCATTGAAGCCAAGAATTGATTTTCTTTCCATCATCAAATCATGACATATACATACATATTCAAATATATATTATAAGCATACCATAATCAAAGCAATAAATCATGCATAGTATAAGCATACCATCAAAGTCATAAACTCATGCAAAGCATATCAAGCATAGGCAAATAATCAAAGCTCATAAACACCCACAAATTAATTACATGACCATGGATATGAATCCTCACATGGATTCAACATCCATCAAATATATAACCATCTCTCACCACCATGCTTGGTTGGTGAGATGGATCTCCCTCTTACCTCTTGAAGATCTTCAAAAGCTCTTTGTTTTGCTTCTTTTTCCAAGTCCTTCATCACCAAGGGCTTCTCAAATACAAAACAAAATACATAAAAATTAGTATACTAAGCTTGATTAAGAGGAACCATGGATCAAACATGGTTTAGATCATGAAAAAGAGAGAAGAAATGAAGTTTCCTTATACTTCACCTCAAAAACCCAATAACATGGATCTTGAAGAAACTCCTTGAAGATGAATGATTTAGAGAAAATCTCCAACATAAAAGTTGTTTAGAATATCATGTAGATTCAAGATCTATGGTTGGATGAAATTAAAAGAGATTGGATGGTGGTTTTGAGTGTCTTGACCGAATGGTTTCTCTTGAAGCACAAAGATGGAATTTTTGATTTTTGATAGAAACTTGAAGCTTGGATTTGAAGCCCAAGATGAATGATTTTGGAAAAAATCATAACTAGAGATGTTCTTAGAATGGTGTTTAGGTTTAGAAAATCAAGTTGGATGAAATTTAAAAGTGATGGAAGGTGTTCTTGGAATGCTTGGCCAAAACATGAAGAAGGAGAGAAATTGAGAGAAAACTTGGTAACTTAGCTTCTTGAAAATGTCTAATGATGACCAAGGATGGCAATAATGGTCTTCAAACTTTTTCCTATGTCCTAAAGCTTCTCAATTTCGTAGCTCCCCTCCAATGCATTCTCCTTGAGTGCAAATTGATCAATAATGATCAATTATGATGAAACATTGACCAAGACCACTTAACAATGACATAAAGCAATTAATAATGGTCATAAAGCCTCTTTTTCTTTGTCTTCTAAACAATGCAAAACCATCCCCCTCCATGCATGCTTCTCCTTGTGCATTTAATAAATGACCATAATAATTAGCCACCATTTGGAGCATTTCTAGCCATTGATTAATTCAATGGTTAGGATTAATGTAGATTTTTGATTTAGAAGACTTAATCTAGGCCATTGGATCTTTCTCCTTTAAATTCTAGTCATTGGATGTGTCTCCAAAATTAAGGGTCAAGATTGCTCCTTCTAACTTTTAATCCAAGGGTTATAATTAGTCTTTGTCACTTTTTAAGACTAAATCTCCACCATAGATTAAATTAACATCCAATGGTTATAAATGGTCTTTGTTACTTTTACTGAGACCAAATCTCCACCCTTGATTAATTCTTCATCCAATGGTCATAAATAGTCTTTGTCACTTTTTGAGACCAAATCTCTACCATTGATTAAATCCATATCCAATGGTCATAATTGATCCATCTCCACCGTTGATTAAATCAAGATCAAGTCTTTACCGTTGATTAAATCGGTGGTTGATATTAAAGTCTTCAAATCTTAGATTTATTTCCTATTGGTCCACCAAAAAAAAATTGTCACAATCACTAATGTTGACTTAGCAATATAATTTCTATTTTTATATCTTTAAAACCCCACGAAAAGAATATATTTACTATATTTTTATCAGATAATTAAATACAATACAAAACACAAGATCTGAAAAATTTCTAAAAGCTGTTTCGGATTCAGGTTTAGTAAGATCCCCTGTCTCCGTCTAAATAGTACAAATTTTTCTATGCGTAGAAAAATTTTTACTTTGCGGGACCCACCTGGGCCCACGTATGGTCACCTGGGTCCACATAGGACCACCTGGGCCCACATACAGTAAAAAAATACATAATCATCCACAAAAATTACAAAAATTAGAAAACGCACAAATATCAAATCAGATTACGTAAAATAATTACCTAACGGTAAAAATTAAATTACGTAAAGTTTTCTCTAGCCCGAAAATTTTTATTTTCCTGACACGGAGTAAATCACTCAAAACAATCAAATACGCTGACGGAATAAACAAAATAATTTTATAGTGCACAGAAATTACTAAACAGTAAAATTCTGTTAACTGTCAAAATTATTGTTTAAGAGATACGAAAATTTGGGGTGTTACACAGGGAATTGATGAAGAGAAATTATTTGAGGTAAGAAAAGGATATGTCACAACACCAAAAGTAATAAAAGATGTTCACAAATGAATTTAAGAACTTGCTTGGGTTAGGAGATCCACTCTTGGTAATAAATTAAAGGCAAGATTATTTCTCTTTATAACTCAATTGAAATCCACACACAACGGAGGTTCCAATTGGAAAATATAACATTCAAAGTTCAATTATATATGTAAAGATATTATGATTCCTTTAATTATCTACCAACATTTGTAAATGAGTTCAAGCATTCACTGTGCCAATTCTATTGTCTACAATAAGTCAAGATCTCTATTATACAAAGAAGGTTTCTAAATTGATTGGAAAAAAAATACAACATATATAATGTCCATTTCATAATATATGATTTAAGCACAAGAAATAGAATAATCTAACCTTATTTCATTACCAAGAGCTTCACTCTTTCACCCAGGCAAGATGAAGATTTAGTTACTCATAGATAAGAAGAAAGAAAGAGAGAAGAAGAGAAAGATGAACATAGCTTCAATTTAGAGCAAGAGAAAATTACAACAAAGGAAAATAATAAACAAGCATAACCATAACTTCTAAAAACTAAGCCTAACACCAAGAGCGCCAAATGATCAGCCAATGGTGCCTTTTATAGAGGATTAAGGATACCAAATGACAAGGGGGCTGATTAAGAGTAGGTAGATGAGTGGGTAAATGAGTGAAAAATGCCAAATGGTGAGTTGGTGAGTGGAAAATTATTGAGATTCTTTGTATCCTAAATCATTCAGTACTGATCTTATGGATGCCATCAGAATGAAGCAACGTGGTCTTCATGAAAGTTGTAGCATTTTGTCTCAGCTTTCCAATGCCACCAAGATCAACCAAAAATTCATCCTACAACCCAAGATATGACCTAATTACTGCAGATTGTTCAGGCCTAGTTTCAGCACCTCTGTTTTGAATTCCAAACCTAATATCACCTCCAATATATCCGAATGAGCTCTTGTGTTCTTCATGAAAGTTGTAGATATAGGTCTTAACTTTCAAATATCCAAATTTCAGCCCAAGATAATTCTTACAGCCTGAGTTATGCTCTGATTACTGCACATTATTCAGGTTCCAATCACAAAACCCGTACTCTGACTTCCAAGTCCATTTAGCTTCACTAGATGTCCAAATTTTACCTAGAGCTCTCATGAAAATTGTAGAGCTCTCTCTTATCTTTCCTACAAGGTAAGATACATAATTATTACACATTTAGAACTCAAGATATAACTGAAATATAGAAATAGTGTAAGACCCAAATAATGCTGAAAAAAATCAATTAAGTCTAATTTGAGTCCAAACTTACAAAACATAACCAAGCTCAATCAATTAAGTACATGAAGAGTGTAAATGACTAAAAATGAGGGTTTATTAATGTATAAAATATGTGATTATCATGAGGCACCCGTAGGGTACCACAATCCCATTTATGACGTGCCTATTAGATATTTTATAATTCATTTTACAACACAAATGTGAGAGTCTTTAGGATTTGCTTGATATCTAGCACATGTAACATCCCGAAAATTAATAATTTTAGGATAAATAATCATTTTACAATATTTGAGATTTTTTGGGAATTTTCTTAGATTTTTTTGAGAACGCGAAATAATTTAATATTATTCTTCGTTTTGCATGCACATTGGGCAGAGTTGGGTAAACGGCTGTAACGTTTCAAAAGTTGAAAAATTTTGTGATGAATAGTCATTTTATAATATTTGTGATTTATAAGAATTTTCTAGAATTTTTCCGGAGACGTTGAATATTTTAATATATTCCTTGTTTCGCGTGCACGCTGACCGGAGCCGGGAACATGAAATATTTTTGCCTAGAACCTTGAACTATGGAAACATCGACGGGGGATCTTACTAAACCCAAGGCCGGACACAGTTTATAAGGTTTCACATTTTTCAAAAAATTTAACAGACGAAATAACAAAACACTGTGTAAATTTCATCTGTCAAATGAATTAATACTCACTTCTGTCGACTGTAACTATTATCCATTGGACAATAACATGCATTAGAGATCCTATCACCTTATCTCAATGCAATCTACTTTATGTCAAATCAATCTCATTTTAATTCAAATTTTGAATCTCATTTATGAAGCTTCTTCTAGAAGCTTTGGCCAAATGACCAATTTACCCACTCTAATTGCATGGAAAAGACAAAACACTCCCTCCCACTCTCTCTTGATGGCTACGGTTGGCAGCCCATTTTGGGGGTGTTGGAGACTAAATTCTTCTACTCACTTTAACACATCAAACCCTAATTCATTTTACCATTCACTTCTCTCTCTTCACTTCATCTTCTTCATCTTTTTCTCCTCCTTCTCTCTACCTCCACCATAGCCACGAAATTGCAGCCCCTTCCTCCACCATTTCTCTTTTTTCTCCTCTCCAAACTCATTTCTACACTTACCTTCACTTCCTCTACCTTCTCTGTTTAGAAAGTTTCTTCATTTTCCATTTCTACCTCTATTTTCCCTCCACCTCTTCTCTTCTTCCTCCTCTTGAATCTGAAAATTCCAGCCACCATTGGAGAGTTTTCTCTTCACTTTTCACTTCATAAACACCATTTCTAGACTTCTCTCAACCCCCTCTACACTTTCTCTTTAGAAAATTTCTTCAAAAATCCAACCTTTCTTCCCTCTCCTTCTCTAATCCGAAAATCCATCCACCATGGATGACCAACCTCTTTGATTTTTCTCTTCACTAAACACTTTTCTACACTCACCCTCATCTTCTCTACAAGTTTCATTTAGGAAGTTTGCTCAAAATCCAACCTTTTCTCCAATTGTCTTCCAAGGTAAAGTTTCAAGCTTTAAGGTCAAGCTTCAATCTTTCTTCTCATTTCTCTTTATTTTCGTGCTCCATGGTGTCTTTGGTGACCATGGATCCATTCTTTTTCCATGTCTAATGTTGATTCTTGATGCTTGAAAAATTAGATTTCTTGGAGGCTCAAAACCGAAATTCACCGAGAAGCAATAGGAGATTGTTTTTGTGTTCTTCCTCTAGGTAAGAGGGAGATTACTCACTTCAACCATTTATGGTGGTGAGGGAACTTTGTATGTATGTTGATGGAGAAGTCCATCTTTGTATGCTACTTGATTTGTGAATTTGTATGATTTAGTGTTCTTGAATTTGATTAATGCTTGATTTGTGCTCTTGGATATGTTTGATGTATTAAATATGCTTGATCATGTTGGGGTCGCTAAATGGAAAATTTGGAGTTTCCTACCCAACATGGTGCCACGGTTTTGACTAGAAATTAGTGGTGTAAATTTGTTTTGTACACAAGTAAAATGAGACTTATGTAATCAAAGATTGAATGATAATATTGAAACTAATGAATGGAAGATTTTGAGGGTTTAATACCCAAGAGGGAAGCCATGGTTTTGAGAACATTTTTGGCTTGAAAATTGGTTCTTGTACATGATAAATTGAAGCTATGGAATTAAAGATTGAGTGTTAATATTGGAATCTTGAGATGGAAAATTATCAAGGGATTATTAACCTAAATTGAAGCCACGGTTTTGACCTAGTAATGTAGGGAATTAGATTGATCTTAATGAACTCAATTTGAGTGAACTAATATTAAGAAGTTGATACTTAAAATGAAAAAGGAACATTGGACTTTGAAGACTCAATGATGGCCTCAGTTTTGGCTTGAACAATAAGGCAAATGGAATGACCTTGATATATTAAATTTAAGTAAATTGATCTTGAAGAATCAATACACAAATGAGAAATAAAAAGTGGAACTTAGACGACCTATGAAGCCACGGTTTTGGCATAGACTTTAGGCAATTGGATTGATCTTGTGAGAAATGGAAATTTAAGTGATTAAGTATCAAGTAACCAATACATAATAGAGTGAAAGAATGAAACTTTAAAGACTAAAGAAGGCCACAGTTTTGGCTTGGAATCATAAGGGATGGAATTGACTTTGGTGGACTAAAATTATAGTGATTTATTGACAAGAAACTATTACATAAAATAGAGAGGAATTGAGATTTCGAGAACTTTGAGGGACCACGATTTTAGAGAGAAAGATTGAACTCAAGTGATGCCTTGGTGCATCCTTGGAGATTGAGGAATTAGAGGTATGCACAATCTTTAATAAAGTGCAAGAATCAAATTGAGTAATGATATTTGAGAAGATCATGGTTTCAAAGAATTATTTACCCTAACCTTTTCATAAGTGACCAAAGATTTAAGACCTTGAAAATAAGTATCCCTAATAGGGACATTGTAGCAATTGATAAACCATGAATACTTAATGATGATGAGGAATTGAATTAAACTCATGTGGAACCAAAACTAAGTAATTGGTATCAAGAGACTTGTGCACAATATGGGAAGACATTTAGAACCTTGAAGGCTTGTGAGGCTAAGGTTTTTAAGGGTTAGTTAACCTAGAGATTAGCATAATTGATCAAGACTTAGATTCTTGGAAACGTTAAACCCTTAGTGGGAAATGGCGGTTATGATAAGCCATAAAAAATATTAGTATTGAGATTCGACTCTACGTATTGTGAATCCCTATGAAGGGTTATATATATATATATATATATATATATATATATATATATATATATATATATATATATATATATCTGATTTAATTCTCGATAAGAAATGATTTATTGATAGTGGGAACGAATATATGCCATTGTGGCATTGTATATGATGAATGCATCATTGACAAGCATACATGATTGGACATTGAGTCATCATGCAAATGTAATTTGATAATGACTATATACCGTTGTGGTATTGTATATGATGAACACATCATTGATAAACATACATGACTGGACATTGCGTCGTTATGCATATGTATTGTACATGATGAATGAATCATTGATAAACATACATGACTTGACATTGTGTCGTCATGCATATATATACCTAAGAGTTGAATAACACTTATGTGCGGGTGCGAATAGACTAAGCGTAGGTGCCATATGTTGTTGGCCCTGGAGGCGTCAGGGTACGAGTGCCTCATCATGGACAGTTAAGAGCTCCTCTGTGCCGTGGGGTAGACCGATGTAAACACACCGATGATCCAGACTGAGACGCTGTCCTATATCGCGATCAACTGTTGAGGTGCCATGTATAAGCCATTGCGCAAACATTTTATGAGATAAAGCACACTATTTTTAAGGCTAACGATATACTGGCATTACTCCTTGATCATTCACTCCGAAAGGTTAATGTTTAGCTCCATGGAGTAGGATTTGGTACCATAATGCATTGTACATCGTTCATTGTCAGTCTCATAAGTTGTTGAGCATGAACATCTGTTAAAGTATCTGTTCTACTTCTGTAAATGATTATCTGACCATTGTGCTGATTTCTGGAAATCTTATTGTGATTGGTTTGATATTGTTAAATCTTGTTATTGCATGCTGATGTTCTGCTTTTACTATAAATATTACTATTATCATTGATTCCTATCATTGCTTATGACTGAATTGCTTTTGTTATAAATTCTGCTGCTGTTGATAATAAATGTATGAACTGTGTTGCTTTGTGGGCGCTTTGCATCGTGTTGTTTTCTTTCTGCCAGAATGATAATGAAAGATAGGTATCTCACCTCTTTCTTGTATTTCTGTACTTCTGTTTTATATTTATGTTTGATAAAAGATCGTGAGGAAGATGAAGAGGGACCACACCTTTGCCGATGGGATTGGAAGTCCGGACAAGATTTCTTCGGCTACGTACGAGTGCAGCTGCGTGGAGGCATTGATGCCTGACTTGCCGACTGGCGCTCCTAGCACCGTATATGTGTATGAGGTTGCGGCCTTGTCTGCTAGTAATACCTGCCCCAGGGTTACTACTTTTCCCCTTTAGTGTTTTAGTTCCGCTGTATTTTATTTGACTCTGTAATTGTTATATTCTATGTTATCAGTGATTTGTATTAAAAATGACTATAAAATATATATATGGAAAATGATTTTTATTTCAGTGGTTGTGTATAAAATGATTGGGTACTAATTATGTTTCATTTGAGGCTCGTATTTTCTACTTATGCATGAATGAAAAAAAAAATAAACTTGTAAAATTTGAAATTACTGTTATTGAGATTATGACACGCCTGGATTTAGTAACTGTGGTGTAATGACAATTGCACTGCGGTTGTTATATTTAGGTGCGTTACAGCACACATGCATACACTAAACATAATATCAGGCCTATTAGCGGTAAGGTATAGGAGTGAGCTAATCATACCTCTATACTTAGTAATTTCTACAGATTTACCTCCTTCATCCTTGTCCAAGTAACAAGAAGTGTCCATTGGTGTAGCCATTTGCTTGGCACCTTCCATTCCAAACTTCTTAAGTAACTCCTTGCAATATTTGGATTGACTTATAAAAGTCTCATCATTTGTTTGCTTGATTTGAAGACCAAGGAAGAAGTTGACTTCACCTATCATGGACATCTCAAACTCACTTTGCATAATTTTATCAAATTCTTTACAAAGAGAGTCATTAGTAGCACCAAATATGATATCATCAACATATATTTGAACAAGAAGAATGTCATGCTTTTTATGCTTGATGAAAAGAGTGGTGTCAACCTTTCCTCTAAAAAAGCCATTTTCCAAAAAAAACTTGCTCAACTTTTCATACCAAGCTCTAGGAGCTTGTTTCAAGCCATACAAGGCCTTTTTAAGTTTAAAAACATGGTTGGGCTGTTCAAAGTTTTCAAAACCGGGAGGTTGATCCACATATACTTCTTGTATGAAACCATTTAAAAAGGCACTTTTGACATCCATTTGAAAGAGCTTAAAATTCATGATGCATGCATATGCAAGTAGCATTCTAATGGCTTCTAATCTAGCTACAGGAGCATAAGTTTCTTCATAATCTATGCCTTCTTCTTGATTATAACCCTTAACTATGAGCTTAGCTTTGTTTCTTATTATTAAGCTCGTTTCATCAAGTTTGTTCTTAAAGACCCATTTGGTGCTAATTATAGGATGATCATTGGGCCTTGGTACTAATTCCCAAACTTGATTCGTCTCAAATTGGTTTAGTTTATCTTACATGGCCAAGATCCAATGTTCATCATTAATGGCCTCATTTATGTCTTTAGGTTCAACTTGAGAAACAAAAGCTATATGATTGCATGCATTTCTAAGAGTTTTACGAGTAATTACCCCTTTTGATACATCACCTATCACTTTGTGAAGAGGATGATATCTTGATGTTCTCCATTCCATGGGAAGATCCATGATTTGAGAGTCCTCTTGTCTTAGGGAACCATATGAGCTCTCTTCTTGCTTCTTGACTTCTTCTTGATTTTCTAGGTGAGTCCTTGCCAAAATTTCTGCAACATCATCAACAAACTCCTTTCTCGACTCATTTGGATTAGTTTCATCAAATGCAACATGTATGGACTCTTCTATGGTCATAATTCGTTTATTGTAAACTCTAAAGGCCTTACTATATATAGAACAACCAAGAAATATTTCCTTATTAGATTTTGCATCAAACTTCCCCAAGTTATCCTTTCCATTATTTAAAACAAAGTATTTACATCTAAAAACATGAAAATGTGAGATATTTAGTTTCCTTCCTTTGTATAATTCATAGGGGGTTTTCTTTAAAATTGGCCTTATTAGAGCCCTATTCATAATATAACAAGCGGTGTTAGCTGCATCCGCCCAAAAATACTTAGGAAGGTTGGCCTCATTGAGCATAGTTCTTGTCATTTCTTCTAAAGATCGATTTTTCCTTTCTACAACACTATTTTGTTGTGGTGTTCTAGGGGCCAAAAAATTATGCTCAGTGCCATGTTCATCACAAAAGGTTTTAAATTCATGGTTTTCAAACTCACCACCATGGTCACTTCTTATGGATGCAATACAAAAACCTTTTTCGTTTTGGATAACTTTGGAAAGTTTTTTGAATGATTAAAAAGCGTCATTTTTGTGAGACAAAAATAATGTCCATGTAAACCTAGAAAAATCATCCACAATCACTAAGACATAGTAATTCCCACTAAAGCTCATAGTTCTAGAGGGACCAAAAAGATCCATATGCAAAAGTTGTAGAGGTCTAGAAGTTGAAACCATATTTTTAGCTTTAAAAGAGACATTTACTTGTTTTCCCTTTTGACATGTATCACAAAGTTTATCTTTTTCAAATTTGAGCTTTGGAAGATCAATTACTAGTTCTTTAGAAACTAATTTGTTTAAGTGATCCATGTGAATGTGAGTAATTCTTCTATGCCATAACCATGAATCATTTTCTTTAGTCATAAAGCATTTAGCATCATTTGAGGAAATGTCATCAAGGCTAATCATATATATGTTATTGACCCTATGACCAACAAACTTAACATGCTTATCATCCTTACCCTCAATTATGCTGTAATTTGAATCAAATATCACTCTATTTCCCTTATCACATAGTTGATTAATGCTAAGGAAGTTATGTTTGAGTCCTTCGACAAGTAAAACATTATTAATGGATGAGGAAGGGATCTTACCAACTTTACCAACTTCAAGAATCTTTCCTTTGTTGTTGTCACCATAAGTCACTTGACCACTCCTCTTGGGGACAAGAAAGGAAAACTTGGAGCCATCACCGGTCATGTGCTTGGAGCAACCACTATCAAGGTACCAACTTGAGCTTTTGGACTTCAAGCACACCTACAACACACATTCAAGTTTTAACATTTGGTCCTCAAATTGTCTTGGGTCCTTGTGTGTTAGAAATAGGCAAGGTGCCCTTAGGAACCCAAACCATTTTAGTTCTGACTTTGGTGTTTCTTTTATTTCTAGTATTACATGTAGATGCACTATGTCCTTACTTTCCACAATGAAAGCATTTGATAAAGGGGCTACTTGATGTTCTAGAGGGAACAAAGAAGTTATTGTAAGATTTTTTATGGTTATTTGGATTATATCCCAAATTGGCTTTTTGAAAAACACACATTTGTTTCCTTAGTAACATATTCAAATTGTCCCTTCCTAATGTAAATTTTACAATAGTATTTTTCAAGTCCTCAATTTCATTTTCAAATGTTTTACATGAAGAACAAGATGAGGGTATGAGTGCATTATAATGTGAAGAACAAATCATGCATGATGAGTTAGCATCAATAAGTCTAAGAGTCTCATTTTCAACTTTGAGTTCTTCAATCTCCTTGGTTAAAATAGAAATTTTGTTAGTCATTAAGGAGATTGTTTTGTTGGAAGTTAAAACCATTTTAATGAGCCTCATGGATTCATCATGTAATTCTTGAAATGCATCTTGCAATTCACTATATGAAGGAGAAAGTTCAAGATTAGATGAGGATACCTCAGTTTCACTTTCTTCTTCTTCTTCTTCTCCATTTTCCATAAGGCAAAGATAGGCTTCCTCATCCTCCGAATCGTCAGTGGAATCCATATCGCTGTCTTCCCATACAATATATGCTCTTCTTTTTTTTCTTTCCTTGAAAGGCTTCTTTTCAAATTTCTCCATCTTCTTTTGATAAACTAGGCATTCCATCTCATGTGCCTCAGTTTTCTATATTCATATCAAGTTGGTGTAGATGAAGTTCCTTCTCCCTTTTGATATGACTTCTTAGGAGGAAAATGAGGTCTTCTTTGATTTCCTTTCTTCTTGAGAAATCTTCCAAACTTCTTCACAAGAAGGTTGAAATTCTCTTCATTCATTTCAATATTGTCAAGATCATTTCCATCATCTTCATCTTCATCTTCATCTTCATCTTCATCTTCATCTTCATCTTCATATTCAATTGAGGAAGAAGTGGCTTTGAAAGCAATCCTCTTTTTTCTTCTTATCTTGCTCCTCATTTTGACTTAATCTATTTAGCTCCAACTCATGCTCTTGAAGCTTTCCAAAGAGACTTGATTCTGATATGGCCGTCACCTTGGGTTACCAATTCCTACTTAAGCATCTCAAAACTTTGTTAATAAGATCTTCAATCTCAATTATATGAGTAAATCGTTTTTGCATTTCTTGAATGATTTCCCCTTGTTTCATTCTAAACAATTCATATTTATGGGTGAGTGTATTTATTCTAGATCTTTTCACTTCACTTGTGCCGTCTTGGGTTACTTGCAATGTATCTCACATTTCTTGAGCGGTCTTATAATTTGACACCCTGAAAAATTCATCATACCCTAAAGAAGTAGTGATGATATTTTTGGCTCTCAAGTTATATTGGACCTTTTTCTTGTCATCATTGGTCCATTCATTTCTTGGTGTATTTGTTCTAACACCATTAACTAGACGTGTGTGGACAAAATAACCATTTTTAATAGCATCCCACACATCAATATTAATAGTTTCAATAAAAATCTTCATCCTTTCTTTCCAATATGCATAATCATCCCCATTGAAAAAAGGAAGTCTATTTATAGAAGAACCTTCATTAGAAAAACCATTTGAAGTCATCTTTTCTCTTGAAGCGGTTAAGCTCTTTATACAAGAGTCTAGCTCTGATACCACTTGTTACAAAGTGACCTCAATACTCAAGAGGAGGGTGAATTGAGTTTATAAAAACTTTTCACAAATCTCTTGTAAAATGCTTGATTACCAATTTTCGTTGAAGTTATTGTTTGTTAGAATTGAATGAATAAAGAGAATAGAGGGCTTACACGTACTAGTAAATCAATCAAGCAAGATAGAATGCAAGATATTCAATAAAACAGTACACAAAGTAAAGGAGATGAGTTTAGGAAGACAAACACAAAGTTTTATCCTGGTTCAACCACTAATCCACTTGTGGTCTACGTCCAGTCCTCAAGTAAACACTCGAGATTTCCACTATATCTTCAAGCTTCAAATAGGTGCTTGATAACCTTTACAAGATGGAGTACTCAACACACCTTGGGATGCCTCACCCTTGTGCTTGAGTCTCTATTTCCAAGGGATACCTCACCCTTACAACTTTAAGGGATGTCTCACTCTCTCTTTTCAGATTAAACAAGGATATAGATGAATAGAATCTCTCTCAAGAATGGATAATACAACTTGAAATCCTATGGGTATCAATGATTCACTTGGTAATGACCCAAAACAGAGAATTGATGAACAATGATAATGCAACTCGTATTAATGCTCAACTCAGATTTTCAGCTTCATTGATCAACCCCTATAAATGCCCAACAGCTTCTATTTAAAGCTCATTTATGAATAGAGTCGTTGGAGGGGGGTTGAGAGCATTAATGGCAGCTTATTATCTATTATTTCCTTTTCTAGTTCGTGTTCTTATTCGAATAACAACTTTGTTATTCGAATAAGACTTCAAATAGCTAAGAGGCAATTTTGCCTCTGGAACATGTTATTCGAATAACACTTATATTATTTGAATAACAACTTAAAGACTGGTTTTTGGAAAAGCTTGTTATTTGAATATCACTATGGTTATTCGAATAAGTCATTTAAAAAAGCTTCTGAGAAAAGAGTGTTATTCAAATAACACTTATGTTATTCGAATAATACATTACGTGCCTTGATAATTTTGAACTGTTATTCGAATAACACAGGACATTATTCGAATAACCTTCAATCAGATGAGATTTTCTAGCTTCTCTGACATTGGTTATTCGAATAACAAAAGATGTTATTCGAATAAGCCTTTAGAAAATCATTTCTTATAACTTTTAAACATTTCCAATTGATCTCAAATGATCTAGTAAGCTTTTGGGCACTTTGTATTTGTTCTTTGAAAACCAAAAACCAATTTGAAGCCTTAAGAATATGTGAGCTATTTGAGTTCTTTGAAAAGGTTAATTATTGAGCTTTAGGTGAATCATTTATACCTTTACATAATGATCTAAGTCCTATAACTAGTCTTGAAGGTCTTGGACAGGATCTTGTCGCATCTTCATGTTTGTTATCATCAAAACCAAGTTCTTCATTAGTCAATGGCCAATCACACTCACGATCAAGTCATCCACTTGATGTCCTACGACATCAAACTTACTATTCTAATGACTTTATTATGTTTATAAAAAAAGAACACAATAAATAAAATGTCTCATATATTAAAAAATAGCATAATACAATGTATGTAAATATAGACAAAATGTATCGGCCTCTAGGGCATACACCAACACCAAGAATAATTAGAATAAATGTGGTAAAAATTCCAACATAAATCCATCAAAGCACGCCTTAGTCCATCTCAAATCAAACACAATATGTGTGTATTTTATCCACACATCACCCATCTAATCCTAAATTAATCTAAAACCCAAAATTCAACCAATCTTAACAAACAACATCCAAGAAACCTTTGATGCATTGTTTAGACTCTTTAATCCTCATTAACATGTGGTAATTATGCAATTATCACATTAACATCCAAACCAAATTAAGTAATTTTATTCAGATTTAACAAAATCAAAAGAGGTAAAGAGAAACATGATTAACAAGTAAAAGCAAAACTTGATTAACAAGTAAAGAGAAACTTAATCAACAATTAAATGTAAAATAATCAAAACAAGATCTCAAAATTAAACATCAATATTTATTAAAAGGTTTTTCCCTCTCATCCCCATGGATGCATAAAATAAAGAAACCTAAGGAGAAGGGAGAAGAAGAAAGATGAAGAGAGAAAGTGCAAGCAAGAATGACTATGAGAAAATTAGGATTAAGTTTTATGGTTGCAGCTCTGCTTAAATAACTCTCTCTAAAATCAAAAATCCAAGTTTTGCTTAAATAACTAGCTTAGGGTTAATCCTTTTCCTCTTAGCTTTAATTGGACACCTAATTAACATAATTTGGGCTTTAGATAAGAGAGTTATGTCCAAAACATTCTTAACAGCTCTCTAAACTCATCAGTCGACTTCAAATGGTGAAAACACCATTAAAACGTCATATTTTTTTATAAGTGGTCTTCATAAGAATTAAATATCTTTGTCTCAACTTTCAAATGGCATTGGTTTCAGCTCCAAATGACACCTACATCCCAAATTATGGTCCAATCTTCACACATCGTCTAGGTTCCAGTGACAACATCTCTGTTTTGAAATCGTGGCCCAATCTGACCCATTAGACATCTGATTCAGCCTTCAATCTCTTCATCAAAGTTGTAAATATTTTTCTCATCTTTCATACAAGGGAAAATTCATAATTTTTAGATGTTTAAAACTAAAGTTATGGCTAAAATACAAAAACAGTATAAAATTCTAAATAATGCTGAAAAATACAATTAAGCCCAATTTGGACCCAAACTTATAAAATGTGACCAAAACCAATCAATTAAGCATATAAGAGGTCTAAGAGACTAAATATGAGGGTTAAGTATTATATGAAAATTGTGTTTATCAAATTCCCCCACACTTACTTTTTGTACTCTTGGGCAAAACTAGAAATTCAACATAGGGAACAAGGAACAACAACACAAAGTCAAAAGTTAAAAACTCTAAAAAACTCACTTTTCAGTGATGTTCAAGAATGCTAAAGTCTATAAGCAAGAAGAGCAACCAAAGTTTCACGGAATTAAAACATTCATGAAGTAATATTTCTTTACATCTCAAATCAGCAAGCAAGGCAACTTCAATTGAAAAGCATAAATCAAGAATGATAGAACCTCACAAGATACACTCTCAATCCCTCAAGTGTTTAGAAGGTAAGTATTTCTCTTAAACCCATGAAAATATGTACTACCATAAACTCGCTTATCTTCTACTTATCCATTACTCAAAACACATGCACACACAAATCAAGAGGACTTTATGCAATGTTGTAATGGGGTCAAGGTAAGGGAGGTGAATAATATAGAGATGAAAAGTTAAATACCAAAGAGAATAAAAGAACATTTGGGATGAGGTCAAATAATAAGCATGAAAGTTTAACTCAAATCCATGTAATGCAAATTCTCTTTATTTATTATTTCCTCTTTCTGTTTTTTTTTTGAATTTTTTTCTTCTATTTTTTTTTTCAATTGGCCACTCTTTCCTTTTTCACCAAACATTTTGCACACTAATTAGCACACCCCAACACTTGTTTAAGAACTCTTCCAATAACAATACCAATGCTCTTATATTCCCTAAGGTTAGCTAAAAACATGGTTTTCCATTCATGGCATATAATGAGCTAAAAATAAGGAATGATCAAATAAGTTCAAGGGGGTTAATCAAGGAAAAATATATAAGGTTGACTATTTGGTTAAAGTAGCTAATTCAAGAAAAATGTCTCAGTCATGTTCATGTATGCCTTTGAAAATATAGTCTTAAAAAAAATCAAAACAAGTTCTAGAATAACAAATTTCATGAGTGAAAATAACACAAAAAAGAAGAAAGTGACACAAATGCTCAATCCATTCATCAAAAGGCTCAAAGTCTCACAAGTTATTGTTCTATTAAACTCAATCAATCAATTCAATTTTCGTTACCAAACTAGTTAATCTCAAGATGAAAGATAATTTATTCACTTATGTTATAAATTTTTAACTTCAATTGATGCATGTTCAAAACTTTCACAAATCTCAAAATTCCATTGGAAAACAATTAAAAACATAATTTATTATATTTATTTATTTTTCTTTTAAAAACAAGAAAAATAGAATATAAAAATGCAATTTGAAATAAAACAGAAAACAAAAATAGAAAATAGAAACATAATTAAAAATAGAAAACAAAATTAAAAACAAAAAATAGAAGCATAAATATAATAGAAACCGCATAAACAACTACAATAAATAGCAAAATAATACAAATAGCATAATTATAACAGAAAAATAGTAAACAACAAATAACAAAATAGTAACAATAAAATAACAGAACAAAACAATAAAAATAGCAAAATAGTAAAAATAGTATAATTAAAATAGAAAATAGTAGAAAAAATAGAATGCTAAAATTCCTTTCCCAAAACGTAAATTATACATTGTCCTCAATGTAAAGCTTAAAAATCATCAAATCGTCAATATCTCATAAACATCATCAACAAAACTAGGACAAGTAAAATAAAGGAGAGAGGAAAGAAACATTCATATCAAGTGATGTAAATGGTCGTTTGTTCTTGCACTTGAAGACCACAATTGTGTTGGAAACTACCTAAAACAAAGGAAATAAGGGTTAGTAGTTAATTATACTCCAAATATGATTGATAAAACTCATAATGATCCCCAACAATGACACCAAAAGTTGATAGCTATCGAGATTATCAAATTAAATCAATTTATAAACTGATTCACCAAAATACTTGTACTATAAGGTACAATCGGATCGAGTCCTTGGATTACTTTAATTAAGCAATCAAATGAAGAACTTAACAAATGGGGAAAAAAGATTGCAGAATTAATTAATAGAAAATAATTAAAAATTGTAAACATAATTAAGTAAATATTCAATCTAAGGAAATCAATTATTCTTGAGTTTAATTCATCATTGATCACCAAGAATCCATTCAATTGCTAATCAAGTTCTTGGCTTTAGATCACATCAAGAAGCCTTAAGATGATCAATGAATTATCTATTAGATAAGCATCCAGAATTTAATTAATCAAGGTTAAACGAATGAAGCATCCATCTAATCCTAAATTAATCTAAAACTCATAATTCAACCAAGCTTAACAGACAACATCCAAGAAGCCTTTGATGCATTGTTTAGTCTCTTTAATCATCATTAACATGTGGTAATTATGCAATTATCACATTAACATCCAAATCAAATTAAGCAATTCAATTCATATTTAACAAAATCAAAAGAGATAAAAAGAAACTTGATTTACAAATAAAAGCGAAACTTGATTAACAAGTAAAGAGAAACTTAATCAACAATTAAATGTAAAACAATAAAAACAATATCTCAAAATTACACATCAAGATTATCAATCCCAAGGATTGATTAAAAGGTTCTTCCCTCTCATCCATATGGATGAAATGGAAGAGAAACATAAAAGAAAGAAACCTAGAGAGAAGGGAGAAGAAGAAAGATGAAGAGAGAAAGATGCAAGCAAGAGCGACTAGGAGAAAATTAGGGTTGAGTTTCGTGGTTGCAACTAATGCTTAAATACCTATCTCTAAAATAAAAAATTCATGTTTTCCTTTAGCTTAGGGTTAATCCTCTTCCTCTTAGATTTAATTGGACACTTAATTCGCATAATTTGAACTTAAGATGAGAGAGTTATGCCCAAAACATTCTTAATAGCTCTCTAAACTCGTTTGCTGACTTCAAAGGGTGAAAACACCACCAAAATGTCACATTTTTCATATATGAATTGAATATCTCTGTCTCAGCTTTCAAATGGCACCGATTTTAGCTCCAAATGATACGTACAACTCAAATTATGGCACAATATTCGTACATCGTCTAGGTTCTAGTGACAACATCTTTGTTTTGAATTCGTGGCCCAATCTGACCCACTAGACATCAAATTCAGCCTTCGAGCTCTTCATCAAATTTGTAAGACTTTCTCTTAGATTTCCTATAAGGAAAAATTCATAATTTTAGTTGTTTAGAACTCAAGTTTTGGCCAAAATACAAAAATAGTGTAAAATTCTCAATAATGTTGAAAAATACAATTAAGTTCAATTTGAACCCAAAATTATAAAATGTGGCCAAAACCAATCAATTAAGCATATAAAGAAGTCTAAGAGACTAAATATGAGGGTTAACTAATATATGAAAATTGTGTTTGTCATTTATGCTTTCGACCCTCAGCGAATACCTTTTCCAAATCTTGGACGTGATTGTCGGTGTCCGTCGTTTTGACTACCATGTCATCTATGTATAATTCTAACATCTTGCTAATTTGTCCTTTGAAAACCTTATTCATCATGCGCTAGTAAGTGGCTCCTGCATTTTTTAGCCCAAATGGCATCACTTGGTAGTAGTAACTTCTCATCTCGGTTATGAAGGTTGTCTTATCCTTATCGTCTAGATGCATGGGGATCTAGTTATAGCCAGAATAGGCTTCCATAAGGGAAAGTAACCTAAAACCAGACTAGTTGTCAACCAGCTTGTCGATGCTGGGAAGCATATAGGGGTCCTTCAGACACGCCTTATTGAGGTCAGTGTAGTCGACACAAATGCACTATTTCCCACTAGCCTTTTTGACTAAAATCACATTTGAAAGCCACATGGTGTAGGGGACCTCCCTGATGAAAACAATATTTAGGAGTTCCTTCACCTATTTTTGTATCACCTCTTGTCCTTCCGACCCAACTTTCCCTATTCGTTGCTCCACTGGCTTGGCGTCCTTTATGACAGAAAGATGGTGGCAAACGAATTTAGGATCTAGGCCTGGCATGTCCGCTGAAGTCCAGGCGAACAAGTCCTTATTTTTCTGAAGGATCTCGATCAGTTAGGCTTTCTCTTCCTAGTTGAGTTGTTCACCAATCTTGGTAACTTGGCTGGGTTTAGCCCCCAGATGAAGAGATTGGAGCTCTCTGTTTAGCAGGGGGCGTGTATCTCGTATCTCTTCGCGTACATCCAACTCGATTAGGAGAATGTTGATGGAATTCAAAGTGATCGGGAATGGATCATTGCGCGGGATCGTTATTCGTGGCCTCTTGGAGATTTTCATGCTCTCATTATAGCAATTCCTCATAATGACTTGGTCACCCTTAACTATCACAATCCTATTTTGGTGGTCCAAAAACTTTATGTCTAAGTGGGGTGTGGAAATCACGGCCCCCAAGGCGTTGAGTGAGGGGTAGTCCAGAATAACATTGTAGGCAGAAGAGCAATCTACCACTAGAAACTTGACCTTGACCGTCTTGAAGAAGGGTTATTTCCCAAAGTAAGGTGAGTCTCGATATACCCGACTTGGGTGATCTTGTTGCTTGTGAACCCTTTCAGTTCACCGATATGCAGAGTGAGCTCTTCCTTCGATAATCCTAGCTTGTTGAATAAGTCTAGGAACATTATATTGGGTGAGCTTCCTTGGTCTACGAACATTCTTCAGACCTCGGCGTTAGTAATTATTCCGGTGATGACCATGAGGTCATCATAATCTGGGACAGTGCTCCCATAGTCCTCGTTAGAAAACGAGATCGGAGAGGCCTTTCTTGACCCTCTTCTCGATTTGGATTCTGAGAGGGAGGTCACACTCATCACCGCTCAGAGAGCCTTTTTCCTAGCGTTTTCTGACTCGTTGTCGCTGTGAATCCCCCAAAAATGGTGTTTACCATCTGAGTTGCTTCGGAGTGGCAACTGTTATCTCCCACTTGGTCTCCTGGTCTCCTCAACGTTGGCAACCACCATTCAGCATCCTTGAGACATACCTTTTTTGAACTGGGGAGTTGTCTCTGCAAAACCTTCTTGGGAAATAGGGAAAATTCTCTCTAGTGAAGGAATTCTTGTGCCCGCCCCGCTTGAGTTTCAATCGAACTAAGGCTGGTTCGTGGGTAGTATGGAACGATGTCGGGCAGCGACACGCTGGAGATGAGTTGTGCACCGTAAGAGCTCGAATCTTGTTTGTTGGAGTCTGTCTCCTTCTCGTGATCACCATGATGGAGGTAGCAGGGGGAGTCCTTTAAAGTGGAGTTAGGAGTAGAAATTTATCACTTCCCACAGATGGCGCCAATGTTCAAAATTGGGTTCTGAGAGTTACCTGAGAAGGTAAGCAATGGTTGATTCCTCCAAGGCGTAGCAGTAGTGATTTGAGGAGTGAGGGGTAAGTACCTGCAAAAGGCACTCTGACGCTCAAGTCAGTGGTTGTTCGGAGAGGATATTATGCAATGGAATTAATGTGCACCTTTGTCCTCTTGTTAAGCCTTTATATAGAGACATATGAGTGTATAAAAGGTGCAAGGGATCTGAGCGTATTTGTGTGTATTGCGCTCTGCCCCTTGCAGTGCAGGAAGTTGTTATTTCGTATGGTCTATCCCCTCCTTTCGAATGGAGTAGTGTCTCCTCTTTTTCTGTCAGGGGGGAGGGAAGACATGCATAGTGGATGAGTAGCTCTCTGTGCATCACACGTCAGAGGGACAACCTGGCAAGTCGAGTTGCTCCAGTTTTATGAGCACGTAATTGGTCCAAAACATGTGTTAAGGAGAATCAAAACTTATAACCCGTGCTATGGTAGTGTTGGTGGCGCCAGAGGTGTAGAAGATAATGGTGAGGTGCGATTGTAAGGAAGAAGAGGGTAGTGTTGCATTTGGAGGAGGAAATGCTAGAATTTTTTTTTTATTGATATAATTGTTTTCTACAAGAATATGATGTGGATTAAGTAAATAAGTTGTACTCATCCAAACCGTTCATTATTTTCAAATATTAAGATGTATGTACTTTATTCTTTAACAAAGTTGTCAAACTCGAAAACTTGGATAAACTCATAGGATTCTCACAAACTCGAGTCGTAAAGTAAACTCATAAACTCGTCAGAGTTTACATACTTAAAAAATATTATTTAAAAAATATTTTTTAACTAAAATAATTAAATAACATATTCATAATTAATATTAATCATTCTAATTTCATATCAAAGTAAATGAAAGAAGTAAAGTTTAAACTTAACTCTATGCTTGAACTAATTGTTATACTATACTTATGTTAATTTATAGTGTGACAAAACAGAACAAAATAATAGTGAAAACATAAAAATAACTTAATAAACCCAATACATATTGCAAAAAGGAGGTAACTCGAATCAAATACCTAACAAAATCGACTAAAACTATGCATTTTGAAGACAACAAAGTGTAAATTCAAGCTCGTAAACTCGCTAGTTGAATCGAGAGTGAATTGTAGTGATCGTTGAATTCATATCCCACCCAATCTAATGTACACCATATTTACACGTTCACAGCCAGATGCCATAACATAGAGATTAGAGAGGAATGGTAAGCGCTATAGCCATTTCCAACGAAAGCAACGTTTTCGGAAACCAAGTTAACAAACTCAATTGGTCCACAAGAAATCTTCCAACTAAAGAAACCATCCTTCCTTTTCTCGCTCATCCCCAGCCAACCATAACAAGCTAGATTAAACATATATTCCACTGAGGTTAAAAAAAGCGAAAAAATTGTCTACTTTCCATATCAAGTGAAGACCAACCTAACTTCGAAAAGTTGAAATCATAAATAACAGATCAATGCCTGAGTGAAAAGAAACTTGCTTCTACATAAGCATCAGGTCTTTACAAAGCAAAAATGTTGCTTCTAGTTTTCCACAATACCAGTAAGTACTTGAGTACCTTATGGCCACCTATTGTCTATTTCTATTGAACATACAACCAAAACAAATATTTAGAGTTAAATACTGGCCACTTGATCTTCATGATACAAATACAAGCCAAGACCAAACCGGGCACAAGCTTTGCAAAAAGCAATTTCCTCGGCTACTGCAACTGGATCGCCAATGGGGCCGTCACTAGGTGATACTGTCCCAGTTGACTCACGATGTGCCTGTTATTAAGAGAGAAATTTAATGCAGCTTAGAATCTTCAGAAGATGTTACCAAATGCAAAGCTAATGGAAAAGGGAAACACTCATTTATACCTCTACGAAAGAAGACTGCCTGACGCAAGATCAAGGAAGCTAGGTTTAAAAACAAATTGCCCTCTTCACCCCAGCCTCAATATTCTGGTTTGCTTATGATTATGGTGGTAATTATAATATTTCATATATCATACTGCGTTAAAATTATTTTGGACATTTAGGACTAGGAAGCTATTTCTTTAGTTCATCTTATATTTTCAGTTATGGGGGTATTTTAGTGATTTTTTTTATTTCCTGGTCTTGGATTGAATTTGAGCTTGGGTTTATGTTATTTAAGTGTTATTAGTAGTTTTTTTTAATGAAGTCCAAGTTTCCCTTATAGGTTACGTAGTAATAGAAAGTCGTTACGTAGTAATAGAAAGTCTTAATCCTTATAAAGGACTTGGACTTTATGCCCAAGAGGTCAGTTTAAATGCTTGTAATGCTCTCTTTTGATAGTTTTATGAATTATGGTAGCAATTTGCTCTTAAAAACCCCATGTGTGAAGCTGATAGAAATCAGAAGATAAAACTGATAGAAATGGATAATAACCAGAAAATCTGGTTCTGTATGTTCTGTATTGCTATCAACAATACAGTGATTCTGGAATTTCTTGAAATACAAGAACAGATATCCACGAGATTGAGCCCCCAGCCTTAGGAGAGGCCTACCCCACTTTAGAACCAACTATTCCACTTAATTTCTGACTAGCTCTCTTTTTCTCCCCTCATATTTTCCACTCCTCAAAACAAATACCCACGACCTCTCCTCTGCATCTCACTGCCACATCAGCATTTTATGCGGTAACTCATTAACATAAACATTGTCAATATTTCCCGTCATGTCCTTATTGCACCCGTGGGTCTAACAATCTCGCCCCCACCCCCCACAAAAAAAAAGATTCACCTTGTCCTCAAGGTGAAAGTTGGAAATGGTGTTGGATAGTATCAAACAATTCCCAGAAACTTCCAAACTCAACGAAGCCCTTCCTTTTGATGAGGATCTCGATAGAGCCTTCAGCTGTAGTGCTCAAATTGAAGACTTCAATTGGACAGATCTCGAGTTCCAAATTGTTAAGAATAATAGTGTGATAAATATGTGAGGGTACTCTAGTCATTGTGTATCCTATAATTACTCCCTGTACACTAAATATATACACATCACTGCCTGACACAATTGTTATGGCCTGTAAATTCTTCTTACTTTTGTCTCATACTCTCATAACATGGTACCATAGAGCCTATTTTTTTCGCCCTTTTTTTTAATTTTAAACAGAAACCCTAATTTTTTTCCTCTTATTTTTTTTTTCATTTTCATGTTCTCTTTCTCACTGCCCCTCACCTCTCCCCTTCCCCTTCTTCCAGTAATGACTCCGGCATTAGGTTCGCTGTCGGCCAACCACCCACTGGGTTCGCGTCCTGCAGCTGCAGGGTAGCTGTGCTATGCATGGGTGGTCACGATCTGGTGTGGGTGCGCTTCTGTTGAGGGTTCCAGTGGCGTCTGACGTCGTTCCAGTGGTCGGTGTCTGAGGTTTGTGCTGGTCGGTGGTTCTCCAGCCAGTGGTGACCATTTTCAGGCCAGTGGTGGTCATTCTGCCTTGCGGTTTGGTATTTGACCTCATTCTGGGTTTGTTTTTAGCTGTTTCACTTGTTTTCTGGGTGGTTTTGGAGGTTTCTGATATGCTTCAAGCTGTTTTCTAGTGATGTGTGATGTTTTGACATTTCATTTGTGCCCAGTGGTTCTGATCAGATTGGGTGCATTCTCTCCTGTTTGGGGCTGATTGGAGGGCCCTTCTTCTAGTTTTCTTAGGCTGTACTTCTCTTGGTTCTCTTTTGTACGTGGTTTTGGGGACTATGGCAGATAGTGCTGGAGAAATGGTCAACAATAGTGCGGGGATCACAAAGGCTGAGGCTTTCCCCGACCGTAAGATTGAGATAATTACTACCTCCAAAATCACTGATCGCATCTTGACTGGTCGAGAGAATTACCTCCACTGGCAATGCACCATTGAATGTTATTTGAAGTGTTGACAAGCTGGCTCATCTCTCTGATGTGCCTCCCAATAAACAGGATGCTGCGGTGAGGCAGCGGTGGCTTCTGGAGGATTATAAGCTGTATAATCAGATTGAGAATACGGTGTCTGAATCCGTTTGGGTTGCAACTAATCATTTGGATACTGTCCGGGACTTGATGAACTACATTGAATTTATGTATGGCAGTAAACAAGATTTGAGCCATGTCTATAACCTCATGCAAAATGTTTACTGCATTGCTCAAAAAGACCGCTCTCTTTTCGAATATTATAAGTCAAACAGGCTTTCGAAGAGAAGCGCACTATGTTTCCTATTACTAGTGATGTGAAGAGTCCAGTGTTTCTTGGCTGGTTTGTATCTGCAGTAGGAGTTATCTGCACACAACTTCTTTTGGGCACTGAACTTCCTACTTCCTTGAGTGACATGTATGCTCGGCTGCTTCGGGCCAACAAGGATGCACCTAGCGAAGACTCACGTGGTTCTAAGTCCTCTGCCTTAGTTAGTAATGGCTCAGGAACTCAGAGTGGTCGAGGAGGTACAAGGGGAGGTCAGAGTGGCCGTGGTACTAATGGTCCAGATCACGGTGGTCTCAGTTGCGGTAATAGTGGTCCCCCTACTTGTTTTGGTTGTGGTGATGTTGATCATATTCAAAGGTTTAGCCCTAAGGTTACATCCTCACAGACACAAGCAGCTTATGCTGCTAACCAGGATGGCTTATTGCCTATCCCCTCGGGAGTTGTTCCGTCACCTGTTCCTCGCTCTATCCCCACTGAGCCACAGGTGACCTTATCTGTTGATGAGTATACTCGCCTACTTTAGTCTCAGCCCTCTGCTACTACGACACTAGCCCAGACAGATAACACTACAGCTTGTCTTTCTACCATCTCTCGTAACTGGATCATTGATTCAAGAGCGACAGACCATATGCTAGTGATACAGGTATCCTTTACGCCTACCTCGTTACCCAGTGTCACATTAGCTTATGGCTCTACTGCTCTCGTTCGTAGAAGTAGTATTGCTCAACCCACTAAGTCTCTTACTTTATCCTCTGTCTTGTGTTTAACTAGTTTTCCTTTCAATTTGTTGACGAAGCATATTATTGGTAGAGGTCGTGAGTCAAGTGGATTATACACCTTGGATACCCCGTAGTGTGTGCCACAACCCATTGCATTTACTAGTGCTCACGACCATTCAATTCAACAAATTCATTCTCGTTTTGGTCATCCTTCTTTGCCAACATTGAAGAAGTTGTGTCCAACTTTACAGTTTGTGTCTCACTTAGAATGTGAATTGTGTCAGTTTGCCAAACATCAAAGGTTGCCCTATTTACCTAGAATTAATAAGCAGGTTGCGTCCCCTTTAGAGTTAGTTCACTCCTATGTTTGCGGTTTGTGAGATTTCAACCTAAAAAAACCAGTTGGTATCAAGTGAAGTGACTCAACATTTATATAAACCGCACCTGGAAGATTAAGGTAGGCGATGTGGAACTCTAACACCCCCCTCCACAGATGCCTGGCCGGAATAGGCGAGCCTAGCGGAATAGGCAACGGAGATGGGACCTTGGCTCTGATACCATGTGAGATTCCAACCTAAAACCAATTGATATTGAGTGGAGTGACCCAACATGTATATAAACCGCACTTGGAAGATTAAGACAGACGATGTGGGACTCTAACACAAGGTCCATGTTCTATTTCTTCTAAACTTGGTTTTAAATACTGTCACTTTTGTTGATGATTATTCAAGAGTAAATGGCTTTATTTTATGAAGCATTGTTTTGAATTATTTTCTATTTTTGTTGCCTTTTGTGTTGAGGTTAAAACACAACTTGGGTGCCCTATTTGTATTTTGCAAAGTGACAATGCTAAAGAATATTTCTATACCCCGTTTTCTATTTTTCTTTCAGAACAGGGTATCATCCATCAATCTTCTTGTGTCGATACTCAACAAAATGGAGTGATCGAGCGCAAGAATTGTCATTTGCTTGAAGTTGCTCGAGCCTTGTTATTCCACATGCGTGTTCCTAAGGGTTTTTGGTCTGATGCTGTGGCAACTGCTTGTTATTTGATTAATCATTTGCCTTCCTCCGTTCTTAGTGGTACTATTCCTTACTCTTGTTTCCCTCTCATACCTTATTTCCTTTGCCACCTCATATCTTTGGTTGTACTTGCTTTGTTCAAGATATTCACCCTCATTTTACTAAGCTTGATAAGCTTATCCTCGCTCTCTTAAATGCATCTTCCTTAGTTATTCTCGTCACCAAAAGGAATATTGTTGTTTCTCACCTTCCTTGGGTACGTTCTTGGTTTCTGCTAATGTTACTTTCTTTGAATCTATCCCTTTTGATTTCTCTCCAGGTTCTCCTCTTCCAGTGAAATCTGAGTCTGATTTTCTTGTTTATATTGAGAGATTTGCTACTTTTGTTCCAGCACCTTCTATTCCATTTCGCCCTCCTATCAAACAGGTTTTTACGCGCCGCGTTTAGCAACGTGTTGTGACACCAGCTGTTCCCTAAGACTCATCACCTCTATCTATTGCTTCGTCTTCGAATCCGCTGTCATCTTCACCATCACTTGACCCCAGTCTTGATTTGCCCATCGCTCTCTGCAAAGGTAAACGCACTTGTACTTTATCCTATCTCTACCTTTCTTTCTTATAATGCCTTGTCACCCTCTTCCCAATCTTTCGTTGCCTGTCTGGACTCTGTTACAATTCCTAGGTTTGTGTCTAAAGCGTTGGCTCATCTTGGTTGGTGTGTTGCTACGGAGGATGAGATGCATGCCCTTGAGCAGAATTATACATGGGATCTAGTTTCCTTGCTTGTTGGAAAATGGGCTATTGGTTCTTGTTGAAGAATTACAAGTTTAGGGTTAGGGAAAGAAAAAGAGAGAAAGACAGCTAAACAATAGTAGACTAAGAATATTATTGATAAGAATGAGATGTGATACAATTTCATAACCTAGTACTCCTATTTATACTAATACTTGGGTGTACAAGCCCAAGCTCACAAACACTAAGACTAATAACCCTAATATCTTCTAACACTCTCCCTCAAGCGAAAACTACTAAGCTTTAGCTTGTTACAATTAGCAAAGTCGCAACCATAAGTCAAATACCACAACCCGTTTTTAACCGGAAGCTATCACCAAGAGAGAAGAAAACATGATGAACCATCCAAGCGTCCAAGAAGGAAGAAGTAGAGAAACTAGAAAACTCTTGCTCCCAAACCTACAACACCATTACTAGTGAGAATCTAAGGTGGCTCCACCTCGCTAATAGCCTTTTCCTCCTAGCGGCTCCATCTAGTGGGCAACCCTTTCCTTTAACATCTTTGGGGCGACTCCACCTCATTGGTTGCTCTTTGCCTCCAACCGAGCAGCCCTTTCCTCCAAGCTCAAGGCGCACCAAGAAAATCCACAAGAAGAACAAAGAAACACAAGATAGAACAACAACTTCAGTCTGCCTTCTTCAAAGATATCAAGTCGACATAACTACAACCCAGCCATCAAGTCTCCATCATAGCATGCTAATATAGCAACAAAACACCATATATAGGATCTAGGATTTTCACGAAATCCAAACTCACAAACCAGTAAAATTAAAAGTCAAATCTCCCCCTAACTAAAGGGACAGTCAAATTAGTCAAAGAAAGTGGGAAACATCACCCAGCGCACCCTTGCAGCAGAATCCAAACAAACATCAACTAAATATCTTTCAATCTCAATTAAAAACCAACCACAAAGCTCATCATCTTTCAAGCAATTTTCTCTTTAACCATCTCAAGTAGTCTCAACCCAAGCTCCAATGCAAACTAGGCTTTGAATAAAACACTAGAATCGCACAAAAACAACCCAACAACACAAAATTAGAAGCCAAATCTATTGCTCGTAAACAAACCAAACCTCAAATCCAAATCACCTCCTCAAATTAGCACCACTCGAAAACCCCATTCTCCATAGCCATAAACTTATCCCAAACCCATAATCGATCCCCACAAAACCACCAATTTACACTCCACTGCACCTCCCATCTAAGGCGATGAACCAGCAACCACAAGCAGGCCAAGACTCCCCTTTACTGAGGGATCCAACAAAAACAACCAAGGAGGGAACAAATCACCAAAGAATCATACCAGAACGAACCAACTGCTATAAATCGCTTCAGATCACACCAAAACGGGCTGAAACTATCGCGCCGGAGAAGTAGCCGAACTTCTGGTCACCGGCGAACCTCCCTAATTGCTGTGCAATGCTGATATGTGCCCAAAACTGAGGACCTAGCCACGAACTAGCTAGAAAACAAGGTGAACAGCACATCTGCTGCATGACCCAACAAACTAGAAACACGACCCAACCATCGTTAGTCGCCACTCCTATTGCCCACCACCACGAGTCTCGCTAGAGACGTCACCGACAGAACACCACTATGTGCACCTGTCTGTGCCATAAATCAAATCTGCTGGCCACCCACAGCTCTGGGTATCCCGCACCAACAATCAGTTGCTGAACCACCTTAACACATCACCTTGCCACTGCACATCGGAAAATAATTGCCGGTCTTCCTCCCATGCCGGTCGACCACGACTGATCACTCATCGGTGACCATGCGCTGGCTGCCTAAGAAGTGAGATGGCAGCCACTGTCACGGCTGCCCCCAACTTTGAGTTGTGACCTAAGTCATGAGTCTCACACACTTTTTTTTTTTCTTTTTTCCTTTTTTTTTAAACAAAGCAAACAAGACAGGAATCCCAAGACAAAATGTAAAGGAGAGAATATACAACCGAGTTCCATGAAGTCGAAACTGTGGAAGGGAGAAACTCTCCTCAAGGTGGATGGTACCACTCTGATACCATGTTGAAGAATTACGGGTTTAGGGTTAGGAAAAGGAAAAGAGAGAAAGACGACTAAACAATAGTAGACTAAGAATATTATTGATAGGAATGAGATGTGATACAATTTCATAACCTAGTACTCCTATTAATACTAATACGTAGGTGTACAAGCCCAAGCCCACTAACACTAAGACTAATAACCCTAATATCTTCTAACAGCTCTAAATGGGTCTTTGCCGTTAAAATGAATCCTGATGGTTTTGTGGCAAGCTTAAAAGCTTGGTTGGTGGCTAAAGGGTATGCTCAAACATGCGGTCTTGACTACTCTAAGACTTTCTCTCTGGTGACTACTCTAACAGATTGGGCTGGGTGACCAATTGACAAGAGGTCCACAACTTGATATTGTATCTTTGTTGGTGGTAATCTCGTATCTTGGAAAAGTAAGAAGCAGAGTATTGTTTCTCGCTCTAGTGCTGAATCTGAGTATAGGGTAATGCCTCAAGCGACTAGCGAACTTATATGGATATCTCATTTACTAAAGGAACTAGATGTTGGAATCTCTCATCCTATGGACAACAACCAGGCCACTATACATATTGCTAATAACCCTGCGTTCCATGAGAGAATAAAACACATACAAGTGGATTGCCATTTTGTCCAAGAAAAGCTTCAACAAGGACTAATTTTGTTAAAGAATGTTCGAACTGGAGATCAGTTAGCTGATACATTTACTAAAGCCTTAGTAAGGAATAAAATAAAGTGAATGCTATATGTAACAAGCTGGGCATGATTGATATCTATGCGCCAGCTTGAGGGAGTGTTAAGAATAATAGCGTGATAAATATGTGCGGGTGCTCTAGTCTTTGTGTATCCCATAATTACTCCCTGTACACCATATATATATATATATATATATATACAACACTACCTGACGCAATTGTGTTATGGCCTATAAATTCTTTTCTTACTTTGTCTCATACTATCATAACACAAATCATCTAAGATTGAGAAAAAGACCAATCCCTTGATGTGGCCTCTGAAAATTCTCTACTGATGTTTTCAGCAGAAGTTTCTAGCACTGGTAGGATGTTGCAGCAGGTGCTTCCTCGAAAGGAGCTATGCCAATGAAGTGACTCGCAGTCCCATACTTCCAGAATTCTACCCAATCCACCAAGTCCAATTCCATCACAGCATTGGTTCCTCCCATATCAAACACTAAAAAATCATGAACTATCTCCCTACCTAGATAAAGTGCATCAGAATCAGGTTGCTGACCTTGTGGTTTTGTGTAAACTCTAACCAAACCCATTTCATCCCACGTCCGCCAAAGCTCATCCCTTCTCCTCTGTTGTTCCTTCATTTCAACGTCTTGGGTGGTGACATTCGCCCAATTTTTCTTGAGTAAATCAGATTGCCGAGACCATATTATGATCAGTTGTTGCCACTGCCTCCAGCTTTGCCTGAAACACACAAGATTCCACAATATTGGGTCTCCATGATCATTGCCCCCACCGTCTTCACTTCTGCTTCTGGGACTACCTGACTGAAAGCCATCAGTCTTTGCGTGAGGGTCTACTTCTGGTGATTCCGGTGGTGGTGGGGAACTGGCTGGACTGCTCAAGGTCCAGGTTCTGTTGCCATCAAGAGCTCCTTTCCCCATTGTTTCTCAATCGCATGACCCATAGGGTGCAGTTTCTTCTCTGTCCTCACCTTCACTTCGTACAAAATAACATTTCCTGTGATTGCACAGTGGTGAACGACTCTTCGATTTCTGCTCAACAACCAAAATCTAGTTTCTCCCACCATGATGTAAAAACACTTGGGACACAGTTTTGTCTGGGTGCTTATCATACAACCAGTAGGATGGACTTCTGTTGAAATATGTCCAGATTCATTCCCCTGATTCTATGTTTGAGTATGTCCAGATTCTTTCCCATTAATTAGGACCTTATGTTTAGCCTGTAGTTTAGTCCTGTAATTAAGTGTGTATTTAATTTCTTTCTTTTTCAATTCTTCTCACCTATGTATATAATACAGAGATCATAATGTACACAGAATAACACAATTTTTTCTACTTAGAATTGAGTAATTTCTTTCTACATGGTATCAAAGAGCTTCGGCTCTTTTTTAACCTTCTCCCGTTGTGAGTCGGCTTTAATTGCTGAACTCACTCCGAAAAAAAACCGGCCTTCATTGCCGGATTTCGAGCTCTTCTGGCCTCAATAACCAGAAATGTGTTCCATCCTACCTCTAGCCGGTCAGACCCAACAAACGCGCTGCCACCTGCTTCCCCACGCACCACCTTACTCTGCTATCATCGTCGCCCAGATCTGATCGGCAAACCCCTTGGGTTCTCCCAAAACTCAGGCAACCTGACTTCCCACCATGTCCAAAATCCAACTCAGACATGCCCCTGTTTCAGGCCATGTCTCAACCCATTCTAATAACCATAATCTCCAAATTTCTACTAAGAAATTGAATGGGAGAAATTTTATGGAATGGTCCAAACCTGTTAAGATTTTCTTGATGAGTAAAGGCAAGTTTAAATATGTTAATAAGACTACTAAGGAACCTCCCAAGGATGATAAGGCTTATGAGACTTGAGAGGCTAAAAATGCCACTGTCATGTCTTGGCTCCTCCACTCTATGCCTCAAGACATTAGCAGAACTTATCTCCTCCTTCCCACAGCCATGGATATATGGGAGGCAGTTCAAAAAACCTACTCCAAAAAGGGTCATACATCTCCGATTTTTCAGATTAAGAGGGAAATCCTCAAGACAAAGCAGGGATCTTCCATAGTTACAGAATATTACAACAAATTGAGTGGGTTGTTTGCTGAAATCGATATGTATCAAAACATGGAGATGGAGTCAGCTGCATATACAAAAAAACAGAGAGACATGTGGGAGAAAGAGAGGGTTTTTCAGTTCATGCTTGGTCTTAATTCTGAATTTGAACAAGTTTGTGATCGTGTCCCGTGTAGAGAGCCATTCCCTGACCTAGTTGAAACTTTCTCCCTTGTTCGAGGAGCTGAGATTCAGAAGGAGCGCCTGTGGAACAAGGAGTCTGTCATGAGGGGGAGACATACAGCCTTATTAAGCACTAAATCTGGTGGTGAGAATAAGAAGGGCAACGACAAGAGGTGGTGTGACTATTGCAATAAACCACGTTACACTAGAAAAACTTGTTGGAGGCTGAATGGAAAACCTGCAAGTCTGAAAAATATGAAATCTAGTGGTATGCAGGCAGCAGCAGAGAGTCCAAGAGAATTTGGATTACCACCATTCAGCAAGGAACAACTAGAGCAACTGTATGGTCTCTTAAGTCAGTCCAAAATTAATCCCATCTCTTCCCCTACCTTTTCCCTTGCACAAAAAGGTAATCTCATAGCTCTGACTTCTAAGTCATGATCTTTGGATAGTTGATTCTAGGGCTAGTGATCACATGACTAGCCAGGCAAATTTATTTCTTTCATATACTCCTTGTGCGGGTAACCTTAAAGTTCGTATTGCAGACGGATCTTTGTCTCCTATTGCAGGGAAAGGCTCTATTGTTATTTCTGAACATCTAACCCTTCATTATGTTTTACATGTTCCTAACCTATCCTGTAATCTCTTGTCCAATAGAAAACTCACTGCAGATTCTAATTGTACTACTATTTTTGGGTCATCCCTGTGTAAATTTCAGGATATGCACTTAGGGAACATGATTGGTAGTGCTAGGGAGATGGATGAACTCTATTACCTTGAAGGCAATGCAACCTTAGACAAGCTCCAATATCAGGCAGTCTTTGTTTCCTTTTTTCAAAAAGATGAAGTTAAGTTATGGCACTATAGACTAGGTCATCCAAATTTCATGTACTATGTACTCTTTTAAAGAATAAAGATATCTCGTCTTTTCATTGTGATATTTGTCAACTTACTAAACATCATCGTACTAATTTTTCTCCTCGGCCCCACAAACAATCACACCCTTTTTCCCTCATCCATAGTGATATTTGGGGGCCATCTAGAGTAAGAAATATTAATGGAGCAAGGTGGTTTCTTACCTTCATTGATGATCATACACGTGTCTGTTGGGTGTACATCTTAAAGACAAATCTGAAATCTCTGGTATTTCAAAGATTCTACCATATGATTGAAACCCAATTTCAAACCAAAATTCAAATTCTTAGAACTGACAATGGCAAAGAATATTTTCACACCACTCTTAGCCACTTTCTCATGAAAAAGGGTATTGTGCATCAAACGTCTTGTGTTGAAACACCTCAACAGAATGGTGTTGCAAAAAAAAAAAAATAGACATCTTTTAGAGGTCGCTCGTGCTATTATGTTCACTACTGGGGTACTTAAACATTTTTTGGGAGAAGTTATTCTTGCCGCATCCTACCTAATCAATAGAATGCCATCAAGAGTCTGCCAGTTTCAAACACCCTTAAAAACTCTAATCGAAATTTATCCTCATGCTCAATTTTTTAGTGACCTACCTCCTAAAGTGTTTGGTTGGGTGGTCGTTACCCATATTAATAGCTCTCAAAGAGGCAAACTTGATTCTAGAGCTCGTACATGCGTCTTTCTGGGATATTTGCCTACACAAAAAGGTTACAAATGCTTTGACCCCATTCTTAACAAAATGTATGTCAGTATGGATGTCACCTTTGAAAATCAGTCCTTTTTCCCCAAAACTTTACTTCAGGGGGAGAATCTTACAAATGAAGAAAATTTTTGGGAACCTAGTAATTCTGTGCTCAAGTTTGATATACCTTCCGACTGTCCAGAATTTGTCTCCCTACATCAAAATTCTAAACCCATAGAAATTGACTCATTATCTGAAAATAATTATAATCTTCCTTCAAATACTGAACCTATAGTGCCAAAAATAATGGACTCCAATGCAGGGGGAGACATACAGCCTGAAAAGAAAAAAAGAGTCGCAAGTCTATACGAGGAGGCAAAACAAACAAGGTGTGGAGCACCAACCACCACCAAACTGCCAGGATTCAACTCCAAGTGTATCAGGTAATTCAAAATGTTCCTTACATCTTGAACCTTGTGAATCTCTTGATCTAGATCTACCCATTGTTCTTAGGAATGGTACTAGGTCATGCACTCTTCATCCTATATCCAACTTTGTCTCCTATCACAAACTGTCTCCCAACTTTAAAGCTTTTATTTCTAACCTGTCAAAAACAGAAATTCCTAACTCTATACAAGAAGCTCTTGCTGTTCCTGGGTGGAGAAATGCTGCCCTTGAAGAAATGAAGGTCTTAGTAAAAAATCAAACCTGGGAACTAGTACTTCTGCCCAATGGAAAGAGTCCAGTTGGCTGTAAATGGGTATTTATAGTGAAATATAAGGCTTATGGCTCAATTGAAAGGTACAAAGCTGGGCTGGTTGCAAAAGGGTATACCCAAACTCATGGGATAGATTATCAGGAGACATTTGCACTAGTTGCTAAAATGAATAGTGTTAGGATTTTACTGTCTGTAGCAGCAATTAAAGACTGGCCACTTCAACAACTTGATGTTAAAAATGCCTTCCTCAATGGTGAGCTAGAAGAGGAAGTATACATGTGTCTACCTCTAGGATTTGAAGACTCCCTTGGTCCCAAGAATGTCTGTAGATTAAAAAGTTTACTCTATGGCCTAAAACAATCTCCAAGAGCATGGTTCGAAAGGTTCACTAAAGCAATAAAAGACTATGAATACCTTCAAAGTCAAGCAAATCACACTCCTATTTGTGAAAAAAAAGCCATTCTTATTGTATATGTAGACGATATTATTCTGACAGGTGATGATTTGGTTGAACAGAAAAATTGAAGATGCTCCTAGCCAAGGAATTTGAAATTAAAGACCTTGGTGACTTAAGGTACTTCTTGGGAATGGATGTTGCTCGAAGCAAGGCTAGCATCGTGGAGACCCAAAGAAAATATATACTTGATCTTCTTGAGTACACTGGCATGCTAGGATGCAAGCCAACTAAAACACCTATGGAGGCAAACCTTAAACTGAGCACTAATGTTGGTGCTAAAATTGATAAAGGACAGTATCAGTGGTTGGTGGGAAAACTGATCTACCTATCCCACACTCGGCCATACATTGACTTTGCAATAAGTGTGGTGAGCCAATTCATGTATTCCCCATGTGAGGAACTCTTGAATGCAATCTTTAGAATCCTGAGGTATCTCAAATGAACTCCTGGAAAAGGACTTTTGTTTAAAAGAGGTGACAAGTTAGATGTTGAAGCTTTTACTAGCGCTGATTGGGCGGGATGTATAGACGATAGAAGGTCAACATCTGGCTATTGCACCTTTGTTGGAGGAAATTTGGTGACTTGGAGAAGCAAAAAACATAATGTGGTAGCTAGAAGCAATGTTGAAGCTGAATTCAGGGCTATTGCACAAGGAATATGTGAACTCCTATGGATAAAGCGACTCCTAGATGAATTAAAAATTGTATGGAATCAACCTATGAAGTTGTACTCTGATAGCAAGCCAACAACCATCATCTCGCATAATCCAGTGCAATATGATAGGACCAAACATGTCTAGATTGATCAACATTTTATCAAGGAAAAACTAGATGAAGGAACTCTGTGTATTCCTTTTATTCCTACCAAACAACAAGTGGCAAACATGCTCACCAAAAGTCTTCAAAGTCAACAATTTGACTTCCTTATTGGCAAGCAGGGATTATTAAACATCTACGCTCCAACTTGTGAAGGAGTGTTGAAATATGTTCAGATTCATTGTCTAGATTCATTCCCCTGATTCTATGTTTGAATATGTCCAGATTCATTCCCATTAATTAGAACCTTATATTTAGCATGTAGTTTAGTCCTGTAATTAAGTGTGTATTTAATTTCTTTCTTTTCATTTCTTCTCACCTATGTATATAATATAGAGATCATAATGTATAGAGAATAACACAGTTTTTTCTACTTAGATTTGAGTAATTTCTTTCTACAACTTCCTTCTTAGACTTGATCCGCTTCTAGAGTTTTTTCTTGATCTCAAGCTCGGTCACTATCATTGCCATCTTCACCTCACTCTTGATCTCCAGCTTCTCCGTCGATTCCAATTTCGGTTCTTCATCCCAGATGATGATTGGTAGATATGGATCGTAATCAGGCTAGAACGGTTTGAGCACTACCTTCACAAAGGATACCCAAGTCGCCTAAGCGTTATGCAATTTCCACCAGAGCCACTAGTTGAGAGCACAACCTCTCAAAGCCTTCACAGCCATCGGTAACTTACCCACCTTGGGTGTTCTTGTTGTAGCAAAGTACTGCTCAACATTGATCAGTGTTGTTAAATAGCAGCCATGGTTTTATAGAATTTAGGAAAACCACCATTCGCCATCAATGGCATTGCTGTTTCCAGTTGGTGCAAATTGCAACCACCGCAGCCATGGCAGACCATGGCTGAAATGGCAGCTGTGACCCTTTTTTTTCAAAAGAAAAAGGCTTTTTTTAAAATAAAAAAGGGCTTTTTTGTGAGACACTGAAGACTCATCTTTGAGTCTGTCTTTGTTTCGACCCTCACCCACCCACACTCCCTCCCACCAATCTCCTCCATCATCTCTAGCGACTGAGCGACCCGACCCATCCATCTCCGGCGAGGGAACTCCAGCTCCAACCACCTTTGACCTCTGTTTTCCGAGGTAACCTTTGCCTTTCCTCTCAGTCTTTGTTCAACCCTCACCCACTCACACTCAGTTCTCTGCTTTTTTTTTTTTTTGTTTCTCAGTTGTTCTCTAAGTTTTTTGTTTTGTTCTCATTCTCTGCCCTTTTTTATTTTTGGTTCTGACTTTGTGTTATACACTTCTCTCCTTTTTTGGGTTTTACACTCACTCTCAACTCTGAGGTCTCAACTCTCTGTTTTCACTTCTTAGTTGCTGCATCTAGTTCTCAGTTCCTATCTAAGTCTCTGTCCTATCTAGTTCTCAATTCCTTCAGATTTTCTTACTTAGTTTCTATTTTCTAGTGACCTTATGCTTATGTTGAGACTTATGACAATATGATTTGATTAAGTTATATTTTTGTATTTGACTTTGATTATGTTATGTTTTTCCCTTATGTATGCGATACTTTTGATTAATTTTATTTCTTAGAATATATTTCTAATTTTATTCTTCTTGGGATATGTTATTAGTTTTTATTATTTATTATATTCAGCAGATTTTTTTTGTATTTTTTCTGTATATATTTTATTTTTAAATTCAGCTTCCATGCTTCCGCCATTTTTTGCAACGCCATCCGCCATATTTGTATGGCGGATTTTTGGCTTTCCACCATGGACCGCCATCCGCTATTAATAACATTGACGTTGATCGACCACCAATAAGCACAAATGTCGAAATCATCTTCAAATTCAGTACCCACAACTCCCAGATCAGGAGCTCTCATACCAATTGATAGAAGAAAAATACTATTCGGCCAGAATAGTTTCCCGACCCGAATTATTTGATTTTGGCATATATATGAGCTGGAATGGTAAAATTTACATGTCATCTATTTCTCAAAAGTACTATTGTATTGCCCTCAAGCTTCGTCATATTCAATCAAAACAACTTTGCCAGTCTCAAAACTTTGCCAATTAATCGTTTATGATACTTCTTTTGAATATCAATATTAACAGCCACTGTTACGGTTAACAGCGGTGATGGACCTGATAGTAGCAGCTGTAAGCTAGGATACAGAATAACAGATATTCCTTTTGGAAAGAAAATGGAGGGAAAAAAAAACTATCAGGCTTCTTTTTTGCCACATCACTTAAGATTCACTCATCCTCAATCCTAAACTTCCGTGTAATAGTTCTTACATGTTTTGTTTTCTGCAAAAATCAGAAGAAAACATGGAGATGAGAGAAAGATGGGCAACTGCCAAGTTGAAGCAGTGAGTAGAGATACACAGAAATATTTATGGATGAGCAATAACACCCTTAACACAGTGGCAAAAAACATTATTTGACTGCCTCTTTCATGTGGGATGTTTCTCCTACTCGATTCTTGATATGGGCAACGAAATTCAACAGAGTTTTGAATGAAGAATTCTCTTCCATCACTAATCCCACTCAAAATTGCAAAATTCCATTCTTTGGGTTTACTGAAAAAAAGCTTGTCCCTTTTTTTGGTTGATGAAGGATGATGCAGAGGGAGAATACAAAAAGGACCCCGTAAGAGAAGGAGATGGGAGCGGTTTTTACTTTTTTTATTTGTTTAAAGATATTTATATTTAATGACAGAAATTAAAACTTAAAGTCTTAAACGACCTAAGTTGGTTAAGTGGCATCCACATCACTCTGGTTAACCAGATTCAGTCCATTTACTCTGGTTGTCTAGCAGCGCTCTTGATAGAAACTGGATCAGATTAAGTGAGAATGATGTATCATTCAACTGCAGATACCGATATTAGTGAGATATTAGTGGAAAATGCAAAAATGATCTCGCAACAAGATACTGAGGGCATTTGAGAGGCCCTTTACTCTCCCACTAACTTTTACCCAATTCTTTCCTCACTTTCTCTCTCTCCTCCCCTTCCCCTATGTATCATTACAAGCCATAACAGAATTTTCTCCCAATTCCCCTAACTACCGCATTGGCAGTTTGTTACATTAGTAATGCCCATTCTACTATGCATTAGAGCCCCTGATCCTCTAAATCTCTTCCTAACATAAACCTTGGTAATAGGTGGTTTCCTTTTCTATTAGAAGCCTCAATTTCTTTTTCTTCTTCCCGTCTTCAACCATAATCTTTAATTTTGTTAATTGCCCAAACACTCAAAGAGTTTAACCACTAGAGAGGATGATCAACATTATACTTTATACTGCAGAATTCAAGAATTTGAGGTAAAGGAAGCACTAAAGAAGCTGGACAACGGAAAAGCAATTGGACTGGATACTATACCTATTAAAGTATTGAAAGGGATTAGGTGTAAAAGATGGAAAAAGAAAGAAAGTAGGCTCCCAATAATATGCTGAATGTATGAGATGAGTGTAATAATACAAAGCACTAATATCTATTTGTACTAATAATTTTGGTCAAGTAATAGTACCTTACTACCAGTACAAGCCCAATCCAATAAGACTACTAGCATAACAAGACTCGTAAAACATTAATAAACTTAACATTCTGAAACTTCCTTCAAGCTTAAGCTTAAGCTTACTAAGCTCTCAACTTGTTACAAATAAACACTCTTAATAGTTAATAACGTAAAAATATAACATGGGGTTCAAATATAACACAAACATTATTGGACAAATTCCTTTTGGTTTTCTATTCCTTAGGCACTTTATGCAGAAACTAGGGTTACGCGCACATGTGACCAGGAGAGCCAAATCAGGAAGCCATACATTGCTTTAGAATAAGAATAACAATGTCAGGAAAGATATAAATGGAACAACATTGGAATAAATGATTTGACATCATTCCTTATTTCTTTCATAAAAGAATACTCTAGTTAGCGCTATTTGTTTTCTTTTGCTATAAGAAAATTATAAATCTATTGTTATGTGTATCAATGTATTATTTCTGACCTGTTGACATATGTATTAAAATTCACTTTATGTCAGACTTTATAATATAGAAGCAACAGGGGAAAATGAGGAATAAAGACAGGAGAAAAGAAAAGAGGAACTTGGGAAAGGAGAAATATTGAAAGAGTGCCATGACATTCAAATATTATTCAATATGAGTAAGTAAAACTACCAAGCCAGTCCACAAGTAATAAGCCTTATATAAGTAACCCAAAAATTCAGAAATTCAAAAAGCCTATACTTAATAAAAGTTAAATTACTATAATTATATCTCATGTCTGTGAAAAATCCTCCATCCCAGCAAAGGATTCCCATTCTTTTATATTTAGAGACTTGGTGATTTCCTATTAAGGTACTTTTACTGCTATTATAATTCTCTACTTATCGTATCATTGTACCATGCATTCTTTCATGGAACATTAACACCAATTTGTTACATCATGTTTTTCGGCATATAGCAAGGGTAACCACCACTTCATTTATAATAAATAACAGGATGTTATGATCCTCCATCCTATCCTATGATTCAATCCTGCAGCCCCCTTCCCTTCCTACAAGGATCCCGTTCTTAGTAACCTTAATTGAAACAATATACAAGCTTAAAGGTTAAATTGCTACTAATTGAAAGATGAGCAAGAAAGTTCAAATGAGCTGAAGTAAAAGAGAGTAGCTAGTAACAGAAGTAAATGACAATTCACAACTATTAATACACTACAAAGACTAGAGGCCCACCTCTCCATCAGATCCTCGTACAGTAACACGATATACCACAGTCACACTCCCATTGTCAGAGAATATGACATCACGTATCTCTCCACACCATCCTGCAAAAGAGATTTGAAATCTGAAAGATCAGAAGATGCAAGGCTCAATCTTAAGGTGAAGATAACAAAAATTAAAATTGAAGTGTATAAATATTTCAAAGCAAGATAGGATTGGTGTCATTTTCAGAACGCTTCACGTCAGAGAAAGAGGAAGAGAAAGGTTTTATCCGCCAAGACCCATATCCTCTCAAAATGATGGAAAACGCCTAAAGTTCAAATAAACAGCCTCATTTTTCCCCTCAACAATATATAGCCTAGCCCTTAATGCAGTTAGGGAGCTAAGTGACATTTTCAGAGCAAGCTGCAAGCAACAAATATTTCCACCAAGTGCACTACGCATGGACAAAATGTATGCACAGCAGAGGCATCGTACATAAAAAGAATGATAGTAAGCTCTTGTCATTCCTGTAACACATCCAAAAAGCTAGATATACATTGGCATTTATAATGATCAAGGAAGGATAGGTTATAGGTAGCATCTTTGGTCCTAGACACCCCCACACACGTTATATTAATTAAACACAATGATTATCAAAATGAGTTACAATAACGGGATAATTCCATGCACCTGGGGCGTAGAAGCTCAACATCCTGTTAGCATGATACCTACCAAACAAAAGCAACAGATAGCATAATTTTATTAGATCATCAGAAATTTAGAAAAATAATTTTGCTCTCTTCGTTATATATGTTTTTCCCCTTTGTCATTGTTGTTGTTAAGTCACAATGAAAATATGGAAGAGATAATGCTTGGAATCTAGCTCTGTGATGTAATTTTCCCTTCAGATACCTCTTCCCCCGTCCCCTTCCTAGGTCAGAGAGTGTGTGTGCGAACCAAAAGACAGCAACAATATTAGATTATGCACCAAAATACCAGGGGATAACGGTGGAAGTGGAGGGATCGCCATCGCCAGGGACATGGGCTTTGACGATATTATCGGGGATTCTTTTATTGAGATCTCGGAGTATCTCGGCTAAAGGACGAGTTAATGAATTCGAAAAAGGAAACGATGTTTCCAGCGGCACCACGTAATTTGAATTCGGTACGCCTCCTTTCTTCCCATCACTACTGCTGCTGCTGCTGCTATTGCTTCGCTCCCGAGAGCACACAAGGGACAATGCACCTGTACGACCTGTTACCCCCAAATTCTGAACCTCACTTTTGTTTTGGTTATTGCATGAGGAATACCAAGATGTAGACACCCAAATTGCATTTGTATTGGGCCTAATCGCGAAAGCCATGCCCTCCGAGATTTTCGATCGCAGGAAGTTGAGGGGAATGAATGACCAACGCTACAACGCTTTTACGTCTACCAGTAGGTGATGAAGTTTATACAAGGTCAAGCCTATGCGGCGCACAGCTCATCAAACACCGTTAAACAAATACTAATTGGACGATTAAGATTGAATGATGTTGAAAGTTTTTATCTTGTATGACGAAAACACAAATAGATTCGGTACTCTTTCCTCTTCTTTGACCGTTGCACCCACCATCCAGCTTAACAGTTCCACCTAACAGCATCAGAATAATCCCCAACGTGTATTCAATTAGGATATATTTGATGTAAAGGAATGACATTTTATTTTAAGTTTAAGGTTTAAATATTTTTTATTTTTTAAATATAGTTATTTTTTATTTTGATTTCTTTAAAATTTTAATTTTATTTTAATTTTTTTAAATTTTGAGATAAATAAAATTAATTTTGTTATATTCTCATTTTAGAGATTAATTTCACACATCTTAAAAATTAAATGGATCAAAATGAAGTCAAAATTTTTAGAGGGATCAAAACCAAAAATAATTATATTTAGAGAGATTAAAATGATAATTAAACCTAAGTTTAATTATAGAGTCAAAAGATTTTTATATGTGTTATGAAAATAATCTGATATTTTTATTCTGAATCATACTTCAAAAGTTCTTGGAATCCTATTCTTCTCAAAGAAAAAGGTAAATTGTGATTCTATATTTTTATGGAATTAAATTCTATATATTTTTCTTAATATATCTTTAATTAAGTTATAAAATAATATAAGTTAACCTTTTTATACGTTGAATAATTTTTTAATCCTAATTTTTATTAAATTATCTTAAAATTAATATTGTAATATGGCCATAATTATAACATATTAATTATAAGAAAAAATCATTTAAAAGAAAAATTATATTATCAAGATTTATTTTATTAAGTTGTTTAAAATTAATCATAAACATTGATTTAAAAAATAGATATTTGAATTATATATATATATATATATATATATTATTTTTCTCATTTGGGATATTTATGTTATTTAAATTAATTTATATTTTATTTTGTATTATAATCTCGTATAACAAGCAAGAGAATCACTTTTCATGTCATTTTATTTCTAATTGTACAAAATTATGGATTATGGATTATGGATTATGGAATCCAAATAGATTCCTATTCTAATTTACTAATTTATATTCTTATTCTAATTTTTATTCTATGGAATTGCATTTTTTACATTTAGAAATTAGGCATAATCAAGTTGTGGAACTAGGTTTGCCTCAATGGTTTAATATGTTAAGTTTTGATGATGACAAATACAACACAAAAAGAATGATGCTTATGCTTAATAGATGTGCTTGATAGATGACAAATGCATCACAAAAGAATATTGATCATGTTTCATATATGTGCTTAAAAGAGATATATTGGATTATGCATGATTATGTACTTTATTTAGTTATACTTCACTTAATAATTATGCAATGAGATATATGCAACATTCTTATATGCATTGTTTTAAGTGAGCAATACTTTGTAGGATAGTCTAAGTATCAAGAGTGAGCATTGCAACAAGAAAGCAAAAGATCACAACTATGCTCAACTCAAGAAGAATAAGAATGATAAAGATGTTCCAAGCAATTTACAAGATTTGAAGAGAAGAAATTTGTGGAAGCTTGGATCACATCAAAGCTTTCTGGACTAGAATTGGTATATTTTCCTTTTAGGTTTTCTCCATGTAAAGATAGAGGTTTTACAAGAAAAGAGCTCAAATATGTTTTTAAGTCTTTAAAAATGGTTCTTACATGTTTAAATGCCCAACAAACTGTTTTTGGAAAGTTAATCTTGGTGGTAGTTCACACATTTAAAAAATAGCCAAGTTTGTGTTTTGAAAAAGCTGACATTCAGTTACTATTTTGATCATAACTTTCAAAATACTTTGAGTTTTGTTATGAAACGTATTTCATATGAAAATAGACTCAAATATCTTTCCAATGAATGGTCATTTACTTTAAACGGATAAGAAATGAAGAAGTTATGATATTTGCTTTAAACTATGAAATATAGTCAAGTTTGAGTTTTGAAAAACTGACCTTTGGTCACTCTTTTGATCATAACTCTCAAAATACTTTGAGTTTTGTTGTGAAACTTCTTTCATTTGAAAATAGACTCAAAGATCTTTCCAATGACTGGTCATTTGCTTTAATCGGATAAGAAATGAAGAAGTTATGACATTTTAAAGTCGATTTCAAAACCGAGAAAAAGGCTGTAATCGATTACACAAGTCCATGTCGATTACAACAATGTCAGAAGCCATGTAATCGATTACCAGAAGTGTGTAATCGATTACCAAAATGCCTGAAACGTTTCTAACGGCTATAAACGACTAGTTTTCATAAAAAATCATTTCTAAACACTACCAACGACTATTTTATCACTTGGGCTCTATATATAAGTGTTGTATGAAGCTTATACACCTCTTGAACACTTGATTTGATCCTTGAATCACCAAAATCATATTTTGAGCTCTTTATTGCAAAATCATTCTATTCCTTTGTTCTTCAATTTGTATTATCCACTCTTGAGAGAGTTTTCTATCATCCATACTTTGTTCTTCAAGTTGTATATCTACTCTTGTGAGAGTTTCATTCTATCAACTTTGATTGCTTTATAGGAGAGGGTGAGGTATCCCTCCAAATTGTAAAGGGTGAGGCATCCCTTTGTTTGAAGAGACTCAAGCTCAAGGGTGAGGTATCCCAAGAAGTTGAGTGCTCAAGTTTGTAAAGGTCATCAAGCACCTGTGAAGCTTGAAGAATTGGAGGCTCTAGCACAAGGGTGAGGTATCCCAAAGTGTGAGGAGTGCTCTTGTTTGTACAAAGGATTTCCTAGCACCCGTGAAGTCTAGGAGATAGTGAAGAAAATCTCAAGTTAAGCTTGGGGACTGGATGTAGGCCACAAGTGGTTGGTGGTGAACAGGATAAATTCTTGAGTTTGATTCCCTCTTCCCTACACTCTTTAATTTCAATATTTAGTGTAGTATATTTATCTATTGCATATCTTGTCATCTTGGTGATTTGATTCAATGAACTTGATATCTAGCTTATTTGCTTAATTCATTATATATCCTAAGTTGTATTTGAGTAATCTATAATAGTTGTACATTTGTTGTGCATGTTCTGCTGCTTTTATGACTTGAGTGATTCAAAATGCTTAATTTCTCAAAGGTGCATTAAAATTTATAAACACCCAATTCACCCCCCTCTTGGGTGATGGTTGCCATGGCTAACACAAGTCATAAGATTTTAAAAGTTTAAAACTAAATCTAATTGATGTTTTACAATACATATTTCAAAAACAAATTATATGAATATAAATATATTATCATGCTATGTAAAATATATTAATTTAAGTCATGAAGTATAATTATGTATCACTAATTGTCAAAAAAAAGTACAACGTTTTAAATATTGTGTGAATCATACCAGGTTGGGCCTACTTGAAATGTGGTCTAAACATGACCCTAAAAATATATTGGGACTAATTTCTAAAACCTAAACCTATCCTAATTTTCTCCAAGCCATGTAATGTAACACCCCAAAATTTCCAATCTCTTAAACAGTAATTTTGACAGTTAACAGAATTTTACTGTTTAGTAATTTCTGTGCACTGTAAAATTATTTTGTTTATTCCATCAGCGTATTTGATCGTTTTGAGTGATTTACTCCGTGTTAGGAAAATAAAAATTTTCAGGCTGGGGAAAACTTTACGTAATTTAATTTTTACCGTTAGGTAATTAATTTACGTAATCTGATTTGATATTTGTGCATTTTCTAATTTTTGTGATTTTTGTGGATGATTATATTTTTTTACTGTATTTGGGCCAATGTGGTCCTATGTGGGCCCAGGTGACCTTACGTGGGCCCAAGTGGGTTCCGCAAAGCAAAAATTTTTCTACGCATAGAAAAATTTGTACTGTTTAGACGGAGACGGGGATCTTACTAAACCTGAATCTGAAACAGATTTTAGAAAATTTCTTGTCTTTATTTTATCTTGTATTTAATTATCGGATGATAAAAATACAAGAAAAATATTATTTGTAGGATACAAGAATAAATATTATCTTTAACGTGTAGTCAACAAAGAGAGCTTGATCTGATTTATACCCTTGGATGAGAATACTTAGTTTGAATATTAACCATTGATTTAATCAAAGGTTAAGAAACAAACTTAATAAAGCGCTTGGATAATAACCATTGATTTAATCAATGGTGTGAGAATAAGCAGTTAGTTAAAGCTTTGATATCAACCATAGATGTAATCAAAGGTGTAGAATTGGTCTTGAAAAATGACAAAGACCATTTATAACCATTGGATTTAGATTAAATCAAGGTGGAGATTTAATCTTAAAAAGTAATATGACATTTTATGGTAATATGCTTGCATGATCTTGGCATTCATATTTCCCTTTATCTATCTTGTGCTTCAATAAGGGGGAGCTTATTTTACATATTCTTCTTCCATATCATTATTGACTAAGAACATATGCATAACTATGTTAAACTATTATGTTTGATATTTTGATAATATACATATTTTGAGGGGGAGCCTAGTTCTTAAATTATTGCTTATATCTCTTGGCTTACATCCTTACTTGACATGAAGTGTTTTATTGTTAATACTATCAACATGTCAACAAAGATAATCTCTTATTGTCTTTCCCTCTATCAATGAAAGAAGGTAAACATTCTTAAACCTCATATCTTTTTATTCTTTCATTGAGACATGCTTGATATGTGAGAAGTTGTATGATCTTTCATTTGAAAACCTCAATTCCATGACCTTACATGGATATTTTGCAACTCCTAACAAGTGATATCAAGTGGTACTTATTTATCATGTGCTAAATGTTGATGTACTAAAATATGACAAGCTTTGCATGAATGATCTTTTATATCTTGAAAACATACTTGTTTCATCTCTATTCTTGAATCATGTGTAGAATCAAATAAAGGGAGACAATTATGTTTTGAATAACTTGAAGAAGCTTTTGGTTTTGATGATCTTACTCTTTTTGACAACACCAGTTTTATCTATAATGGGAGTGAAAATATTATCTTTTCTTCCTAAGCCTTTTGTTGATGTCAAAAAGGGAGTGAAAATTGGAAAGAAAAATATGTTTTTATTGTTTGAAATGCTTACATGAATATCTATTCTTCTATATTGCATATTTTTCTTTAGTGATTTGTCATCATCAAAAAGGGAGATTGTGGAAATAGGTTTGCCTCAATGGTTTAATATGTTAAGTTTTGATGATGACAAATACAAGACAAAAAGAATGATGCTTATGCTTAATAGATGTGCTTGATAGATGACAAATGCATCACAAAAGAATATTGATCATGTTTCATATATGTGCTTAAAAGAGATATATTGGATCATGCATGATTATGTACTTTATTTAGTTATACTTCACTTAATAATCATGCAATGAGATATATGCAACATTCTTATATGCATGTTAGACTAACTAGAGTTATACATTTATGAATCATGCATATTAAGATATTAAGTTATGAATTTGGACTAACTATGCTTGTTTTAAGTGAGCAATACTTTGTAGGATAGTCTAAGTATCAAGAGTGAGCATTGCAACAAGAAAGCAAAAGATCACAACTATGCTCAACTCAAGAAGAATAAGAATGATAAAGATGTTCCAAGCAATTTACAAGATTTGAAGAGAAGAAATTTGTGGAAGCTTGGATCACATCAAGAAGCCTAAGGAATAGAATTGGTATATTTTCCTTTTAGGTTTTCTCCTATGTAAAGATAGAGGTTTTACAAGAAAAGAGCTCAAATATGTTTTTAAGTCTTTAAAAATGGTTCTTACATGTTTAAATGCCCAACAAACTGTTTTTGGAAAGTTAATCTTGGTGGTAGTTCACACATTTAAAAAATAGTCAAGTTTGTGTTTTGAAAAACTGACATTCAGTTACTATTTTGATCATAACTTTCAAAATACTTTGAGTTTTGTTATGAAACGTATTTCATATGAAAATAGACTCAAATATCTTTCCAATGAATGGTCATTTACTTTAAACGGATAAGAAATGAAGAAGTTATGACCATTTGCTTTAAACTATGAAATATAGTCAAGTTTGAGTTTTGAAAAACTGACCTTTGGTCACTCTTTTGATCATAACTCTCAAAATACTTTGAGTTTTGTTGTGAAACTTCTTTCATTTGAAAATAGACTCAATGATCTTTCCAATGACTGGTCATTTGCTTTAATCGGATAAGAAATGAAGAAGTTATGACATTTTAAATTCAGATTTCAAAACCAGAAAAGCTGTAATCGATTACACAAGTCCTGTAATCGATTACAACAATGTCAGAAGCCATGTAATCGATTACCAGAAGTGTGTAATCAATTACCAAGTGCCCAGAAACGTTTCTAACGGCTATAAACGACTAGTTTTCATAAAAAATCATTTCTAAACACTACCAACGACTATTTTATCACTTGGGCTCTATATATAAGTGTTGTATGAAGCTTATACACCTCTTGAACACTTGATTTGATCCTTGAATCACCAAAATCATATTTTGAGCTCTTTATTGCAAAATCATTCTATTCCTTTGTTCTTCAATTTGTATTATCCATTCTTGAGAGAGTTTTCTATCATCCATACTTTGTTCTTCAAGTTGTATATCTACTCTTGTGAGAGTTTCATTCTATCAACTTTGATTGCTTTATAGGAGAGGGTGAGGTATCCCTCCAAATTGTAAAGGGTGAGGCATCCCTTTGTTTGAAGAGACTCAAGCTCAAGGGTGAGGTATCCCAAGAAGTTGAGTGCTCAAGTTTGTAAAGGTCATCAAGCACTGTGAAGCTTGAAGAATTGGAGGCTCTAGCACAAGGGTGAGGTATCCCAAAGTGTGAGGAGTGCTCTTGTTTGTACAAAGGATTTCCTAGCACCCGTGAAGTCTAGGAGATAGTGAAGAAAATCTCAAGTTAAGCTTGGGGACTGGATGTAGGCCACAAGTGGTTGGTGGCTGAACCAGGATAAATTCTTGAGTTTGATTCCCTCTTCCCTACACTCTTTAATTTCAATATTTAGTGTAGTATATTTATCTATTGCATATCTTGTCATCTTGGTGATTTGATTCAATGAACTTGATATCTAGCTTATTTGCTTAATTCATTATATATCCTAAGTTGTATTTGAGTAATCTATAATAGTTGTACATTTGTTGTGCATGTTCTGCTGCTTTTATGACTTGAGTGATTCAAAATGCTTAATTTCTCAAAGGTGCATTAAAATTTGTAAACACCCAATTCACACCCCTCTTGGGTGATGGTTGCCATGGCTAACACAAGTCATAAGATTTTAAAAGTTTAAAACTAAATCTAATTGATGTTTTACAATACATATTTCAAAAACAAATTATATGAATATAAATATATTATCATGCTATGTAAAATATATTAATTTAAGTCATGAAGTATAATTATGTATCACTAATTGTCAAAAAAAAGTACAACGTTTTAAATATTGTGTGAATCATACCAGGTTGGGCCTACTTGAAATGTGGTCTAAACATGACCCTAAAAATATATTGGGACTAATTTCTAAAACCTAAACCTATCCTAATTTTCTCCAAGCCATGTAATGTAACACCCCAAAATTTCCAATCTCTTAAACAGTAATTTTGTGATTAAGCAATTTTTTTGTTTAGTAATTTAAATGTACTTTGTAAAATTATTTTGTTTATTCCATCAGCGTATTTGATCGTTTTGAGTGATTTACTCCGTGTTAGGAAAATAAAAATTTTCAAAATGGGGAAAACTTTACATAATTTAATTTTTACCGTTAGGTAATTAATTTACGTGTCGATTTGATATTTGTGCATTTTCTAATTTTTGTGATTTTTGTGGATGATTATATTTTTTTACTTGTATTTGGGCCAATGTGGTCCTATGTGGGCCTTGTGACCTTACGTGGGCCCAAGTGGGTTCCAAAAGCAAAAATTTTTCTACGCATAGAAAAATTTGTGCTTTGTTTAGACGAGACAGGGGATCTTACTAAACACGAATCTGGAAACAGTTTTAGAAAATTTCTTGTACTTTTTTTATAATCGTATTTAATTATCGGATGATAAAAATACTGATAAAAATATTATTTGTAGGATACAAGAATAAATATTATACTTTGCGTAGTCAACAAAGAGAGCTTGATCTTTTATACCCTTGGATGAGAATACTTAGTTTGAATATTAACCATTGATTTAATCAAAGGTTAAGAAACAAACTTAATAAAGAAGCCTTGGATAATAACCATTGATTTAATCAATGGTGTGAGAATAAGCTTAGTTAGCAAAGCTTTGATATCAACCATAGATGTAATCAAAGGTGTAGAATTGGTCTTGAAAAATGACAAAGACCATTTATAACCATTGGATTTAGATTAAATCAAGGGTGGAGATTTAATCTTAAAAAGTAATATGACATTTTATGGTAATATGCTTGCATGATCTTGGCATTCATATTTCCCTTTATCTATCTTGTGCTTCAATAAGGGGGAGCTTATTTTACATATTCTTCTTCCATATCATTATTGACTAAGAACATATGCATAACTATGTTAAACTATTATGTTTGATATTTTGATAATATACATATTTTGAGGGGGAGCCTAGTTCTTAAATTATTGCTTATATCTCTTGGCTTACATCCTTACTTGACATGAAGTGTTTTATTGTTAATACTATCAACATGTCAACAAAGATAATCTCTTATTGTCTTTCCCTCTATCAATGAAAGAAGGTAAACATTCTTAAACCTCATATCTTTTTATTCTTTCATTGAGACATGCTTGATATGTGAGAAGTTGTATGATCTTTCATTTGAAAACCTCAATTCCATGACCTTACATGGATATTTTGCAACTCCTAACAAGTGATATCAAGTGGTACTTATTTATCATGTGCTAAATGTTGATGTACTAAAATATGACAAGCTTTGCATGAATGATCTTTTATATCTTGAAAACATACTTGTTTCATCTCTCTATTCTTGAATCATGTGTAGAATCAAATAAAGGGAGACAATTATGTTTTGAATAACTTGAAGAAGCTTTTGGTTTTGATGATCTTACTCTTTTTGACAACACCAGTTTTATCTATAATGGGAGTGAAAATATTATCTTTTCTTCCTAAGCCTTTTTGTTGATGTCAAAAAGGGGAGTGAAAATTGGAAAGAAAAATATGTTTTTATTGTTTGAAATGCTTACATGAATATCTATTCTTCTATATTGCATATTTTTCTTTAGTGATTTGTCATCATCAAAAGGGGAGATTGTGGAAATAGGTTTGCCTCAATGGTTTAATATGTTAAGTTTTGATGATGACAAATACAAGACAAAAAGAATGATGCTTATGCTTAATAGATGTGCTTGATAGATGACAAATGCATCACAAAAGAATATTGATCATGTTTCATATATGTGCTTAAAAGAGATATATTGGATCATGCATGATTATGTACTTTATTTAGTTATACTTCACTTAATAATCATGCAATGAGATATATGCAACATTCTTATATGCATGTTAGACTAACTAGAGTTATACATTTATGAATCATGCATATTAAGATATTAAGTTATGAATTTGGACTAACTATGCTTGTTTTAAGTGAGCAATACTTTGTAGGATAGTCTAAGTATCAAGAGTGAGCATTGCAACAAGAAAGCAAAAGATCACAACTATGCTCAACTCAAGAAGAATAAGAATGATAAAGATGTTCCAAGCAATTTACAAGATTTGAAGAGAAGAAATTTGTGGAAGCTTGGATCACATCAAGAAGCCTAAGGAATAGAATTGGTATATTTTCCTTTTAGGTTTTCTCCTATGTAAAGATAGAGGTTTTACAAGAAAAGAGCTCAAATATGTTTTTAAGTCTTTAAAAATGGTTCTTACATGTTTAAATGCCCAACAAACTGTTTTTGGAAAGTTAATCTTGGTGGTAGTTCACACATTTAAAAAATAGTCAAGTTTGTGTTTTGAAAAAGCTGACATTCAGTTACTATTTTGATCATAACTTTCAAAATACTTTGAGTTTTGTTATGAAACGTATTTCATATGAAAATAGACTCAAATATCTTTCCAATGAATGGTCATTTACTTTAAACGGATAAGAAATGAAGAAGTTATGACCATTTGCTTTAAACTATGAAATATAGTCAAGTTTGAGTTTTGAAAAACTGACCTTTGGTCACTCTTTTGATCATAACTCTCAAAATACTTTGAGTTTTGTTGTGAAACTTCTTTCATTTGAAAATAGACTCAAAGATCTTTCCAATGACTGGTCATTTGCTTTAATCGGATAAGAAATGAAGAAGTTATGACATTTTAAAGTCAGATTTCAAAACCAGAAAAGTTTGTAATCGATTACACAAGTCCTGTAATCGATTACAACAATGTCAGAAGCCATGTAATCGATTACCAGAAGTGTGTAATCGATTACCAAGTGCCCAGAAACGTTTCTAACGGCTATAAACGACTAGTTTTCATAAAAAATCATTTCTAAACACTACCAACGACTATTTTATCACTTGGGCTCTATATATAAGTGTTGTATGAAGCTTATACACCTCTTGAACACTTGATTTGATCCTTGAATCACCAAAATCATATTTTGAGCTCTTTATTGCAAAATCATTCTATTCCTTTGTTCTTCAATTTGTATTATCCACTCTTGAGAGAGTTTTCTATCATCCATACTTTGTTCTTCAAGTTGTATATCTACTCTTGTGAGAGTTTCATTCTATCAACTTTGATTGCTTTATAAGAGAGGGTGAGGTATCCCTCCAAATTGTAAAGGGTGAGGCATCCCTTTGTTTGAAGAGACTCAAGCTCAAGGGTGAGGCATCCCAAGGAGTTGAGTGCTCAAGTTTGTAAAGGTCATCAAGCACCTGTGAAGCTTGAAGAAGCTGGAGGCTCTAGCACAAGGGTGAGGTATCCCAAAGTGTGAGGAGTGCTCTTGTTTGTACAAAGGTTTTCCTAGCACCCGTGAAGTCTAGGAGATAGTGAAGAAAATCTCAAGTTAAGCTTGGGACTGGATGTAGGCCACAAGTGGTTGGTGGCTGAACCAGGATAAATTCTTGAGTTTGATTCCTCTTCCCTACACTCTTTAATTTCAATATTTAGTGTAGTATATTTATCTATTGCATATCTTGTCATCTTGGTGATTTGATTCTATGAACTTGATATCTAGCTTATTTGCTTAATTCATTATATATCCTAAGTTGTATTTGAGTAATCTATAATAGTTGTACATTTGTTGTGCATGTTCCGCTGCTTTTATGACTTGAGTGATTCAAAATGCTTAATTTCTCAAAGGTACATTAAAATTTGTAAACACCCAATTCACCCCCCTCTTGGGTGATGGTTGCCATGGCTAACAAGTGGTATCAGAGCTTCGTGCTCTGGTGAAAGCTTAACCGCTTAGAGTTAAAGATCCTTGTTTGTTGGCAATCATTAAAAAGTTTTTCAAAATGAATGGTTTTGAAATTGATAAACCACCATTTTTTGATGGTGTGAATTTTGTTTATTGGAAAGCTAGAATTGAAATTTATATACAATCTATTGATCTTGATTTATGAGATATTGTGCTTGATGGATTTACTTGCAAATCAAAACAAGATTGGGATGCTTATGACAAGAAATGTTTTTCTTTGAATATTAGAGCAATGCAAATATTGAGAAGTAGTTTGAATGATGATGCTTATGCTAAAATTAAAAGTTGCTCTAATGCTAAAGATATATATATGGGATGCTCTTGATGCTATTTATCTTGCTAACAATGATTTTGTGCATAAAGTTGTATATAGAATGCAAGAAGAGCAAAAGTCATTGAAGGAAACTTGTCATGAAAAATATCCTCAAGAAGATGTTCTTGAATCCTTGATGGACAACGATGAGGAAGAGCCAAGTATGCTAGAGATTGAGACTATTTCCTATATGGCTCAAAAGGACTTTGAGGTAAATAATGCTAAACTAGATTATAGTCCTTACTATGATAAGCTACAATGTGCATATGATGAATTGAATGATGGTTTGTTGAATTTAGAAAAGAAAAATTTATCTTGTTTGGAAAATATTTCCTCTATTGAAAATGAAATTGAGTCTTTGAAAAATGAATATGCTTTTCTTGATGGGGAAATGCCTTTGAAATGTGAAACCTCAACTTCTTATGAAAAGTGCATTGATTTAGAAAATCAAGTTGAGGACTTATCTTTCGAATTTGTCAAAGCTAATGATTCTAATTGTTTACATTCTATGCTTGATGATGAGAATAAAATTAATGTTATTCCACATGAAAATTCAAGCAAGGCTTATGGCAAAAATAATTTAGAATGTAAAAATAACAAAAGGCTTAAGTTTTCCAAAGATGATTTTCAAAAGACCAAATCATCATTAAATTCAATTGTTTGCAATTTTTGTGGTCATCTAGGACATATTTCTCATTTATGCAATTATAGAAGAAATCCTTATATGAGAAATACTATGGTATGAGTTCCTAAAGATCCTAAAGGCCCTAATACTAACATTCAAGGACCCAAGATAAAGTGGGTACCAAAAAGTCCTCCTAGTGTTTCAACTATGCAGAAAATTTCTCAAAAGGATGGACAAATTGGTCAAAGGATAGAAGAACCATCAAGAAGAATTCTTCCAAAGCCTAATGGTAGAAATTTTGGTCAAAGAAGGAAGATGACTTCAACCAAAGCTTCTCAAGTACAAAATGTAGGACTTGTAAAGTTCAAAACTCCAAAAGAGAAGCAATGGGTAAGAAAAAGTATTTCCTTGATTACAAAGGCCAAGGTATCAAAAGTTTTGACCTCTTATACACATTCACTTATAAAGTCAATGAATTTGAGGTATATTCCTTGTAGGCCTTAAGTGAATGATAGAATCATGTGTACTTGGTAAAATATGCATATATTGTTTAGCACATGATTATGTTCATTCTTATTGTACCATAGCTCATTAATTTGTTATACATCTTGGTACATAAAGTTCTACAATGCCTAAGTTCACTTCTTGTTTGGAATAGCTCATTTGATGAAAATATCTTAGAACTTGGCATATTGGATCAATCATGCATCTAACTCTTGCTAAAAATCATAACTTTTGCTGCATAAAGTTATAATCTTCTGCATAATTTGCATTTTATTTGTATAAACGTGTGTTTTGGATCAAGAACTGGTCAATTTTTATGCTTACATGATGTTTGGAATTGTTTTGGGAAGTTTTGGAACTAATTTGAAAGCTTTGAATTCTGTTCTTTATTGTTTGAAGTGCAAAAATTGAATTCAGCAAGCTTGTAATCGATTACAAGACCTTTGTAATCGATTACAGAGGCTCTGCCAAGCATTCCAAGCAAAGTCAGAGAGCCTGTAATCGATTACACATACTATGTAATCGATTACAAGGTTCCCAGAAAGTTGGTAATCGATTACACCAAACATGTAATCGATTATATGGATTCCAGGGTGTGTCGATTACACACACATTGTAATCGATTACGCAGGCTTTAAAAAAGAGTTTCAGTGCGCAAAAAGCCATATTTCCTTTATTACTCACATTTTCTCTTAGTATGTGCTTAATAATCAATGAAATGAAATATCTTTTCCCCTTGTGAACTCATTTATTATTATTTGCTCATGAATTTGGTACAATGACTAACTTCTATGGATCCAAAATTGGTGGATACCAAAGAAAGTTCTTTGAATTGAGTTGTAGGGTGACTATTTATTCAAGCATGCATTGAAGTGAAATACAACTACGCCACTTGAGGTTGAAAAATTTGAAATAGCCCAAGTTCTCCAAGAGTAATGAAAACATAAAAGGATGGCATGGAGAACCACAATATTCTCAAGGAGCCTTGATGCGTATAAGTTAGAATCACCTACAAAACCTCAAAGAGTACACTTTTGGTGACATCAATCTCTTATCCTTATCTATACTTTAAATTGAATATCATGTGATATTTGGAGAAGTAGAGAGTTGTTTTTACATGCCTTACATGATCATTGTTTGCCTCAAAATGCTTATATATGTTTTGATGATGATCATGTCTTTCTTGACAAACTTGAATCTTGCTTTGAAAATGCTTAAACTATGCTTTTTGATTCAAGTATATATATCCTTCTTTTGTTCTTGTTAAAGCAAACATTGCATGGTTGATAATGTGGTACATGTTTTACATTGTATATCAACCTAAATTATGCTTGTAAATAAGTTTAAATGATATTTGATGCTAACCCATGTTTTAGAGAACTTTTGAAATATAGTCATCAAATATTGAAATGTCAAGCATATGTGGATAAATGAGAAATATTGAAGGAAGAGGAACATGAGGAGACTTTCTTCAAGTGAAATGGAATGGAATACTCATTGGAAGAAAGTACAAACTCAAAGGACCTAAATGAAGAACATTCTAAAGGAGCATCACTTTCTATCTAACTCAATAAGTATCTCTATCCCTAAACTATTGTGGTATTCTATATGCTATGGATTATATGATACTTGTTGATAAATTGATCTTAAAAGATTAGATGTTTTCCTTACATGAGATGTATGCTTAGCATTCACAAAGTGTCTAATTGGACATTAAATTGCTAGTTTTGTCATTGCATATGGGGTGGATGACATTAGTTCTATACATATAGCATATTTCATCATGATGAATGTTTGATATCTATGATTCTCTTGATTTATGGTTTCTTTGTAGTATAACACCTATGAGAATCATGCTCTTGTCTTGAAAAGAATATGTGGTTTTAATATAAAATCTTTCTACCCTTGTAAATTGCTTTTAAAAATATAATGTGTTCTTACAAAATTCTTTTTGAAAGGGGGAGAAGTTTTAAAAAGGTTTTTGATTGATGGATTAAGAATATGACATTTTATGGTAATATGCTTGCATGATTGACGAACGCCGAACTCAGTCAAAATTATAACCGAAGTTATTACCTAAACTTGTAGTATAGTGAACAACACCGGATCGTCTCCTCAAGGATCGTAGATGCAATTTGATCAAATCAAGTGAAAGTTAGAAAAAAGGGGGGTTTTGATGGTTCAAGGATCGCAGTGACAGGATTTAAAGAGAAATAACAATTAAAAGAACAGTCAATTCAGAAATCTATCCGAGATTGGGTGGATTCAATCATAGACCTTTCAACAAACACCTGAAATACATTTGAATGGTTAACTTGGATCTAACCGAGATCTCTGCATCAGATCCAGAATTCATACTAGACAATCGTCCAGAATTCAATTGACAAGTGATAAACACAAATCTGCAATCGCACCATTCATGTAAATATATGTCAATTTAAGCACCAAATTCAATTAACCTAGGCACAAATCAGTAACCTAACCTCTTCAATTATGTGATTAGTTTAGATCAATCAGTTCTAAATTTCATCACAATACTTAATCTTAAATCAAGATCAAATCAGATCAAACATAAACAGAATTACCATTCATGTATTCAAGATCAAGAGAACAGAAGAAGAAGAGAAGAGGAATTCAAATATAAATCAAATACATTACATAACCAAGGTCTCAAGAATCCAAGCCACAATCTCTTCAAGAATCCCGAATTGACTAGAAGTGACTTAGCTCTCCATTACAATGAAGGAAAAATATACAAGAACTATGAAAAGTTATTTCTAACACCAAGTGTATGTTGTGTTTAGAGCTCTCCACATGCTTCCTTTTATAGAGGATTCAGAGTAGTAGTAGATGGGTAGATGAGATTAGTAGGTGGAATTAGTAGGTGAGATTGGTAGGTGAGCTTGGTAGGTGAGCTTGGTAGGTGAGCTTGGTAGGTGAGCTTCCTTGTCTCCGAAAGTATTCATTGCTGAACTCATTAATTTCGTCATTTCTGAGTCAAGTGGTCTTCATGAAAGTTCTAGGAAATTGTCTAAACTTTCCAATGGCTCTGGAAGCACCCAAAAATTCGTCCTACAGCCCAAGATATGACCTAATTACTACAGACTGTTCAGGACCAGTTTCAGCACCTCTGTTTTGACTTTCAGACCCAATATCTCCATCAAGGAGCCCGAATCAAGTTTTGTGCTTGACATGAAAGTTGTACATATGGGTCTTAACTTTCATATTACAAATTTTCAGCCCATTTTATATGCCCAAACTCGAATTATGTTCTGGTTACTACACACTTGTTCGGGTTCAAGTCACAAATCCCGTATTCTGATTTCCATGCCCAATTAGCTCCACTAGATGTCTAAAATTGACTTTGAGCTCTTAATCAAAGTTGTAGAGCTCTCTTTTATCTTTCCTACAAGGTAAAAATTCATAATTATTAGACATTTAGAACTCAAGATATGGCCAAAATACGAAACAGATGTAAGACCCGAATAATGCTTTGAAAAATCAATTAAGTCCGATTCGAGTTCAAACTTACAAAACATAATCAAATTCAGTCAATTAAGTACATGAAGAGTGTAAATGACTAATAATGAGGGTTTCTTAATGAATAAAATATGTGATTATCAAATTCCCCCATACTTAGCTTTTTGCACTCCTGGGCGAAACATATAAAACTAAAGTTAGAAGACAAAGACAAACGACACAAACTTAAAAGCTAAAAACTCTAAAGGACTCAATGAAGCAAGAAGAGCAACAAGAAATTCAAGGGATCAAAGCATAAATGAGGTAAGATTTCTTCACATCTCAAATCAACAAGTAAGGAAACTTCCGTTGAAAAGAATGAATTAAGAATGATGGATCTTCACAAGATTCCCTCTCAATCTCTCAAGTGTTTAAAAGGTAGGTATTTCACTCAATTCAACCCATGAAAATTGCACTACCATAAGCTTGCTTATCTTCTACTTCTCCACTACTCAAAACACATGCACACACAAATCATGAGGACTTTATTCAAGGTTGTAGTGAGGTCAAGGTAACAGAAGAGGATAAAATAGATATGAGAAGATAAATACCAAAGAGAATAAAAGCGAATGAGAGCTGAGTTCAAATAACAAGTATAAAAGTTCATCTCAACTCTAATGTATATCCCTTTACATATTCATTTCCCAATCCTTTTCTCTCTCTCTTTTTTTTTATATATATATGAACATAACTATATACATACATTTTTTTTTGGCACTCTTTCTTTTCTTTTCTTTTTTTTTTTTTTTTGAACAACTATTTTGTACACACACCCCCACACTTGTTCAAAAACTCATCCATTAACCAGGCTAATGTTCTTTTATTCCCTAAGGTAAAGTAAGAACACGATTTTTCATTTAAGGCACATAATGAGCTAGAAACAAAGAATGGTCAAATAAGCTCAAAGGGGTTAAGCAAAGGAAAATATACAAGGTTGGCAGGAATCAGAGAATTTTCGAGAGGTCAAAAGAGTGCTTGATATCATATTGAAAACAAGGTTGGCTATTTGGTTAAACTAGCTAAGAAAGAGGGCCTCAATCATATTCATGCATGCAAGTGAAATGTAGCCTCAAAAAGAATCAAAGCAAGTTCTAGAGTGGTCATTAACATGAGTGAAAATCACACAAGAAAGAAGAGAATGGCATAAATGTTGAATCCATCCATTAGGCTCAAAATCTCACAAGGTATGCATCCATCAAACTCAATTCATCAATTCAATCATCCATCACCAAGCATATCAGTTCAAGAAGGGAGAAAAATTATTCAATCATGCAATGAACCTCTTTTTTTTTTGAATTTTTTTTTTAACAAACGAAAAGAAATAGAAACATGCTAAAATCTCTCCCCACACTTAATATAACATTGTCCTCAATGTGAAAGAAAGAGATAGAAAAGAGCAACACAACCCGATAAGAAGTGAATCAACGCTAAGCGAAAAAGAAACACACACCGGTCTTAAGCATCGGACCACTCGAAAAGAAATCAAATAAGAAAACGTTAGTACTTCCACAATTCAATACTAATTAATTACTACCTAAAAAACTCCTTACTCGCCACCAATTAAGATGCGTCTCAAGAGTAAAATTACTCCTTACTCTGCCATCACTAATTGGTTTAATAAGTCCATGACAACCATATCATACTAAACAAAACAACAACAATTTTTTTTTTTAAAATCAAACCCATTAAAGAGAAAGTTTCAGATCGGGCCCTTGTTTCTTGCTACTTCCTTCGCTGCTTCCTGTTGACCAATTTATCTGAGCTGATACCTGATCAGGTACATACTCAAAAGCTTCTAATTTATCAATGAGCTCATCAATAGTGGAGGCAGAGATAAGAAGTTGTCTTGCTTAGAAGGAGTGATAAATTTATTTTCCATAACTTTGTCAAGAAAAAATAACAAAAGATCAAAGAAATTATTAACATTCAACAAACCAATGGGTTTATGGTGGATGTTCAGTTCGGCCCAAGAGACAATTTGAAAAATTTCTTCCAAAGTACCAAAACCACCTGGTAAGGCAATGGATGCATCAGAGTTTTCAAGCATTATCTTCATGCATTCATGCATTGATGATACTTTAAGTTCCTCCCCAATTGTCTTTCCATTGATGTTCTGTTGAGCTAAAGTTTCAGGAATGACACCTAAAACCTGACTGTCTCTTATAAAGGCAGCAAGTGATACAGCCCCCATTAACCCACGACAACCTCCCCCATATACAAGATGAATATTCCTCGCAACAAGTGATCGACCAAGAGTGCTAGCTGCGTTTACAAACTCTAATCCCTTCCCATAACTCGACCCACAAAAAACACAGACATTTTTGAGGTTACGAATAGAAGGCCCCATTCTATACTCTTCCTCCCTTTGAGTGTTTCTGAGTTTGAAGGAAAATGGAGAAAATGGAGTGTTTAAATAGGAAAAAGAATGGAAAGGGGAATAATTGCACCTATGAGGGTAGGTTGGCGGTTGTCAGAAAAGGTTGAAATTAAGAGACACAGAATCTTTTTTTTTTTTGACTTCAAGAAAACCATCAAGGTAAAGAAGTCTAGAAACCCCTGAAGGACCCTGCTCAAAGGACCCTGGCGTATCTTTATACTGCGCGTCATGAGTGCAGTAGACATCACGTCCGTTTTTTTTTTTTTGAAATTGTTAGAAAAACTTGATGAAAGATGAGTGTATACTTACTTAAGATTGGGATGGAGGTAGTCTGCTCTTTCGGCTTTGTGCCAAAGCATTGTTGACCAGTATTCGACCCATTCAAGACCAACATAACATAGGGCTCCCGAAGGGACAAGTGACCATAATACTGTTTGCGTGCTCACATGTGGGATACAATCTACTTTCTTTGTTTTTTAATTAAGAAGGCCGGATCAGGATGCATGCATTTCCCCATTCACGGTTTGTGTTACCAAAGCCAACCCTAAGAAGTATACATTTTTTTTTCATTTTTTTTCATTTTTTTTTTCATTTTTTTTTCATTCATTTTTTTTTCATTTTTTTCATTTTTTTTTGTAAAATGCCTTGAAGAAGAAGAAGAAGAGGATGATATGTACAGATTGTTTGTGGATATGGCTCACATCTGCCTCTGGTTTAACGTCCGATGAATCGGCTTAAACGTCTTCTATGAGTCGAGGATAAGCTTCCCATCCAATTTTCTTATAAATTGGCAAACAGGGTCTTTTAGAGTCAGATTCCCAAGACTGTAGCGTTGTTCTTCATCCTTGAAGAGATTCCACAATTTAAGAATTTCACGATGCACCAATCCACAAGAATGCGTCTCAAGAGTCAATAAGATATCATCTAATGACTCCTTACGCGATCCATTCTTAATGAAGAAAATTTTATCTTCTCTATTTGCGGAAACCATCCCCTTAGTACGACATCGCTTGTTACGCTTCCATCGTCCACATTTGTGACGGACTTGTAACCTTTTTGCTCTTCTCCTTTTAGAATATGAACTTCTTCCAAGACCAGGCATATATGAGTCAAATGAAATTGAGGACTCACCGCTAATCGGACCTTTGCTTCAATTATCCAACGTACATCTTCGGCATACCTTTGTGCATTAACATTCTCAATCTCTCACATCGAACTTTGTAGATTTTTCTCGAGCATTTTGAGGAAGAGAAGGAAAATGTTTTCTCAGGTTTGAAAGAATGACATCCATTTTGAAGGAGAAGAAGGGTTCAGTTATTTTGGGAAACTGAAGAATAAACCGACTCAAGAGTCACGGAGTACCATATCTGCCACTTAACCGGCAACACAAAGAACTCAAGAACTTGGTTTTCCAGGAATGATTGAGTCTTTGTCCATTAACCTTAAGCGCATTACCATTCATAGGATCCTCAGTATCTGATGCTGAGAGGATACGCGTGTCTGACAACAAAAGAACCGCGCCACCTAGATCTCAATTTTTCAAGGAGTAGGTGCAGATGATAATCTCAAAGCAGAACTTTTTTGACCAATTTCTGCAACTTTTGCAAAAAGTGTAACAGACCTTTAATAAAGTAGGCCAATAAAATCCATACTTGCAAGATTTTCGCAGATTGTTGTCGCCGAAGAAAAAATGACCTCCACATGCTTCGAGTGACACTACCTACCTCATTGTCGGGCACACAACTGTTTTTTTTTTTTTTTTTTTTTTTTTTCTTTTTTTTTTTTTTTTCTTCTTTTTTTTTTTTTTTTTTTTTTTTTTCTTTTTTTTTTATTTATAATGCGGATGGAGAATGTTCATCACCTCCACTTCGCATTCTTTGGAAGTTCATGATACTTGTTTGAGGCGGTGTCCATTTACGATGAAAGCTTTAGCGGTGACCTCACTTTTAATCCGAACAAGACACCGGAAGGAAAAACATTAGTAACAATAAATGGTCCATCCCATCTAGACCTTAATTTGCCGTGGCATGAGTCGGAGGCGGGAGTTATAGAGGAGAACTTTTTGACCAATCTCAAATGTTTTCCTCGAATTAACTTATCATGGAAGGCTTTGGTCTTCTCCTTATAAAGTTTGGAACTTTCATAAGCCTCCAAGCGGATCTCCTCCAATTCTTTGCCAGTGCAGCTTCCTCTCCAAACCTCGCTTGATCTAGGTCCAAGTTGCACCTTTTCACCGCCCGAGAATGCTCGATGCTCAATTTCCACCGGTAGGTGGCAGTGCTTTTCCAAAAATAATCCGATACGGAGACATCCCGATTGGTGTCTTATAAGCAGTCCGGTAAGCCCATAAAGCATCCTCAAGCCTCTTGCTCCAGGTCCTTTCTGTTAGGTTGAACCGTTTCGGAGTATCTCGCTTAATTTCTCTGTTGGAGACCTCGGCTTGCCCATTGGTTTGGGGGTGGTAGGGTGTAGAAACCTTGTGTTGGACTCCATACTTCTTCATCAAAGCCTCCATGCTTTGATTGCAAAAATGTGAACCTTGATCACTAATGATGGATCTCGGGACTCCAAACCTACGTAAAATCGTGATCTAATAAAATCCACAACAACTTTAGAATCATCGGTCCGAGTGGCCTTAGCCTCCACCCATTTAGATACATAATCCACAAGCGAGAATGTAAACAAAACCAAATGATACAGGAAAAGGACCCATAAAGTCAATACCCAAAACATCAAAAATCTCACAGAATAATAAGGGTTTCTGGGGCATTTCATTCCTACGAGAAGTATTTCCTGTTCTCTGGCATTGATCACAAGATTTGCAAAACATATATGCATCATGAAATAGAGTGGGCCAATATAATCCAGAGTCTAAAACTTTCCTAGTAGTCCGTTGAGGACCGAAGTGGCCGCCACATGCAAGTTTATGACAAAAGCTAAGAATGGAATGGAATTCATCATCAAGCACACACCTCCTAATTACTTGGTCACTACAAAATCTCCATAAGTAAGGATCATCCCACACATAATACTTTGACTCACTTTTCAATTTATCAATCTTAGCCTTAGTGAAATGTGCAGGTATTGCATTAGCAACCAAGAAATTAATCAAATCAAAGAAACCAAGGGATGTTGCCTTGCGCTTGAAAAGTCGCTCATCGAGGAAAACATCATGGATGGGAAAAACATCTGCCTCCCTTTCAATTCGACTCAAGTGATCACCACCAAATTCTCCGCTCCACTCTTGTCACGGATCTCAATATCAAACTCCTGGAGGAGCAACATCCACCTAATCAACCGGGCTTGGCATTGGGCTTCTTCGGGAGAAACTTCAATGCTTTGCATGATCCGAAAACACAACCACTGGGAACCAAGCAAATATGATCGAAATTTATCTAAAGCAAAAACAATTGCTAAAAGTTCCTTTTCGGTTGTGGTGTAGTTGATTTGTGCAGGATCTAAAGTTCTCGAAGCATAGGAAATGACATGAGATACTTTACCGACCCTTTGTGCAAGAACGACTCCCAATGCATAATTAGAGGCATCACACATCGGTTCAAATGGAAGTGTCCAATCCGGCGGTTGGATGATAGGTGTCTTGGTCAATGCACCGCTTCAATTGATTGAAGGCATCCTGGCACTTCTTGTCAAAGTGAAACTCCACATCTTTTGCAGTAAGTTGGATAGCGGAAGTGCAATTTTGCTGAAATCCTTTATGAACCGCCGATAGAAACCTGCATGACCAAGGAAAGAACGAATCTCCAAAGCACGCATGTGGGGTAAGATAGGCATGAAATAACATCTATTTTTGGGATCTACCTCAATATCCTCACGAGATATCACATGCCCTAAGACTATACCTTGTTCTACCATGAAATGACATTTCTCAAAATTTAGAACGAGGTTAGTCTTAATGCATCTATGCAAGACCTGAGCGTACTATCTAAACATGCATCAAAGGAAGATCCATAGACAAGAAAATCATCCATAAATATGTCCATGCATTTTTCTAAAAATCGAGAAAAGATACTTACCATACACCTCGAAAGGTGCACGGAGCATTGCATAGACCAAAGGGCATCCTCCCGTATGCAAATGTGCCAAATGGACAAGTGAAAGTAGTCTTCTCTTGGTCTTCTGGGGCTATATGAATATGAAAATAGCCCGAATATTCATCCAGGAAACAATAATGTGACTTGCCAGCTAACCGCTCCAACATCTGATCAATGAAGGGCAGCGGGAAATGATCCTTTCTGGTAGCCTGGTTGAGCGCCTATAATCAATGCAAACTCGCCAACTGTTTTGAACTCGTGTGGGCACAAGCTCATTGTTCTGATTCGCAACCACTGTGACCCCAAATTTCTTGGGAACCACTTGCACGGGGCTCACCCATTGACTGTCAGATATGTGATAAATAATGCCAGCTTGAAGTAGCTTTGTAACTTCCTTCTTCACCACATCTAGAATCGGGGATTTAGTCTCCTTTGGGTCATCTAACCGGTTTGATCCCTTCTTCCAATAAAATCTTATGCATGCATGTGGAGGGACTAATACTAGGAATATCTGCAAGAGTCCATCCGATGGCTTGCCTATTCTCGCCTCAAAATCTGCAGTAATTTTTCTTCTTGATCGGGTTGTAAGTTTTTAGCAATGATCACCTAAGTGTCTCACCATCTCCCAAATATGCATATTTAAGATGGTCTCAGTAAAGTCTTCAACTCCAAAGATGGAGGTTGCACAATGGAAGGTAACAAGTGATCTGAAACAACTAACTCAAAGAACATTAATTTGCAAGATGGTACTCGACTCTCATTCTCAATTGTTGCATCATCATCGCATTTGTATCATTACTCATAACAGAATAAATCTCAAGCACATGCAAAGACATGGTTCAACATCACAAGTGGCACATGTATCACAAGAAACAGAACCAAGATAGTCAACAATATCGGGAATTCAAAGATATAAATCAAGATAGACATCATCAACCAAAGATCATCTCATCATATCAACATGGAAAACAGAATGCTCCTCTGGGGGTGTCTCATAGCATAAAAATGTTAAATTGTACCAAATCGTCGCCAAACTCCATAGAAAGGGTGCCGCATGCACGTCTATCTTGGTCTTGGCGGTCTTGAGGAATGGTCTCGCCTAGAATCAATGGAGCATGGTTTGTTGGAGACTCATCTTCCATGTCCGAGAATGTAGAAATCTCTTTGGAAAAATCAACTCATTCACCCGAACTAACACATCTTCCAAAGACACCCGTTAGGATGAGCGGTGGCTCTCATTTGCCAACCGAATCACGATACCGATGGGTTGCAAAGTACCAATGTTTAAACACTTATACACCGACATGGGCATGACATTGATCGAAGCACCCAAATCTAGCATTGCATGCTCAAATCTAGAGTTGCCAATTGTGCAAGAAATTGTGAAAGTTCCAGATCTTTGCATTTCGTGGCATGCTTGCGTAATCATTGCGTAAACATTTCTTCCCATGCTTTGATCTTCTCATCCCCTTTCAACCTTCTCTTATGAGTGCACAACTCCTTGAGAAATTTAGCATATTTTGGAATTTGCTTGATTGCATCTAGGAGGGGAATATTGATTTCCACTTTCCCGAATGTCTCCATGACTTCTTTTTCCATTTCTCGCTTGCATTGTTCTCTTGGATTGTGTGATCCTATTTGGAAAAGGTAATGGAATGGTAACATCTGAATTCTCTGCAATTTTCTTCAAGTGGCACAGTTTACGGACTGAATTATCCATTTCCTGTTTTTGGTCAATTTCGATTCTTTAAGGTTGGAACATCAACTTCTTTGCCACTTCTCAAGGTAATTGCACTTACGTTGCCTCTTGGATTGTTGATTGTTTGCGAAGGCAATTGGCTAGAACCTTGACTCTTTAGCTCGCTCACGCGTGGTTGCCACGCCCGATTTGAGTTTGTAAATTCGAATGTTGGCACCGACGTTCTGCTGGAACCGAATGTTATTTGTGGCCATTTGTTTCATCGGGTCTTCCAATGATGGCTCGGTTGGAGTGGATTGGACGATGACTAAACAGTTCTTGTTGTCTCGAATGCGGGGGGTATTTGTTGGTATTTGTTGCTTGGACCTGCAGCTTGGTATCTAAATTGTTGTTCTTCTTTGGTGGGGGGCGTTGTTCTTCTTCTTGCCGTGGGGTACATTGTTCTTTGGCTAGGATTCTCATATCTCAAATTGGGATGGTCTCGCCAACCAGGGATTATAAGTACTAGAAAATGGATCATATCTAGATTGTTCTTTTGTTGTCTTTGATATTGGGGTCTACCAGGAAAAACACCACCGTGCAAAGAACACATTGATCCGGAAAAACGGGACCATCTTCCCGAAGTGTAGGGCATGAATCGAGGATGAGATGAATTAGAGCAAATTCCACACACCGATGCGGTCATCTCGCATGGGTGGTTGTTGACCCACTACTATCCGTCTTACTAAAGAAGTCAATTCATCTAGTCTCGTGTTCCATTCTTTGTTGGTCCATATGAGATGCTTGAATTTCATTAACTCCTCTAGTTGCGGTGATGATCCGCGAGCCAAACCGTTGGGTATTGGCCGCCATGTTTGCTATCGGATCTCTTGCGGCGGTAGGAGTTTTGTCTACTAAGGCTCCTCCGGAGGCAAAGATCGATCATGCTTCTATCATTTGGCGGAAGCCCTCATAAAAGTATTGAATCAAGAGCTGGTCACTAATTTGGTGATGAGGCGCACTCGAACACAACTTCTTGAATCTCTCCCGGTATTCATTCAAAGTCTCACCGACATTTGTCGATGCCACATATATCCTTCCTAATTGCAAAGCAGCTCTCGAGGCGGGGAAGAATCTCTCCAGAACAACCTCTTCATGTCATTCCAACTTCGACCGAACCTGGTGAAAGATAAAACAACCAATCTTTGGTCGCATCGACAAGTGAGAAGGGAAATGCCCTTAACTTGATGTGTTCCTCGGAGATGCCTTGTGGCTTCATGGTTGAACACACAACATGGAACTCTTTCAGGTGCTTATGAGGATCTTCACCCGCAAGACCATGAAACTTTGGTAACAAGTGTATCAAACCAGATTTTAACTCAAAATCTGCATCAAGATCGAGGATATTGAATGCACAAAGATTGGTAAGATACATCAGGAGCAGTAAGTTCCTTAAGGGTTCTATTATACATGTTATCAGCCATGATTTCAGGATTACTTAAGTTATCAAGTTCACTCCCAAAATTAGGTTCAGAATTAACTCTGGAATTTATCACACGAGCTCTCTAATTAATCTATGCAAGGTCCTATCAATCTCAGGATCAAGATCAAGCAAGATATCGATTGGACCTAGTCATGCATCAACTAAAGCACAAAAACACAAAAACTGCAACTAAACAAAATACACTAAACAACACTCAAAATATGCAAAAATAAATCTAGTTAATATGTCTAAACATTTTTAAAAATTATGGAATCAACACAGAACAAAATCTACATAAAAATGAAACTAGAAAATGCAATAAAAAATATTAAAAAATTGAAAAAGTGGTCTAAATGATAGAATTTCGAAAAACCAGGTGTGACCTCACAGTATACTGTGAGTCTTGTTTATCAGGCTGTTTTCCTTCAACCGACCAAGTTTCAGCTCATTCTGGGCATGTTGCAGTTCGAAAATTGCAATAGTTACCCGTAATCACCTGTTTTCCGTCTTTCCTAAATCGAAAAAATTCAAAAGCTAGGATAAAAATGTTAGTATGGTATGAACAATGTTAGTAAATGAAAATAACTTTAGAATAGGTAAGAAAGAACAAAAATTAGTAAGGTTACTCAAAATGAAAAGATTACACCTACGAGATCCCCCGAAGACCAAGCGCCAAAATTTTGACGAACGCCGAACTCGATCAAAATTATAACCGAAGTTATTACCTAAACTTGTAGTATAGTGAACAACACCGGATCGTCTCCTCAAGGATCGTAGATGCAATTTGATCAAATCAAGTGAAAGTTAGAAAAAAGGGGGTTTTGATGGTTCAAGGATCGCGATGACAAGGATTTAAAGAGAAATAACAATTAAAAGAACAAATCAATTCAGAAATCTATCCGAGATTGGGTGGATTTAATCATAGACCTTTCAACAAACACCTGAAATACATTTGAATGGTTAACTTGGATCTAACCGAGATCTCTCGCATCGATCCGAGAATTCATACTAGACAATCGTCCGAATTCAATTGACAAGTGATAAACACAAATCTGCAATCGCACCATTCATGTAAATATATGTCAATTTAAGCACCAAATTCAATTAACCTAGGCACAAATCAGTAACCTAACCTCTTCAATTACGTGATTAGTTTAGATCAATCAGTTCTAAATTTCATCACAATACTTAATCTTAAACCAAGATCAAATCAGATCAAACATAAACAGAATTACCATTCATGCATTCAAGATCAAGAGAACAGAAGAAGAAGAGAAAATGAATTCAAATATAAATCAAATACATTACATAACCAAGGTCTCAAGAATCCAAGCCACAATCTCTTCAAGAATCCCGAATTGACTAGAAGTGACTTAGCTCTCCATTACAATGAAGGAAAAATATACAAGAACTATGAAAAACTATTTCTAACACCAAGTGTATGTTGTGTTTAGAGCTCTCCACATGCTTCCTTTTATAGAGGATTCAGAGTAGTAGTAGATGGGTAGATGAGATTAGTAGGTGGAATTAGTAGGTGAGATTGGTAGGTGAGCTTGGTAGGTGAGCTTGGTAGGTGAGCTTGGTAGGTGAGCTTCCTTGTCTCCGAAAGTATTCATTGCTGAACTCATTAATTTCGTCATTTCTGAGTCAAGTGGTCTTCATGAAAGTTCTAGGAAATTGTCTAAACTTTCCAATGGCTCTGGAAGCACCCAAAAATTCGTCCTACAGCCCAAGATATGACCTAATTACTACAGACTGTTCAGGACCAGTTTCAGCACCTCTGTTTTGACTTTCAGACCCAATATCTCCATCAAGGAGCCCGAATCAAGTTTTGTGCTTGACATGAAAGTTGTACATATGGGTCTTAACTTTCATATTACAAATTTTCAGCCCATTTTATATGCCCAAACTCGAATTATGTTCTGGTTACTACACACTGTTCGGGTTCAAGTCACAAATCCCGTATTCTGATTTCCATGCCCAATTAGCTCCACTAGATGTCTAAAATTGACTTTGAGCTCTTAATCAAAGTTGTAGAGCTCTCTTTTATCTTTCCTACAAGGTAAAAATTTATAATTATAAGACATTTAGAACTCAAGATATGGCCAAAATACAGAAACAGTGTAAGACCCGAAGAATGCTGAAAAATCAATTAAGTCCGATTCGAGTTCAAATTTACAAAACATAATCAAATTCAGTCAATTAAGTACATGAAGAGTGTAAATGACTAATAATGAGGGTTTCTTAATGAATAAAATATGTGATTATCAATGATCTTGACATGCATATTTCCCTTTATCTATCTTGTGCTTCAATAAGGGGGAGCTTATCTTACATATTCTTCTTCCATATCATTATTGACTAAGAACATATGCATAACTATGTTAAACTATTATGTTTGATATTTTGATAATATACATATTTTGAGGGGGAGCCTAGTTCTTAAATTATTGCTTATATCTCTTGGCTTACATCCTTACTTGACATGAAGTGTTTTATTGTTAATACTATCAACATGTCAACAAAGATAATCTCTTATTGTCTTTCCCTCTATCAATGAAAGAAGGTAAACATTCTTAAACCTCATATCTTTTTATTCTTTCATTGAGACATGCTTGATATGTGAGAAGTTGTATGATCTTTCATTTGAAAACCTCAATTCCATGACCTTACATGGATATTTTGCAACTCCTAACAAGTGATATCAAGTGGTACTTATTTATCATGTGCTAAATGTTGATGTACTAAAATATGACAAGCTTTGCATGAATGATCTTTTATATCTTGAAAACATACTTGTTTCATCTCTCTATTCTTGAATCATGTGTAGAATCAAATAAAGGGAGACAATTATGTTTTGAATAACTTGAAGAAGCTTTTGGTTTTGATGATCTTACTCTTTTTGACAACACGAGTTTTATCTATAATGGGAGTGAAAATATTATCTTTTCTTCCTAAGCCTTTTTGTTGATGTCAAATAGGGGGAGTGAAAATTGGAAAGAAAAATATGTTTTTATTGTTTGAAATGCTTACATGAATATCTATTCTTCTGTATTGCATATTTTTCTTTAGTGATTTGTCATCATCAAAAAGGGGGAGATTGTGGAAATAGGTTTGCCTCAATGGTTTAATATGTTAAGTTTTGATGATGACAAATACAAGACAAAAAGAATGATGCTTATGCTTAATAGATGTGCTTGATAGATGACAAATGCATCACAAAAGAATATTGATCATGTTTCATATATGTGCTTAAAAGAGATATATTGGATCATGCATGATTATGTACTTTATTTAGTTATACTTCACTTAATAATCATGCAATGAGATATATGCAACATTCTTATATGCATGTTAGACTAACTAGAGTTATACATTTATGAATCATGCATATTAAGATATTAAGTTATGAATTTGGACTAACTATGCTTGTTTTAAGTGAGCAATACTTTGTAGGATAGTCTAAGTATCAAGAGTGAGCATTGCAACAAGAAAGCAAAAGATCACAACTATGCTCAACTCAAGAAGAATAAGAATGATAAAGATGTTCCAAGCAATTTACAAGATTTGAAGAGAAGAAATTTTGGGAAGCTTGGATCACATCAAGAAGCCTAAGGAATAGAATTGGTATATTTTTCTTTTAGGTTTTCTCCTATGTAAAGATAGAGGTTTTACAAGAAAAGAGCTCAAATATGTTTTTAAGTCTTTAAAAATGGTTCTTACATGTTTAAATGCCCAACAAACTGTTTTTGGAAAGTTAATCTTGGTGGTAGTTCACACATTTAAAAAATAGCCAAGTTTGTGTTTTGAAAAACTGACATTCAGTTACTATTTTGATCATAACTTTCAAAATACTTTGAGTTTTGTTATGAAACGTATTTCATATGAAAATAGACTCAAATATCTTTCCAATGAATGGTCATTTACTTTAAACGGATAAGAAATGAAGAAGTTATGACCATTTGCTTTAAACTATGAAATATAGTCAAGTTTGAGTTTTGAAAAACTGACCTTTGGTCACTCTTTTGATCATAACTCTCAAAATACTTTGAGTTTTGTTGTGAAACTTCTTTCATTTGAAAATAGACTCAAATATCTTTCCAATGACTGGTCATTTGCTTTAATCGGATAAGAAATGAAGAAGTTATGACATTTTAAAGTCGATTTCAAAACTAGAAAAACTGTAATCGATTACACAAGTCCTGTAATCGATTACAACAATGTCAGAAGCCATGTAATCGATTACCAGAAGTGTGTAATCGATTACCAAGTGCCCAGAAACGTTTCTAACGGCTATAAACGACTAGTTTTCATAAAAAATCATTTCTAAACACTACCAACGACTATTTTATCACTTGGGCTCTATATATAAGTGTTGTATGAAGCTTATACACCTCTTGAACACTTGATTTGATCCTTGAATCACCAAAATCATATTTTGAGCTCTTTATTGCAAAATCATTCTATTCCTTTGTTCTTCAATTTGTATTATCCACTCTTGAGAGAGTTTTCTATCATCCATACTTTGTTCTTCAAGTTGTATATCTACTCTTGTGAGAGTTTCATTCTATCAACTTTGATTGCTTTATAAGAGAGGGTGAGGTATCCCTCCAAATTGTAAAGGGTGAGGCATCCCTTTGTTTGAAGAGACTCAAGCTCAAGGGTGAGGTATCCCAAGAAGTTGAGTGCTCAAGTTTGTAAAGGTCATCAAGCACCTGTGAAGCTTGAAGAATTGGAGGCTCTAGCACAAGGGTGAGGTATCCCAAAGTGTGAGGAGTGCTCTTGTTTGTACAAAGGATTTCCTAGCACCCGTGAAGTCTAGGAGATAGTGAAGAAAATCTCAAGTTAAGCTTGGGGACTGGATGTAGGCCACAAGTGGTTGGTGGCTGAACCAGGATAAATTCTTGAGTTTGATTCCCTCTTCCCTACACTCTTTAATTTCAATATTTAGTGTAGTATATTTATCTATTGCATATCTTGTCATCTTGGTGATTTGATTCAATGAACTTGATATCTAGCTTATTTGCTTAATTCATTATATATCCTAAGTTGTATTTGAGTAATCTATAATAGTTGTACATTTGTTGTGCATGTTCTCACGCTTTTATGACTTGAGTGATTCAAAATGCTTAATTTCTCAAAGGTGCATTAAAATTTGTAAACACCCAATTCACACCCCTCTTGGGTGATGGTTGCCATGGCTAACACAAGTCATAAGATTTTAAAAGTTTAAAACTAAATCTAATTGATGTTTTACAATACATATTTCAAAAACAAATTATATGAATATAAATATATTATCATGCTATGTAAAATATATTAATTTAAGTCATGAAGTATAATTATGTATCACTAATTGTCAAAAAAAAGTACAACGTTTTAAATATTGTGTGAATCATACCAGGTTGGGCCTACTTGAAATGTGGTCTAAACATGACCCTAAAAATATATTGGGACTAATTTCTAAAACCTAAACCTATCCTAATTTTCTCCAAGCCATGTAATGTAACACCCCAAAATTTCCAATCTCTTAAACAAGATAATTTTGTGACAAGCTAATGAATTTTATTGTTTAGTAATTTACGTACCTTTGTAAAATTATTTTGTTTATTCCATCAGCGTATTTGATCGTTTTGAGTGATTTACTCCGTGTTAGGAAAATAAAAATTTTCAGGCCAGGGAAAACTTTACGTAATTTAATTTTTACCGTTAGGTAATTAATTTACGTAATCTGATTTGATATTTGTGCATTTTCTAATTTTTGTGATTTTTGTGGATGATTATATTTTTTTACTGTATCTGGGCCAATGTGGTCCTATGTGGGCCCAGGTGACCTTACGTGGGCCCAAGTGGGTTCCGCAAAGCAAAATTTTTTCTACGCATAGAAAAATTTGTACTGTTTAGACGGAGACAAGGGATCTTACTAAACCTGAATCTGGAAACGCTTTTAGAAAATTTCTTGTACTTTATTTTATACTTGTATTTAATTATCGGATGATAAAAATACAGTAAAAATATTATTTGTAGGATACAAGAATAAATATTATACTGCGTAGTCAACAAAGAGAGCTTGATCTGATTTATACCCTTGGATGAGAATACTTAGTTTGAATATTAACCATTGATTTAATCAAAGGTTAAGAAACAAACTTAATAAAGAAGCTTGATAATAACCATTGATTTAATCAATGGTGTGAGAATAAGCTTAGTTAGCAAGGCTTTGATATCAACCATAGATGTAATCAAAGGTGTAGAATTGGTCTTGAAAAATGACAAAGACCATTTATAACCATTGGATTTAGATTAAATCAAGGGTGGAGATTTAATCTTAAAAAGTAACAAAGACCATTTATGACCATTGGATGAAGAATCAATCAATGGTGGAGATTTGGTCTTCTAAAATGGCAAAGACTAATTATGACCCTTGGATTTAAAATTTGAAGAAGCAATCTTGACCCTTAATTTTGGAGACACATCTAAGGGCTAGAATTTAAAGGAGAAAAATCCAATGGCCTAGATTAAGTCTTCTAACCTACCTAAATCTACCTAAATCCTAACCATTGAATTAATCAATGGCTAGAAATGCTTCAAATGGTGGCAAATAATGAAGACAACTACTTGAATGCATTATGAAGAGGAAGGGGACGGTTTTGGCTTGTTTAGAAGACAAAGGAAAAGTTTCAAATACATTAATTGATGCTTTATGTCAATTATGATTTGCTTTAGTCAATTTTATTTCATTATTTCTTTGTTTGCATCCTTAGGAGATGGCTTGGAGGGGGGACGGTTTTGAAGATGAAAAGGAAGGAGGAGACATTTTGAAGTAGGCTTTTTAGGCCAAAGAAAAAAATGAAAACAAGAATCTATCACCTTTTCCCATTATTACAAGTTGTATGCAAAATAACTTAGCAAAAATATTCTGTTCTTTCTCTCCAAGTGAGGCTATGGCTATGCATTCTTAAGAAGACTAAAGAATTCATTTTCATGCTTTCTATTATTACATCTTCATCTTTTCCTTCAAGTTTCAAGAAGCAAAACCAAAGAAAACTCTATTTCTCTCCCTAAGCACACCATTCGGCCAAGCACTCCAAGAGCACCTTCCATCACTCAAAAATTTCATCCAACTTGATTTTCTAAACCTAAACATCATTCTAAGAACATCTCTAGTTATGAGTTTTTCCAAAATCATTCATCTTGAGCTTCAAATCCAAGCTTCAAGTTTCTATCAAAAATCAAAAATTTCATCTTTGTGCTTCAAGAGAAACCATTCGGTTATCTACCCTAAAATCACCATCCAATCTCTTTTAATTTCATCCAACCTTAGATCTTGAATCTCCATGATATTCTAAGCAACTTTCATGTTGGAGATTTTCTCTAAATCATTCATCTTCAAGGAGTTTCTTCAAGATCAAAGTTATTGGGTTTTTTAGGTGAAGTATAAGGAAACTTCATTTCTTCTCTTCTTTTTCATGATCTAAACCATGTTTGATCCATGGTTCCTCTTAATCAAGCTTAGTATACTAATTTCTATGTATTTTGTTTTGTATTTGAGAAGCTCTTGGTGATGAAGGACTTGGAAAATGAAGCAAAACAAGAAGTTTTTAAGGATCTTCAAGAGGTAAGAGGGAGATCCATCTCACCAACCAAGCATGGTGGTGAGAGATGGTATTTTATTTGATGGATGTGGAATCCATGTGAGGATTCATATCCATGGTCATGTAATTAATTTGTGGGTATTTATGAGCTTTGATTAATTTTCTATGCTTGATATGCTTTGCATGATTTTATAGCTTTGATGATATGCTTGATATGTTATACATGCTTTTATGGCTTTGATGGTATGCTTATATTATTTATGATAAAATATATATGTATATGCCATGACTTGATAGTGGAAAGGAAATTGATTTTTGGCTCCAATAGCCAAGGAAGAGCTACGGTTTTGATGCCCTTGATTAGGGTTCTTGTTGAAAATTTTCAAGAACAAAAGAATTGATTTTTGAGTACTTAGAACATGGTGGATTTCGAACAAGACACCTCAAGATAGGTGTTCACAAAATTAATATTTTCTTGAATGATGAAAATGGATGTTTAGAAAAGTAAGGAAAATAAACAAAGAATTTATTTTTCAAAGAGTACATGAATACGGTTTTAGAAAGATTTTTATTGATTTATTTTATGTAAAAAGTTTCTAAGTGTTTTACTAAACATGAGATTTAAATGAAAATAGCAATGATAATTTTAAGGATTTGCAAAGAAAGTGAAAAAGGATTTGTAAGGAAAGTAAAAATGAATTTGAACAAATGGGTTTGGTTTTTATGACAATCGGTATTTCGGTTTTAAAAACAAAGAAATTTTAATGGTTTTGTTTGTGTAAAACCATATCAATTTAGAAGAAAAATATTTGATGGCTTCAATGGCCAAAGACTCTACGATTTTTGGAGGTTGGAATAATTTTGGTTTTATGAAACAAAGTAATTTTAAAGTGGAAACAAAATGTTTGAACAAAATATTTTAGTATAAGGATTTTGGAAAGGGAATCAAAGTATTTTATCACTTAAGAAATAAACTTTCATATGAAAATGAAAAAGAAAAGTTGCAAGAGTTTGAATCTTAATTTGTTTTAAAGAGAATTGATTTTAGAATTGATTTGGGAAAAATGGAGAATATAATGGTGTTTTGAAAATTTACTAACGTATAACTTATTTTCAAGTTTTGAAATACGTCAAAATGTTAAGTTTTGAAACGTTGATTTACATCAATGAAAAAGTGATTTTATGAATTATATTTTGAAAAAGAATTTCTTGAGTAAAGAAAGAATCATAAAAATATTTTCTTGAGTAAGAAAATATATTAAATGAAGTGTAAAGTTATATTATTTTGAGAAAAGTTAAAAAGAAATTTTTAAAGGTCAAGAAATATTTTCGGTAATGAAATTGTGGTGAAAAATTATTTACGTATCTTAAAAATGTGATTTTTAAGTTACGTAATATGGAAAAATATTTCTACGCGATTTTAAATACGTTAAAATATTTCTACGCAATTTGAATTACGTTTAAATATTTTACGTAATATGAATTACTATTGAAAAATCACTATGTGATGGAAAAATGATGAATTATTTTTATGTGATTGTGAAAATAGCGAAAAATCGTTATGTGATTTGAAAAGTGTTTTAAATATTTTGAGAATGATGGAAAATGATTTATACGACTTAAAAGAATGATTTTTAAGTTACGCGATTTTGAAACAAAGTGAAAAATACTATGCGATTTTGAGAAACGATATTTTTACGCGATTAAAAAATGTTAAAAAATTAGTACGTGTTTTAAAAGTGCAACGGAAAGAGTTGCGGTATTTTAAAAACGTAATGTAATATTCTTGATTGTGAAAACGTAATGTGTTGTCACGATTGTGAAAATATAACGTAAACGTTTGGAATTTTGAAAACGTAACATAAGTGTTACGATATTTTGAAAACGTAATATAAACATTTTGGAATTGTGAAAACGTAACAAAAACGTTTTGGAATTGTGAAAATGAAACAGAAATATTACACAATTTTGAAAACACGACGAAAGTGTTTTATAACTATGAAAATGTGATAACATGATTTTTGCTGTTGAAAATACAGTATAATTTGGTGCATTTTATATGCATTGGAAAAAGATGCTTGTGATTGGATTTGGTGCATTATACATGCATTGGGAAAAAATATGCGTTGAGGCATATGATACATTGAACAAACGAAATTGAAAAGATTTGGCCCTTTGGGGTTGGACTTGCACGGATATATTCGTGCATTGTATATGACCCTTGTGGTCGAAGAGGGAATGAGAATTGATAGTGAGGTCTATGATGGCGTAGGTGATCTCACCTCTTTGTTATGTTGTTTTGTTGTGTCTATACTGTTAAAATCAAATAATAGAAGGATCGAGTTGTCTTAGACATAACGGGCAATGGATACTCTGATTGGTGACAATAATAAGGAGTGGGCATTCAGGACTCGAAGGTGTGCAGTGTTGACAAAGAACAGATGTCTGATGCAACAAGATGGATACACAACAGAATAAGTATGTTAAGTTTTAACGTTAGTGTTGTACCGTGCTATTAAGTAGGACCCGTCATGGGGTTTGCTACTGTTAAAAAAAAAGAGTCTGTTAGTTTTATATTTCTCTTTAAATTATGAGATATTAATTAGTGTCAATATTGCATAATGAATAGTTAAAATATGATTTTCAATATTACCTAATATTTTCAATAAATTTATGTTTCAGTAAAGAAGAAATTTTAAAACCCACTTTTTATAACTCAAACCTTGTGTGAACTTCTTTACAGATTTTGAGTCGGGAGTCAGACATATGATACCCTAGGGAGGGTGTTACATTAGTTGGTATCAGAGCACGGTTTGAGTCTTTTGGGGTTTGTGGTTAGGTCTGTTTTGCTTGTGTTGTGTTCTCTGTGTTGTTATTTTCTGAAAGGAAACAATGTTGTTTATAATGGATATCAGATCCATTATATTTCGATCTGCACGCCTCGAGAAAAAAAAAAGAAATAGCTCGAGATAGTTGTACTTGTGTGGAAGTGGAACATGTTACTAGTAATGCAGTTGCAGCTACGGGAGCTACGGGAGCAACGTGGAAGGATGACTGCAGGAACAAAGGACCGCTGTTCAGTGGGAAAGAAATGAAAGTTGAGGTTCAGGATCTAATGGGAGAGAATCAGTCTTAGAATATAAGATTTCAAAATTTTGGAACCCGATATTTTTAAGGATATTTGGAAAGTGATTGATTTCAACGGAAGATGTATTTACAACCATTGAGGAAACCAAAGGCAGTAACTGATGTGAAAGAAGGTACTTAATGAAGGAATGTACGTCAAGAAAACAAACGTTTATTTGAAATGGTTACATCTGGTTTCCATTTTATTTTGATTCGTTCATCTTTGAAGAAAAGAAATGACTCGTGATAGACGTACGCGTGTGGAAGCGAGACTTAATGGTGGTGATATGACTGCAACTTTGGAAGTAATACAAACAGTGGCTGAATCAATTATACAGCAAACTCAGAAGATTGTTCCGCAACAAGAATTGATTTCTTAAGCTAAGATTTTGTTAGAGTTAAATCAATCTCAGGATGAGAGACCCTGTAACGTTGGACTATATTGGTTACAAAAAAAAAAAGGGAAATCGTAAGGTCAAGCAATTCCAACAGAAAACGTGCTTGCAATCTCCAAGAAGTCAACAACAACAACAAGCTTGTGGAGAAAGTGTAACACCCCAATTTTTAGAAAATGTACCGAATGTACTGTTTGCTGTTTTTCAAACTTTTGTGTGAATGACCGTTGTGTCCCTATTTTACTGTTTCTCAATTTCTGCATGAAATACAAATACGTTTATACAGGCTCAAATTTTATTTGGTCTTTTTACGTAATTTGTTTCGAGACGGTAAAATAAAAGTTTTTCTGAGCTACTGTTTTAATTTTTCTGGATGATATACAGACAATTAATACTGTCTGTAATTTTATTTGAACGTTTTGGACGATTAGCTACGTTGTGGGAAAAAATGGGAAAATGACCGTTACGTCCCGAACGTGCTGTTTGTACTGTTTTTGCTGTTTTTAATTGTTTTCTACTTGATTTAGTGTCCAATATTACTGTCTGTGATTTTATATGGACTTTTTGTGTGATTTGCTACGGGGCAGGAAAATAATATTTTTTCGGACCCAGTAAAATCTGTTTTTAATTATTCGAGGCGGGGATCTTACTAAACCCAATTCTGAATGAGCCTAAAATTAATCTTTTAATTTTTAGGATTTAACTGTCAAATAAAATAATTTTATATTATTATAATATTATTTTATTAGTCAGTATAACTTAGTGATAGTGGACCCGGAAATGTTTTGCGGGACCCACGTTTAGCTAAACCAATTAACTTAGTGGCTTAATTAAACATGATTAGTGGAAGAATGTTCTTGAACATGATGACTAGCTTAATGACTAGGCTTAAGAGTTAATGAAGCTTAATGACTAAGCATGGTGACTATGCTTGAACCAACCAATAGGAAACAAGCTTGCTAACCAAGTTTTAATCTTAACCTTTGAAGCATCCAAGGGCTTGGATGAAGCCAAGCCATGGACACCTTGCAAGCCATGAAGTCTACGGCCAAGTGAGGGTTAGGAGACCATTCTTCACTTTTCTTTCATGCAAAATTCTCTCTTCTCTCTCATCCAAAAACCCTAGCCACCATTGTTGCTTTCTTTCTTCACCATTCGGCCAAGCTTCATACTCCACCATCCAACCATCTAAAATTCTATCTAACCAACTTTTCTAAACCTAAACACAATCCTAAGAACATCTCTAGTTGAGAGTTCTTGCAAATTCTTGCATTTGAAGCTTGAAAACCTACTTGGAAGTTTGTACCAAGGAGGTGAAATTTCTTGTTTTTCTTTTCTAAATCCTTTTTCAAAGTTCTAAGCCATGATTTATCCATGGTTTAGGTTCTCTTTTAATGGTTAGTAACTTGTAGTTTTTGTTTAAGTTTGCTAGGTATTTTGAAGGAGAAAACCGTGACCTAGGAGGAGTGAAAGAAAACCATTTGTCTTCATTTAAGGTAAGAGGAAGACAAATCTTATCACCTATGGATGGTGGTAAGAGGATGGAGTTTGATTTTGTGATTGTAGAATCCATAAGGATTCATGTTTGTGCTTGTTAGTAGCTTATTTGATGTGGTTGTGTATTTGTTAGTAGCTTTTCTATTTGTTGTTAATTTGTAAAGCTTTAATTTGCATGTCTACAAGCTTTGATTTAGGTTATATGTGTTAGAAATATATTGTATGTGTTAGAATGGCATGATAAAGTATAGAATTGCATGATAATGTATAGGATGTGAATAACATGTCAAGGAAATGCATGTGTGTTCCAAAGAACACTACACCAAGGCTCACGGCCTTTAACCAATGGGGAACCAAAATGTTCTCTAAATTTTCTTAAAAGGTAATTTAATTTAACCTAGGAGAATTAAGAAGGTTTCAAGTTGATTTGATCAAAGAAAATGAATTTAGAAATCAAATGGTAAGACTTAGTATTTTCGGCCAACATGCCTAAAATGAATGTGTTGATTTCAAAAACCATTTTCTAAAACAATGGTTAAATGAATTAGACAATACAATAAGTTTGACATATATTTAGAAGATGAGAAATAATTTAGAAATCAATTTCAAAGTATTTAGGAAATTCGGCCAACATGCCAAACCAAGTATCCATGGTTTCTAAAATTAAATCCAAACTTTTTCTAAGTATAAGAATGCAATATGTGTTAAAAAGAATTTTTCTAAAATAAGTTTTAAGGAAAAGAATCAATTAGAAATAAGATTTATAACTTAGAACTAATGATTTTGTTATTAGAAATGAAATACAAGAAACTTTCGAAAATTTCTAACATATAGCTCATGCTTTGTATTTTGAAGCATGTTAGTAGTTTTCAAAAGGATTAATTATATGGTTTAAAAATTTAATAAACAATTTTACGGTAAAATTAGAAAACCATTAATATAATTTTCTAAGCAAAATATCACAAATTTTAGTAAAAACAGACAAATAGGATAGGAAAGATGTCCAAAAGACAAGATATACGGTATGGAAAATATTATACGTAGCTTAAAAGTATTATTTATTATTTCTGTTTATTTAAACAAGAAATTTTTAAGGAATTCGGTCAAGAAAATGATTTAAAAATCTTACGCGATTGAGAAAACGTATTAAAAATCCTACGCGATTTTGAAAACAGAAAAATATATTTACGCGATTTCAAAACGTTTATAAAAACGACGAGATTGTGAAAATGCGATAAAATTTCTACGCGATTGACCGAAACAGTATTTTTCTGGAATTTTCTGTATTTTATGCTGTCGGGAAAATGTGAACCCGTACAGGCTTTTGAGGATTATTTATCTGTTCTATTATTTTATCTGTGATGTTTTATTTTATCTGTGATATTATGTGTCGTTATGATAATTAAATCTTTTTCTTGATTTTGTTATAGATTTCTGTTATAGCTTTTCATATCGCATGAACTGTATAACTGTTGTTTGTCGTCTTCTTATTGGCCATGTTTATAGTGATTTTAGATTGTCTTACCTCTTTTTTGTATCGTGTATGTTCCTGTATATTTATTTTACGCGGTAAAAAGTTTGAGGAAGAAGAAGAGGAACAGCCTCTTGAGGTTCTGTACCCCGAGGAGGAGGAAGATCAGCTAGTCGACGACCAGTTTGACGATCAAGAACCATCTGATCATTCATACCCATTGGATTGATTAGTTTTGGTATGGCGGTGCCAGGATTTTTGGGGTTCGTGACTCTCGAGTTTCACGGTGGATCGCTATCGTGGCACATGAGAGGAGATAGAGACTCTGTGACGTATGCGGGACGGATGACGGTGACCCTACGCCATAGATTTGATGACGAGCCAGTGATGACGACGACAGTGTTTCTGCATTTAGAGTTACCCTTATCCATTAGGCGTCATTTTGGTGGGATATCCACTGAGCCTAGTGAGATGACACTTGTGTCAACTGCGCGGTCACATTTCCGCCGAGAGTCGAGACATCCTAGATATTTGTCTCCTGATGATCATTTTCATGTTGAGAGTGATCCTTCAGATGATTGAATATGCATGATGTTTTTTTTTGGGCGCGTCTGCGTATGGATGTATATATTGACTCTTTTACTGTTTTTATTTACTGTTTCTGTTTAAATATTTGTAATTGTAGTTGTAAATTATTTGTATAACTTATAACTTGGAACATATGTATATTATGAGTAGTGTTGTTCTGTTTATTTTATGTTTTCCACAATATTTTATTTTTAATAATCTGTCTATCAGGAATTACTTTACGACCCATATTATTATTTAACGAATGTTTTACAACTTGGGTAGATTTATTTATTTATTTTTATTTTTCTTTATATGTGTGGCATCCCCAAAGGGGTGTTACAGAAAGTACTAGTAATGACAGATTTAGTTTGACTGTGGCATCTGCACCGAAATGTAAGAAGTGTGGAAAGGGGCACTTAACGAAAGATTGTACGTCCAAGGAAATAATTTGTTTTAAGTACGAGAAGTTTGGAACACAATCTTTGAAAATAGAGTTCCAACGAAAACAGAGTTTTCTGTTAGTAAAATCCTAGATAGTAGGGAAAGTCGTTGCTCTGAATGGAACGGGAGTGTTCAGAGCGGAAGATTTAAACAATGGAGATTGTGTAATTGGAGCTAATCCTATAAACCATACTGAATATTTCTGTGAATAACCTATTCCTTATGGCATATGATTGAGTAGATCAGTTATATGTTAGAGTTATTTGTAATCCTCTGATTTGTTTACTTCTATTTCTATTCTTAGCCTATCGAGCTACTCAAGTTATTCAAATTGTTGTTATGGATCAAATCTTTGGGTTAGTTTGATCTGTCGTTCAAAATTTTTATATAGGTTGATCTGTTTCCTAAACAGATGTGATCTTTCAAAACTCAAAACTTTGTGTTAGTTTGATCTGTTTCATAAACAGACATGATATTTGAAAATGGATTGGTTATTTTCCAACCATATCCTATGAAATTGTCTCAATACAGTGTTAGTATTTCAGAAAAACTCATTCCTGAAAATCAGGCAAAATCAAATTCTTGTTGAATATGTTTGGTAATATATCAGATCATTTTGCTACTTTTTCTTCCTAAACCTCTATAATGTTCTTTCATATATTGCATTTGCAAGAAAGAATATTTTGCAAGAAAGGATATTCCTATTTAAAATTCATGTTATAGTATTTGATATAATGCAGTAGAAAGGAGAACTCGGTTAGTGAGACGTTTCCTGTTAAAGAAGCTAAAGTTGGAGAATGAAGTGATATGAGGATAAGAAAATTTTAAGTAATACATTACATTAGTTGGAAGTTACCTGAGAAAAACTATTCTAGGCATGAATGAAGGTTGGTAGCCGCTGTATTGATATTAGAGAATTCATTCTTGAAGATCGAGTTACATCCAATTCTTTGCTGGATATGTTTGATAACATATTCGATTCGTTTTGTTCTTTTCCATGATGTTTTCTTTGATCTACTGCAATTGCAGGAATATCTTGCAAGATAGAATATTCCTATTTATATCCAAGTCAGAGTATCAAAGTGGCACAGTGGAAGCGTGGTGGATTCTTCAAAAGTTAAAGAGGTCTGTCTATGGGAAAAGTTAAGACGGTAATGGAAAACTGTAAAAAAAAAATTATTAAGATATTGGTTTGATCAGGAGAAGTGAACAAGAGATAAAGAACTTTCAATGGTTTAGAATCGTTTGGAATAACGTAAGAGGTGAAACTACATGAGAACTGAAAAAAAGATAAAGGAATAATGTCATTATTTATTCCAAGGGTGTGAAATCATGGCTATTAAATTTCGAGGACGAAATTTTTATAAAGAGGGGGAGTAATGTAACACCCCAAAATTTCCAATCTCTTAAACAGTAATTTTGACATTTAACAGAATTTATTGTTTAGTAATTTCTGTGCACTGTAAAATTATTTTGTTTATTCCGTCAGCGTATTTGATCATTTTGAGTGATTTACTCCGTGTCAGGAAAATAAAAATTTTCGGGCCGGGAAAAACTTTATGTAATTTAATTTTTACCGTTAGGTAATTAATTTATGTAATCTGATTTGATATTTGTGCATTTTCTAATTTTTGTGATTTTTGTGGATGATTATATTTTTTTACTGTATCTGGGCCCATGTGGTCCTATGTGGGCCCAGGTGACCTTACGTGGGCCCAGTGGGTCCCTTAAGAAAAAAAAATTTTTCTACGCATAGAAAAATTTGTACTTTTTTAGACGGAGACAGGGATCTTACTAAACCTGAATCTGGAAACAGCTTTTAGAAAATTTCTTGTACTTTATTTTATACTGTATTTAATTATCGGATGATAAAAATACAATAAAAATATTATTTGTAGGATACAAGAATAAATATTATACTACGTAGTCAACAAAGAGAGCTTGATCTGATTTATACCCTTGGATGAGAATACTTAGTTTGAATATTAACCATTGATTTAATCAAAGGTTAAGAAACAAACTTAATAAAGAAGCTTGATAATAACCATTGATTTAATCAATGGTGTGAGAATAAGCTTAGTTAGCAAGAAGCTTTGATATCAACCATAGATGTAATCAAAGGTGTAGAATTGGTCTTGAAAAATGACAAAGACCATTTATAACCATTGGATTTAAATTAAATCAAGGGTGGAGATTTAATCTTAAAAAGTAACAAAGACCATTTATGACCATTGGATGAAGAATTAATCAATGGTGGAGATTTGGTCTTCTAAAATGGCAAAGACTAATTATGACCCTTGGATTTAAAATTTGAAGAAGCAATCTTGACCCTTAATTTTGGAGACACATCTAACGGCTAGAATTTAAAGGAGAAAAATCCAATGGCCTAGATTAAGTCTTCTAACCTACCTAAATCTACCTAAATCCTAACCATTGAATTAATCAATGGCTAGAAATGCTTCAAATGGTGGCAAATAATGAAGACAACTACTTGAATGCATTATGAAGAGGAAGGGGACGGTTTTGGCTTGTTTAGAAGACAAAGGAAAAGTTTCAAATACATTAATTGATGCTTTATGTCAATTATGATTTGCTTTAGTCAATTTTGTTTCATTATTTCTTTGTTTGCATCCTTAGGAGATGGCTTGGAGGGGGGGACGATTTTGAAGATGAAAAGGAAGGAGGAGACATTTTGAAGTAGGCTTTTTAGGCCAAAGAAAAAAATAAAAACAAGAATCTATCACCTTTTCCCATTATTACAAGTTGTATGCAAAATAACTTAGCAAAAATATTCTTTTCTTTCTCTCCAAGTGAGGCTATGGCTATGCACTCTTAAGAAGACTAAAGAATTCATTTTCATGCTTTCTATTATTACATCTTCATCTTTTCCTTCAAGTTTCAAGAAGCAAAACCAAAGAAAACTCTATTTCTCTCCCTAAGCACACCATTCGGCCAAGCACTCCGAGAGCACCTTCCATTACTCAAAAATTTCATCCAACTTGATTTTCTAAACCTAAACATCATTCTAAGAACATCTCTAGTTATGAGTTTTTCCAAAATCATTCATCTTGAGCTTCAAATCCAAGCTTCAAGTTTCTATCAAAAATCAAAAATTTCATCTTTGTGCTTCAAGAGAAACCATTCGGTTATCTACCCTAAAATCACCATCCAATCTCTTTTAATTTCATCCAACCTTAGATCTTGAATCTCCATGATATTCTAAGCAACTTTCATGTTGGAGATTTTCTCTAAATCATTCATCTTCAAGGAGTTTCTTCAAGATCAAAGTTATTGGGTTTTTTAGGTGAAGTATAAGGAAACTTCATTTCTTCTCTTCTTTTTCATGATCTAAACCATGTTTGATCCATGGTTCCACTTAATCAAGCTTAGTATACTAATTTCTATGTATTTTGTTTTGTATTTGAGAAGCTCTTGGTGATGAAGGACTTGGAAAAAGAAGCAAAACAAGAAGTTTTTAAGGATCTTCAAGAGGTAAGAGGGAGATCCATCTCACCAACCAAGCATGGTGGTGAGAGATGGTATTTTATTTGATGGATATGGAATCCATGTGAGGATTCATATCCATGGTCATGTAATTAATTTGTGGGTATTTATGAGCTTTGATTAATTTTCTATGCTTGATATGCTTTGCATGATTTTATAGCTTTGATGATATGCTTGATATGCTATACATGCTTTTATGGCTTTGATGGTATGCTTATATTATTTATGATGAAATATATATGTATATGCCATGACTTGATAGTGGAAAGGAAATTGATTTTTGGCTCCAATAGCCAAGGAAGAGCTACGATTTTGATGCCCTTGATTAGGGTTCATGTTGAAAATTTTCAAGAACAAAAGAATTGATTTTTTAGTACTTAGAACATGGTGGATTTCGAACAAGACACCTCAAGATAGGTGTTCACAAAATTAATATTTTCTTGAATGATGAAAATGGATGTTTAGAAAAGTAAGGAAAATAAACAAAGAATTTATTTTTCAAAGAGTACATGAATACGGTTTTAGAATGATTTTTATTGATTTATTTTGTGTAAAAAGTTTCTAAGTGTTTTACTAAACATGAGATTTAAATGAAAATAGCAATGATAATTTTAAGGATTTGCAAAGAAAGTGAAAAAGGATTTGTAAGGAAAGTAAAAATGAATTTGAACAAATGGGTTTGGTTTTTATGACCATCGGTATTTCGGTTTTGAAAACAAAGAATTTTTAATGGTTTTGTTTGTGTAAAATGATATCAATTTAGAAGAAAAATATTTGATGGCTTCAATGGCCAAAGACTCTACGATTTTTGGAGGTTGGAATAATTTTGGTTTTATGAAACAAAGTAATTTTAAAGTGGAAACAAAATGTTTGAACAAAATGTTTTAGTATAAGGATTTTGGAAAGGGAATCAAAGTATTTTATCACTTGAGAAATGAACTTTCATATGAAAATAAAAAAGAAAAGTTGCAAGGGTTTGAATCTTAATTTGTTTTGAAGAGAATTGATTTTAGAATTGATTTGGAAAAAATGGAGAATATAATGGTGTTTTGAAAATTTACTAACGTATAACTTATTTTCAAGTTTTGAAATACGTTAGAAATGTGAATGCTTATGTCATGAAGCATATCAAATAAGTTTTTGATGATAACAAAGCCAAGAGAAGAAAACCAAGATCAAAAGAAAAGACCAAGATCAAAAGAAAAGTTCAAGATCAAAAGAAAAGATCAAGACCAAGAGAAGAAGACCAAGATCAAAAGAGGTATATTAGATATAGGTCTTAGAACATCAATGTGAAATGCTCTCAAGGTATCTCAATTATATTCAAATGGTTTTTCAAAGATCTCATAAATCAACTTGTTTTCAAAGTTCATATTTTAAAGAAATGTTGATTTCAATCTTGGATTATGGTAAACATTTGCAAATCTTGTTTTGTCCAAGTACCCAAATGATAAAAATGGCCTAGAGTCTTAATTGGGATTGAAAAATGTGTTCAAAGTGGAAAGTAATCAATTACACACTCTTGGTAATCGATTACCAGCAAGTCAGAGAACGTGTAATCGATTACACAAAGTCATGTAATCGATTACCATGTTCCCAGAAAGCCAAGAACACGACCAAAAGGGCCATGTAATCGATTACATCAATATTGTAATCGATTACCATGAAAGTCGAGGCGTGTAATCGATTACACAGGTCATGTAATCGATTACCACAAGCCCAGAAAGCCAAGAACACGTTCTAACTGTTATGTAATCGATTACCAGAACCCTATAATCGATTACCAGCATTCTGACAAGCCCAACGGCTATATTATTTGGCTTTTAATGTTGCCCATTAAAGCCCCCAACGGCTCTTTTGTTCCAATAACTTATAAATACTCATCTTGGGGCATCATTTGTGGTTGAACAACACTTGAGAAACATCTATCAATTGCTTTAATCTGAGAATCATCATTAAAATCTCCTTTGCTCTATTTTTGTATATATTGTTGAGATATTCTTGAAGAGCATTATAGGGCTTCAATTTGTACCATCTACTCTTGTGAGAGTTTTCATTTTATAAACACTTTGATTCTTTGTAAAGGGGGTGAGGCATCCCTCTAGAGAAAAGAGAGTGAGGTATCTCTCAAAGTTTGTAAAGGGTGAGGTATCCCTTGTTGAAGGTGAGGCATCCTTCAAAGGTTGTAAAGAGGGTGAGGTATCCATCTAGTGAAAAGGGTGAACCATCCCTGGTTTGAGGCTCAAGCTCAAGGGTGAGGCATCCCAAGGAGTTGAGTGCTCTTTTGTGTAAAGGTTTTCAAGCACCCGTTCAAGCTTGAAGTTTAGTGGAAAATCTCGAGTGGTTTGCTTGAGGACTGGATGTAGGTCACAAGTGGATTGGTGGCTGAACCAGGATAAATCTTGTGTTTGTTCCTCTCAACTCTATCTCTTTACTTTGTGCTTTAATTATATATGCTTGAGTTGAGTTTGATATCTTGCTTTGCTTGAATTCTTTCTATCTTGGGTTGTTTATTTTTGAGTGAAGTATTCAATCTCATTTATCCATTCACCTTAATCATCCAATAGCTTTAACAAAAATTGTCAATCAAACGTTTTGCGAAAGATTTACAAAAATATTTTACATACTCAATTCACCCTCCCTCTTGAGTATTGAGGCCACTTGGTAACAAGTGGTATCAGAGCTAGGCTCTTGTGTAAAGAGCTTAGCAGCTTCAAGAGAAAGTGATGGCCTCTTCAAATGATCTTTATGAAAGTTCTTCTCTTTATAGACCTCCCTTCTTTAATGGGGATGAGTATGCTTATTGGAAAGAAAGAATGAAAATTTTTATTGAAGCTATTGACTTGGATGTGTGGGATGCTGTGAAAATGGTCCTTTTGTCCCCACACAAGTTGTAAATGGTGTAAGGATTAATACACCTAGAAGTGAATGGACGAATGATGATAAAAAGAAGGTCCAATATAATTTAAGAGCCAAAAACATCATTACCACTGCTTTGGGGTATGATGAGTTTTTTAGAGTCTCAAATTGTAAATCTGCCCAAGAAATGTGGGACACCTTACAAGTAACTCATGAGGGTACTAGTGAAGTGAAAAGATCAAGGATAAATACTCTCACTCATGAGTATGAACTTTTTAGAATGAACCAAGGTGAAAGCATTCAAGAAATGCAAAAACGTTTCACACATATCATAAATCATCTTGCTTCATTGGGAAAGACTTTTCCTAATGAAGATCTTATTAACAAAGTGTTAAGATGTTTGAGCAGGGATTGGCAACCTAAAGTGACGGTTATTTCGGAATCAAGAAAACTAGCAACAATGACATTGGCCACACTTTTTGGCAAGCTTCAAGAACATGAATTGGAATTGAAGAGACTCAACCAAAATGAGGAGCTTGACAAGAAAAAGAAGGGAATTGCTCTCAAGGCCACCTCCTCTTTGATCAATGATGATGAAGATGATGATGGAGATGGCTTGGAAATTAGTGAAGAGAATCTTGGCCTACTAGTAAAGAAGTTTGGAAGATTCTTCAAAAAGAATAGAGCTCAAGGAAGACCTCCCTTTTCCTCAAAGAATGCCTATCACAAAAGGGAAGGAACTTCAACCACTCCTAAATGCTATGAATGTGGAGAATTGGGTCACATGAAGATGGAGTGCCCAATCTATCAAAGGAAAGTAGAGAAGTATGAAAAGAGGTACTCAAAGGAAAAGAAAGAAAGAAGAGCCTACATAGCTTGGGATGATAATGACATGGATTCAACCGATAACTGGACAATGAGGAAGCCAATCTATGTTTCATGGCTAGAGGAGAAGAGGAAGATGAAGATGACATGGAGGTAACATCCACAAATTTTGAATCAAATTCTTCTCCTTCATATGATGAATTGCAAGATGCATTTGAAGAATTGCATAATGAATCTATGAGACTTGCAAAACTCGTTTCATCATCCAAGAAAACAATTTCCTTTTGAAAACAAGATCTCTATTTTAAACAAGGAAATCGAGGAACTTAAAATTGAAAATGAAACTCTTGGACTCATTGATGCAAATTCCTCATGCATGACATGTTCTTTACTTGATAATGCATCTACATCCATTTCTTGCTCATCATGTAAAACTTTTGAAAAGGAAATTGAAGATTTGAAAAATACTCTTTCAAAATTTACCCTTGGAAGAGATAATTTGAACATATTGCTTCTAAATCAAAAATGTGTGTTTCAAAAGGCTGGTTTAGGGTACAATCCCAAAAATCAACAAAAACTTTACAAGAATTTCTTTGTTCCCTCAAGTTCATCAACAAGTCCTTTTATAAAATGTTTTCATTGTGGCAAGAAAGGACATAGTGCATCAACTTGTAATGTAAGGAAGAATATCAATAACAAGATTGGAACTAAAATGGTTTGGATCCCTAAGGGCACCTTGCCTAACACTAACACACAAGGACCCAAGAGAATCTGGGTACCAAAGTCAAAAATTGAAGTGTGTTGTAGGTATGCTTGAAGGCCAAAGAATGGACTTTGGAATCTCAATAAGTGGTGAAAGCAAGCACAAGATCAGAAATTACTCCAAGTTCTCTTCCTTGTCTCCAAGAAGCTTGGACTTGCAATCTTTGGATAAGTGGAGATCTATTCTATGCCTTAACTTGTTTTAAAATTGTATTTCTCTAAGCTTTATATCTTGAAAATATCTTTATATGCAATAATATGCTTGATAGGTTCATTTCTTGTTTGAAATAGCATATTTGATATAAAACATCTTTGAACTTGGCATATTGGATCAATCATGCATCTAAACTCTTGTAATACAATTTTGATGCATAATTTTCTGCATAATGTGTCATATGCTGTATAATATGTGATTTTCTGCAAAATGATGCATAACTTGTCACTTGTATGGCACAATGTCACAATCTTCCGTATAATCTCATTTCTGCTGCATAATGAACTCAATTGCTGCATAAAATGCACCTTTTTTGCACAATGCATGATCTTAAATGTATAATCTGTTTCTTTTGCTGCATAATGTGCTATTGTGATGCATAACATGCTACCTTGCTGTATAATCATGACATTTTTGTTGCATATCATGATGGTTCTTGATCATATTTGAAACCAATACTGACTTGAGCGTTGGAGATTCCCCTTAAGTTATTTTGCAGGTACTACATCATGACAAAAACCCTCAAAAAGTTCAAAAACTTCACCAATCCATTAAAAGGGTGTAATTCTTGGTAAAAGTAGCATTTTCGCATGATCATATGTTTTAGATCACAATCCATCTGGATTATATGCCTACATGATGTTTGAAATTATTTTGGAATGCTTTGGAACAAATTTGAAAGGTTTAAAATTGATCTTTTTCTGTTTAAAATGCAAAATCTAAGTTTTAGTGAACTGGTAATCGATTACAACACCTTTGTAATCAATTACAAAGGCTCTGCCAAGCGTTCCAAGCCAAGTCGAGTCGCAGTGTCGATTACACCTCCAATGTAATCGATTACAACAATTCCAGAAGGCATGTAATCGATTACATCACATATGTAATCGATTACCAGGAATCCAGAACATGCGTAATCGATTACACAGACATTGTAATCGATTACACAGGGTTTTAAAAGGCAAAAATTCATGGGTTATACCTTTTTATCTGCCATCAAGCCTTTTCATGATGCTTTCCTTATGCTTAATCTTTATCTAACCCCATTTGCTCTTGTATATGACTCTGAATTCTAGGCATAAATGATAATTATTATCTACGATTTCTTTTTCATATGCATTTGCTATTGGCATCACAAATTGTTATGCTAAACCATTCATACTCTGATATTGATCTTGCTGGGCTGAAATGTTTATACAATGCTGAATGCTTATGTTGTTTTTGATAATGCCAACGGGGGAGAGATTAGTGAAATATGTTGCATGTGTACGGGGAAGCTTTGCACTTTTACGTGAAAATCATTTATCCTATCTCATGCATACATTACGGGGAGAATTGCGCTTAAATCTCGATGAATAATATGCAAATATTTCTCTATTTTCAATGCTTATTTTGTCATCATCAAAAAGGGGGAGAATGTGAATGCTTATGTCATGAAGCATATCAAATAAGTTTTTGATGATAACAAAGCCAAGAGAAGAAGACCAAGATCAAAAGAAAAGACCAAGATCAAAAGAAAAGTTCAAGATCAAAAGAAAAGATCAAGACCAAGAGAAGAAGACCAAGATCAAAAGAGGTATATTAGATATAGGTCTTAGAACATCAATGTGAAATGCTCTCAAGGTATCTCAATTATATTCAAATGGTTTTTCAAAGATCTCATAAATCAACTTGTTTTCAAAGTTCATATTTTAAAGAAATGTTGATTTCAATCTTGGATTATGGTAAACATTTGCAAATCTTGTTTTGTCCAAGTACCCAAATGATAAAAATGGCCTAGAGACTTAATTGGGATTGAAAAATGTGTCAAAGTGGAAAGTAATCGATTACACACTCTTGGTAATCAATTACCAAGCAAGTCAGAGAAGTTGTAATCGAATTACACAAAGTCATGTAATCGATTACCATGTTCCCAGAAAGCCAAGAACACGACCAAAAGGGCCATGTAATCGATTACATCAATATTGTAATCGATTACCATGAAGTCAGAGGGCGTGTAATCGATTCACAGGTTATGTAATCGATTACCACAAGCCCAGAAAGCCAAGAACACGTTCTAACTGTTATGTAATCGATTACGTAACCCCATAATCGACACGCAGATTCGACAAGCCCAACGGCTATATTATTTGGCTTTTAATGTTGCCCATTAAAGCCCCCAACGGCTCTTTTGTTCCAATAACTTATAAATACTCATCTTGGGGCATCATTTGTGGTTGAACAACACTTGAGAAACATCTATCAATTGCTTTAATCCGAGAATCATCATTAAAATCTCCTTTGCTCGTTTTTTGTATATATTGTTGAGATATTCTTGAAGAGCATTATAGGGCTTCAATTTATACCATCTACTCTTGTGAGAGTTTTCATTTTATAAACACTTTGATTCTTTGTAAAGGGGGTGAGGCATCCCTCTAGAGAAAAGAGAGTGAGGTATCTCTCAAAGTTTGTAAAGGGTGAGGTATCCCTTGTTGAAGGTGAGGCATCCTTCAAAGGTTGTAAAGAGGGTGAGGTATCCCTCTAGTGAAAATGGTGAGGCATCCCTAGTTTGAGGCTCAAGCTCAAGGGTGAGGCATCCCAAGGAGTTGAGTGCTCTTTTGTGTAAAGGTTTTCAAGCACCCGTTCAAGCTTGAAGTTTAGTGGAAAATCTCGAGTGGAAAATCTCGAGTGGTTTGCTTGAGGACTGGACGTAGGTCACAAGTGGATTGGTGGCTGAACCAGGATAAATCTTGTGTTTGTTCCTCTCAACTCTATCTCTTTACTTTGTGCTTTAATTATATATGCTTGAGTTGAGTTTGATATCTTGCTTTGCTTGAATTCTTTCTATCTTGGGTTGTTTATTTTTGAGTGAAGTATTCAATCTCATTTATCCATTCACCTCAATCATCCAATAGCTTTAACGAAAATTGTCAATCAAACGTTTTGCGAAAGATTTACAAAAATATTTTACATACTCAATTCACCCCCTCTTGAGTATTGAGGCCACTTGGTAACAAGAAAATGTCAAGTTTTGAAACGTTGATTTACATCAATGAAAAAGTGATTTTATGAATTATATTTTGAAAAAGAATTTCTTGAGTAAAGAACTGTGGAAAAATATTTTCTTGAGTAAGAAAATATATTAAATGAAGTGTAAAGTTATATTATTTTGAGAAAAGTTAAAAAGGAATTTTTAAAGGTCAAGAAATATTTTCGGTAATGAAATTGTGGTGAAAAATTATTTACGTATCTTAAAAATGTGATTTTTAAGTTACATAATATGGAAAAATATTTCTACGCGATTTTAAATACGTTAAAATATTTCTACGCGATTTAAATTACGTTTAAATATTTTACGTAATCTGAATTACTATTGAAAAATCACTACGTGATGGAAAAATGATGAATTATTTTTACGTGATTGTGAAAATAGCGAAAAATCGTTATGTGATTTGAAAAGTGTTTTAAATATTTTGAGAATGATGAAAAATGATTTATGCGACTTAAAAGAATGATTTTTAAGTTACGCGATTTTGAAACAAAGTGGAAAAATACTATGCGATTTTGAGAAACGATATTTTTACGCGATTAAGAAAAAAAACGTTAAAAAATTAGTACGTGTTTTAAAAGTGCAACAAGAGTTGCAGGTATTTTGAAAACGTAATGAAATGTTATCAGATTGTGAAAACGTAATGTAAGTGTCACGGATTGTGAAAATATAAATGTAAACGTTTCAGATTTTGAAAACGTAACATAAGTGTTACGATATTTTGAAAACGTAATATAAACATTTTGGAATTGTGAAAACGTAACAGAAACGTTTTGGAATTGTGAAAATGAAACGGAAATATTACACAATTTTGAAAACACGACGAAAGTGTTTTATAATTATGAAAATGTGATAACATGATTTTTGCTGTTGAAAATACAGTATAATTTGGTGCATTTTATATGCATTGGAAAAAGGTGCTTGTGATTGGATTTGGTGCATTATACATGCATTGGGAAAAAATATGCGTTAAGGCATATGATACATTGAACAAACGAAATTGAAAAGATTTGGCCCTTTGGGGTTGGACTTGCACGGATATATTCGTGCATTGTATATGGCCCTTGTGGTCGAAGAGGGAATGAGAATTGATAGTGAGGTCTATGATGGATCTTGGGGGCGTCGAGGCGCGGCGGTCGACCAGTGGACAGCTGGCGAGTACCCTGTGCCACTTGGCTATGCAGTCCGTTGCAACGCATTGACGATACCCGACAAGAACACGATTCTTTTCAACAACTGGAAGATTGTCTTTGGGCTAAGGCTGACAATTGACAGAGCATTCTCCTCGAAATTGTGAAAACCTCCATGGAGTTGTTTTTGAAAAACTGAGTCTTTGTGCACATGCATAATCTGAACATTTTATATCTGCATGATATATTAATTGAGGGATATTGGTTATGACAATTGTTTTGAATACTTGGATGATGATAATGATAATTAGAACATTATTGTAATTTGTTGTTTATGATAATTAAACTAATAAATGATTAGATGATGATAGTTGATTAATGCTGATAGCATGATTATGGTATGATCTATCTGTATGATATGCTGTTTGTGTTATCTCTATACTGCCATGTTGGTATTGGCGTAGGTGATCTCACCTCTTTGTTATGTTGTTTTGCTGTGTCTGTACTGTTAAAATCAAATATTAGAAGGATCGAGTTGTCTTAGACATAACGGGCAATGGATACTTTGATTGGTGACAACAATAAGGAGTGGACATTCAAGACTCGAAGGTGTGCAGTGTTGACAAAGAACAGATGTAGAACAGATGTCTGATGCAACAAGATGGATACACAACAGAATAAGTATGTTAAGTTTTAACGTTAGTGTTGTACCGTGCTATTAAGTAGAACCCGTCATGGGGTTTGCTACTGTTAAAAAAAAAGAGTCTGTTAGTTTTATATTTCTCTTTAAATTATGAGATATTAATTAGTGTCAATATTGCATAATGAATAGTTAAAATATGATTTTCAATATTACCTAATATTTTCAGTAAATTTATGTTTCAGTAAAGAAGAAATTTTAAAACCCACTTTTTATAACTCAAACCTTGTGTGAACTTCTTTACAGATTTTGAGTCGGGAGTCAGACATGTGATACCCTAGGGAGGGTGTTACATGTAAGGTTATCGGGTTAGGTCTTGAACACCTCTAGTGCACAATGGAGGACTAGTATTGTTTAGAGCGGAGATCAAAGTTGAATACCTGATCACGTCTCCAAGCGATGAATGATGGTGAATTCCTCCTTGGTGCAGTGGCAATAGCGGCAGAGTGAAGGGGTGGTGTACCTACAAGGCACTTCGATGCTTAAGTTAGGGATGTGCATTAAGAGAGAAGAATGTATGAGAGCCTATGCATACATGAGTAGTTTATCCTTGTATTTATAGAGGGGGTTGCTTGTAAGTTAAGTAGTATTTGAAGAGATACTGTTATAGGGGGATTAAGATAAGTTAGTTATCCATAAATAAGATCCTTAAATCTCCTAATCTATAAGGGGTTTGTTAGGATAAGATGACAAGTAGTTATACAGCTAGCAATTACATATGAGAACTCTTACAACTAGAGGCCACAATTGGGCTAGCAATGTTGGGTCGCTTACATTGGGCTTGGATCTGGGATGCCAATCCAGAATAGTTACCCTCATCTTGGTGCTCAGATATACAATGGAGTGTCAAGATACCCCATTCAGAGGCCAATAGTGCTCCTAAGTGGCTCCAGTACTCAAGAGAGGGGTAAATTGAGTTATAAAACTTTTCGCAAATACTTATAAAACAAATTTCGTCAAAGCTAAATATTAAGAACGATATGAAAAAGAAGAAAATAATTGAAAGCTTTAAGCGCAACAAATTAACAGATAAGAAATAATAATAAAATTGAAAAAGATAAAGATGAGAAGAGCAGGCGTGATATTTATCCTAGTTTAGCCACCAAACCACTTGTGGCCTACGTGCAGTCCTTGAAACACAATTCGAGATTTTTCACTATCAATACAAGCTTAAAATAGGTGCTTGCAACCGTTACAAACTAGAGCGCTCCTCACACCTTGGGATACCTCACCCTTGTGCTTGAGCCTCAACTTTCAGGGATACCTCACCCTTACATAAACCTTTAGGGGATACCTCACCTTTGTTACAATACCTTTCAGGGATACCTCACCTTCTATACATACCTTTGAGGGATACCTCACCTTCTTTACAATAGAGCAGAAAGTAGATAAAGAAAAACTCTCATACAGAGCAAATAATACAATTTCAAGCACTAAGAAAGCTCTTTAAGAATATCTCAAAGTTTTAGCGAAAAGAGCACAGAAAATATGAGAAAATTATAAATCACATTTTCAAGCAAGCAAAGAATGATTCAAATAGTTAGGCTTGTTGCAAAGATGACCCAAAGTCTCTATTTATAGAGCTTTGAAGAAAAGAGTCGCTGGATGCAATTAAATCATGTAATAAATGCAAATATGGTCATTTGTTTCTCAATTTGTAACACATGTTTATTTGAATAACCTTTGTGTTATTCAAATAACACGTTTTTAAAACCCTCGAGAAAACCAGTTCTGATAAATGTTATTCGAATAGCTAGTGAGTTATTTGAATAACTCTGTTTAAAATCATTTCAAAGAAATAGGGTTATTCGAATAACCATAGGGTTATTCGAATAACTCATCTTATAAAAGTCATTCTGAAAACCTTCTATTTGAATAGTAGTGGTGCTATTCGAATAGCACCTTTTTAAAAGAGAGACGTGCAGTAGGACTTTGAAAACGTTATTCAAATAACTTATAAGTGTTATTCGAATAACCCTATTAAAAGCCTGTTTTTCTAGACTTGGTTTATTCGAATAAAGAGACGTTTATTCGAATAACCCTGTTAAAAACCATATGAAAAAGCTTTAGAAAACTGCCCAAGTGGTTTCCAAAAACATCAAAACATTTTAATTAATGTCAAGGTTATTTTGAAATTTGGGTTTCTTTGGTTAAGACTATTTTTCTCTTTTCTTGCAAAATCAATGAGATATCCAAGAAGGCTTCGTACAAAAAGACTCTAAGTCCTAAAGCTATTCTTGCAGGTCTTGGATTTAGTCTTATCATCATCTTCATCATGTTTGTTATCATCAAAACTATTATCAATGCCAGCTACTCAATTACATTCTCCATTTTTTTTTATGATGACAAACTAATATTTGATAAAAGAATTAGTTCAGATAAATTAGAATTCACAAAGTTAATTTGAGAAACTTACTCCCCCTCTTTTTCGTAAGAGGTGATTATATCAGAGATGTGCGCAGCTCCCCCTTACTTTTGGAATCCAATTTCTCTTTTTAATTTTACCTATCATTTCTCAAATAAACTCAAATTTTTCTCCCACTTTTAGAAACAAAAAGATGGTGTAAGTGAAAGAATAGAGCTTAAATAGAGTATGTTCCAGTCCAACAAGATATATTCATTCATAGCATACTAGAATAGCAACAAAGTGTAATATTATAATTTTAACAAAGTGAACACATTATTCAACACATTAACTACAAGCAAGTTCAGAAGAACATATATTCATTCATCGATCATCAAATTATATTATATAGTCATCAAAACAGCCATTTACATTTGCAGTCTAATGATATTTGTCAATTTCTTAGTATTCTGCCATAGATAAAAAAAATCATATATATTAAACATTTACCTTAATGAAATATGCTATATGAATCAGAGCATTGTATAGAACTAACATTATCTACCCTATATACAATGACAAAATTAGCAAGTTAATATCCATTTTAGCGCTCTGTCAATGTTAAACATATTACTCATGTAAGGAAAATATTTAATTATTTAAGATCAATTTATCAACAAGTATCTTACAATTCATAGCATATAAAATACTATAATAGCTTGGAAATAGAGATACTTATCGAGTTAGGAAAAGAGTGATGCTTCTTTAGAATATTCTTCATTTATTGGTCCTCTATTCTTCATTTATTTCTCTCAAGTTGAATAATATTTTTCCATTTAAATGTTTGCTTGAGGTAGTTATCACCTTACAACACAATTTAAAGTACTTTTCTTTGGTATCCATCAATTTTTGGATCCATAGAGGTTAGTCATTATGCCAAACTCATAAGACAATAAGCATTCAAAACAATAAGGCAAAACAACAAATGAGTTCACAAGGGCAAAAGATATTTTATTTCATTGATCAATTTATCCGAGTACATATATTTATCAAAAGAATAACTAATTACATTATTGTATAAAAACAACCAATAAAAACAGAACAAAGATTCAAGGATTCAAAGATTTTGTATTCTTGTGAAAGTAATCACATAAATTCAGGCTCAAATGAAATAAGATGTATTTCAGTAAAAGCATGTTATTCATAGAATCAAATTGGCCAATTATATTTATATCAAAATAAGACAGAACATAATTGAGATCAAGCCCGTAAGCTTGGCTTTCTACCAAGGTTTATTCGAATAACACCATGGTTATTTGAATAACCAGATAAGGACAAAAGCCCCTGTGAAAGCATTATTGAATGGGCTTTTACTTATTCGAATAGGACAAAATGAGAAAAACACAAGTTGATGTTGCTATCTTCAGGTTATTCGAATAAAGGTGTCTTTATTCGAATACACACATAAAAGCACAAAAGCACATGCAACATACTTATTCAAATAAAACATGGTTTATTCGAATAAGACGGAATCAAATACTGTGGGGAATAAATTTAGAGAGCAGGTTATTCGAATAAGGGAAGGTCTATTCGAATAGACCAGATATCAGATATAATAATTGTGGTTGCAGGTTCACAAGTTATTCGAATAAATTGAATTTTATTTGAATACCAAAGATGTAAAACCCAAATTTTTGAACAGCCAACTGTGTTTATTCGAATAGCTACTGAGTTATTCGAATAAACTTATCAAAAAAACATCAGTAAACACATTCAGAGTTGTAATTTAAGAACGGGAAGCTTACCCAATGATGGTTTACCTACAAAATAAATTTTGGGAATATCTCTGATGCTCAAGTCAATTATAAATCAAGATTAATAAATCAATAATTAAGCAATAAATACAAGCATAATGTATATATGTACTTGAATCCAAAAAGAAATGTTTTAAGCATTTTAAGGCATGATTGAAGTCTATCAAGAAACATATGATTATCATCAAAACTTATATAAGCATCTCGGGCAAATAATGATCATGTTAGGTAAGTTATATCAAGTAAGAACTTATAGTATGCACATTTGTTTTAAGTTTCATGTAATGAAGTTCAAAGACAAGTTCAAGGCATAATATGAATCATTTTCAAGATATGAACATATCAAGCAATATCAAACAAGGAGACACATAATACTTATGAGCATGTGAATTTTAATAAAAGATAAATGGTCATATGGTCAAGAACAAAGATATTACCATAAAACAGGTTATTCCAAATAAGATGTGTACTCAGCTAGCATATTCAAGACATGTAGAAATATTTACAAAACATAAAGCTAGAAAAGCATAACACATGTTTCCACTTATCCAAAGATTGCAAGTCCAAGCTTCATAGAGATTAGGAAGATAGCTTGAAATTATTTCCGATCTTGTGCTTGCAGTAGCCACTTTCAAAATGCCACAGTCAACTCTTGACCTTCAAGCACACCTACAACACACTGCAAATTTTGACTTTTGATACTCAAGTCTTATTGGGTCCTTGTGTGTTAATTTTGGGTATCATACCCTTAGGAACTCATACCATTTTGAAAGTGGAGGGTTGTGTTAGGCAGTCGACAACCAACGTAAAACTTTGTCGAATCTTTATGACATGGATCAAAGAAGTAATTAGGAAGAGAGCTTGAAACTATTTCCGGTCTTGTGCTTGCAGTAGCCACTTTCAAAATGTCACAGTCAACTCTTGGCCTTCAAGCACACCTACAACACACTTCAAATTTTGACTTTTGGTACCCAAGTCTTCTTGGGTCCTTATGTGTTAGTTTTGGGTATCGTACCCTTAGGAACCCATACCATTTTAGTTTCAATTTTTGTGTTGATATTTTTCCTTACATTACATATTGATGCACTATGTCCTTTCTTTCCGCAATAAAAACATTTAATAAAAGGACTACTTGAAGTACTAGAATGAACAAAGAAATTTTTATAAAATTTTTACTGATTTTTAGGATTATAACCTATCCCAACTTTTTGAAGAATAACTTTTTGTTTTCCCAACAAAATATTTAAATTATCTCTTCCAAAAGTGAATTTAGAAAGGGTGTTCTTTAAGTCTTCAATTTGTTGTATGGTACTTAATGTTGGGCGGTCAAAAGCCAACAAGAGCACAAGATCAGTATCGTGGAGATGAGGATGTTGTGTTGGATGTGTGGCCATACGAGACAAGATAGGATTAGGAATGAATGCATTAGAGAGAAAGTAGGGGTAGCACCTATTGTGGAAAAGATGAGATAATCTCGCCTTAGGTGGTTTGGACATGTAAGGAGAAGACCCGTAGAAGTCCCTGTAAGAAGAGTAGATCGGGTGGAGAATAACCCAATAGTTAAAGGTAGAGGAAGACCAAGAAAGATTATATGTGAAACGGTTAAAAATGATCGAGATTTGAATGGCATTTCTGAAGACTTAGTTCATGATAGGACACAATAGCATCGTTTGATCCATGTAGCTGATCCCACCTAGTGGGAAAAAGCTTGGTTGTTGTTGTTGTTCTTTAAGTCTTCAATTTCTTTTTCAAGAGCTTGACAAGATGAACAAGATGAAGATGTAGAAGCATGTGAAAAACAAGTTGTGCATGAATCAATTAATCCTAATATTTCATTTTCAATTTTTAATTCTTCAATTTCTTTGTTTAAAATTAGAATTTGGTTTTTCAAAGAAGAAATTGTTTTCTTAGATGAAGAAATTAATTTTGTGAGTCTTATTGATTCGTCATGCAATTCTTCGAAAGCATCTTGTAATTCATCATAAGAAGGAGATAAGTCAAAGTTAGAAATTACCTCAATGTCACTTTCTTGTTCTTCTTCTCTTTTGGCCATAAGACATAGATGGGTTCCCTCGCTATCTAAGTTATCAGTGGAGTCCATATCATTATCATCCCATACTATATAGGCTCTTCTTTCCTTGGAGGATTTCTTTTCAAATTTCTTCATCTTCTTTTCATAAATTGGGCACTCCATCTTTATGTGACCCATTTTTCTGCACTCGTAACAAGTTGGAATTGAAGAAGTTTCTTCCCCTTTGTGATGGGTTTTCTTTGGAGGGAGAAACAGTCTTCTCTGAGTTCCTTTTTTCTTGAGAAATTTTCTAAACTTTCTCACTAGAAGACTGAGATTTTCTTCATTTAGCTCAAGATTATTTGTGTCTTCTCCATTGTCTTCTTCATTGTCAATAGTGGAGGAGGTGGCTTTAGGTGCGATCCCCTTTTTCTTCTTATCATTTTCTTCACTTTGGTCAAGCCTGTTAAGTTCTAATTTGTGCTCTTGAAGTATTCCAAAAAGAGTCGCAAGAGTCATAATTGCCAAATTTCTTGACTCTGAAATAGCTGTCACCTTAGGCTGTCAAATCCTGCTCGAACATCTCAACACTTTGTTAATCAAATCTTCATTGAAAAAATTCTTTCCTAATGATGCAAGATGATTTACGATGTCGGTGAACCTCTTTTGTATTTTCTGAATGCTTTCTCCTTAGTCTATTCTAAATAATTCATATTCGCGAGTAAGAGAATTTATTCTCGACCTCTTTACTTCACTAGTACCCTCATGGGTAACTTGTAAAGTATCCCACATTTCTTTAGTAGTTTTGTAATTTGAAATTCTAAAAAATTCATCATACTCCAAAGCAGTGATAATGATGTTTTTAGCTTTCAAATTATGTTGAACTTTTCTTTTATCATCATTAGACCATTCACTCCTTAGTGTTTTAGTCTTTACACCATTGACCTCTCGCATTAGGGGTGCACACGGGTCGGGTTTGGGGAGAAAAAATGTCCAAACTAATTAAACGAAGTCGGGTCAGTTCGGGTCGGTTCCAGGTAAATTTTTTTGGATAACCCGACCCGACCCGATGATAATCGAGTTGGTTCGGGTCAGGTAATCGGGTTAATTAAATTTAAAAAAAAGTTCTATTTTTGGGTGGTCGGGTTAGGTGGTTGGATTGGTCGGGTTGTGAATATTTCCTAATAGAAATTACCCAAAACAACGTCGTTACTTGGGTCATCGGGTCGGGTCATCGGGTTAAATTATTTAACCCGTCACCCGAACCAATTAAAAATTAGGTTAATCGGGTTTGGCCCGAACTAACCCGATGACCCGACCCAGATATATTATATCGGGTCGGTTTGGGTTGGTCGGGTTCACGGGTCGGGTCGGACCCGTGATCACCCCTATCTCACATAAGTATAAATGTGTCGTTTTCGACAGCATCCCATACATCTAGATTAATAGTTTCGATGAAAATTTTCATTCTTTCCTTTTAATATGCATAACCTTCCCCATTGAAAAAAGGTGGTCGGTTTATGGAAGTTCCTTATGAAAAATCATTTGATGAAGCCATGTTCTCTTGAAGCTGCTAAGCTCTTTATACAATAGTCTAGCTCTGATACCACTTGTTATCAAGTAGCTCCAGTACTCAAGAGGGGGGTGAATTGAGTTATAAAACTTTTCACAAATACTTATAAAACAAATTTCGTCAAAGCTAAATATTAAGAAGGATATGAAAAAGAAGAAAATAATTGAAAGCTTTAAGCATAGGAAATTAAAAGATAAGCAATAATAATAAAATTGCAATAAATAAAAAGATAAAAATGAGAAGAGCAGGCACGATATTTATCCTGATTCAGCCACCAAACCACTTGTGGCCTACGTCCAGTCCTTGAAACACAATTCGAGATTTTTCACTATCAATACAAGCTTAAACCAGATGCTTGCAACCGTTACAAACTAGAGCGCTCCTCACACCTTGAGATACCTCACTCTTGTGCTTGAGCCTCAACTTTCAGGGATACCTCACCCTTACATAAACCTTTAAGGGATACTTCACCTTCTATACAAACCTTTGAGGGATACCTCACCCTCTATACAATAGAGCAGAAAGTAGATGAAGAGAAACTATCACACAGAGCAAATAATACAATTTGAAGCACTAGAAAGCTCTTTAAGGATATCTCAAAGTTTTAGCGAAAAGAGCACATAAAATATGAGAATTATAAATCACATTTTTAAGCAAGCAAAGAATGATTCAAATAGTTAGGCTTGTTGCAAAGATGACCAAGGTCTCTATTTATAGAGCTTTGAAGAAAAGAGTCGTTGGGTGCAATTAAATCATATAATAAATGCAAATATGGTCATTTGTTTCTAAATCTGTAACTCGTGTTTATTCGAATAACCTTTGTGTTATTTGAATAACACGTTTTGAAAAGCCTCGAGAAAACTAGTTCTGATAATTGTTATTCAAATACCCAGAGAGTTCTTTGAATAACTCTTTTTAAAACCATTTCAAAGAAACATGGTCTATTCGAATAACCATAGGGTTATTCGAATAACTCATCTTATAAAAGTCATTCTGAAAACCTTCTATTCAAATAGCAATGGTGTTATTCGAATAACACCTTTTAAAACAGAGACGTGCAGCAGAACTTTGAAAACATTATTCAAATAACCTATAAGTGTTATTCGAATAACCCTGTTAAAAGTTAGTTTTTCTAGACTTGGTTTATTCGAATAAAGAGACATTTATTCGAATAACCCTATTAAAAACCATTTGAAAAAGCTTTAGAAAACTGCCTAGGTGATTTCCAAAAACATCAAAACCTTTTAATTAATCTCAAGGTTATTTTGAAATCTAGGTTTCTTTGTTTAAGACTATTTTTCTCTTTTCTTGTAAAATCAATGAGATATCCAAGAAGGCTTTGTACAAAAAGACTCTAAGTCCTAAAGCTATTCTTGCAGGTCTTGGACTTGGTCTTATCATCATCTTCATCATGTTTGTTATCATCAAAACATTATCAATTCCAGCTAGCTAATTACAAATAGGAGCGTTTGATGCCCTCATGCACTAGGATTCGTCTTGAGGCGTAAAGCCCGAGATCCACTTTGTGATAGGATGAGTTTTTAGCTTTCCTCCAAGATCTTGTGTGAAAGACTCTCTTAAGTAGTTGTCCCCAGTGAGGGGTGCTTTCTGAGATTCGCCATGTAGAGTCATAATACTCGCCTCCCTAAAGACCATTGTGGCATTTGTGCTGGGGTCCACCTAGTAATGGTATGTGACAGGCACCGAGATTCAGAATCTCTTGAAATTAGTCACTTCCATGTCAAGCTTGCTTGGAAATTTAAAGTGTCTTAGGCTGTGATCTAGGATAGTATCTTCTTTGGTGGATGGGATCTATTGATAAAATTCAGGATCCATTATCAGAGGTAAGACTCTATTAGGGATCAGGCGTTGTGCTCTTTGAGGTGAGCGACATTTAGTCTGTCAGTGACGCTTCATTTAAGGCTAGGGCCATTTTGTCTGCTATTGGCAGTTTCTTGAAAACACGTGGTGCTTGATGGCAGGGTGTCGTCATTTGGTTTGCGTACTACCATCATTTCAAACGTTTGGAGAATTACCAGCATGCCCTTGCCATTATTTCCTACAAATAGGGAAGTGGGTGAAGACCTCCCACTTTTATAGCACTCTGAGTCTTCTAAAAAACTTTCTAGAGATTTAGGTGATTTATGGAGAGGATTTTATGGTGGTGCACGACAGTGCTTGTAGCGGTGTTTTGTTACAGAACTTCCAAACCAGTTCCCTTTTGCTTTTGAGTCATTCATTTTCGTCCTAGGTACTCCCTTTTGCTTCTCTTCACTATTTTCCCTTTTTTTTAACCCAAAAATAGCAAAGATTATAGAGGTAGGGAGTGTTAGGGAGGAAGGGGATTCACTATAAATTCTCTCAGAACCTCCACCACCATCACGCCATGAACGACGACGATGGTCCCAAAGGGGTGGCAACCCCATGAAGGCATAGAGGTTATGATCCTAATTTGAGGCTCAAGATGTGATCTTAAGACGGATGGAGGCAACTCGGTGCGAAATCACATGCAGGGTGCTCCTTTTGGATTTCAAGAACATGCGGAAGTTAGAACGCCAATTAGGAATTTCTAGTGATTCAAGTTCTGACGCTAAGAGCTTGGCCTTTGTGGGTGTTTATTACAAGATGTAGGAATCTAGTATGGGAAGGCGCAATGTGATTAAGACCTCATAAAGTGCATACTTGGCACCTCAGGATGCATAACTATACTAGTGGGTAGACAAAAAGGTTCTAGGGATACCTTTGAGGTTTGATACTGAAGCGATAGTAACAAACCTTCAATCATATTTGAGGTTAATCGCATATGGCCTCTAGGATGCTGAGTACGAGATACGCTATCCAGATAGTGAAGAATGTAATATCCTCCCTAACCTATTAACCTTAAAGATTGTTATAGTAACTTATTGACACATGTGTTAGTTACTTGTAAATTCTAGTAATTTTCTGAGTTAGTTTGGGTATAATGTTATAACACAGGACGTGAAAAATAGCTCTATTAGCTTAGAACTTAGCACAGACTACTTAGATTATGAAAATAAATATGAAAAATTTATTTCTAAGCCACAAATAATTAGAATGAGTTATGATAATTTTTGTGGAATTAAATAAATTAGTTTGGTATTTTTAATTAAATAGAACGAGTGTTTAAAAGTCAAATTAAATAAGAAAATAGCTTAGAAAATCATGAGATTTTGTGGAGAAGTCAGGTAGAGGATGGAGATTATTTTGGGAATATTTATAGGTTAAGGTAGATACTTGTACGCATATAAGTTTAACTACTTAGGCTCATTTTAACATAAGGGAGAGTAATGGAGCTTAGTGGTTGTCAATGGTGTATATAAATAGTTATTAAATGATGAGTGTAGGAATTAAATGAAGACCTAGAATTTTTTATGACACTATATCAAAGTATCCTTAAGAGATAAAACTCTTTTACCCACTGATGACAACACATTAAGTTTCAGTTTTTATCCTTATCTCTCCAACAATTTCTCCACCGCCTCACACTCTCACTTTTTCACTTCTCACTTCTCACTTTTCTTTTCTCTCCACTCACATATGTAAAAATACCAGTAGAAGAAAAGAGATAGGAAGGAACAAAGAGATAAGAAAGAAAGAAAGAAAGAAAGAAAGAAAGAAAGAAGAAGAAGAAGAAGGAGGAGGAGGAGGAGGAGAAACAAAGAGATAAGAAAAAGAAAGAAAGAAAGAAAGAAGAAGAAGAACTCTTTCACCCATTGATGACAACACATTAAGCTTTAGTTTTCATCCTTTTCTCTCCAACAATTTCTCCACCGCCTCACACTCTCACTTTCTCACTTTTCTTTTCTCTCCACTCACACATGTAAAAATACCAGCAGAAGAAAGGAGATAGGAAGGAACAAAGAGAGAAGAAGAAGAAGAAGAAGAAGAAGAAGAAGAAGAAGAAGAAGAAGAAGAAGAAGAAGAAGAAGAAGAAGAAGAAACAAAATGGGAAAAACAAGAAGCACCACCATCAACAAAGGAGTATAGGTAGGGTTTTTGTGCATCTCTACCATACTCATTGTAACATCCTCTTTTTTAGCATGCTAGGCTAGTTTATGGCTACAAAGGTAGCACAACACTTGCTTGACATATCTGTTTAATTTTGTGGCAAATTGAGTCAATTTATGCGCTTTGCTGCAACACAAAATGCGAAAAGTAGCTTAAAATGACTCGAAAAGTGGCATAAATTGCCTTATTAAGTGAAATAAATAAAAGAGAATTTATTTCTGGGTCACAAATAAGTGAAAGAGGATGTGGTAAAATTTTGAGAGTAAACTGAGTTAATTTGGTATTTTTAAGCACACTGAGAAAGTGCTTTAATACCGAATTAACTAGTAGCAGATATGGAAATTTAAGAAAATTGTGAAACAATATTTTAGATGAATCTTAGGATTTATTCTAAAGTTGTTGGAAGTTAAGAAATTTGATTTGGCAAAATGTAAGTGTTCTTAACAAATCAAGAAGTTTCAGCTAAACTTGGTTTTTATCCTTTAAAGGGCAAAATTGACTTTTCTTTCCTATTTTCTCTTCCTTTTCACGGCTGAGATAGGCAGAAAACAGAAAAGAAAAGAAAAGGAAAAGTAGGAGAATGGAGGAAAGGAGAAAAGGGAAGAGGAAGAAGAGAAATCAAAGGAGAACAAGAAGGCCACATCAAAGCTTGAGGGTAATATTGTCTACATAAGAGGTAAGAGAGCTTCTTACTCATCTTATGCATTTTGTTTCATCTTGTATGAGGCTAGGTTGTATGAGAAGAGAGAAATGGGTTTGAGAAACAAATCTGTTTTCCTTACTTGATTCTTAGTTCCAAGAGTTGAATTTTAGTGTTTTTAACTTGTTGAATGCATGGTTGCAAGTTTAGACTTTGTAGATATCCATGATTTCCTTTGAGAAGTAATTTAGGAAAATGAGTATTTCTTGCCTTGAGTTGAGCTTAAATCCATGTTTTGATGAGTTGAAATTGTTTCCCTTGTTGATGTTAAGATTATGAGACCCTATGGGTTGTTGTAGTTTGACTAAAGGGAGTTGGAATAGGTTTGCTACATGAGAAAAACCTATTTTTCTGGTTTTCTGTAGGATATAATCGATTACAACAACAACATAATCGATTACAAAGCCTCTGGAAAATGAGAAATATACGATGTAATCGATTACAAGAGTAATGTAATCGATTACAAGGTTTTTGGAAAGAATGTAATCAATTACGATAAGCCTCTGGATAGTATGTAATCGATTACAAGAGTAATGTAATCGATTCCCAAGCTTCTGGAAAACATGTAATCGAATACCATAATAGTGTAATCGATTACCAGACCCCTGTTTTGAGCAAAACAAAGTTTTCAGTAAAAAAGAATCAAATGTAAAACATATTTACGCTAGATGCAAGTATAATGAGTACGTTTTACATATTTACATGCATGAATCACTCTCTTATAGTTAAGTTGAGTTGAGTATGCTAGTTTTAGAGAAATACTCTATTATCTCATAAGTTGGGATCAAATGGAATGTTTAGCAAGAGTTAGTTCATTTATTTATTAAGTTGAACCATAACACACAATTCCTAACTAAGGGAGCAAGACAAGCCCCTTGACCTAGCAAAGGAGTGAGAAAAACACTTTGCTATGGTGGAGTTATGAGACAAGGGAGTGATAAAAATACCTTATTATGGTAAAGGAGCAAGAATAGCACTTTACCAAGTATGGTAGAGGAGTGAGAAAAACACTCTACCTAGGACAAAGTAGCGAGTTAAGCTCTTTGTCTAACAACATGAGGAGTGAGACAAGCACTCATATAAATGGTAATTGTAATATCCCGACATGTTAGGCTTGTATATAGTCTCAGAGGTACTATTATACTTGTATAATATGTCAGTCAAGTTTTGTGACAAACTTAGTTCATTTGGGCACTTTGGTGCAACTCAGAATGCGAAAAGTAGCATAAAATAACTCAGAAAATGACATAAATTGCCTAGTTAAGTGAAATAAATAAAGAGAATTTATTTCCAAGTCACAAATAGGTAGAAAAGGTGTAGTTAAAATTTGAGAGTAATCAGAGTTCGTTTGGCATTTTTAAGTATATTAGTTGTGTGTTTTAATGTCGGATTGACCTCTAGCAGATATATAAATTTCAGAAAATGGTGAAACAACAATTTATATGAATCCTATGATTTATTCTAAAGTTGTTAGAAGTTAGAACACATGATTGAGTAAAATCTAAGTATTATTAGCAAATATGAAGTTTCCAGTATATGGTTTAAGTAGCTTTGGTCTTATCTTTTGATCTTATTTTTCTCTTCTTCCATACATTTCACTTGTTGAAACAGAAACAGGAAACGAAAGATAGGGAAAAGAGGAAGGAAAGGGGAAAGCTCAAGAAAACCAAAGTGAAGGCCAAGATTAGAAGATTCCCATTAAAGAACTTGAGGTAGGGGTTATTTCCTTTAAACTCTCATCTCTTTCCTTTTTACCTCATGCTTGCTTGAGCATGTTTAGGTAAAGAATGAGTATTTTGAGTTGAGTTCTTGGAGCTCAAGTTCACATTTTGATGAAGTAAAAGAAAATTAAGAGTTAAAGCATGATTGAGGTGCATGAATTGAGTTGGAAAACCATGTAAGTTTGGTTTTAGAGGTGTGACATTGGTTTAAGAATCCAAGGGTATGATGGAAAGTTGTTGCATGTTCCATTCTGATTTAAAACAGCTCACATTATCGGTTAGGAAAGTATTCTAACCGGTTATGTGTTGGAGTAGAACGTGTTGATGTGTGCATTATGTAACACCCTCCTTAGAGAATTACATTTCAGACTAAAAATTATAAAGCTAAAATCAAGTCATAAATAATTTAATATTGTAATACCCGGGTTGTAAAATTTCTTTTCGCGGATAACATAAACTTAACAAAATATAGAAAACACAAAACATAGTAAACTGAATAATACACATTACAAATATGTAACATAGTTTAGTGACAACATAAAATACATAAAACTTATGTACTCAAAAGAATATGTACAGTTACCATAACAAAACATAATCTGGCCTAAGTCTAAACACTTGGAAGGAAGGGTCCTCCACTGGATCCTCCTCTGGATCCTCCTCGAAATCCTCAGCAGACAAATTCCTTAGTCAGGGCATGTCTCAACAGACAAGAGTCCGAGCAGACGATACCTCAGAATCCTTTCTATAAGTGTAATGAGGATCACCCCATAACTTCCTAACAGGCATATAAAACTCCAACTGTACAGTAGCATTAAAAGAAAAAGTAGCAACCCCATGGCGGGTCCAACTCAAAGATAGGGTAACATCCTCATGATACTCGATGCGCTCAGTGCCTAGATGGATGCGCCATGCGTCGATGCCTCCATGGAACTACACCCTAACGAAACCCAGAAGATTCCGCCTTGCTGCCATCACAGTCTTCATAGAGCATAAGTATAAAATAGAATAGACAACACAATATAATAAACATGTGAGATCCCTTACATCACATACCAGTATGGCAACAAAGAAACAGTAATCACAATAATGCCATTCAAATATAGAATCAACAAGTATAGTCATGATATCAATTAATAGATAATTCAACGAATGCATATCACAACAACATGTCTACTGACTATGCATATACACAATGGATCGACACCTACTCCATGGAGCTAAAGCCAACATCAGAGAGAATTGATCGGGAGATGTGTCCGTATATCGTCTGCCTCAAATCAAGTGCTACAACTTTCTCAGTGTACACATCATGGCTTATACAAGACATTCTATACCAGATCATGAAAAGGAATAGTGTCTCATCGAGATCGTCAGTGCATTTGCATCAGTTACCATGACACAATAGAGCTACTAACTGACCACTTGTGGAATTCCGCGCCCTGACACCCCCAAGATCAGTCATTGACCTTCACTACGCAATTCGCACATGCACTAAGGTGTAAATTCAATCTCCTTTGCATACAGCCTTAACAAACAAAGTCCCCATGACTTTCACAATGCATGATCAAATGACTCAATAAATCAACAATTATTAACAACGTGATTTCCACAAAACAAGCCACCACTGGGCTAAACCGTCTATTAATGTTCCGGGTCCAGTACGTTGGCCCGACTGAAATCTGTTGTTTTTCTTAATTGCAAAGTATTTTTATCGTGTTTTCATAATCGCATAACACTTTTGTTACGTTTTCAAATCGCGTGACATTTTTACGTCGTTTTTCAATCGTGTAAAAATTTTCAAGCATTTTTTTAATCGTGTAACTCAAAAATCCATATTTTTAAATCGTGTAACTCAAAAATTAACGTTTTTAAATTACGTAAGTTTTTATCAACACTTTTCAATCATGTAAAACGTTTCTTGACATTCTAAGATTAATTTTGAAACTTTTCCTGTTTAATATCAAATTTGAACCTTATTTCCAATGTTTTCTTACCAAATATCCTCTAAGTGGTATTTTCTAACATTTTTCACAAAATTTACATTATTTTTTATTTAATCAAAACATTTCAAAAATCCTTTTCCATTACCTTTATTAAAAACTTTCTTAAATGAAATACTTTAAATTTCAAACTATCTTTCAAACTTATTTCCATTCTTATGACTAAAAATCAATTCTTTTCCAACGATAAAAATTTGTTCATTTCCTTTTTCAACTTGTAAATCCCTAAATCATATTCTTGTCACTTAATCATCTAGGTTCAAAATCAATAAAATATTTTTGCCTGGGATACCCCATTTTGGACAAGATGGCCGTGAGCCATGTATGGTCATTGGGACCAAAATTTTGTCATTCCCATATAATATCAAAGCATGTCAAACATTCCAATCATCAATTCTTACCATAGCAATTTCATGCATACTATCAAAGCCATATAATCACACATAACCAAACAAGCATAAACCATTAAATTTACACAATCATGTGAATAAATCCTCATATGGATTTTCACCCACAAACACAAATTCTATTTCTCACCACCAAGTTAGTTGATGAGGTTAATCTCTCTCTTATCTTAGATGATGATCAAAAAGCTCCTTGGTTGCCTCCTTGGAAAACTTCTACCACCAAAAGATCCTTAAAACAAATAAACATTCAATTATTAAAATCTAAGGCTTGTAATAAGATGACCATGGATCAAGATTATGGTCTAGAACTTCGAAAATAAAATTAGAAGTGAAGATCAAGAACTTCACCTAAAAACCTTCAAAATTAAGCTTGGAAAAAAGTGATTGAAGATGGATGAATTTGAAGAAGATTACAACATGAAAGTGTCTTCAAATGGTGTTTAGATTCAAGATACAAGGTTGGTTTGAATTGAACAAGTTTGGAGAGTGTTTTGGAGGTGTTAGCCGAAATTCACTAAGGAGAGAAAATGAGAGAGTTTTGGTAGTTTGTTTCTTGAAAACAAAGGATGACAAGATAAGCTTTAGAGAGAAGAAGTAACCAATTTGTCTTCTTCAAGCTTGCCTTGGAAGCTTGTTTACCATTAGTTCATCATTTTTGAGTCATAGCCACCAAGTTGGACGTCCATCAAACTTAGATTGTAAGCTTGCTTTCCATTGGTCCAAAACAAGGTGAGTCATAAGAGATAATGACTAGGTTTATGACTAATCATCTAACTAGATCTTTATCGGTAGATATTAACCAATGGACAAAGGTTATTGCTAGCAAAACTAGTGTTTATTGTCCAATGGATAATAGAATGCACCTAGATTTTATCTGACATATAAAATCTCATAAAAAGAAAAATTTTGAAATCTATTTCCGATTTTAGGTTTAGTAAGCTCCCCCGACCCCGAGTTAACAGTCAAAATTTTTCTGGCCCCGAAAAATTTTATTTTTCCTGCACCGCCTCAAATACACATAAAGTCCAAAAATAATATTAAAATAATCAAAATAAATTAAATAATTCACAAAAATCACAAAAATCATAAAAATCAAGAAAAAGAAATTTCGGGGTGTTACATATTAATTTGTTAGAAGTTTAGCATAACCGATTATGTAAATATTAAAGTGGCTCGGACTTGTTATAATAACAACTTAGGAAAATAATCCAACCAATTATTCATAGTTCCATAATGCTTCTATAAAAGGTTGTAATTGATTATTGCATCAAGCTAATCTGTTATAAATACTTAGAAAACACGTTGAAACTGGAAAACAAAATGGGCTAACCGATTATAGTGATTATGTAATCGGTTAAAGGCCTAGCAAAATAGATTTTTGCTTCTTTAAGGTTCAAAGTAACCTTAGTCAAGCTATGTAATGATTATTAGTGATCCAATCAAGATAAGTGATAAAAGATATGAGCTCTACGAGCCCTAGATTCATTCTTAGTGCATAGTTACTTCTTTAATAGTTAAAGTTGAGTTTAAAATGCAAGTTTTAGACTAAAACTATTTCATCTCATTAAGTTGAGTTATAATTGAGTAATAGAGAATGAATCCCTTATTAATTATGGTTGACCCATAGAGAATGGATCCCTTATTAATTAATGTTTAACCATAGAGAATGGATCCCTTATTAATTAAGGTTGAATCATAATTTATCACAATTCCTAACTAAGAGAGCGAGGCAAGCCTCTTGACCTTGCAAAGGAATGAGTTGAATACTTTGCTTGAGGTGGAGTTGTGAGACAAGTATTAAGTTAAGTGATATTGATAACTTACATTTGTAAATACTTTTGTTTGATATCAATAGTAAGTTACAAGCTTATAGTTTATAAATTTTACTTAGTGTATTTTTATATTAGTACCGTGAGATATATGTTTTATTACTGAGAATTTTGTATTCTCACCCCGTTTATATTTCATGGTAAGCAAGACAAGATCCTTCCGAAGAAGTAAAGAAAAAGAACAAGAGAAAGAAGAAAAAGATCCAAGAATAGATAGTTTAGTTTTATGTTGTAACTTGCAACTCTTGTAATTTTTGTTACTTTGAGTTATATTTTACTGTATATATTACACAACGCCCATGAGGCTTTTGATATAATTATGTATAACTTCTATTTACGTGGCTCTACATATTTATTTATTTGTATAAATGATATGGGACTAGTTACTAAATAGGTAACAGTAGCATAACTAATATCAATTATCTTTGTGTATTCATGATATATCAAGATAATTATATTAGGGTGTTACATTATAGTATCATAACAGTTTATCCTGTTGAGCTGGGGTATAGACTGACTAGGTTTAGATAAGATAAGTTTTTCCGCTAACGTTATGCATTTCTTGTCTCTTTTGTGAGATGTTTTCATGACTTGGCCTTGTTTGAATGTTATTAGCTTCTGTTACACTATTACATGGTATTGAGATTGATCAACTCAATATTTAAGGTCTTGTGTATATAGGAAACTATGGCTTCTTCAAGGCACACTAGAAGAAACCAGGATTCTTCTGGTGAGAATCCTAGCATGGCTGAAGCAATAATGGCAATGGCCAAGGCTATACAAGAGCAAATAACTACAACAATAGGATGTTGGATAGGTTAGAAGCCAATCAACCTCAACAATAAGTACCTCCACCAGTACCACCTCCAGTGCAAGAGGTACCGGTGGGAAAGAATCAGCATTTTCAAGACCTTGTAGAGTTTAGAAGGTTGAACCCCCCAATGTTTAAAGGCAAGTACAACCCGGTGAAAGCTGATGAGTGGCTAACTAAAATAGAGAAGATTTTCAAAGCCATACAATGTTCTAATGAACAAAGAGTATCCTTCGCTAGAAGTGGAGGAATGCTAGAAGGTTGCTAGAAGTTACAGCCACACAGATTACATGGGAAGTATTCAGAAACACTTTCTTAGAGAAGTACTACCCAAAGTCAGTGCAAGAGGAAAAAAGAAGTAGAGTTCCTAAAGCTTAAGTAAGGAAGCATGACAATGGGTAAGTATAAGGCGAAGTTTGACGAGTTGTCAAAATTTTCACCTCAGTACAGGCTTAATCTGGATGAGAACTCCATGTGTGTCAAGTTTGAATCTGGATTAAGAGAAGATATTAGAAGGATGATATAACCCTTGGAGATCAAAGACTTCGCTTCTTTAGTGAACAAGTGTAGAATAGTGGAAAAGGGTTGTCTCCAATTCCAACTAGAGTAGAAAACAAAAAGCTCCCTTAAGTGAAAGAAGCTTGATGAGAAGAAAAGTACTCCTAAACTGGGTTACCCACAAGATAAAGGTAAACAAGTTCAAGGAAGAATAAGGGGACCTAAATGTCCTAAGTGTAGTAGATTACATGGGAATATGCCTTGCTTGGCAGGGCAATCAGTTTGCTATACATGTGGTCAGCCAGGGCATATGTTCAAGGAGTGCCCATAGAAACAAAAAGTAGTGTTTGTAACACCCCGAAAATTCATATTTTATTTATTTCGGTTAATTCTTAATTATTTTGAGTAATCCGACTCCACTTCCGTGAATTTTATAATTTTTTGTGACTTTTAAGAATTTTTTTGGGAGTTTTTATGTTTTTGATTATTTTAATATTGTTTTTGGGCTATATATAAGCCTTCGTATTTTATTTCTTTATGTCAATCCTTAATTATTTTTACTAATCTGATTTGATTTTCATGAGTTTCACAATTGTTATGATTTTTGTGAATTTTTGTGATATTTTAGACATTTTGAATATTTTATTATATTTTTGATATTTTGATATATTTTGAATATTTTAATACATTTGAGATATTTTGAATATTTTCTTATATTTATGATATTTTAGAATATTTTGAATATTTAATATATTTCTGATATTTTGGGCTGTGTGTGGGCCTGGGGACGGGCCCAGAAAAATAAAAATTTACTATGACCAGAAAATTTTGTACTGTTGATTTGGAGTCGGGGAATCTTACTAAACCCGAAACCGGAAACAGTTTTTGAAGTTTTTTTTATGCGATTTTATCTGACAAATAAAATCGGGATATGTTTTATTATCTATTAGATAATATTTTTCTTGGAAATATCTAGTGGATGATTCTAGACGCAAGCCTAGTCACCCACTCTAGAATGTTCTAGACGATGACTCATAGTTTGGTAACTCACCTAGGTGACTAGCCTAGTGACTCACATGTTCTAGACTATTCTAGAAGACTCTAGAAAGTGCCTCGTCACACGCCTAGTCATCAAGTACTTGAGTACTTGCTTTACATCTTGACCAATGAGGAGCTGGTCAAAGTTGGCGACTATGACTCATCGCGGAGGACCAATAGAAGCTTGACACGTGGTATGACACCTCAGCACCTGATGACTCGTCATGTTCTAGAAACGATGACTCGCCACATTCTGGAAGCTTGTAGAAACGCTGACTCACCCTGTAACTCACCGCAGTGAGTCACACGTTCCAGAAGGTTCCCTGACGACTCACCATGCTGACTCAGCGCTACGACTCGCCATGCTGACTCAGTTGTTCTAGAAATCTCTATGGTGACTCATCACGCTGACTCATCGTAGTGAGTCGCATGTTCTAGAAACTTCTCTTTGATGATTTGCTCTGTGACTCATCAAGGGTAATCAGTAGAAAAATGATCAACAATAGTTGCTACCCAGCTAGAACAAGAGGAAAATTTAGGTATATTTTATTATCCATTGGATAATAGGCACTAACTTTATAAGCAATAATTATTGTTCATTGCTTAAAGTATACTGAAAAATATCTTGATCAAAATATCTTAAGCCTTCATCTTTTTCATGAAGTCTATAAATAGAAGGGCTTTGATTCATTTTCATCTTTTGCATGAAGCTCTCACCCTTTCCTCTCCTTGTGCTTCATGACCATAACACTCAAGTAGGAGATAATATTCATCTCTTCAATTCACTTACTTTTTTACACTTCCATTTCTCCAAAGAACCAAGAACAAGTAACAAAAACTCTCTCACTTTCTCTCCCTCCATGGATTCGACTAAGCACCAAAGATCCACTCTCCAAGCTTCTATAATTCCTACCAATATCATTTCTTGAATCCTCTTATTAATCCAAGGCACTTTCATGTTAGGAACTTCTCAAGATTCATTCATCTTTATCTTCCCATCAAGCAAAGAACACAAAAACTCTTACCTTTCTCTCCCACAAAGCTCACGGCCAAACCACCTTGCACCACCCTCCACTCTTCTATAATTTCAAACAACCTTACATTTAGTATTCTTACATCATTCTAAGATACTTTGTAGAAGAAACCCAAGCCTAAATCATCCATCTTCATCCTTGTTCTTCAAAGAAAACTCACGGCCACACCCTTCCAAAATACCTTCCAAGCTTCAATAATTCTAAACAACCTTAGATCTTGAATCTTCATGCAATTCTAAGGAACTTTCATGTTGAGACTATCTTCCAAATCATTCACTTTCAATCTTGATCTTCGAGTTCAAGATCAAGAGCCTTTAGGTGAAGATTTGTGTTCTTCATCTTTCTTTTCTTTGGTAAGTTTCTAAGACCATATTTTGGCTTATGGTCACTTTTGATAATCTTGAACATTAATATTGTATGTGTTTCTTTGTTTTAAGTGCTACTTGGTGGAGTAGATCTATTTCAAGAAGAATAACAAGGAGCTTTGGAGGTTTCACCAAGAGGTAAGAGGGAGATTACCCTCATCAACCATGTGTTGGTGGTGAGGAATGGATGTGTTTGTAGTAAAGAATCCATAAGGATTCATTTACTTGGTTGTTTAAAGTTTTCCTATTTGTGATTGATTTTGTTTGCAAGCATGTCTATAGTTTTAATATATTTTGGTATATGTTTATGGATGCATGATAGTTATTGTAGGATGTGAATAACATGTAGAGGATTTGCATGAGTGTTCCAAAGAACACATGAAGCTCACGACATCACCACTACAAAAGGAACCAAGATGTTCAAAATATTTTTCTAATTTTAGATTAAGTGATTTAATAATAATAAATTGGATTAAGAATTTTTATAAGAGATTAAATGATGAGAAACAATTAAATATGATTTTTAATGCATAGAATGATTTTTGGTCAACATGTTTGCTTATGATGTTTTTAATCCAAAACTATTTTAAAAGTGTGGACTTATGCAATTAATTTAATGAGAACTTAATTAAATGGATTTTTGGATAAACAATGGAAAATAATTTAATTTTAGAGTTTAATTAGAGAAATTAAGTATGGAGGAGAAATAAATTGAACACTTGAAAAGTACTAACGTATAGCTCACCCATTGGGTTTTGAAGCGCGTTAGCAAGTTTCGAGATGTAAATATTAGTTATGACTAAGAAAGGTAAATTTTTCAGGAAACAGTAGAAAATATTACTTAAAATTTTTTTAAAAAAGAAATGCTGTAAATAAAGTTAAAAATAAATATATAATGGAGAAAAATTCAAAATATAATTTAGAACGTAAAGAAATATTTTACGTAGTTGAAAAATATTAGAAATACCTTACGCATATTTAAAATAATGATTTTTAAACCACGCGATTGAGGAAATAATTTAAAAATGCTACGTGATTTTAAAAACGTCAAAACAAAAATATTTATGCGATTTGAAAACGTTTGAAAAAGGTGATGCGATTGTGAAAACGCGATAAAATCTTTACGCGACTAAAAGGAACAGTGAGTTTTACTATCGGGCCAAAGTGGTGGACCCGGACATGTGGAGAAATAGTACTGTCAAGTAGAGACATACTATATTTTGGAGATATTGACACTGAGGGTATTTGTGTAATTATGGTTCATTGTGACACTGGGGGTATTTGTGATAATGAGGGTATTTATGGAATTATGGTTCATATGCATATATTGATGGATGTGTCAATTTGGTTGAGAATTGGCATTTCACTGACGAGATGAATTACACTGTGTTGTGGGTGCGATAGGCATAATGTGGTCCAATGAGTGAACTGAGAGGCATTAGTGTGCGGAGGATTCTACATGTGGACAGTTGGTAGCTCCTCTGAGCCGTGGTAACGAGCAACACACTAATGATCTCGACAAACACTATTCTTAATCAAGATCTTATGGAAAACTATCTGGTACAATGCTTGTGGTGCACGACGTATTTGACTGTGTACTACTTACACAACGTATTTGACTGTGGGCTATTTACACGACGATTTGACTGTGTAATAATTGATTGGGGCAGCCTGAGGTACGGATAGGTTTTCCGAATCATTCTCTCTAAAGTTGTGTTTAGCTTTATGGAGTAGGGATGAGTTTGTGTATATTTGCATTTGTGATCTGCATTATAATGTGATTATTTATATTTAATTTTGACATATTATATATGATGTGTTAATATGAGATATTATGCATGATGTGATAACATGGATTATTGTATCAATTGTTATATCTGTTATGGTAAAATTAATGTTGTTCATTTTATTGCGATATATGTTTATTGGAATTATTTGTAAATTGATAGCATGATTATACTTGTGATATCTGTGTGTATAGAATGACTTTTTCATTTGTATCATTCTTTGCTACCATACTAGTATTGGTGAAAGGGGATCTCACCTCTTTGCTGTATTGTTTTGTTGTGTTTGTATTGTTAAATTCGTATATTAGGTGAAGCGAGTTTCTTAGACTTAGCTGGAGGCAATGTTATGAGGTTGGTGACGACATCGAGGAGTGATTTTCCAGTCTCGACAGTGTGCAGTTTGGTGGAGAAACAGAACAAGTATGTTGAGTTTTCTCGTTAGTGTTGTTACCGTACTATTAAGTAGGACCGATCATTGGGTTTGCTACTGTTTCTTTGAGTCTGTAAGTTTTATGTTTTAAATGTTGTTGAATATTATGTGGTATAAATGATATGTGTATTAATCAGTTCAGTCTATTTTCTGTATTACTTATATTTCGGTAAGTTTATGTTTTCGCGAAAAGAAATTTAAAAATCCAAATTTTAGAACTCAAATATTTTGTTAAATGACTTTCAGGTTTTAAGTTTTTAGTCTAAAATGTAATGCCCTATGAGGGTGTTACAGTGTTCACCCCAAGACCGCAAGCTCCAGGAAGAGTTTATCCCCTGAGCGGTAATGAGGTGACTCAGTCTACGGATCTAATCCAAGGTAAATGCATAATCCATAATCACTTGTTAACTATTTTATATGATTCAGGAGCATCTCACTCCTTTGTTTCTTGTGATTGTGTGTGTGAATGGCAATTGTCTTAGTTTTGATGATCAACAAACAAGAAAGTAATGAAGTGCAAAGATCAAGTCCCAAGATATTTTTCAAGATTAGCTAATAGGACTTAGATCATATGTAGAGGTATAATGGACTCACACAAAAGCTCATTTCTTGTTTCTAAACTCATCTTAAATGGCTTTGCATAATCATGTTTTCATCTCGAGAAAATTGTGTTTAACATTGAGTAAAATGCTCTTAGAATGTTTGGAAAGATTTTGGATATACTTGGTTGAGAAAGTCTTTGAAAATCCTATGTTTTTAAGAAAGGCATAATAGGTTATGGATGTTTTATAACAAGTTATTCACTAAGTCAAAGGCTATTCCTACATTTTCTTAAAGCCTCATAATAGATTATGATGTTTTCATAACCTATTATATGACAAGTCAGGAAGTGGTTCAATGTTTTTTAAAAGCTCCATAATCGATTATGCTGATTTCATAATTGATTATATGTTGTTACAGAATGTTCCCTATTTGGTTTTAATGTTCCATAATCGATTATGCCAAAATCATAATAGGTTATGAAATGTTCCATAACCGATTATGAGAAAACTCATAATAGGTTATGACAAACTCATAACAAGTTATGATAAGCTCCATAACCGATTATGAAAAACTCATAATAGGTTATGAAGTTAGATAAAAGCCCAATATATCGTTTTTACAAGTCGTAACCGATTATGGTTATGCCATAACATGTTATGCTCAAACGCAGAACACTTTCCCAACGGATCTATTGAGAGCATTTAATGCCTCCAACCACTTCCAACGTCTCTTAAATGTTATAGGCTATAAATGAAAGTGTTTGTGCATTAATTATGAGTTGGAAAACATTCTGAAAAACATCATTGGGCATTAAATACGAGTTTTCTCATCATTTCATTAAATACCCTATTTTGAGCTTTAAGTTGTGTGAATCTTTAATACCATAGTTCTTCAATTTGTATTATCTACTCTTTGAGATAGTTTCTATTATTCAAACACTTTGTTTATTCTGTAAAGAGGGTGAGGTATCCCTCTAGTGAAAAGGGTGAGGTATCCCTTGTTGAAAAGAAGGTGAGATATCCTTCAAAGGTGTAAAGAGGGTGAGGTATCCCTTAAAGGTTGTAAAGGGTGAGGTATCCCTGTTTTGAGGCTCAAAGCACAAGGATGAGGTATCCCAAGGTGTTGTTGAGTGCTCCAATCTGTAAAGGTTTTCAAGCACCCATTCAAACTTGAAGTTTAGTGGAAAATCTTGAGTGGTTCACTTGAGGATTGGACATAGGTCATAAGGGGTGGCTGAATCAAGATAAATCATTGTATTTGATTCTCTCAACCCTATCTCTTTATATTTGTGCTTTAATTTTATATGCTTGATTGAATACTCTTCATCTTGGCTTTTTTATTTGTGAGTAAAGTGACTAATCTTGTCTATCTATTTACTTCAATCAATCAATAGCTTCAACTAAAATTATCATTCAAGCATTTTGCAAAGGATTTGTAAAAAGTTTTTATATACTCAATTCACCCCCTCTTGAGTATTGAGGTCACTTGGTAACAAGTGGTATCAGAGTTAGACTCTTATGTAAAGAGCTTAGTAGTTTCAAGAGAAGGTGATGACCTCTCCAAATGGTTTTTCATAAAGTTATTCTCTTTATAGACCTCCTTTTTTCAATGGGGATGGGTATGCTTATTGGAATAAACAAATGAAATTTTTTATTGAAGCTATTAACTTAGATGTGTAGGATGCTATTAAAAATGGTCCTTTTGTTCCCGCACGTATGGTTGATGGTGTAAGAACTAATACACCAAGAAGTGAATGGACGGATGAAGATAAAAAGAAAGTTCAATATAATTTGAGAGCGAAATTATAAAACAGCCCAAGAAATATGGGATACCTTGCAAGTTACCCATGAGGGTACTAGTGAAGTGAAAAGATCAAGAATTAATACTCTCCCTCATGAATATAAGCTCTTTAGAATGAACCAAGTTGAAAGCATTTAAGAAATGCAAAAACGCTTTACACATCATGTTAATCATTTAGCTTCATTAGGAAAGATATTTTCTAATAAAGATCTTATTAACAAAGTTTTAAGATGTTTGAGTAAGGATTGACAGCCCAAAGTGACGGCTGTAACACCCCGAAATTTCTGTGCTTTTCAGTAATACTTGATTTTTACTGTTTTGTGATTTTTGTGTACTGTTAAAATTATTTTGACAGTTCTATGATTGTTTTCAAACTTTTTGAGTGATTTACTCCATGCTAGGAAAATGAAAATCTTCGGGCCGGGGAAAAATCTTCAATCATTTATTTGGAGTTGTAACACCCCGAATTTTGTTTTTTCTGAATAAATATGAGTTTTATAATTTTTATGATTTTTGAGATTTTTTGTGGATTTTTCTAGATGTTTGATTATTTTAATATTATTTTGGGCTGTATGTGGGCCCGGAGCGAGCCCGAAAAAGTAAAAATTTTTCTAGAGCTGAAAAATTTTGGACTGTTAATGCGGGGTCGAAGGAGGTTACTAAACCCGAAACCAAAAATAGTTTTCGAAATTTTCTTTTACTGTGTATTTTTCTATTTTATTTATTGGACAATAAAAATACAATAGCTATTGTCCATTGGTTAAAGTATACTGGAAAATGTCCAGTGTGCACCAATAGAAAACTAGTCTCTTTGAAATAAACCAATAAGAATTGGTCAAATTTGATGGTTATATATTGAACCAATAGGAATTTAGTCTTCCTTGATGAACCAATTAGAATCTAGTTTTCATTTGATAAACCAATTAGAAGTAGTCATCTTTGATGAACCAATAGGAAAGTTATAGAACCAAGACCAACTAATAAGATTAAATCAACATTTGTGGCAAATACTTTTCAAGAGCAACCAATAGAAATTAGTTAACAAAAATGGCAACCAATAGGAATCAAGTTAGTAAACATCCAACTAATAGAAATTGGTCAAGAATAATGGCTTGACTCTCTAAGGACCAATAGGAAACAAGCTATTGAACAAAGTTTGAACTCCTTGAATTGTTGATTTTACGGTGAAGGAAGAGCAAATTGCTCTAAAAAAATATTACACTTTGTGATATTCATTTAGAAAGCCTAAATTGAACAAGAGAAGACTAGTCAACCATGATGGCTTCTCCTTGTTGTATCCCATGGCCAAGTAAGCTTTTGTGAGGCAAAATATCACAATTTAATTCTTATCATCTTTTATCAATTAAACAAAGTAAGACAAGTCAATTTTGGTGGCTTCTCTACAAGTAGTCTATGGCCATGTGATATTTGGAAGACAAATATCACAATTCTTTGCAATTCAATTCAATCATCTTTCTATCAATTCACCAAGAAGCCAAATAAAATATCTCATTCTTTCCTATGCACTCCTACAGCTAAGCTCCATTAGAAGGCCTAGATAATTGTTGTTACAAATTGATATTTCCATCTTATACTTATCTAAAAGAAAATAAAGACTTAGTGAACTAAATTTAGTTAGCTTAGTAATTAGTAATTTATGACTATAACGAAACTATGAACCTTCACTAATTACTTTTAGTTTGTGTAAATGATAGTTTGATTTAAATAATAGTTTGTTAAAGATTTGTATCAATAGATATTTTATTAGATATTTCTATTTCTTCCTATCTAAGAAAACTAAAGGCCAAAATATACCCTTAATTCACTTAGCCATTTTTTTATTATACATTCAAGAAACTACACAAAAGTTGGTCAATATTGGTGGCTTTTTCCATTTGAAGCTTACGACCATACACTTGAAAGAGGCAAATTCTTTTACTCATTTCACTTGGTCAATCTTTGTGGCTTTCCCTCCATCACACTCCATGACCATGCATGCAAAAAGGAGGCAAATTTATTCAACTAAATGCACTTGGTCATAATTCTATTCAATATTCATCAAAGCTACCAAATAACTCTTACCTTTCTCTCTCCTTGATATCCCACGGTCATACACTCATAAATAGGAGACAATATTCATTTATTCTCTACACTTGTTCATTTGCTCATCATTTTCTAGATAGAACCAAGAACCAACACAAGAAATTCTCACTTTTTCTTCTCCATGGTTTCGGCCAAGCTTCACTAAACACCATCCAAACTCTTTTAATTTCATACAACCTTGTTTCTTAAATCTCTATACCATTCTAAACAACTTTGTAGTTGAACACTTAGCCTAAATCATCCATCTTCAACCTTGATCTTCAAATTCAAGATCAAGAGCCTTTAGGTGAAGATTTGTATTCTTCATCTTTCTTTTCTTTGAGCTACTTAGTGGAGTGGATCTATTTCAAGAGGACAAGCAAGGAGCTTGGATCATCAATTTAAGGTAAGAGGGAAATTAACCTCATCAACCATGTGTTGGTGGTGAGGAATAGATGTGTGTGTGTGAAAAATCCATAAGGATTTATTCACTTGTTTGCTTAAAAGCTTTCCATGTTTATGATTTGTTTGATAATTAATATGTTTATCCCTTTGATAATATGTTTTAGTATGTGTTTATGATGCATGAATTTTTATAGTATGCTTATTAAATTGAAGTATGTGATACGATGTGTATCTTATATGGAAAAGGAAAGATTTTGGGTTCCAAAGAACCATAGAGGCATCATGGTCTCAAACCAATTTTTGGGAGTAAAAGATTTTGAGTTATTTCATTAATCATGGATTTAATGATTTAGAAATCAAGGAATTGGATTTTAATGGGTTTTATAATAAAAATGAGATGGGAAATAATTAAATAGTTGATTTTAAAGAATAAAGTAATTTATGACCAATATGCCAAAGATTGGTAAATTGAGTCAAAAATGATTTTAAGAGTAATCTTAAATGATTTATTAACAAAGGATTTAAATTAATGAATTTTGAGATTTTTAAAGTAAGTGAAAATTATTTTTGGAATTTATTAAATTAGTGGAATCAATTTATAAAGAGAAATAACTTGGTAACTTGAAGTTTACTAACTTATAGCTCACCCATTGGGTTTTGAGGCGCGTTAGGAAATTTTAAGTTAGAACAATTGATTTAAAATAATGAGAAAGCAATTTTGTGGGAAATAGTATAAAATTTACGGAAATGATTTCTTAAGTGAGAAAACGTGGAAAATGAAGTTAGAAATTGTATTGATTTTTGGAAAGTCCAAAATGATGTTTGAAATGTTGAGAAATATTTTACATAGTTGAAAAATGATGAAAAATGATTGACGCAACTTAAAAATATGATTTTTAAGCTACGCGATTTTAAAAATGTTGAAAAATCGCTATGCAATTTAGAAAACGTATAAATATTTTTATGCGATTTGAGAAAATGTTAGAAAATGATTATGCGATTTGAAAATGTAACAAAAGTGTTACGCGATTGTGAAAACGTGATAAAAGTATTGCGTAAATGAGAAATATAGTAAAGTTACTATAAGGCTGATGTACTGGACCCGGATGTATCAGTGATATTATGTAATTGCATGAGCGATTATATAATATCATTGATCTTATGATATTAGACAATTGTATGAGTGGTTGTTCTAATCGCATTTGGGAACAGTCTAAAGATGAAATTAAGATATGCATGAGATGAAATTGAGATATGCATTGAGGTATCATGCATCGAACAATATATAGCTGGTGGCTATTATAGCTTTTTGTTACCTAGGAGTGGATGAGGATCAAATAGTGAGATCTATGATAGATCTTAAGAGACTGTAAGGCGTAGTGATTCATCTAGTGATTATGTTATCACAATATCCACCTCTTGCCATGATGAACCATTGCAATGCATTACGCGTCCGACAACACTATCTCTTTTCGTGCTTGGCGTAGACTGTCATTGAGGCTGACAGATCTTCTGGGCCATTCATCTCTAAAATTGTGATTAGCTCCATGGAGTAGGAATTGGTTCAGTATGCATACACATGGTCAGTACACATATTATTGTGGTATGGTCAACATTCATTCAGTGTGACGTAATCATTATATATATGTATATATATATGTATATATATGTATAACATTCATTCAAGTGTGACGTAATCATTATATATATATATATATATATATATGATATCTATTATGATAAATTTGGTACTGTTCATTTTACTGTAATATATGTTTACTGGAATGATTTATGAATTGATAACATGAATATAATTGTGATATCTGTATATATGGAATGACTTTGTCATTTGTATCATTCTTTGCTACCATACTGGTATTGATGAAAGGGATCTCACCTCTTTGTTGTACTATTTTTCTGTGTTTGTATTGTTAAAATTTGTATAGTAGACAGAACGAGTTTCTTAGACATGATTGAAGGCAGTATTCTGAGTTCGATGATGGCATCAAGGAGTGACCTTCCCAGTTTTCGACAGTGTGCAGTTTTGCGAAGGAATAGATACCTAGCGCGTCGAGATGGATGCGAAACAAAATAAGTATGTTAAGTTTTCTCATTAGTATTATTACCGTGCTATTAAGTAGGACCCGTCATGGGGTTTGCTACTGTTTCTTTTGAATTTGTAAGTTTTATGTTTACTGAATATTTGTTAAATATTATGTGATGTCTGTTATGTGAGTCTTAATCAATTTAATATGTTTTTTTTATATTACCTACAACTTTGGAAAATTTATATTCTCAGTAAGAAAGAAGTTTTAAACCGTATTTTAAATAATCAAATCTTTTATAATTTAATTCAATTTTCTTTTCTTGAGTAAGAAAATGTGGCACCCGAAGGAGGGTGTTACAATGGCAATATCAGAGTCAAGAAATTTAGCAACAATGACTTTGGCCACCCTGTTTGGAAAGCTCCAAGAGCATGAGCTGAATAGGCTCAATCAAAATAAGGAGCATGACAAGAAGGAAAAGAAGGAAATTGCTCTAAAGGCCACCTCCTCCATGATTAATAATGATGATGATGAAGATGATGAAGATGACTTGGAGATTAATGAAGAAAATTTTAATTTTCTAGTAAAGAAATTTGAAAGATTCTTCAAGAAGAATAGAGCTCAAAGAAGACCTCCCTTTCCCTCAAAGAATGTTTATCACAAAGGGGAAGAAACCTCATCTACTCCTAAATGCTATGAATGTGGAGAACCGGGGTACTTGAAGATGGAGTGTCCTATTTATCAAAGGAAAGTTGATAACTATGAAAGGAGGTCCTCAAAGGATAAAAATGGAAGAAAAGCTTATATAGCTTGGGATGAAAATGACATGGACTCATTTGATAGTTCAGACAATGAGAAAGTCAACCTATGCCTCATGGCTAGAAGTGAAGAGGAAGAAGAAGATGACACAAAGGTAACATCCTTAAACTTTGAATCAAATTCTTCCCCCTCATGTGTTGAATTGCAAGATGCATTTGAAGAATTGCATAATGAATTTATGAGGCTTGCAAAAATTGTTTCATCATCCAAGAAAACAATTTTCTCTTTTGAAAACAAGATCTCTATTTTAAATAAGGAAATTGAGGAGCTTAGAATTGTAAATGAAACTCATGGACTTATTGATGCAAATTCTTCATGCATGATATGTTCTTCTCTTGATAATGCATTTACATCCTTTTCTTACTCATCATGCAAAACCTTTGAAAAGGAAATTGAAGACTTGAAAAATACTCTTTCAAAATTTACTTTTGGAAGAGATAATTTGAATGTGTTGTTGGGGAATCAAAGATGTGTTTTTCATAAGACTGGTTTAGGGTACATTCCCAAAAACCAACAAAAACTCTACAATAATTTCTTTGTCCCCTCAAGCACATCAACAAGTCCTTTTATAAAGTGTTTTCATTGTGGTAAGAAAGAACATAGTGAATCAACTTGTAATGTAAGGAAAAATATTAATAACAAGATAGAGACTAAAATAGTTTGGGTTCCCAAAGGCACTTTGCCAAAAACTAACACACAAGGACCTAAGAAAACCTGAGTACCAAAAGCCAAAAATTAAAGTGTGTTGTAGGTCTACTTGAAGGCCAAGAGCTGACTTTGGCTACTCCAAGCACAAGACCGAAAATTACTCCAAGTTCCCTTCTTTGTCTCTAAGAAGCTTGGACTTACAATCTTCGGATAAGTGGAGACTTATTTTATGCTTTAACTTGCTTTAAAGTTGTGTTCTTCTAGCTTTATATCTTGAAAATATCTTTACATGTGTTAATATGCTAGATAAGTACACTTGTTTAAAATGGCATGTTTGATGACAATATCTTTGTACTTGACATAACATTCCTAATATGATCATTGTTTGCCCTAAAGTGCATATATAAGAGGAGAATTAGGAATAATTAATCAATCATTCATTTGAATGAATACTTGTGTTAGATACTTTTTATCTTGGAATATTGGATCAATCATGCATTTATATTTGAAAAATAACTTTGCTGCATAATTTGATTAAGTACATTGCATTCTTGCTTTAACTATTCATAAATCTAATACTAACTTGAACGTTAGAGTTTCCCCTAATTTCTTTTTGTAGGTACTTGATCCATGCTCAAGTCCCCTAAATTTCCAATCTCAAGTTCTTGCTAAAGAAATTGGATTCTAGCACTCTCAAACAAATAAAACCTGTTTTGAGATACATTTGGGGTGTTTAGAGTTGATGGAAATGAGGCCAAACTAAGAAAAAGATGGATTGAGTTGGTATATTAAGGGCTGATTTCTTAAAAGATAAATGACAAGTATTGATGGTCTTAAAAGATGAATTCTTAAAGACTTTTTCTAGTTTTGTCTGAGAAATAAAGAGTTAGAGGATGGACATAACCTGTTATGGAAAGGTTATAACCTGTTATGAGGGCTGTGGAAATGTCTGGCACGTTGGAAATGCTCTTTGTCAAGCTAAAATAATTGATTATACCAAGCTTATAATCGGTTGCTCTCTGCCAAGCCCAATATAACCAATTATGGACTTTATATAATCGGTTATGAGGTCATTTAGTTTTCGGGGGGCTCTCTGGAAGCCCACATAATCGGTTATGTCTGTTTTTATAACCAATTATACACATATACCCGAGACAAGGTCCCTAAGAAGCCCCCCATAATCGATTACAAGAATAGCATAATCGGTTATGTTTCAAAATAAAAGGTCCAGCCATGCCTCCTTCTTCATCATTCACAAGCCATCCTCCACCATTATCATTTTCTTCCACTCACACCCACTCATACCCACTCACTCAAACACTTCTCCCACTCCAAATCCAACCAAAATCTACCACTAAACCTCCCTTTCCATCAATTTTCACCGATCAAAACCTCCATTTTCTTCCAATTTTTCACCACCCCTCACACTTTCTCTCTCCTCCAAACCTGCCCTACCTCCATTGTTGACCATTGCCAGTAGCTCTTCCATTGTTCCCAAATGCTCAAGCACAAAGAACCCCAATGTACCCAAGGAAACTCCTCTCCAAGACAATGACCCAAATTCCAACATCAACCTTAACCTTGGTAGGTACTTCTCCAATTCAACTCAGAAAACAAAGAGTCATTTGGAGTTTCATGGAAGGAACATTATTTAGCTCAAATATGTAGATTGGGAATTCTTCATCCAACAAGGGTTTACCTTCCTCACTGATATCTTGGAATATTATGGGCTGAAAATGTTTGTATATGCTCCAAGTAAGTATTACTACATTGAAACTACCAAAGTTTATTTCTGTAATTTGCACCTTGCTAGACCAAATTTGGTTTATGAAGTTAGTAGACATAGGCTACTTGTAACACCTAAACATTGGTGCATTCTATTTGGTTTAAAATATTTCGGGGAAAAGTTCACAAAAGAAAGTCACACACAATGGGAAAATTATGATAAAAGAACAACCATTGAGGCTATGATTCAACTTGACATCCAGGTTCCAACTACCAAAAATTTCACTACTAGACATTTGAGACCACAAAACTGTCTTCTTCATTTTGTGTTGGTTCATATTTTGGCTCCAAGGGCTAGCAATTATGCCCTGATTGAAGAGGAAGATGTCTTCTTCATATGGGCAATGAAACAAAAGATAAACATCAATTGACCCTTTCTCATCATGCACTACATGATGAAGGGCAAGGAGAAGCTCATGATGGATCTCCTATATGCTCTAACTGTTGCAAAAATCCTAGATCATTATGACAGAGAAACTAGTTTTATACAAGAAGCTGGTGTCGTTGAGCTTGCTGGAAACAACAAATTTAGGAAAGCCACATTCAACCGAATGCAAATCAAAAGAATTAATGGTGAATGGGTTTATGGAAGAGGATGAGAAGCAGCAGCAGCTGAAAGTCCTAATGCTTCTACGGAGGATGCCCCTGCAATCAATGAAGACCGTCTTCTTGCTGTTCTTCAAGACATTCAAGCTTAGAATGAAAGAATTGAAATTAGGCTTACAAATCTTCAAGCTTATCAAGAGAATAGCACCACAACAATCTATGATCGCCTCAGTGCCATAGAAGATCGTCTGGATAGGCTTGAGCGACACTTTCCAGAAGATCATGGGACTTGAGTATTGAATCTCTTTTACTTTGTCAATATGTTTGTTGTATATATTGTAACACCCTCTCTAGGGTATCACATGTCTAACTCCCGATTTAAAATCTGAAAATTAATTCGTAAAAGGTTTGAGTTATGAAAATATGGGTTTCAAAATTTCTTTCTTGCTGAAATTTATAAGTAATACGGCAAAATATATTTAAACAGATTCATATACACTATTGACCCAATCGTACCATTTAACAATTTAAAGAGAAATATAAAACTAACAGACTCTTTTTTTTAACAGTAACAAACCCTATAACGAGTCCTACTTAATAGCATGGTACAACACTAACGAGAAACTTTAACATACTTATTCCTTTTTCTGTCCATCTTGATGCATCAGACATCTGTTCCTTTATCAACACTGCACACCTTCTAGTCCTGAATGTCCACTCCTTATTGTTGTCACCAATCTCAGAGTATCCATCGCCCATTATGTCTAAGACAACTCGATCCTTCTATTATTTGATTTTAAGTATCATACGCATCATATCATACAAATAGATTATACCACAATTATGATCATGTCATCAACATTAATCAACTATCATCATCCAATCATTTATCAGTTCAATTATCATAAACAACAATTATGATAATGCCTTCAGCATTCTCATCATCATCATTCAAGTATTCAAAACAATTGTCATAGTCAATATTCCTCAATTAATATATCACACAGATATAAATGTACTCATATAATGCATGTGCATTTAGACTCAATGTTCCTACTCCATGGAGCTAAACTCAGGTTGGAGAAAGGATCGAAAAGATCTGTCGGTACCACATGCCTCAGACCACGTGCTATAATCCTCATTTTGATTTTGCACATCTAGCATATACACGACAATCTTTATCAGATCTTGAATAAGAATAGTGTCTCGGTCAGGATCATCGGTGTGTTGCATCGGTCTAACCTATGGGAAGAAGCGCGACCAACCACCCGTGTAAGCAACCCGCACCCCGATGCCCCCAAGGTCAACAAGTGACTTACACTACGCATATCACACCCACTCAAGAGGTGTGTTTCTCCTAGGTAATCAGCCATATCTAGTCCTCATCGGACTATTCCAATGCATGTATAATGCACTAAATACCAATCACAGGTATAATACCAATCACAGGTATATCTCATAATTTCTCAGATATAGTATACAATGCACGAATATATCAGTGCAAGTCCAACCACAAGGGCCATTCTTTTCAAATTCGTTTGTTCAATTAAATCATATGCCTCAACGCATATTTTTTTCCAATGCATCTAAAATGCACCACGTGCCAATAACAGGCAAAACTCATTGTTTTCACAAACAGTATTTATACACTGATTTTACAGTAATCATACTGTATTTTTCAATAACAAAATCATGTTATCATGTTTTCATAGTTGTAAAATACTTTTACCGTATTTTTACAATCGCATAACATTTCTGTTATGTTTTCACAATCCAAAAACGTTTCTGTTATGTTTTCACAATACCATAACACTTCTTTTACATTTTCACAATACCATAACACTTTTGTTACGTTTTTAAAATTCCAAAATGTTTTTATTACATTTTCACAATACCGTAACACTACTGTTATGTTTACAAAATTTTGTAACATTTCTGTTACGTTTTCAAAATACCACAACTCTTCTGTTGCACTTTTAAACCACGTACAAATTTTTCAATGTTTTTCTCAATCGCATAAAAACATACGTTTCTCAAATCGCATAGTATTTTTCTACTGTTTCAAAATCGTGTAACTTAAAAATCATTCTTTTAAGTCGCATAAATCATTTTCCATCATTCTCAAAATATTTAAAACACTTTTCAAATCTCACAGAAATTTTCTGTCATTTTCACAGTTGTGTAAAAATATTCTATCACTTTTAAATCACATATTGATTTTTCAATAGTAGTTCAAATTATGTAAAATATTTAAACGTAATTCAAATCGCGTAGAAATATTTTACTGTATTTCAAATTGTTTTTAAGATACGTAAAATATTTTTCAATATTTTACAATCACGTAAAATATTCCTCAATATTCCAAACATTATTTTGGACTTAAATAAATCAATATAATTTTTAACACATTTTTCAAATTGCATAAAAATATTTTGCTGCATTTCAAATCGTTTTTAAGCTACGCAAATAATTTTTTCACCATAATTTCATTACAGAAAATATTTCTTAACCTTCAAAAATTCCTTTTCAACTTTTCTCAAAATAATATAACTTTATACTTCATTTAATATATTTTCTTACTCAAGAAAATCTTTTTCCAAAATATAATCTACAAAAATCAATTTTCCATTGATATAAATCAACGTTTCAAAATTTAACATTTTTTTAACGTATTTCAAAATTCGAAAATAAATTATACGTTAGTAAATCTTCAAAACACCATTATGTTCTCCATTTTTCCCAAATCATTTCCAAAATCAGTCTTTTTAAAAAAAAATTGAAATTCAAACGTTTTCAACCTCTCTTTGTTTTCTGTTATGAAAATTTCTGTTCTCTCAAGTGATAAAACAACTCTGATTCCCTTTCCAAATTCCTTGTATTAAATTAAGTTACGTTTCCATTTTGAAAATCACTTTGTTCATAAAAATCAAGGCATTACAAACCTTCTAAAACGTGGACATGACTATTGAAACCATCAAATATTTTTCCTTCTAAATTGATATGGTTTTACACAAACAAAACCATTAAAATTTTGTTTTCAAAACCGTGTGATTCATGGTCATAAAAACCAAACCCATTCACTTTTTACACAAAATAAATTAATAAAAATCCTTCAAAACCATGTTCTTGTTCTCTTGAAAAACATATCCTTTGTTCATTTTCCATACTTTTCAAATCAATCCAATTTTATGAAAATATTAAGTTATAAATACTTATGTTGAGGTGTCTTGGCCGAAATTCTAATTGTTCTAGGGACCCAAAAATTAATTTTCCTTGTTCTTGAAAATTTTCAATATAAACTCAAATCATGAGTGTCAAAACTGTGACCACTCTTCCTTGGCCATTGAAGCCAAAAATTTATTTTCTTTTCATATTCACATCATGGCATACACATACATATTCCATCACAAATTCCACAAGCATGCCATATACTTATCATGCATATTATAAGCATACCATTAAAGCCATAAAATCATGCAAAGCATACCAAGCATAGACAAATAATTAAAGCACATAAACACCCACAAATAAATTACAAGATCATGGATATGAATCCTCACATGGATTCAACATCCATCAAATATATAACCATCTCTCACCACCATGCTTGGTTGGTGAGATGGATTTCCCTCTTACCTCTTGAAGATCCTCAAAAGCTCTTTATTTTGCTTCTTTTTCCAAGTCCTTCACCACCAAGGGCTTCTCAAATACAAAACAAAATACATAAAAATTAGTATACTAAGCTTGATTAAGAGGAACCATGGATCAAACATGGTTAGATCATGAAAAAGAGAAAAGAAATGAAGTTTCCTTACACTTCACCTCAAAAACCTTAGAACTTTGCTCTTGGAAAAACTCCTTGAAGATGGAAGATTTAGAGAAAGTCTCCAACACGAAAGTTGCTTAGAATATCATGTAGATTCAAGATCTATGGTTGGATGAAAATAAAAGAGATTGAAGAGTGGATTTAAGTGTCTTGACCGAATGGTGTGTTTAGGAGAAAAGAATGGAGTTTTTTGTGTTTTGCTTTGGAGAAGATGATAAATAGAAAGGAAATTATGATACAATGATAGAAAACAACACTTTTGGCATTCTTTGAAGTGTATGGCCGTAGCTTGTAACACCCTGAATTTCCTATCTCTTAAACAATAATTTTGACAGTTAACAGAATTTTACTGTTTAGTAATTTCTGTGCACTGTAAAATTATTTTGTTTATTCCATCAGCGTATTTGATCGTTTTGAGTGATTTACTCCGTATTAGTAAAATAAAAATTTTTGGGCCGGGGAAAACTTTACGTAATTTAATTTTTACCGTTAGGCAATTATTTTACGTAATTTGATTTGATATTTGTGCGTTTTCTAATATTTGTGATTTTTGTGGATGATTATGAATTTTTTCTGACTGTATGTGGGTCCAGGTGGCCATACGTGGGCCCAGGTGGTTCCTGCAAAGTAAAAATTTTTCTACGCATAGAAAAATTTGTACTGTTTAGACGGAGACAGGGGATCTTACTAAACCTGAATCCGGAAACAATTTTAAAAAATTTTTTATACTGTGTTTTGTACTGTATTTATTTATCAGGCGATAAACATATAGTAAATATATTCTTTTGTGGGGTTTTTAGCAGATAAAAATAGAAATTATATTGCTAAGTCAACATTAGTGGTTATGACAACTTTTGACGGACCAATAGGAAGCAAGCCAGTCTAATATTGAAGACTTTAAAATTAACCACCGATTTAATCAACGATAAAGACTTGATCTTGATTTAATCAACGGTGGAGATGGATCAATTATGACCATTGGATATGGATTTAATCAATGGTAGAGATTTGGTCTCAAAAAGTGACAAAGACCATTTATGACCATTGGATGAAGAATTAATCAAGGGTGGAGATTTGGTCTTGTAAAGTAACAAGGACCATTTATAACCATTGGATGTTAATTTAATCTATGGTGGAGAATTAGTCTTAAAAAGTAGCAAAGACTAATTATGACCCTTGGATTAAAAGTTAGAAGGAGTAATCTTGACCATTAATTTTGGAGACACATCTAATGGTTAGAATTTAAAGGAGAAAGATCCAATGGCCTAGATTAAGTCTTCTAAATCAAAAGTCTACCTAAATCCTAACCATTGAATTAATCAATGGCTTAGAATGCTCTAAATGATGGCTAGAAAAGATGACAAATTATTAAATGCATCATGAAGGAGGGGGGACGATTTTTGTGAAGTATTTTGGAGCTAAAGAAAACTTTATGTCATTATTAAGTGGTCTTGGTCAATTATGCATCATTGTTAAATTAATTGCACTTTTTGAATAAGCACCTACGGCCATGCAAAGTTAAATGAGGCAAATTTGATTCAATTAATTCATTTGGCTATTGTCTTTATACCTACAAGAAGCTAAATAAAAGTAAGTCAATTTTTTTGATGACATAGCACATATATCATATGGCCATGTACTACTTTTTGGAGACAAACTACTCAAAATTGATTTATTAGCATCCTTAGGAGATGACTTGAAGGGGGTGCACGGTTTTGAGAGGCCTTAAGGCCATAGAAAAAGTTTGAAGACCATTATTGCCATCCTTGGTCATCATTAAACATTTTCAAGAAGCTAAGTTACCAAGTTTTCTCTCCATTTCTCTTCTCCAAGCACGTTTCGGTCAAGCACCTTAGAACCATCATCCAACTTTCTATCATTTCATCCAACTTGATTTTCTAAACCTAAACACCATTCTAAGAACATCTCTAATTATGAGTTTTTCCAAAATCATTCATCTTGGGCTTCAAATCCAAGCTTCAAGTTTCTATCAAAAATTAAAAATTCCATCTTTGTGTTTCAAGAGAAACCATTCTGTCAAGACACTCAAAACCACCATCTAATCTCTTTTAATTTCATCCAACCATTGATCTTGAATCTACATGATATTCTAAGCAACTTTCATGTTGGAGATTTTCTCTAAATCATTCATCTTCATGGACTTTCTTTAAGATCAAAGTTATTGGGTTTTCGAGGTGAAGTGTAAGGAAACTTCATTTCTTCTTTCTTTTTCATGATCTAAACCATGTTTGATCCATGGTTCCTCTTAATCAAGCTTAGTATACTAATTCTTATGTATTTTGTCTTGTATTTGAGAAGCCCTTGGTGATGAAGGACTTGGAAAAAGAAAGCAAAACAAAGAGCTTTTGAGGATCTTCAAGAGGTAAGAGGGAGATCCATCTCACCAGCCAAGCATGGTGGTGAGAGATGGTCTTATATTTGATGGGTGTTGAATCCATGTGAGAATTCATATCCATGGTCATGTAATAATTTATATGTGTTTATGAGCTTTGATTAATTGCCTATGCTTAATATGCTTTGCATGAGTTTATGATTTTGATGGTATGCTTATACTATGCATGATAATAATATGGCATGCTTTTGATATATATATATATTGTGTATGTATGTGTATGCCATGATTTGATGATGGAAAGAAAATTAATTTTGGTCCCAATGGCCAAGGAAGAGCTACGGTTTTGATGCCCTTGATTAGGGTTCATGTTGAAATTTTTCAAGAATAAGGGAATTAATTTTTGATCCCCAGAACATGGTGAATTTCGGTTAAGACACCTCAAGATAGGTATTCACAAAATTAATATTTTCTTGAATGATGAAAATGGATGTTTAGAAAAAGCAAGGAAAACAAATAAAGAGTTTATTTTTCAAAGAGTACATGAACACGGTTTTAGAAAGATTTTTATTGATTTATTTTGTGTAAAAAGTTTCTAAGTGTTTTACTAAACATAAGATTTAAATGAAAATAGCAATGATGATTTTAAGGATTTGCAAAGAAAGTGAAAAAGGATTTGTAAAGAAAGTGAAAATGGATTTGCAAAGAAAGTGAAAAATGGAAATGAACAAATGATTTGATTTTCAAAGACTGAGTCTTACGTTTTTGTAAAGGATTTTTAATGGTTTTGTTTGTGTAAAACCAAATCAATTTAAAAGGAAAAATATTTGATAGTTTCAATAGTTATGTCCACATTTTTTTTAAAGCTTGTAATGTCTTGATTTTTATGAACAAAGTGATTTTCAAAGTGAAAACGTAACTTGATTTAATACAAGGAATTTGGAAAGGGAATCAGAGTGTTTTTATCACTTGAGAGAATTTTGTAAATGAAAGACAAAGAGAGGTTGAACATGTTTGAACTCTAATTTATTTTGAAGAATGATTTTGGAAGTGATTTGAGAAAAATGGAGAATATAATGGCGATTTGAAAAGTTACTAATTGAGTTTTGAAAGTACGTTAAAAAATGTTAAGTTTTGAAATGTTGATTTATATCAATGGAAAAGTGATTTTATGAATTATATTTTGGAAAAGGATTTCTTGAGTAAATAAATGTGGAAAAAGATTTTCTTGAGTAAGGAAATATATTACATGAAGTATAAAGTTATATTATTTTAAGAAAAGTTGAAAAATGAATATTTGAAGGTTGAGAAATATTTTCTGTATTGAAATTGTGGTGAAAAAATTATTTACGTATCTTACAAACGTAATTTTAAAGTACGTGGTTTGAAATACAGTAAAATATTTCTAAGTGTTTGGAAATACAGAAAAATATTTCTATGTGATTTTAAATACGTTGAAATTTTTTTATGCGATTTGAATTACGTTTAATTATTTTACGTAATCTGAATTACTATTGAAAAATCACTACGTGATGGAAAAGTGACGAATTATTTTTACGTGATTGTGAAAATAGCAAAAATCATTATGTGATTTGAAAAGTGTTTTAAATATTTTTAAAATGAAAGAAAATGATTTACGCAACTTAAAAGGATGATTTTTAAGTTATGCGATTTTGAAACAGTGGAAAAATATTATGGGATTTGAGAAACGTATATTTTTACGCGATTGAGAAAAACGTTGAAAAATTAGTACGTGATTTAAAAGTGCAACAGAAGAGTTGCGGCATTTTGAAAACGTAACAGAAGTGTTACGATATTTTGAAAATGTAACAAAAATGTTTTAGAATTGTGAAAACGTAGCGGAAATGTTGCGCAATTTTATGAAAACACGACGAAAGTGTTTTATAACTATGAAAATGTGATAACATGATTTTCTTTGTTGAAAATACAAAGATAATTTGGTACAATTTATATGCATTGGAAAGAGATGCCTGTGATTAGATTTGGTGCATTATACGTGCATTGGAAAAACATGCGTTGAGGCATATGATACATTGAACTAATGAAATTGAAAAGATTTGGCCCTTTGGGGTTGGACTTGCACTAATATATTCGTGCATTGTATATGGCCCTTGTGGTTGAAGAGGGAATGAGAATTGATAGTGAGGTCTATGATGGACCTTGGGGGCGTCGAGGCGCGGCGGTCGACCAGTGGACGGTACCGACGAGTACCTGTGCCACTTGGTGATGCATCCGTTACAAACGCATTGACGATACCCGACAAGAACACGATTCTTTTCAACAACTGGAAAATTGTCTTTGGGCTAAGTGACAATTGATGAGCATTCTCCTCGAAATTGTGAAAACCTCCATGGAGTTGTTTTTGAAAAACTGAGTTTTTGTGCACATGCATAATCTGACATTTATATCTATGTGATATATTAATTGAGGAATATTGGCTATGACAAATGTTTTGAATACTTGGATGATAATTAGACAATGTTGAGGGCATTATCGTAATTGTAGTTTATGATAATTGAACTGATAAATGATTGGATGATGATAGTTGATTAATGTTGATGGCATGATATATTTGTATGATATGCTGTTTGTGTTATCTATGTGCTACCATGTTGGTATTGGTGTAGGTGATCTCACCTCTTTGTTATGTTGTTTTGTTGTGTCTGTACTGTTAAAATCAAATAATAGAATGATCGAGTTGTCTTAGACATAACAGATAATGAATACTCTGAGATGGGTGACAACAATAAGGAGTGGACATTCAGGACTCGAAGGTGTGCGGTGTTGACAAAGAACGGATGTAGAAACGATGTCCGATGCAACAAGATGGATACACAACGAATAAGTATGTTAAGTTTTAACGTTAGTGTTGTACTGTGCTATTAAGTGGGACCCGTCATGGGGTTTGCTACTGTTAAAAAAAAAAAAAGAGTCTGTTAGTTTTATATTTCTCTTTAAATTGTGAAATATTAATTAGTGTCAATATTGTATATGAATCTGTTTCAATATATATTTTTTAGTATTATATATAAATTTCAGTAAGTTTATATTTCAACAAGAAAGAAATTTTGAAACCCATATTTTCATAACTCAAACCTTTTACGAATTGATTTTCAGATTATGAGTCGAGAGTCGGAAATGTGATGCCCTAAGGAGGGTGTTACATTAGTTGGTATCAGAGCACAGTTTGAGTCTTTTGGGATTTGTGGTTAGGTCTGTTTTGTTTGTGTTGTGTTCTCTGTGTTATTGATTTCCGAAAGGAAACAATGTTGTTTATAATGGATATAAGATCCATTGTATTTTGATCTGGACGCCTCGAGAGAAAAAAAAAGGAAATGGCTCGGGATAGTTGTACTTGTGTGGAAGTGGAACATGTTACTAGTGATGCAGTTGCAGCTATGGCAGCAATAGGAGCAATGTGGAAAGACGACTGCACGAACAGTGGATCGCTGAACAACGGAAAGAAATGAAAGTTGAGGTTCAGGATCTAATGGAAGAGAATCAATCTTAGAATATAAGACTACGTAATTTTGGAACCCGATATTTTTAAGGATATTTGGAAAGTGATTGATTTCAACAAAAGATGTATTTACAACCATTGAGGAAACCAAAGGCAGTAACTAATGTGAAAAAAGGTACTTAATGAAGGAATGTACATCAAGAAAATAAACGTTTATTTGAAATGGTTACATCTGGTTTCCATTTTATTTTGATTCGTCCATCTTTGAAGAAAAGAGATGACTCGTGATAGACGTACGCGTGTGGAAGCGAGACATAATGGTGGTGATATGACTGCAACTTTGGAAGTAATACAAACAGTGGCTGAAGCAATTATACAGCAAACTCAGAAGATTGTTTCGCAGCAAGAATTGATTTCTTAAGCTAAGATTTTGTTAGAGTTAAATCAATCTCGGATGAGAGACCCTATAACGTTGGACTATATTGGTTACGAAAAAAGGGAAATCGTAAGGTCAAGCGATTCCAACAGAAAATGTACTTGCAATCACCAAGAAGTCAACAACAACAATCTTGTGGAGAAAGTACTAGTAATGACAGGTTTAGTTTGACTGTGACATCTGCACCGAAATGTAAGAAGTGTGGAAAGGGGCACTTAACGAAAGATTGTATGTTCAAGGAAATAATTTGTTTCAAGTGCAGAGAGCCTGGACACATTTCTAAAGATTGTGTTCCAATGAAAATAGAGTTTTCTGTTAGTAAAATATCAGGTAGTAGGAAGTGTTCGGAGCGGAAGATTTAAACAATGGAGATTGTGTCATTGGAGCTAAACCTATAAACCATACTGAATATTTCTGTGAATAACCTATTCCTTATAGCATATGATTGAGTAGATCAATTATATGTTAGAGTTATTCGTTATCCTCTGATTTGTTTATTTCTGTTTCTATTCTTAGCCGATCGAGCTACCCAAGTTATTCAAATTATTGCTATAGATCAAAACTTTGTGTTAGTTTGATCTGTTTCATAAACAGATATGATCTTCAAAACAAATTAGTTATTTTTCAACCATATCCTATGAGATTGTCTCAATAAGGTGTTAATAATTCAGAAAAAAAAATTCATTCCTGAAAATCAGGCAAAATCAAATTCTTGTTGAATATGTTTGGTAACATATCAGATCATTTCGCTACCTTTTCTTCCTAAACCTCTATAATGTTCTTTCATATATTGCATTTGCGAGAAAGAATATTTTGCAAGAACGGATATTCTTATTTATATTCATGTCATAGTATCGGAGTGGTGCAGCGTGAGCGTGGTGGATCCTTCAAAGTTCAAAAACAATTTTTCAGTGGGAAAGTCAAAAAGACAGTAATGGAAATCCTGGAAAATTTTTGGATCATAGGACTTCTCACCCAGCTTCTCAGAAAGGATTAAGCGTTCGTATAGACTGATGCATATAAGAAAATTTTGTAGGAATTGAAATATGTTTGAAGTACTTCTCTAGTATTAGTTTTATCTAATCCTAATGAACCATTAGAGGTGAACAGTGAGGTATTACATCGGAGCTTAAAATATGTGCTTATGCAGAATAGAAGAGTTGTAGGGTATGATTTTAGGAAATTGAAGTCATTTGAGAAAAACTATTCTAGGCATGAATGAAGGTTGGTAGCAGCTGTATTGGTATCAGAGATATGAAGATACTTTCTTTCTGGAGTAACATTCAATATCTTCAGTAACTAGGAGTTTGAGATATCTGTTTGATTAGGAGAAGTTGAATGAGAAACAAAGAGATTTCATTGGTTAAAATCGTTTGGAATAACGCAAGAGGTGAAACTATGAAGGAACTGGAAGAAAAGATAAAGGAATAATGTCATTATTTATTCCGAGGGTGTGAAATAATGACTACCAAAATTTCGAGGACGAAATTTCTTTTTAGAGGGGGAGTATTGTAACACCCTGAATTTCCTATCTCTTAAACAATAATTTTGACAAGCTTAATGAATTTTTGTTTAGTAATTTCGTACATCAAAAATTATTTTATTTATTCCGTCAGTGTATTTGATCATTTTGAGTGATTTACTCCGTGTTAGGAAAATAAAAATTTTCGGGCCGGGGAAAACTTTACGTAATTTAGTTTTTACCGTTAGATAATTATTTTACGTAATCTGATTTGATATTTGTGCGTTTTCTAATATTTGTGATTTTTGTGGATGATTATGAATTTTTTTGACTGTATGTGGGCCCAGGTGGTCCTATGTGGGCCCAGGTGGCCATACGTGGGCCCAGGTGGCTCCTGCAAAGTAAAAATTTTTCTACGCATAGAAAAATTTGTACTATTTAGACGGAGATAGGGGATCTTACTAAACCTGAATCCGGAAACAGTTTTAGAAAATTTTTTATACTGTGTTTTGTACTGTATTTATTTATTGAGCGATAAAAATACAGTAAATATATTCTTTTGTGGGGTTTTTAGCAAATAAAAATAGAAATTATATTGCTCAGTCAACATTAGTGGTTATGACAACTTTTGACGGACCAATAGGAAGCAAGCTAGTCTAATAATGAAGACTTTAAAATTAACCACCGATTTAATCAACGGTAAAGACTAGATCTTGATTTAATCAACGGTGGAGATGGATCAATTATGACCATTGGATATGAATTTAATCAATGGTAGAGATTTGGTCTCAAAAAGTGACAAAGACCATTTATGACCATTGGATGAAGAATTAATCAAGGGTGGAGATTTGGTCTTGTAAAGTAACAAGGACCATTTATAACCATTGGATGTTAATTTAATCTATGGTGGAGAATTAGTCTTAAAAAGTAGCAAAGACTAATTATGACCCTTGGATTAAAAGTTAGAAGGAGTAATCTTGACCATTAATTTTGGAGACACATCTAATGGTTAGAATTTAAAGGAGAAAGATCCAATGGCCTAGATTAAGTCTTCTAAATCAAAAGTCTACCTAAATCCTAACCATTGAATTAATCAATGGCTTAGAATGCTCTAAATGATGGCTAGAAAAGATGACAAATTATTAAATGCATCATGAAGGAGGGGGACGGTTTTTGTGAAGTATTTTGGAGCTAAAGAAAACTTTATGTCCTTATTAAGTGGTCTTGGTCAATTATGCATCATTGTTAAATTAATTGCTCTTTTTGAAGAAGCACCTACGACCATGCAAAGTTAAAGGGGACAAATTTGATTCAATTAATTCATTTGGCTATTGTCTTTATACCTACAAGAAGCTAAATAAAAGTAAGTCAATTTTTTTGATGACTTAGCACATATATCATATGGCCATGTACTACTTTTTGGAGACAAACTACTCATAATTGATTTATTAGCATCCTTAGGAGATGACTTGAAGGGGGTGCACGGTTTTGAGAGGCCTTAAGGCCATAGAAAAAGTTTGAAGACCATTATTGCCATCCTTGGTCATCATTAAACATTTTCAAGAAGCTAAGTTACCAAGTTTTCTCTCCATTTCTCTTCTCCAAGCACGTTTCGGTCACGCACCTTAGAACCATCATCCAAATTTCTATCATTTCATCCAACTTGATTTTCTAAACCTAAACACCATTCTAAGAACATCTCTAGTTATGAGTTTTTCCAAAATCATTCATCTTGGGCTTCAAATCCAAGCTTCAAGTTTCTATCAAAAATAAAAAATTCCATCTTTGTGTTTCAAGAGAAACCATTCAGTCAAGACACTCAAAACCACCATCCAATCTCTTTTAATTTCATCCAACCATAGATCTTGAATCTACATGATATTCTAAGCAACTTTCATGTTGGAGATTTTCTCTAAATCATTCATCTTCATGGACTTTCTTCAAGATCAAAGTTATTGGGTTTTTGAGGTGAAGTGTAAGGAAACTTCATTTCTTCTTTCTTTTTCATGATCTAAACCATGTTTGATCCATGGTTCCTCTTAATCAAGCTTAGTATACTAATTTTTATGTATTTTGTCTTGTATTTGAGAAGCCCTTGGTGATGAAGGACTTGGAAAAGAAAGCAAAACAAAGAGCTTTTGAGGATCTTCATGAGGTAAGAGGGAGATCCATCTCACCAACCAAGCATGGTGGTGAGAGATGATCTTATATTTGATGGGTGTTGAATCCATGTGAGGATTCATATCCATGGTCATGTAATAATTTGTATGTGTTTATGAGCTTTGATTAATTGCCTATGCTTAATATGCTTTGCATGAGTTTATGATTTTGATGGTATGCTTATACTATGCATGATAATAATATGGCATGGCATGCTTTTTGATATATATATATATATATATATATATATATATATATATATTGTGTATGTATGTGTATGCCATGATTTGATGATGGAAAGAAAATTAATTTTGGTCCCAATGGCCAAGGAAGAGCTACGGTTTTGATGCCTTTGATTAGGGTTCATGTTGAAATTTTTCAAGAACAAGGGAATTAATTTTTGATCCCCAGAACATGGTGAATTTCGGTTAAGACACCTCAAGATAGGTGTTCACAAAATTAATATTTTCTTGAATGATGAAAATGGATGTTTAGAAGAAGCAAGGAAAATAAATAAAGAGTTTATTTTTCAAAGAGTACATGAACACGATTTTAGAAGGATTTTTATTGATTTATTTTGTGTAAAAAGTTTCTAAGTATTTTACTAAACATAAGATTTAAATGAAACTAGCAATGATGATTTTAAGGATTTGCAAAGAAAGTGAAAAAGGATTTGTAAAGAAAGTGAAAATGGATTTGCAAAGAAAGTGTAAAATGGAAATGAACAAATGATTTGATTTTCAAAGACTATGAGTCTTACGTTTTTGTAAAGGATTTTTAATGGTTTTGTTTGTGTAAAATCATATCAATTTAAAAGGAAACATATTTGATGGTTTCAATAGTCCTGTCCACATTTTTTTTAAAGCTTATAATGTCTTGATTTTTATGAACAAAGTGATTTTCAAAGTGAAAACGTAACTTGATTTAATACAAGGAATTTGGAAAGGGAATCAGAGTGTTTTTATCACTTGAGAGAATTTTGTAAACGAAAGACAAAGAGAGGTTGAACATGTTTGAACTCTAATTTATTTTGAAGAATGATTTTGGAAGTGATTTGAGAAAAATGGAGAATATAATGGCGATTTGAAAAGTTACTAATTGAGTTTCGAAAGTACGTTAGAAAATGTTAAGTTTTGAAACGTTGATTTATATCAATGGAAAAGTGATTTTATGAATTATATTTTGGAAAAGGATTTCTTGAGTAAAGAAATGTGGAAAAAGATTTTCTCGAGTAAGGAAATATATTACATGAAGTATAAAGTTATATTATTTTAAGAAAAGTTGAAAAATGAATATTTGAAGGTTGAGAAATATTTTCTGTATTGAAATTGTGGTGAAAAAAATTATTTACGTATCTTAAAAATGTGATTTTAAAGTACGTGGTTTGAAATACAGTAAAATGTTTTTAAGTGTTTGGAAATACAGTAAAATATTTTTATGCGATTTTAAATACGTTAAAATATTTTTACACGATTTGAATTACGTTTAAATATTTTACGTAATTTGAATTACTATTGAAAAATCACTACGTGATGGAAAAGTGATGAATTATTTTTACGTGATTGTGAAAATAGCGAAAAATCATTATGTGATTTGAAAAGTGTTTTAAATATTTTGAAAATGAAAGAAAATGATTTACGCGACTTAAAAGGATGATTTTTAAGTTACGCGATTTTGAAACAGTAGAAAAATATTATGGGATTTGAGAAACGTATATTTTTACGCGATTGAGAAAAACGTTGAAAAATTAGTACGTGATTTAAAAGTGCAACAGAAGAGTTGCGGCATTTTGAAAACGTAACAGAAGTGTTACGATATTTTGAAAACGTAACAAAAACGTTTTGGAATTGTGAAAACGTAACGGAAATGTTGCGCAATTTTGTGAAAACACGACGAAAGTGTTTTATAACTATGAAAATGTGATAACATGATTTTGCTGTTGAAAATACAGTATAATTTGGTACAATTTATATGCATTGGAAAGAGATGCCTGTGATTGGATTTGGTGCATTATACATGCATTGGAAAAACATGCGTTGAGGCATATGATACATTGAACTAATGAAATTGAAAAGATTTGGCCCTTTGGGGTTGGACTTGCACTGATATATTCGTGCATTGTATATGGCCCTTGTGGTTGAAGAGGGAATGAGAATTGATAGTGAGGTCTATGATGGATCTTGGGGGCGTCGAGGCGCGGCGGTCGACCAGTGGACAGCTGGCGAGTACCCTGTGCCACTTGGCGATGCAGTCCGTTGCAACGCATTGACGATACCCGACAAGAACACGATTCTTTTCAACAACTGGAAAATTGTCTTTGGGCTAAGGCTAACAATTGACAGAGCATTCTCCTCGAAATTGTGAAAACCTCCATGGAGTTGTTTTTGAAAAACTGAGTTTTTATGCACATGCATAATCTGACATTTATATCTGTGTGATATATTAATTGAGGAATATTGGCTATGACCAATGTTTTGAATACTTGGATGATAATTAGACAATGTTGAGGGCATTATCGTAATTGTAGTTTATGATAATTAAACTGATACATGATTGGATGATGATAGTTGATTAATGTTGATGGCATGATATATTTGTATGATATGCTGTTTGTGTTATCTCTGTGCTACCATGTTGGTATTGGCGTAGGTGATCTCACCTCTTTGTTATGTTGTTTTGCTGTGTCTGTAGTGTTAAAATCAAATAATAGAAAGATCGAGTTGTCTTAGACATAACGGATAATGAATACTCTGAGATGGGTGACAACAATAAGGAGTGGATATTCAGGACTCGAAGGTGTGCAGTGTTGACAAAGAACAGATGTAGAACAGATGTCTGATGCAACAAGATGGATACACAACAGAATAAGTATGTTAAGTTTTAACATTAGTGTTGCACCATGCTATTAAGTGGGACCCGTCTTGGGGTTTGCTACTGTTAAAAAAAAAGAGTCTGTTAATTTTATATTTCTCTTTAAATTGTGAAATATTAATTAGTGTCAATATTGTATATGAATCTATTTCAATATATATTTTTCAGTATTATATATAAATTTCAGTAAGTTTATATTTCAACAAGAAAGAAATTTTGAAACCCATATTTTCATAACTCAAACCTTTTATGAATTGATTTTCAAATTATAAGTCGGGAGTCGGAAATGTGATGCCCTAAGGAGGGTGTTACATAGCTCATATGGAGAGAAAGAAGAGAATATATTTTTCTAAGTCTTGCTTTAGAAAAATCAATGAATGATGAAGATTGATCAAGATAGGTAATAATGGTCTTCAAACTTTTTCTTTGGCCTAAAAAGCCTACTCAAAAATTGTCTCCTCCTACCTTTGCATTTCCAAAACCGTCCCCCCCTCCAAACACTCTCCTAAGGATGCAAACAAATCAATAATAATGCATGTTGACCAAAGCAAATTGATAGAAAATGATAGGAATTGATTTGTAATAATTTGCCTCACAAATGGATGCATTGCCGTAGCTTCCTTGAAGCAAGTCTCCATTATTGACTATTTCTTTGTTGTGTAATACAAATAATGGAACGTGAATTTATTGAATCAAATTGGCCCCCTTTTAGCTTTGCATGGCCATAGCTATGCTTGGAGAGAAAAAGGAAAATATTTTTACTTTAGGAAAATGATCAATAATGATGTATAATTGACCAAGACATCTAATAATGACATAAAGCTTTTTCTTTAGCTCCAAAATGAAGCACAAAACCGTCCCCCATCTTCCTAATGCATTCATGAAGTTGTCATCATTATTAGCCACCATCTAGAGCATTTCTAGCCATTGATTAATTCAATGGTTAGGATTTAGGTAGACTTTTGATTAGAAGACTTAATCTAGGCCATTGGATCTTTCTCCTTTAAATTCTAGTCATTGGATGTGTCTCCAAAATGAAGGGTCAAGATTGCTCCTTCAAACTTTAAATCCAAGGGTCATAATTAGTCTTTGTCACTTTTTAAGACTAAATCTTCACCATTGATTAAATCTTCATCCCATGGTCATAAATGATTCTTGTTACTTTTTAAGACCAAATCTCCACCCTTGATCAATTCTAAATCCAATGGTTGTAAATGGTCATAGTCATTATATAAAACTAAATCTCTACCCTTGATTTAATCTCCATCTAACGGTTATAAATAATCCTATTTACTTTTAAGATCAAATCTCCACCGTTGATTAAATCAAGATCAAGTCTCCATCGTTAATTAAATCAATGGTGGATATCCAAACCACCAATGTTGACTTAAGCAATATAATTTCTATTTTTATCTGCTAAAACCCCACGAAAGATTATATTTACTGTATTTTTATCATTTGATAAATAAATACAGTATAAAACACAGTATAAGAAAATTTTAGAAACTGTTTCCAGATTCAGGTTTAGTAAGATCCCCTGTCTCCGTCTAAACAGTACAAATTTTTCTATGCATAGAAAAATTTTCACTTTGCGGGACCCACCTGGGCCCACGTAAGGTCACCTGGGCCCACATAGGACCACCTGGGCCCACATACAGTCAAAAAATTCATAATCATCCACAAAAATCACAAATATTAGAAAACATATGAAAATCAAGTCAGATTATTAAAAATAATTAACAGTCAAGAGAAATAAATATTTAAAGATTTTCTCCGGTCCGAAAATTATTATTTTCCTGACACGGAGTAAATCACTCAAAACGATCAAATACGCTGATGGAATAATCAAAATAATTTTACAGTGCACAGAAATTATTAAACAGTAAAATTCTGTTAATTGTCAAAATTATTATTTAAGAGATACGAAAATTTTGGGGTGTTACATATATAACTCTGTTTTGTTATTATCATGAGACATGCTATATAACTCTGCTTATGGTTGGTTTATGTTCTTGCCTTGAATATTATGATATTGATGATATTTTGTGGCAATCCATTTATGTTTTGATGATACTATTACTTAATATTATTCTTGTAATGTCAATTAGCAATGGTTTTGCACTATCTCTTCTCTCTTTGTCAAAATATATGGAATATCTTTTTTGATCATTACAAAAAGGGGAGAAGAAGAAAGTTCTTTGAGAAAAGGTAAACAAAAGGTATAAAGTCAATGATTCTGGGATTCAAATATCAAGGGGGAGCTGTGTAAACTCTGAACTTGTCACCTCTTGAAAAATAGAGGGGGCGTAAGTTATTTAATACCTTGTGTGAATACCAATTTAATTGAACTAATACTTTTCTCAAATGATTGTTTGTCATCATCAAAAAGGGGGAGAATGTGGATGGCAATGGTCTTGGTTTTGATGATTAACAAACAAGAAAGCAATGAAGTGCAAAGATCAAGTCCTAAGGTATTTTTCAAGATTAACTAATAGGACTTAGATTATATGTAGAGGTATAATAGACTCATACAAAAGCTCATTTCTTGTTTCTAAACTCATCTTAAATGGCTTTGAATAATCATGTTTTCATATCAAGAAAATTATGTTTAAGATTGAGTAAAATGCTCTTAGAATGTTTGGAAATATTTTGGATATCCTTGGTTGAGAAAGTCTTTGAAAATCCTATTTTTCTAAGAAAGACATAATAGGTTATGGATTTTTTATAACAGGTTATTCACTAAGTCAAAGGCTATTCTTACATTTTCTTAAAGCCTCATAATAGATTATGATGTTTTCATAACCTGTTATATGACAAGTCAAGAAGTGGTTCTATGTTTTCTAAACGCTCCATAATTAATTATGCTTATTTCATAATTGATTATATGTTGTTACAGAATGTTTCCTCTTTGGTTTTAATGTTCCATAATCGATTATGCCAAAATCATAATAGGTTATGAAATGTTCTATAAGCGATTATGAGAAAACTCATAATAGGTTATGACAAACTCATAACAGGTTATGATAAACTCTATAACTGATTATGAAAAACTCATAATAGGTTATGAAAAACTCATAATAGGTTATGAAGTTAGATAAAAGCCCATGATATCATTTTTGCAAGTCATAACAGATTATGTTTATGCCATAATAGGTTATGCTTAAACACAGAACACTTTCCCAACGGATCTATTGAGAGCATTTAATGCCCCCAACCACTTCCAACGTCTCTTAAATGTTATGGGCTATAAATGAAAGTGTTTGTGCATTGATTATAGGTTGGGAAACATTTTGAAAAACATCCTTGAGCATTAAATACGAGTTTTCTCATTAATACCATAGTTCTTCAATTTGTATTATCTACTCTTTGAGAGAGTTTCTATCATTCAAACACTTTGTTTATTTTGTAAAGAGGGTGAGGTATCCCTCTAATAAAAAAAAAGGTGAGGTATCCCTTATTTAAAAGAAGGTGAGACATCCTTCAAAGGTGTAAAGAGGGTGAGGTATCCCTCAAAGGTTGTAAAGGGTGAGGTATCCCAAGGTATTATTGAGTGCTCCAATCTGTAAAGGTTTTCAAGCACCCGTTCAAGCTTGAAGTTTAGTGAAAAATCTCGAGTAGTTTGTTTGAGGACTGGACGTAGGTTACAAGGGGTAGCAGAACCAGGATAAATCCTTATGTTTGGTTCTTTTAACCCTATCTCTTTATATTTGTGCTTTAATGTTATATGCTTCATTGAATACTTTTCATCTTAACTTATTTATTTGTGAGTAAAGTGACTAATCTTGTCTATCTATTTACTTCAATTAATCAATAGCTTCAACTAAAATTATCATTCAAATGTTTTGCAAAAGATTTATAAAAAGTTTTTATATACTCAATTCACCCCCTCTTGAGTATTGAGGCCACTTGGTAACAGTGTGAAAATGTTGAGTTTACCTATGATAGACCTTTCTTATGACCTACTTGTTTCCACTCCTACCAATAAATTTGTTACAACTTCTAAAATTTGTTTAGATTGTTATATCAAGATAAAAGATAGGATTTTCTTTGTAAATCTTATCTGTTTACCTCTTGTAGATATTGATGTCATTCTTGGCATGGATTGGTTGTCAGCTAACCATGTGGTTTTAAATTGTGTAGATAAAACCCTTATTTTTATGTTAGATATATCTACCAAAGTTATCCCTTCTGAGTCAGTGTTTCTCAATGCTATCCAAAAGCATCACTATTTAGAGGAGGGAGCTTAAGGGTATGTTCTCCTTTTTTCTTCAACTTTAGAGATTGAGCAGCGTTTGGATAATAAACCAATAGTGAGAGAGTATCCTAAAGTGTTCCCAGAGGATATAGTAGAGTTGCCACCCATGAGAGAGATAAAGTTTACTATAGATTTAGTACCAGGGATGTGTCTTATTTCTATAGTATCCTATAGGATGGCACCTCCAGAACTAGCTGAGCTTAAAAAGCAAATTGAGGAATTGTTAGAGAAACAATTCATAAGATCGAGTATTTCTCCTTGGGGAGTACCTGTTTTGCTAGTGAAAAAGAAAAATGGTACCATGAAGCTTTGTGTAGACTACAAACAGTTAAATAAGGTAACCATCAAGAACAAGTATCCATTGCCTAGGATAGAACATCTGATGGATCAATTGAGAGGAGCATTAGTGTTCTAAAAAATTGACCTAAGATCAACATATCACCAAATAAGGGTTAAGGAAGAAGATATCCCTAAAACCGCTTTCAAGACTGGGTATGAGCATTATGAATATCTCGTGATGTCCTTTGGGTTAACAAATGCACCAACTGTATTCTTGGATTATATGAATATGATTTTTAGACCCTACCTAGACAAGTTTGTAGTAGTATTCATAGATGATATCCTAATCTATTCAAAGACAATGGAAGAGCATGAATTGCATCTCCAAGTAGTTTTAGAGATTATCATAAAAAAGAAGTTGTATGTCAAACTATCAAGGTATGAGTTTTGGTTTTCAGAAGTTCAATTTCTAGGGCACATGATTTTTAAAGAAGGAATTTCAGTAGACCTAGTAAAGTTGAAGTAGTGTTGTAGTGGGAGAGACTCATCACTGTAATTGAGATAAGGAGTTTCCTAGGTCTGGATAGGTACTACAAAAGATTTATTAATGGATTTTCCCAGATACCACTACCTTTGACTAGATTAATTAGGAAATGTAGTACTTTTGTATGGACTCAAGAGTGTGAAGATTGTTTCCAAGAGCTTAAGAAAAGGTTGACTACTACGCTAGTTTTACTAATTCCTGACCCTCAGGAGAGTTTTGAGGTGTTTTGTGATGCTTCAAGAATGGGTTTAAGGTGTGTTCTCATGCAACATAGGCGAGTAACTGCTTATGCATCGAGGTAGTTGAGGCCTCATGAGGAGAACTATCTTACCTATGATTTGGAATTAGCCATAATAGTTTTTGCCTTAAAAATTTGGAGACATTATCTTTATAGAGTTCAATTTGAGGAGTTTAGCGATCATAAGAGTTTAAAATATTTGTTTGATCAGAAGGAGCTAAATATGAGACATGGGAGATTGATGGAATTCCTAAAGGATTATGACTTTAAGCTTAAGTATTACCCTGGTAAGGCCAATGTAGTGGTCAATGCACTAAGTAAGAAATCCTTACATATGTCCCGGATGATGATTCGAGAAGGTCAACTTCTTGAAAAGTTTTGAAATTTGAGCCTTAGGGTAGCTATGACACCACAAAGTCTTTTTATGAGTAGGGTAGACATAGTGAGTGACTTGAGAGCTCAAATTCTAGAAGCTCAAAGCGAAGATGAAACCCAAAATGAGATAAGAGAGAAAATCTTCTTAGGGGATCAAACAGAGTTTGATATGACAGATGATGGAATAATTAAGTTTAGAGAAAGACTTTACATCCCAAGAGATTTTGTCATCAAAGAAAAGATCCTAGAGGAAGCTCATAAGAGTCATTACAATATCCATCCAGGAGCCACTAAGATGTATCAAGATTTAAAGCAAATTTTTGGTGGCCGAGAATGAAGAAAGAAATTGCGGAGTTTGTGTCTAGGTGCTTAGTATACCAAAAAGTTAAGATAGAACACCAAAAACCTTTAGGACCACTCCAATCTTTAGAGATTCCCGAGTGGAAATAAGATCATGTAACACCCCTTGGTGTAGCAACCAGAGCGTAATCGTTATTACACCACAGTTACTAAATCCAAGTGTGTCACAGACATGATAACAGTAATTTAAATCCTCAAGAGAGTATATTTTTTTTTTGTTGACAATTTGCATAAGTAGAAAATACGAGCCTCGAATGAAATATAAATATATTCAACCCATAATACGACCACTGAAATAAAATCATATTCCTTATATATATATATATTTTATAGTCAATTTACACCAATCACTAATGACAAAGAATATAATAATTACAAAGTCCAATAAAATACAGCAGGAATAAAAACACTGAAGGGGAAAAGTAGTAACCCAGGGATGGGTACTACCAGCAGACAAAGCCGCAACCCCATATGTACATGACGCACGGCGTCCCAGTTGACGTGACAGGCATCAATGCCACCACGTAGCTGCACTCTTACGTAGTCGAAGGAATCTTGTCCAGACGCTCAAGCCCATCAACCAAGGTGTGGTCCCTCTTTATCTTCCTCACGATCTTTTATCAAATATAAATATAAAACAGAAATGCACAAATATAGGAAAGAGGTAAGACATCCTACCATCATTACCAAATATAGCAGCCAGAAACGAAACGGCGCAACGCGCCCAAATAGCAATTCAAAACAGCATTTCCAATTAATAAACAGTAGATCCAATAGTAAGCAAATAGACAATTCCAGGTAGATGTTCATTACAGTAAGGATCAAACCATTCACAGTTACGAAAAATAATGATTTACAGTGACAGATTATTTCATGATGCACATGCATGCTTTCCCAAATTCCTACTCCATGGAGCTAGACACAAACAAATCGAGAGAAAATATCGGGGGACATGTCTCAGAACTCACTGCCGCGACCAAAGTGCTAAAATCAATAATTCTCACGTGCACATCCAAGCATTGTACAGACATTCCACGCTCGATCACGATATAGGATAGTGTCTCGGTCTGGATCATCGGTGTGTTTGCATCGGTCTACCCCATGGCACAGAGGAGCTCATAATTGTCCATGTGAGGAACCCGCACCCCGACGCCCCCAAGGTCAAACATGACCTACACTAGTCTACTCGCACCCGCACTAAGGTGTGTTCAATCTCCTAGGCAACTTGGCCTCACAACAGTCCACAGGACATTCACAACGCATAAGACTCTATGCATGGACATGTATGATTCATAATTTCATACAATTCCATAATATGCCACAATTGGCCAAGATAAGCATCAAAATACGAATGGTCACTCACATGGACCCATAACATTATAATATAAAGGTCAAATCAATTGGTACATTCTTAGGTCCATTATGAATTCTAACTTAGAATTTGTTTCCCCTTTCAAGGTTCATGTCCAATCCAATTCTCACAATCAGTTTAATCTTCCAAGGTAATTTAATTTCATACAATTTGTAAATTATTCAAGTTCTTAGGCCTCACACTCTCTTGTTCTTCACTCACTTGTAATTACCTTAAGTCTTATGACAATCTCACTCTTAGTCCTTTAAAATTTATGTAATCTTTGATTATATTAAATTCTTCCAAGTTATTAATTGTCTACCTCATTACATAGGTTTTTAATTGCATAATTACTTATGCTTCTAAGTTACCAAAGTTACATATTTACACCTAAAAAGGCCTTAGAGGCCGTGGCCTCACTAGGAATTTAATTCCTAATCCTTTCCAATTCATCACATTATAGATCACCTTCTAAATTCACTAAATTCTTACTTGTCACATTGGCTCACCTATAACCCCAACATTGGGCTCAAAACCGTGGCCATCCCATGAGTTTCAATCTCAAGTTTTTCCTTCCATTAAATTCCATTTTATCACTTGATTAATTCTAGTCTTATGCTTATTACAACTTAATCATAACTTACCCAATTTCAACCCTAAAAACCGTAGCCCTCCAAGAGAGGTTCTCAAATGTTTTTCTTCCATTTCCAATCACATAATCCAATCCAATATACCATTATATACAACAAATCAATCCAAGGTCACAATTATCACAATTTCAACATTTAAACATAGTAATCATCAAATTATAGAATAACCTTCATTAGGGTTTTTCCATAACCAACACAATCATGGTTCCTAGATGCTAAGAGAGGTTGAGAAGGAGTGTCTTCCTCTTACATATGTGTAGAAATCAATAGAACTCCAAGAAAGCTCCTTGGAATTTTCGAATTTACACCTCCAAAAACCCTAGAAATGGTGACTTGATTAGAATAGCATATGGACATGAAAAATGGAATGTAAATGGCCATTAGAGGACCCTTGAAACGAAAATGAAGAGGAGAGAAGAGAGGTCTTGAAACTTACCCAAGAACCCCAAACTTGAAGCTTGAAGAAAGTGTTGAAGATGGTGGAATTTCAAGATGCTCCAAGAGGGAAAAGTGTTTAGAATGATGAGAGGATTAAGGAAATGTAGTTAGATGAAAATTTTGTGAAGATTGAGTGGGGAGAGGAAGGGCTGGCCGTAGCAATGGTAGAGAGAAAGAAGGGAGAAAAAGAAAAATGGAGAAGAAGAAAGGATGAGAGAGAAAGTGTTTTGAGAAATTATGAATTAAAGTGTAGTAAATTGATTAAATGAAATACAATTTTTCCCCTTGCATGGGCTGCTCCAGCCGTGCATTAGAGAGAGAAGAGAGGGAGAGTGTTGGCTTCTCTTGGAAGCTAAGGGCCATTTGGTCATTGCTTGGTCAAAGCTTCTCAAAGAAGCTTTGATTATTTTACATTAAATTTGAATTAAAGTGGATGAATTAGACATAAAGTAGATTGCATTGGGATAATGTGATAGAATTTTTATTACACACTATTATCCAATGGATAATAGTTACAGTTGACGGAAGTCAGTATTTAATTAATCTGACAGATAAATTTTTTGCAGTATTGGTTTGTTTTATCTGTTAAGATTTCCCAAAAATTATGAAACCTCATAAACTGTGTCAAGTCTCGGGTTTAGTAAGATCCCCCGTCGACATGTCCATAGTTCAAGGTTCATAGAGAAAACATCGCGTTTCACCAGTTCCGCTCAGTGCGCACGCAAAACGAGGAATATACTAAAATATTCGATGTTTCCAGAAAATTCCCAGAAAATTCTCAAAAATTGCAAATATTATAAAACGACCATTCGTCATATAATTTTTTTAGTTTTTGAAGCATTACAGTCGTTTTCCCAACTCTGCTCAATGTTCGCGCAAAACAAGGAATATATTTAAATACTCGTCATTTCCGAAAAATTCTGAAATAATTCACATAAATCACAAATATTAAAAAATGACTATTCGTGGTAAAACAATTAATTTCTGGAGCGTTACACTGACCTCAGCAATTCTCAGCTCAGTGTGCACGTAAAATGAAAAATATATTAAAATATTCGACGTTTCCGAAAAATTCCAGAAAAATTCCTAAAAATCAAGAATAATATAAAATGATAATTTATACTTAGACAGATATTTTTCGGGATGTTACAACACTCCCCTACTAAAAAGAAATTTTGTCCTCGAAATTTACGTACCTCAAAATAGTTCTGGATGTTGCTCCTTCATCTTGTCTTCCGGCTCCCAAGTCGCATCACCAGTTGTTTCATTCCAAATCACTTTCACCAATGGGATCTCCTTGCCTCTAAGTTGCTTTATCCGTCAGTCCTCGATTCTCGCAGGAGGTGCCTCATAGGTTAAGTTCTCTTTTAACTGTACCGTGTCCGGTGCTATGACATAACTTGGGTCAGGTAAATATTTACGCAGTCGTGACACATGGAAGACATTGTGTATGTTAGAAAGAAAAGGGGGTAAGGCTATCTGGTAAGCTATTGGACCTATCCGGCGAAGAATTTGGTAAGGTCCAAGGAATTTTTTGGAGTGAGTTTTCTAGATTTCAAAGCCCGGCTGACCCCAGTCATAGGTGTGACTTTCAAGAACACATGCTCACCTTCTTCAAACTCAAGAGGCTTTCTCCTCTTGTCCGCATAACTCTTCTGCCAGCTCTGAGCAGACTTCATTTTCTCTTGAATCATCCTGACCTTCTCAGTCGTCTAGTGAATGATATCCGGTCCAATTGTGAGACGCTCGCCATCTTGGTACCAACACAATGGTGTCCGACACCGTCATCCATATAAAGCTTCATAGGGTGCCATCCCTATACTCGAATGATAACTGTTGTTGTAGGTGAATTCTATCAATGGTAGAACTTCATCCCAACTTCCAGTCTGTTCTATTGTACAAGCTCTAAGCAAATCTTCTAGAGATTGGATTGTTCTTTCAGATTGTCCGTCGGTTTGTGGGTGGTACGCTGAACTTAGACGTAACTTTGTTCCCAACGATGCCTATAGACTCTGCCAAAATTTTGAAGTAAACCTCGGATCCCTATCCGAAGCAATACTCGTAGGCACACCATGCAGCCTAACGATCTTTCCAATATATAGTTGGGTCAATTTCTCTAGACTGTTGATGAACCTGCAAAACTTATAATTTTTACGGTTCATTGTGTGTTTTTCATTCTTTTTAATCTTTTTAATTATGGTTTATTCTTGAGTTTTGTTATATTTTTAGTATTTTAAATTGTGTTGTAATTATGTATTTCTATGTATTTTTGTTAGGTAAATCCAAAGGATCAAAGAATGGAGGTGATTGTATAGAAGATTTTCTAAAAAAAAAATTGTAGCAACAAGTACTGTAGCAAGTTACTGTAGCACGACACCAGCATGGCATAAGCAAGTTACTGTAGCACGACGTTAGCATGACACCAGTATGACATCATCAAGTACTGTAGCATTACATCATCCATGACATCAACAGGTTACTGTTCATTGCACAGTAACCTCAAAAATTTCTATAAATACGAACGACAGACGAAGGGAAAAGGGCGCTGTATTCTCTAATTTTTAGGAGGGTTGTTCTCTCTGTCAGAGATTTCTTTGTTTTCCTTTTCTTTTTCTTTTCTTTTCTTTTCTTTCTTCTCTCTCATGTGTAACTAATCTTCATCTTGCTTGGGTAAAAAGGTGAAGCTCTTGGTAATAAATTAAAGTTAGATTAATTTCTTTCTTATACTTAAATGATATATTATTAAGCAAATATAATGTGTTGTATGTTGTTTCCAATTAATTTAGAAACTCTTCTTGTATAATGAATATCTTGATCCATTGTAGACAATAGGATTGACACATTGGATGCTTTTGACGATTTACAAGTATTAGTAGATAATTATTGGAACCATAATATGATTATATGATTGAACTTTAAATGTTAAATCTTCCGATTAGAATCTTCATTATGCATGATTTCAATTGAGTTATAAAACGAAATAATCTTATTTTTAATTTATTACCAAGAGTGGATCTCCTAACCCAAACAAATCCTTTTCCTTTGTGAACAACTCATATCATCTTTAATTTTGTGACACATCTTTTCTTTACCTCAATTAATTAGTTTTCCTTCATCAATTCCCAGTGGATCGACCTCGGACTTCCGAGAATTTATTACTTGAGACAACCTACACTTGGGTTTGAAACTTTTAAATATAATTATATCCCATCAAGTTTTTGGCGCCGTTGCCGGGGACTTGAATTGAAGTTCTAATATATTGAGGTTCTCTTTCTGTAAGTAAACTTCACTATCAGGTATATTCTTCCTCTACTCTTTTCATTTTTATTTATCTATTTACTAACACACTAACTAGTATATATATATATATTTTTTATATGTGAATAGTAATATGAATAGTACATAAATAGTATATGAATAGTAATATGAATAGTGAATAGTAAATAGTGATAGTGAATAGTAAAAAAAATAAAAAAAATTTAAAAACATAAAATAAAAAAAATTTAACCTTTTGTCTATATTAACTCAGTGGGGTTAATTCTCCCTTTTATTTTTACGTACTAATTTAGTGGGGGTAACTCTCCCTTTTACTTTCCTGTAATTTATTTTTTTGTATTTTTTGTTTTTATTTGGTGGCTGGTTTATTACCCCATCCTTCTTAATATTTAACGGCTGGTTTATACCGCCTACTTGTCCATTATTACCCCATCTTTGTAAACATTTTTTTATTTATTTATTTTACGCAATCTAAATTTTTAATTCTGTCATTTATTTTTTTGCAATCTAACTTTTAAATTCTGTCATTTATTTTTATGCACTTTATTTTCTATATTTTAATTTCTGTATTTTTATTTTTGGGTGGCTGGTTTATACCACATCCTACTTAATATTTAACGGCCGGTGTATACCGCCTACTTGTATATTATTTTTATTTTATGTCACTTATTTATGCTTAACTGGTATCGTGATTCAAATTTTGGATGTTTGGTTAAAATTAATCATAGTAATTTATATATTGATTTATTTGAATCACAATCACACACAATTAACAGAATGGCTGAATTTGAAGGTGCACATGTTGATCATGAAAATCGAACACAACGAGCTGAAAATGAAAGTATACATGATGAACAAGAAAATCAGCCATTGTGAACTATGCGTGCATATTTGCAACCACCTCGAAATTCTAGTCCATCATGTTTTATCTTTCCACTTACTGCTAATAATTTTAGATTTAAGCCGGGAATGATTTCTTTACTGCCCAATTTTCATGGTTTAGAAAATGAAAGCCCATATTTACATCTAAAAGAATTTGAAGAAGTCTATATTGCTTTCAATGATCAAAATTGCACTGAAGAGATTGTTAAGCTTAAATTGTTTCCTTTTTCTTTGAAAGATAAAGCAAAAACTTGGCTTAATGCTTTGAAACCAAGATCAATTGGCACATGGCAAGAAATGCAAAGTGAGTTTTTAAAGAAATTTTTTCCAACACATAAAACCAATGCTTTGAAAAGACAAATCCAAAATTTTTCCCAAAATTCAAATGAAGCGTATTTTCAAAGTTAGGAACGTTTTAAAGATTTGTTAAATTCTTGCCCACATCATGGTTTTGAAAAATGGCAGACTATAAGCTTCTTTTATGAAGGTTTAACACCTGAAACTAAACAATTTGTGGAAACGATGTGTAATGGCAAGTTTCTTGATAAAGAACTCGAAGATGCTTTAGATTATTTAAACCATTTGGCTGAAAATTCTCAATCTTGGCATGGAACCAATCCTTCTGAAAATTCAATTAGATATAACCTTGCAAATGCAGGAAAAGGAAAATACCATCTTAATCAAGAAGAAGATCTAAATGCAAGGCATGCTAGTTTGGCTAGAAAGATTGAATCCATGGAATTAGGGAAAGTAAAAGAAGTCAAATCTGTGCAAAATGAAGAAATTTGTGGCATTTGTGATGAATTAGGACACTCGACAAATGAATGTCCTAATATTCCTATTTTTAAAGAAGTTGTGCATGAGCAAGTAATTGCAATGACCAATTTTAAAAAGCCATTCACCTCTTCTTTTTCAAATTCTTACAATCCAGGATGGAGAAATCATCCGAACTTCAGTTGGAGGAATAATAATCAAGCACAATTTATGCAACCACCACCTCCTCAAGAACAATAGGATTCTCAAAATCCTCAAGGATATGTACCTTATGTCCCACCATATAGGAAAAACCTTGAAGGAACATTGAGTGCATTCATAGAAAAGCAAGAGGCCATCAATAAACAAAACACTCAAACCATGATTGACATAAAAGACACTCTTTCTAAACTTACTTCTGCACTCACCATTCATGAGAAAGGAAAATTTCCTTCTCAACCCCAATCGAATCCCAAAGGTCAATATAGTCTAAATAAGGGTTGTTCTGAAAGCAAACAAATAGATTAAGTCAATTCGGTAATAACACTTAGGAATGGAAAGGTTGTTAAAGAAAGTAAGGAGATAAAGAGCCAAGTATCCAGAATGATGAACTCCTTGAGTGTGAATGAGCTAGAAGATGTAAAAAAGAATCAAGATAGTAGTGATGTCGAGTTACCCAAGGAACCTGAGGTGACAAAGAATCCTGTTAAGCCAGAAAATAAAGAAAGGGTCACCAAATATACATGTGTGACTCAATCATGGAGAAGGAACTTTCTACAACCTTTGATTCTAATCCCCTTGAGAATCTTCTTGTTAATTCTGAGTTTAATTTTATCACTAATCCATCTAATGTATTTGATAATTGTACTAACTTTTATTTAACTCAGAATCATGACACTCAGGGATGGAGTCCAAAGTTTAAGGAGTTGCTTAATAAAAGTTGGAGTTTTCCTGATAAAAAATGTGGTCGTCCCCTAGTTTGTTCTCATGAAATTAAATTGGAGGAAGGTAAATGGTCAGCAGTTGAAGCGATAACTTGAGTTGAAAGATCCAGATGTAGTCGAGACTTTGGTAGAAGATCCTGTCTACCAAAGCTGAGGTGAGTTTTTAATATTTCGTTTGTATTTTTGAGTCGGCTTAAGTGCCTCCCAGATTTTGGAGCCTTTGTATGGGGATGTAAATATCGTTGGCCTAAAAAAAATAAAAAAATAAAAAAAATCATCAAAAAAAAATAAATAAATAAAAAAGAGATTTAAAAAAAAAATTGTATATACATCTTGGGTTTGGCTTTGGTAACACAAAACGTGAATGGGGAAATGCATGCATCCTGATCCAGCCTTCTTAATTGAAAAACAAAGAAGGTAGATTGTATCCTACATGTGAGGCAGCCAGTCGTATTATGGCCACTTGTCCTTTTTGGGAGCCCTATGTTGCACTAGTCTTGAATGGGTCTAATATAGGTCAACAATGCTTTGGCACAAAGCCGAAAAAGCAAACTACCTCCATCCCAATCTCAAGTGAGTATACACCCATCTTTCATCAGGTTTCTAACAACTTGAAAAAAAAAGGGCGAAACTACGGTTGTACTTGGTCTTTAATTAGATTAGGAGCCTCGGACGGATGCCCGTCCTGTCATAGACTCAAGAGGAGACCTTCACACGCCAGTATGTAAATAAAGTTCGTGTGCCATGCTCTGTAGAGAGCCGTGTGCTACATTCCCAGTTCTTGGAACCAAGGCTCTGGAGCGCTGATGGACAGAAAGAAGCGTCCCATCTTTACAGTAAATGAAAATTGTTATCTGAGTTGTATACTTACTTTAATTAGTAGGTCTCTATGGCGAGTTCTGACTAGCTGCGGTCAGGTACCATCTTCTTAGAATACAGGCCTTTAATTAGGTTTGCAGGAAGATAGAGGGTTGTTCTTCCGTAAGCAGGATGGAAAGGATTCAAAGGTTCTTGTTGTCGGTTCGGCAATCCTTATGGAATTCATATGTTGCACTGGTGACACGCAACTCAAATACATGCCACTACTGCATTCATGACACGCAGTATAAAGATACGCCATGAAAATTGTACATACAGGTATATCCTCATTTATTATTATATTTCTTTTATCTTTGTATGATTTTGTTGTATTTTGATTTTTGAACAGACGATCCTTTGAGCAGGGTCCTTCAGGGGTTTCTAGACTACTTTACCTTGATAGTTTTCTTGAAGTTAAAAAAAAAAACAAAAAAAATAAAAACAAAAAAAGTGAAAAAAAAAGATTTCGTGTTTCTTACTTTCAAACTTTTCTGACAACAACCAACCTACCCATATAGGTGCTATGATTACTTTTTCCCTTCTTTTTCCTATTTAAACACTCCATTCTCTTCACTTTCCTCCAACTCATAATCATTCAGAGGGAAGGTGAAATTATGGGACCTCCTGTTTGTAACCTTAAAAATGTTTGTGTTTTTTGTGGATCAAGTTATGGGAAGGGTTTAGAGTTTGCAAATGCAGCTACCGTTCTTGGTCAAACACTTGTTGCAAGGAATATTCATGTTGTATATGGGGGAGGTTGTCGTGGGTTAATAGGGGCTGTATCACTCTCTGCATTTGTAGGAGGCAGTCAGGTTTTAGGTGTCATTCCTAGACCTTTAGCTCAAAATAACATCACTGAAAAGACAGTTGGAGAATAAATTTAGGTATCATCTATGCATGGACGAATGAAACAAATGCTTGACAACTCTGATGCATTCATTGCCTTACCAGGTGGTTTTGGTACTTTAGAAGAAATTTTTCAAATTGTCTCTTGGGCCCAACTGAATACCCACCATAAACCCATTGGTTTGTTGAATGTTAATAATTTCTTTGATCTTTTGTTATTTTTTCTTGATAAAGTTGTGGAACAAAAATTTATCACTCCTTCGGCAAGAAAACTTCTTATCTCTGCCTCCACTATTGATGAGCTGATTGATAAATTAGAAGCTTTTGTTTATGAACCTGATAAAGTCCTAGCTCAGATAGATTGGTCATCAGGAAGCAATGCAGGAAGCAGCAAGAAAAGAAAGCCAGATCTGACACTTCACCTTTAATGGGTTTGATTTTATTTATCGTACTTTGTTTCTGTTTTAATTTGTGTCAGATTTCTCCAGCAGGTAATATCTTCTATCCTTTACTAATCTATATTTTAACATTGCGGACAATGTTCTGATCTAGTTGGGGGGAAGAATAGTTGATATATAAAAAAAACAAAAAAAATTAAAAAAAAATTTGCAGCTGTGGAATGTTTGATATGATTGTCAGTAACTTACTAAACTAATGAAGGGTGGTAGAGTAAGGAGTAGTTTTGCCCTTGCGGTGATTTACTCTTGAGACGCATCTTAATTGGTGGCAGAGTAAGGAGTTTTTAGTTAGTAATTAATTAGTATTGATTTGTATTGTCTTTTGATTTCTAAAAAAAAAATCAAGTGAATGCACTTTCACATCCTTTTAAGCAATTGAAATTCAGGGATCATACCATGATTGAAGAAATTTTGTTCTTTCTTAAAAATCACATGCTTGGATTTGAATGTTGAATTGATGAATTAAGAATGATAGAAACATGCTTTGTGAGATTTTGAGCCTATTGATGAATGGATTGAACATTTGTACCATTCTCTTCTTTCTTGTGTGATTTTCACTCGTGAAATTGTTACTCTAGAACTTGCTTTGATTCTTTTCGAGGCTACATTTTCACATGCATACATAAATATGATTGAGGCATTTTAAAATAGCTACTTTGACCAAATAGCCATCCTTGTATATGTTCCCTTGTATAACCCTTTGAACTTATTTGGCCAGTTCTTGTTTTTAGCTTATTACGTGCCTTAAAAAAAAAGGAACATGTTTTTACCTGACCTTAGGGAATAAGAGAGCATTGACTTTGTTCTTAAACAAGTGTGGGGGTGTGTGTGTAAAAAAAAAGGGAAAAGAAAATAAAAAAAAAAGAAAAGAAAAGAAAAGAAAAGAAAAGAAAAGAAAGAAAGAGCTAACCATCTGATACACTATGTGACATATCCATATCTAGAATAAAGATTGATGCTTTGAAACAACAGGAAGAGAAGGAGAAGGTTTATGCCTAACAATGAATTCAACTCATCAATTTGGGATTGATCTTCAACAAAACATTAGTCAAATATTGGTCATTATCCTTATTGATGAATGTTCTCAAATATCTTTTCCACTCTAACTGTACCATAATGCTCTTTTATTCTCTTTGGTATTTATCTTCTTATATCCATATTATCCTTCCTTCTTTACCATGACCCCATTATAACCTTGAATAAAGTCCTCTTGATTTTTGTGTGCATGTGTTCTGAGTAGTGGAGAAGTAGAAGATAAGCAAGCTTATGGTAGTGCAACTTTTCATGGGTTGAATTGAGTGAAATATCTACCATTTTAAACACTAGAGGGATTGAGAGTGAATCTGTGAAGATCTTTCATTCTTGATTCGTTCTTTTTAACTGAAGTTTCCTTGCTTGATGATTTGAGGTGTGAAGAAATATTAAAAAAAAATGCTTTGTTCCCTTGAATGACTAGTTGCTCTTTTTGTTTCATTAAATCTTTTAGATTTTTTAGCTTTTGAGTCTATGTCGTTTTTCTTTGTTTCTTAGTTTTGATATTATATATTTTGCCCAGGAGTGCAAAAGCTCAAGTGTGGGCGTGTGATGAACCTGCAAAACTTATAATTTTTACGGTTCATTGTGTGTGTTTTTCATTCTTTTTAATCTTTTTAATTAGGGTTTTGATAATCACATATTTTATTCATTAAGAAACCCTTATGTTTAGTCACTTACACTCTCCATATTCTTAATTGATTGAGTTTGGTATGATTTTGTGAGTTTGAGCTCAAATTGGTCCTAATTGAATATTTCCAGCATTATTGAGATTTGACACTGTTTCTGTATTTTGGCCATAACTTGAGTTCCTAATATCTGATGAACATGAATTTTACCTTGTAGAAAAGCTAAGAGGAAGCTCTACAACTTTGATGAAGAGCTCAAAGTCTGATTCAGATGTCTAAGGGACCTAAGTTGACATGGAAGTCAGAATACGGGTTCTGTCAGTAGAATCCGAACAGTGTGCACTCAAAAAAATCATATCTCAAGATGTAATAATGGAGATGGGCTGAAATTTGGACATTGGATAGTCAAGATCCAAATAAACAACTTTCATGAAGAACACATTTTGAGAAAAAGAAGTCTAGTAGGTCATTTTGAGCTTGCAAGTCGGAACAGAGGTGCTGAAGTTGGGTTTGAGCAACCTACGGTATTTGGGACATATCTTAGGCTTAAGGAAGCCAAATTGGACGAACCAGCTATCCATTTTATAGCCAAGACAAGGATCTACAACTTTCATGAAGAACACTTTTCGTGGTTCTGAAGTATAGTGGGTCGTTTTTGGCTTCCAAGTCAGACACGAAATTTTCGTCCTCAACCATCCACTCATCCATCCACTAATCCACTCATCCACTCATCCACTCATCCACTAACTCACCCACTCATCCACTCATACACTAATCCAACCACTTAACCACTCCACCCACTCATCCACTAATCCATCCACTAATCCATCCAGTCACCCATTCATGTCCATAATTTCCCACTCACCAAAAGTCCTTTGGCATTTTTCACTAATTCAACCACTCAACCATTCCACTCACTCATCCACTAAACCAACCCACTAATCCATCCACTCAAACACTCCACTCACTCACCCACTCATCCACCCACTTCCCTTTGTCATTTTGTTACCTTAGACTTCTATAAAAGGCACCATTTATCATGAACAAGATGTAATTCTCCTTCATTTCTCTCTAAGTTTCTTCTTGCTTCTTCATAGTTTCTCATAGTTTTGTATATTTTGATGCTCCCCTTCATGGTAATGGAGGGCTAAGCTACTTTGGGTCAATTTAGAACTCTTGAAGAGATTGTGGTTTGGATTCTTGAGACCTTGGTTATGTATTGTGTTTGATTTGTAATTGAATTCCTCTTTCTTCTTCTTTTTCTTCTTCTTGATCTTGAATGCATGAATGGTGATTCTATTTATGTTGATCTGATTGATCTTGGTTTAAGATTGAGATTTGTGATGAAACTTAGAACTAATTGATCTAAACTAATCACATAAATGAAGATTGAGATTTGTGATGAAACTTAGAACTGATTGATCTAAATTGATCACGAAATTGAAGAGGTTAGGTTATCGATTTGTGCCTAAGTTAATTGAATTCGGTACTTGAAATTAACATAGATTTTCATGAATGATGCGATTGCGGATTTGTGTTTATCACTTGTTAATTGAATTCTAGACGATCGTCTAGTATGAATTCTGGATTTGATGCGAGAGATCTCGGTTAGATCCAAATTAACAATTCAATTGCGCTTCAAGTGTTCTATGAAGGGTCTATGATTGAATCCACCCAATCTTGGATAGGTTTCTAAATTGACTACTCTTTAATTGTCATTTCTTCCGTTAATTTTGTTAAGTACGATCTTAAACTGTCAAACCCCCATTTGCTAACTTTCACTTGATTTGATCAAATTGCATCTATGATCCTTGAGGAGACGATCCTGTTGTCACTGTGCTACAAGCTTAGGTAATAACTTCGGTTATAATTTTGACCGAGTTCGACGCTCGTCAAAATTTTGGCGCTTGGTCGGGATTAGTAAGTGTAATCTTTTCATTTTAAGTGTTTTTACTAACCTTTGCTTTTTATTAACTTTTCTAACAATGGACCATGCATAATGGAGTCAAAACTTGAGGAGTTGACTTCTTTGGTAAGACATATAGTAGTGAGACAACAATTACACTGCAGAAGCTACACTTGTGTGTAACATTTGTTTTTGTTCATCTCACCCCACATATGCATGCCCTACACTTCAAGATAGTAGTTCTATTTTTCCAGATCAATTTGTTGCAAAGAAATGGTTATTTTCCCGATGAACCACGCTTCCAAAAAGAAGAACAACAGAGTTATGACCCCTTCTTCAACACATACAACCCTAGTCAGGGAATACTATCCGGATCTGGGATATGGCAATACGGCATCACTACAAAGAACAATCATTTCAATATGAGCAGCCATTCCAAAGCAGATAACAAGTCCATCAACCACAAAACTTGAGCCTTCATAGGAGGACATGATGAAAACCCAAATTGAGTTCCAAAGAGAGTTTCACCGCCACTATTCAGATTTAACAACCCAAATTGAGCGTTGACAACCACTATTAATGAACCGAGAAGTCAAGAGTCAGACCAACTCTCTTCCCAAACAATTCCCAACTCCCTGCATTCTAATTGTCATATTGATTTACCTGCAGATTTAGTTGAGGAAACTCATGATGAGTTGTATGCTGAATTTCCTGATTTAATTGGTTTTGATGATTCTATCAATTGCAACTCATGTACTGATTGTGACGGTGATATAAAATGTGTTATGTGTGCTGAGATTTCTGCATATTGAAAGCGATGATTCTGTTTACGCAAAGATCTAATGATATTGAAGGGTCTATCAACAATGCATTGCAGAATCTGAAACACATAGGGAGGTGGAGTTGAAGGTCATTGAGGAATTTTCAAAGAAGGAGGAAAGACAACATATGACAGTAACTAATGAAGTGGATTTTGTTTTTGGGTCATGGTCCAATATAATCAATGAAAGCAGAATTGCCAAATTACACGTGTTGCATGCCATTGGTGAAGTCAAGGAAATTAAGAAAGACCAATGGGACCCCAATGGGAGCCCTCATGCTTCAAGCTTAACTTGGACATTACACTTCAACCAATGGGACCATAGTGAAAGCTATCATGTTGTGTCAACCATAACTAGGTCATCATGTTTCAACCAATGGGATCCTGGTGGAGTCTTTTCACCAACCTCACTTAATAAGACCAATGGACACCATCTCAAGCTGAAAAATGTGGAAGTGAAAGTGATGGGCTTTTACCATCCACATTATAAAGATCACTAAGAAGTGTCCTAACGTCGAGCTAATGACGTTAAACAAGCGCTTATTGGGAGGCAACCCAACTAGATTTGTTTTCAAGATCTTTGGGGTTCTGTTGCAGCTTTGATTCTTACGCATCTTTTCTGCTTGTCATCATCTCGCCCCTCATCAGGTTGTGTTGCTCTTTTCTTTCCGTTTTATTTATCACTTTCACATTGAGGACAATGTCTATATTAAGTGTGGGGGAGAGATATTAGCATGTTTCTTTTTTGTTAAAAAAAAAAATAAAAAAAAGGGTTCATTGCATGATTGAATAACTTTTTCCCCTTCTTGAACTGATATGCTTGGAGATGGATGATTGAATTGATGAATTGAGTTTGATGGATGCATACCTTGTGAGATTTTGAGCCTAATGGATGGATTTAACATTTATGCCATTCTCTTCTTTCTTGTGTGATTTTCACTCATGTTAATGACCACTCTAGAACTTGCTTTGATTCTTTTTGAGGCTACACTTCACTTGCATGCATAAACATGATTGAGACCCTCTTTCTTAATTAGCTAGTTTAACCAAATAACCAACCTTGTTTTCAATATGATATCAAACACTCTTTTGACTTCTTGAAAATTCTCTGATTCTTGCCAACCTTGTATATTTTCCTTTGCTTAACCACTTTGAGCTTATTTGATCATTCCTTGTTTCTAGCTCATTATGTGCCTTAAATGAGAAATCGTGTTCTTACTTTACCTTAGGGAATAAAAGAACATTAGCTTGGTTAATGTATGAGTTTTTGAACAAGTGTGGGGGTGTGTGTACAAAATGGTTGTTGAAAAAGAAAAGAGTGCCCAAAAAAAATGTATGTATATAGTTATGTTCATATATATAAAAGAAAAAGAGAAAAAAAGAAAAAAAAAAAAAAAAAAAAAAACCAAGTGTTTCAAAAAAAAAAAGGATTGGGAAATGAATATGTAAAGGGATATACACTAGAGTTGGGATGAACTTTTATGCTTGTTATTTGAACTCAGCTCTCATTTGCTTTTATTCTCTTTAGTATTTATCTTCTCATATCCATTTTATCCTCTCCTGTTACCTTGACCTCACTACAACCTTGAATAAAGTCCTCATGATTTGTGTGTGCATGTGTTTTGAGTAGTGGAGAAGTAGAAGATAAGCAAGCTTATGGTAGTGCAATTTTCATGGGTTGAATTGAGTGAAATACCTACCCTTTAAACACTTGAGAGATTGAGAGGGAATCTTGTGAAGATCTATCATTCTCGATTCATGTTGAAGATACCTTGCTTGTTGGTTTGAGATGTGGAGAATTGTTAACTCATGAATGTTTTGATCCTTGAACCTTTGGTTGTTCTTCTTGATTGTAAAATTTTGGTCTTGAGTTTTGCCCAGAGTGCAAAAAGCTAAGTGTGGGGGAATTTGATAATCACATATTTTATTCATTAAGAAACCCTTATGTTTAGTCATTTACACTCTCCATATTCTTAATTGATTGAGTTTGGTATGATTTTGTGAGTTTGAGCTCAAATTGGTCCTAATTGAATATTTCCAGCATTATTGAGATTTGACACTGTTTCTGTATTTTGGCCATAACTTGAGTTCCTAATATCTGATGAACATGAATTTTACCTTGTAGGAAAGCTAAGAGGAAGCTCTACAACTTTGATGAAGAGCTCAAAGTCTGATTCAGATGTCTAAGGGACCTAAGTTGACATGGAAGTCAGAATACGGGTTCTGTCAGTAGAATCCGAATAGTGTGCACTCAAAAAATCATATCTCAAGATGTAATAATGGATATGGGCTGAAATTTGGACATTGGATAGTCAAGATCCAAATAAACAACTTTCATGAAGAACACATTTTGAGAAAAAGAAGTCTAGTAGGTCATTTTGAGCTTGCAAGTCGGAACAGAGGTGCTGAAGTTGGGTTTGAGAAACCTACGGTATTTGGGACATATCTTGGGCTTAAGGAAGCCAAATTGGACGAACCAGCTATCCATTTTATAGCCAAGACAAGGATCTACAACTTTCATGAAGAACACTTTTCGTGGTTCTGAAGTATAGTGGGTCGTTTTTGGCTTCCAAGTCAGACACGAAATTTTCGTCCTCAACCATCCACTCATCCATCCACTAATCCACTCATCCATCCACTAATCCACTCATCCACTCATCCACTCATCCACTAACTCACCCACTCATCCACTCATACACTAATCCAACCACTTAACCACTCCACCCACTCATCCACTAATCCATCCACTCACCCATTCATGTCCATAATTTCCCACTCACCAAAAGTCCTTTGGCATTTTTCACTAATTCAACCACTCAACCATTCCACTCACTCATCCACTAAACCAATCCACTAAACCAACCCACTAATCCATCCACTCAAACACTCCACTCACTCACCCACTCATCCACCCACTTCCCTTTGTCATTTTGTTACCTTAGACTTCTATAAAAGGCACCATTTATCATGAACAAGATGTAATTCTCCTTCATTTCTCTCTAAGTTTCTTCTTGCTTCTTCATAGTTTCTCATAGTTTTGTATATTTTGATGCTCCCCTTCATGGTAATGGAGGGCTAAGCTACTTTGGGTCAATTTAGAACTCTTGAAGAGATTGTGGTTTGGATTCTTGAGACCTTGGTTATGTATTGTGTTTGATTTGTAATTGAATTCCTCTTTCTTCTTCTTTTTCTTCTTCTTGATCTTGAATGCATGAATGGTGATTCTATTTATGTTGATCTGATTGATCTTGGTTTAAGATTGAGATTTGTGATGAAACTTAGAACTAATTGATCTAAACTAATCACATAAATGAAGATTGAGATTTGTGATGAAACTTAGAACTGATTGATCTAAATTGATCACAGAATTGAAGAGGTTAGGTTACTGATTTGTGCCTAAGTTAATTGAATTCGGTACTTGAAATTAACATAGATTTTCATGAATGATGCGATTGCGGATTTGTGTTTATCACTTGTTAATTGAATTCTAGACGATCGTCTAGTATGAATTCTGGATTTGATGCAGAGATCTCGGTTAGATCCAAATTAACAATTCAATTGCGCTTCAAGTGTTCTATGAAGGGTCTATGATTGAATCCACCCAATCTTGGATAGGTTTCTAAATTGACTACTCTTTAATTGTCATTTCTTCCGTTAATTTTGTTAAGTACGATCTTAAACTGTCAAACCCCCCTTTGCTAACTTTCACTTGATTTGATCAAATTGCATCTATGATCCTTGAGGAGACGATCCGGTGTTGTCACTGTGCTACAAGCTTAGGTAATAACTTCGGTTATAATTTTGACTGAGTTCGGCGCTCGTCAGGTTTGTTCTTGAGTTTTGTTATATTTTTAGTATTTTAAATTGTGTTGTAATTATGTATTTCTATGTATTTTTGTTAGGTAAATGAAAAGGATCAAAGAATAGAGGTGATTGCATAGAAGATTTTCTAAAAAAAAAAACCATAGCAACAAGTACTGTAGCAAGTTACTGTAGCATGACGCCAGCATGACATAAGCAAGTTACTGTAGCACGATGTCAGCATGACACCAGTATGACATCATCAAGTATTGTAGCATTACATCATCCATGACATCAACAGGTTACTGTTCATTGCACAATAACCTCAAAAATTTCTATAAATACGGACGACGGACGAAGGGAAAAGGGCGTTGTTTTCTCTATTTTTTAGGAGGGTTGTTCTCTCTGTCAGAGATTTCTTTGTTTTCCTTTTCCTTTTTCTTTTCTTTTTCTTTTCTTCTCTCTCATGTGTAACTAATCTTCATCTTGCTTGGGTAAAAAGGTGAAGCTCTTGGTAATAAATTAAGGTTAGATTAATTTCTTTCTTGTACTTAAATGATATATTATTAAGCAAATATAATGTGTTGTATGTTGTTTCCAATTAATTTAGAAACTCTTCTTGTATAATGAATATCTTGATCCATTGTAGACAATAGGATTGGCACATTGGATGCTTTTGATGATTTACAAGTATTAGTAGATAATTATTGGAACCATAATATGATTACATGATTGAACTTTAAATGTTAAATCTTCCGATTGGAATCTTCATTATGCATGATTTCAATTGAGTTATAAAATGAAATAATCTTATTTTTAATTTATTACCAAGAGTGGATCTCCTAACCCAAGCAAATCCTTTTCCTTTGTGAACAACTCATATCATCTTTAATTTTGTGACACATCTTTTCTTTACCTCAATTAATTAGTTTTCCTTCATCAATTCCCAGTGGATCGACCTCGGACTCTCGAGAATTTATTACTTGAGACAACCTACACTTGGGTTTGAAACTTTTAAATATAATTATATCCCATCAACTGTACTTTATATTGATCGGGAGAAAATGAGTTGACTTTGTGAGTCGATCCTCTATTACCCAAATCGAGTCGTGTCCTTTCTTTGTCCTTGGCAAACCCACAACAAAATCCATTGCAATGTTCTCCCATTTCTATTCAGGAATAGACAATGGTTGCAGCAATCCTGCAGGTCTTTGATGTTCCACCTTAGCTTTTTGACAAACTAGACAAGTCGATACGCATCTAGTGACATCGCTCTTCATCCCATGCCACCAGAACAACTTCTTTAAGTCTTGGTACATCTTCGTTATGCCCGGATGCATATTTTGCATGTTGGTGTGAGCATGTTCCACAATATACTGCTTAAGCTCTTGGTCACGGGGAATGCAGACTCTACCCCGAAATCTCAGAATTCCATCCGTTCCTTCCTCGAATTTCGTTTCCTTACCTTGCTTCATCAACTCTCTCACTTCTTGCAAGAATTTGTCGACTTTTTGTTTTTCTCGTATGCCCTCCATTAGTTCACTTGAGATGGTAACCATATTCATACTAATCCTTCTAGGTTCCAACTTGACAAATGACCAAGTATCTCTAAACTGTTCGATGAGCTCTCTTTCCTTGATCATTAGTGCAGAAACACTGACAGTCTTCCTACTTAAGGCGTCAGCCACGACATTCGCCTTGCCAGGGTGGTATAACAGTTGAAAGTCGTAGTCCTTCAGGAATTCTAACCATCTTCGTTGTCTCATGTTCAGCTCCTTCTGATCATACAAGTACTTTAAACTTTTGTGGTCACTGAAGATGTTGAATGTTGCTCCATAGAGGAAATGCCTCCATATTTTCAGAGCAAAAACCATAGCTGCCAGCTCCAAATCGTGCGTCAGATAATTCTTTTCGTGCACTCGCAACTGTCGCGAAGCATAAGCTACCACCCTTCTATGTTGCATAAGAACATACCCCGATTTTTGGTATGAAGCGTCACAGTACACCTCGAATGGCTCATTCGGATCAGGTAGCACCAATACTGGTGAGGTGGTTAGCCGTTTCCTCAACTCTTGGAAACTCTGCTCGCAACTATCAGCCAATTCAAAAGCTTGGTTCTTCTTTGTCAGCTGAGTGAGCGGTCCAGCAATTTTGAAAAATCCTTCTATGAATCTCTTGTAATATCCGGCTAAACCCACGAAGCTACGAATTTCCATCACTGACTTCGGTCGTTATGGATATCAGAAGTCTTGATTCTGGAAACTAATGAGGTTTTCATTGGAATGGTTTAGTAGGATATGACTAGAAAATGATCACTCAGTCCCTAAATCATGAACTCTAACCGATGCGATTTCAAGTAAGTAAAATAGATCAACAAAAGGTTCAATCTTCATGAGAAGTAGGATAGATTAAACAAACTTAGGTGTCAAGACAAGTGTCAACAGCAGGAATGGGAATAACTAAGTCGAAAATAAGAAAGATACAAAGGAATCTAAAGGATCCATGCAGTTATGAATTGAAAGTGGAAGGGTTACCCCCAGAATCATATGGCACGATTACAGGGTCATTATTTGAGGCATAGCTTCCCTTGTTGAGATCGCCAAATGTTGAGGTCTGATTGGATCTACCACTACTAGCACCTTCCCCTACGGGTTGGGTGTTGTTGTTACTTCCTTGGTACCCGTGAACTTAGTTCTCATTTAAACTTATTAGCTTTTCCATTATTCCTCCTTTGGAATCTAGGTAGTCCATGGTTATCCCAAGTCTAACTTTCCTTTAATAGATTTTGAATCTTAACCTCCAATTCTCGTTGTTGTGCAGTCCTCTGATCTTGGTGAATTATCACATCAGCTATCCTTTGTATTTTCTCCTGCAGTTGCAGCCATAATTCTACGGTCTTGTCCTGCGCTTACGTAAGTACATTTGCCACAAGCCATTGACTTTCTTCGAAGGCAGACCAAACATAACACGATAAAACAAATGTAATTATTTCAAACAACATTACCTCCCTTCGGAAGTCAAACACAAAGAGTCACACAAAGCACACAATTCAAACAAAGCAAGTTCAACTCACAAATCCTAACGATCTCTAGCTCTAACTTCTTCGTTCTGTCTCCTGTGGCGTAATCTCTCGTAAGTCCCCAATCTCCAAACAGCTTCTCGAACCAAATTTAAACTAATCATTCTTTCTCCAGAAGATCGGTTTTCCAAAACCTTTTGATCTCCGCACAAAAGACTTCCTATCTTCCTAACACAGCACGCCTAGGAGAAGTCATAGTTTCCTGTACACACAGAACATTACATATCGAGTAGGCCAGTCCTCAATATCATGCAACTGCATAACAGTAACTATCAACATTCAACCCACAGCAAGTCATGCATTCCTTTCCCATCATCTCAATCAAGAGACAAGGAAGTGCACAACAGACCAAATTCTAATATGCCTAAACATAGCAAGTCCATACCCCGGCTCAACAGGATGAACTGCTCTGATACCACCTAATGTAACACCCCTTGGTGTAGCAACCGGAGCGTAATCATCATTACACCATAGTTACTAAATCTAAGTGTGTCATAGACATGATAACAGTAATTTAAATCCTCAAGAGAGTATATTTTTTTTTTGTTGACAATTTGCATAAGTAGAAAATACAAGCCTCGAATGAAATATAAATATATTCAACCCATAATACGACCACTGAAATAAAATCATATTCCTTATATATATATTTTATAGTTAATTTACACCAATCATTAATGACAAAGAATATAATAATTACAAAGTCCAATAAAATACAACGGGAATAAAAACACTGAAGAGGAAAAGTAGTAACCCAGGGATGGGTACTACCAGCAGACAAAGCCGCAACCCCATATATACATGACGCACGACGTCCCAGTTGACGCGACAGGCATCAATGCCACCACGCGGCTGCACTCTTACGTAGTCGAAGGAATCTTGTCTAGACGCTCAAGCCCATCAACCAAGGTGTGGTCCCTCTTTATTTTCCTCACGATCTTTTATCAAATATAAATATAAAACAGAAATGCACAAATATAGGAAAGAGGTAAGACATCCTACCATCATTACCACACGCCCAAATAGCAATTCAAAATAGCATTTCCAATTAATAGACAATAGATCCAATAGTAAACAAATAGACAATTCTAGGTAGATGTTCATTATAGTAAGGATCAAACCATTCACAGTTACGGAAAATAATGATTTACAGTGACAGATTATTTCATGATGCACATGCATGCTTTCCCAAATTCCTACTCCATGGAGCTAGACACAAACAGTCAGAGAGAAACATCAGGGGACATGTCTGTAACTCGGCTGCCGCGGCCAAAGTGCTAAAATCAATAATTCTCACGTGCACATCCAGGCATTGTACAGACATTCCACGCTCGATCACGATATAGGACAGTGTCTCGGTCCGGATCGTCGGTGTGTTTGCATCGGTCTACCCCACGGCACAGAGGAACTCATAACTGTCCATGTGAGAAACCCGCACCTCGACGCCCCCAAGGTCAAACATGACCTACACTAGTCTACTCGCACCCGCACTAAGGTATGTTCAATCTCCTAGGCAACTTGGCCTCACAACAGTCCATAGGACATTCACAATGCATAAGACACTATGCGTGGACATGTATGATTCATAATTTCATACAATTCCATAATATGCCACAATTGGCCAAGATAATCATCAAAATACGAATGGTCACTCACATGGACCCATAACATTATAATATAAAGGTCAAATCAATTGGTACATTCTTAGGTCCATTATGAATTCTAACTTAGAATTTGTTTCCCCTTTCAAGGTTCATGTCCAATCCAATTCTCACAATCAGTTTAATCTTCCAAGGTAATTTAATTTCATACAATTTGTAAATTATTCAAGTTCTTAGGCCTCACACTCTCTTGTTCTTCACTCACTTGTAATTACCTTAAGTCTTATGACAATCTCACTCTTAGTCCTTTAAAATTTATGTAATCTTTGATTATATTAAATTCTTCTAATTTTTTAATTGTCTACCTCATTACATAGGTTTTTAATTGCATAATTACTTATGCTTCCAAGTTACCAAAGTTACATATTTACACCTAAAAAGGCCTTAGAGGCTGTGGCCTCACTAGGAATTTAATTCCTAATCCTTTCTAATTCATCACATTATAGATCACCTTCTAAATTCACTAAATTTTTACTTGTCACATTGGCTCACCCATAACCCCAACATTGGGCTCAAAACCGTGGCCATCCCATGAGTTTCAATCTCAAGTTTTTCCTTCCATTAAATTCCATTTTATCACTTGATTAATTCTAGTCTTATGCTTATTACAACTTACTCATAACTTACCCAATTTCAACCCTAAAAACTGTAGCCCTCCAAGAGAGGTTCTCAAATGTTTTTCTTCCATTTCCAATCACATAATCCAATCCAATATACCATTATATACAACAAATCAATCCAAGGTCACAATTATCACAATTTCAACATTTAAACATAGTAATCATCAAATTAAAGAATAACCCTCATTAGGGTTTTTCTATAACCAACACAATCAAGGTTCCTAGATGCTAAGAAAGGTTGAGGAGGAGTGTCTTCCTCTTACATATGTGTAGAAATCAATAGAACTCCAAGAAAGCTCCTTGGAATTTTCAGATTTACACCTCCAAAAACCCTAGAAATGGTGACTTGATTAGAATAGCATATGAACATGAAAAATGGAATGTAAATGGCCATTAGAGGACCCTTGAAGCTGAAAATGAAGAGGAGAGAAGAGAGGTCTTGAAACTTACCCAAGAACTCCAAACTTGAAGCTTGAAGAAAGTGTTGAAGATGGTGGAATTTCAAGATGCTCCAAGAGGGAAAAGTGTTTAGAATGATGAGAGGATTAAGGAAATGTAGTTAGATGAAAATTTTGTGAAGATTGAGTGGGGAGAGGAAGGGCTGGCCGTAGCAATGGTAGAGAGAAGGAGGAGAAAAAGAAAAATGGAGAAGAAGAAAGGATGAGAGAGAAAGTGTTTTGAGAAATTATGAATTAAAGTGTAGTAAATTGATTAAATGAAATGCAATTTTCCCCCTTGCATGGGCTGCTCCAGCCGTGCATTAGAGAGAGAAGAGAGGGAGAGTGTTGGCTTCTCTTGGAAGCCAAGGGCCATTTGGTCATTGCTTGGTCAAAGCTTCTCAAAGAAGCTTTGATTATTTAACATTAAATTTGAATTAAAGTGGATGGATTAGACATAAAGTAGATTGCATTGGGATAATGTGATAGGATTTTTATTACACACTATTATCTAATGGATAATAGTTACAGTTGACAGAAGTCAGTATTTAATTAATCTGACAGATAAATTTTTCGCAGTATTAGTTTGTTTTATCTGTTAAGATTTCCCAAAAATTATGAAACCTCTTAAACTGTGTCAAGCCTGGGGTTTAGTAAGATCCCCCATCGACATGTCCATAGTTCAAGGTTCACAGAGAAAATATCGCGTTTCTCCAGTTCTGCTCAGTGTGCACGTAAAACGAGGAATATACTAAAATATTTGACGTTTCCGGAAAATTCCCAGAATATTCTCAAAAATTGCAAATATTATAAAACGACCATTCGTCATATAATTTTTCCAATTTTTGAAGCATTACAGTCGTTTTCCTAACTCTGCTCAATGTTTACGCAAAACGAGGAATATATTAAAATACTTGTCGTTTCCGAAAAATTCCGAAATAATTCACATAAATCACAAATATTAGAAAATGACTATTTGTGGTAAAACAATTAATTTCCGGAGCGTTACACTGACCTCAGCAATTCTCAGCTCAGTGTGCACGCAAAACAAGAAATATATTAAAATATTCGATGTTTCCGAAAAATTCCAGAAAAATTTCTAAAAATCAAGAATAATATAAAATGATCATTTATACTTAGACAGATATTTTTCGGGATGTTATAGATCATATCATAATGGACTTTGTGACAGGTCTACCTAGAACTCAGTCAGGAAATGATGCTATATGAATCATAGGGGATAGATTAACTAAGTCTACCCACTTTTTTCCTATTAAAACTAACTACTCCTTAGATGAATTAGCTTAGTTATATTTACAGGAGGTAGTTAGATTGCATGGTATTCCCCTCAGTATAGTTTCAGATAGAGATCTTAGATTCACATCTAGATTTTGGGGAGCTTTGCAAAAGGCCAATGAGACTAGGCTAAGTTTTAGTACAACATACCATCCGCAAATAGATGGGTAGTCAGAGAGAGCTATCGAAACCCTAGAAGATATGCTTAGAGCATGTGTTTTAGATCAGCAAGGTAGTTGGGATAGACTCTTGCTGTAACGCCCCTTTTTGGGAGGGAACGTCACATTATCAAACGAGATAAAATGCGGAAATTAAATAAACAAGCGATTAAGACCCGGTTCATTTTATTTAATTGATGTTAACCATGTGGGCAAAATTGGCAATATTTTTTTTATAATAATATAATAATGTTGATAATACGGAATGTGGATAAAATGACGAATAAAACAATACACAGAATTTGCACCTGAATAGCATACATAGATATATAAATTTTGATACAACTGTTTTGTAGTTACAAGCCTGACCATCATCAAAAAGCAAAACTATACCCACCCCAAGGGAAACATGCATATATACCCTCATGCATATACAAAATATACAGCCCAACCAAAAAGAAAAATACATCAGGCCCCCAAAAATAAAACACTGGTAGCCATCAGTAGCCACTAATGATCATCAACCCCTCAGATAAAAAGGGACCGATTCAGGATCCTCAGGAGGACCCTCATCAGGATCTTCCTCATCCGTGGACTCATCCATAGGAACCACAGAAGCACGGGACGGGGCCCGAGCGGTGGAATCAAAAGAATCCTCATGCGGGGTGTAATAACGGGCACCCCACATCTCCCTAATAGGCAGATGCAAGCTGAGGTAGCAGGTGAGGACAGGTGCCTCATGATGTCTCCAGGCAAGTGCTATTGACACGTCTCCCAAGTACACGCAGCGGTCGGAGTTCAGGTTGATGTGCTAGCACTCTGGCCCCCCAAGGAAGGTCAGACGCACATCTCCCAGGAATCCGCGCATACGTGCAGACATCGTCGCAGTAGAAGTCAATCCTGTGCAGGCCAGAAGCCGGGGAAGGCAGGATCTTCTGTCTCCTCACCGTCGTCTTCAATCAGTACAGGGTGCACATAAACAGCAAATAATAGAAGCACAGGGAAAGAGGTAAGACATCCTACATCATTACCAGTTATAGCATGCTAGAAACAAAACGGCGCCACGCGCCCAAATAGCAGTCCAACACATCATATTCAATTAATGAGCAGTAAACATAACAATAAGTAATTAAACAGTTCCCAGTGCGATAATCATCATAATAACAGTTAGATCAAGTACAACTTCAGAAAATAAGAATTATTGATGACAGTGTATATCATGACTCACATGCATGCTTTCCAAAATTCCTACTCCATGGAGCTAGACTCAATCGGTCGGAGAGAAAGATCGAGACATGTACGTGACTCCTACCGCCGAGGCCGTTATCAATAATTTTCTCGTGCACAATCATGGCATTGCACGTACATTCTACACTAGATCACGATATAGGACGGTGTCAAGTCCGGATCGTCGGTGCGTTGCATCGGTTTGCCCCACGAGCAAAGGAGCTACCAACTACCCATTGTGGAGGACCCGCACCCCGACGCCCCCAAGGTCATAACAAGACCCACACTTGTCTACTCGCACCCGCACTAAGATGTGTTCAATCTCCTAGGCAACTTGGCCTTACAACAGTCCACAAGGACATCACAATGCATAAGACACTATGCATGCTCATGTATGATCCACAATCTCATACGAATTCATAATATGCCACATTAGGCCAACATAAGCATCATTATATAAATGGTCATTCACATGGACCCATAATCACATAATATAAGTATCAAGCCCATTAATGCATCATTAGGTTCATTATGAATCCTAAATTAAACTTTGTCCCCCTTTCTAAGGTTCATGTTCAAAGATCAATCCTTATAGCCAACTTAATATTCCAAAACAACTCAATTCCCCATAACTTACATTTTATTTTAGCTCTTAGGCCTCACACTCTCATGTTCTTCACTCACCTAGAATCTCCTTAATTCTTATGATACTTTCACTCTTGGTTCTTTGAAACTTATGAAGTCTTGATTTTTAATAAATTCTTCTAATCTCTTAATTATCCATTTCATTACCTAGGCTTCCAATTACCTAATTACTTAAGCTTCCAATCACTAGAATCACACTTTTACCTAAGAATGCCCTAGAGGCCGTGGCCCCCTAATAGGTCAAGTTTCAAATTTCTTTTCAAGTCATCATCTTGTACACCATTGTCTCAATTCTTTAAATTGTCCATTTGTCAAATTGATTCACCCAAAAACCCTAGGTTCTTGGCTTCAAAACCGTAGCCCTCATGGTGATTTCTATTTCAAATTTTCCTTCCATTGAATTCCATCTAATACATTGATTAATTTAAGTTTTATACCAATTACAATTTCAACACAAATTCCCCTAAATTTCTAGCCTAAAACCGTGACACTCCTTGGTGGGTGTTCAATCATTTTTCTTCCATTTTAAATCACTCAATCCATTCCAACATTCCATTATATAACACAAATCAATCCAAAGTCACAATTAACACAAAATTAACACACAACATAATTAGTCATTAAAATCAAGAACAACCCTCATTAGGGTTCTTCACAAACCAACACAACCAAGGTTCCTAGATGCTAAAAATGGTTGAAGAGGAGTGTCTTCCTCTTACCTAAGTGAAGGAATCAAAAGAAGAAGTCCAAGAATCCTCCTTGTATTTTCGGATTTGGCCTCCAAAAATCCCTAAAATTGGAGACTTGTTAGAATCAACATCAAGGCTTGAAGAATAAGCCATGGATGGCCATTAAAGAAACCAAAATCACGAAAATGAGAGAGGAGAAAGAGTGGTCTTGAAACTTACTCAAAATGCTCAAGGTTGGAGCTTGGAGAAAATGGTGAAAATGGAGGATTTTCAAGAAGCTCCAAGAAGAAATGATGCTTAGAATGGTGAGAGGATTAGGAAAATGTATTTAGTTGGAATTTTTGTGATGGTTGAGGAAGAAGAAGAGAGCTTGGCCGTGGAAGTGCTAGAGAGAAGGAGGAGAGAAAGTTTGAAGAAGAAAGAAGAAGAAATGGTAGAGAGAGAAAGTGTTTTGGAAATTAATGTATTTTGTGTAATAAAATGGAGTAAGGAAAAATCAAATTTCCCATTTCCCCTTGCCTTGGGCTGCAATCAGCCGTGTGGGGAGAGAGAGAAGAGATGTAACACCCCAATTTTTGACTAATTACGATTTTGCCCTTATTGCGCTATTTTTCTGTTTTCTGTGTGTTATGCAATGAATTTGACTTCTGTGATCAGTATTTGATTGTTTTGTGTGATTTGCTCCGGGCCAAGAAAATAATAATTTTCGGTAGGGAAAACCTTGTTTGAATTATTTGGAGCTGGGCGATCTTACTAAACCCAATCCGAATAATGCGTATATCAATCTTTTATTTTTGCGGATTTTTCGGTGTAATAAAATATTTACCATACCGGAAAATCTGTGGGACCCACGTTTGTCTTGTGGGACCCACTTTTGTTTTGTGGGACCCACGTTTGTCTTGTGGGACCCACTTTCGTTTTGTGAGACCCACGTTTGTCTTGTGGGACCCACTTTTGTTTTGTGAGACCCACTTTTAGGAAAAGTTTACCAACGTAAAAATACTTGTAAATTTCTAAATTATCTAATCAATTAATTATTATTTTTACTTAATGGATTTCCTATAGCAATTTTGTTCTAATGCATTAATTATTATTTTTACTTAATGGATTTTCCCTATAGCAATTTTGTCCTAATGCATTAATTATTATTTTTACTTAATGGATTTTCCCTATAGCAATTTTGTCCTAATGCATTAATTATTATTTTTTTTAACTTAATAGATTTCCTATAGCATTTTTGTCCTAATGTATTATGCATCCACTAAATTTAGCACTAGGTTATTATTAATATTATTATGCATCCACTAAATTTAGCACTAGGTTATTATTATTATTATTATTATTATTATGCATCCATTAATTAAGCACTAAACTATTATATATTATTATGCATCCACTAAATTTAGCACTAGGTTATTATTAATATTATTATGCATCCACTAAATTTAGCACTAGGTTATTATTATTATTATTATTATGCATCCATTAATTAAGCACTAAACTATTATATATTATTATGCATCCACTAAATTTAGCACTAGGTTATTATTATTATTATTATGCATCCATTAATTAAGCACTAAACTATTATATATTTATTTATGCATCCACTAAATTTAGCACTAGGTTATTATTATTATTATTATGCATCCATTAATTAAGCACTAAACTATATATATTTTATTATGCATCTACTAAATTAGCACTAAGAGAAATGTCAAAAGGAGGGCTTCTTTTCATTAGTATTCTATGGCCATAATGCATGCTTATGCAAACCATTAAGCAATCGATAGATGTTTTATTACTTAACTAATGTATCATGCAAATTACCAAACCCATAATGGAACAAAAACATAAAAAATGGGGGCTGCACTTGGAAGGAGAGCTATTTAAGTCTTAAGGCTATCATTCACTCCAAAATCAATGATTCTATCACTCTAAACTTTCATTCTTCTCTCTTCCTAACAAGAAACCAAAGAAAATTTCCTAAGTCCACAAAAAACCACCCATTCGGCCAAGCACCACAAATCCTACTTCCACCCATCAAAAAATTTATCCAACCTACTTTTCTAATCCTAAACCATATTCTAAGAACATCTCTAGTTGTGAGTTTTTGCAAAATCATCCATTTGGAGCTTGGAAAATCACTTTGAAGTTTCTTTCCTATAAGGTGAAAATTCTTCTTTCTTGTTTCTAATTTGATTTTTGATGTTCTAAACCATGATTGATCCATGGTTTATCTTTTTCATCCATAGTTCATAACTTTAAAATTTGTTTAAGCTTATTAGGATTTTTGTTGAAGCTACACAAGAATTTCTAAGGAGGAGTTCAAGGAGATTTTTGTCATCTAAATCGGTAAGAGGAGATTTAATCTCATCAACCATGTGTGGTGGTGGGAGAATGGAATTTGTTTATGGTGAAGAATCCATAAGGATTCATCCATTTGATTGCTTGATGTCTTTTTATTTGTGATTAATTTTGTGTGTATGTTTATTCTCTTGTTTATTGCAAGTATGTCTATTGCTTTATTATATGGTATGTGTTCATAAATATATGTATGTGTTTATGAGTTTATGATAATTGGTTGGATATGAATATTATGTTGAGATTTGTAAAAATGTTCCAAAGAACACAAGATGATGAGTTTATGGTTTTATTATGAAAAAGAGAACCAATGTGTTCTCAATCTTTTTTTTTTAAAAGGATGACCTAATTTATCTAATTAAGTTAAAGGATTTTACAATGATTTTATAGATGAAAAATAATTTGAATAATGATTTTTAAGGAAAGGTGATTTTCGCCATCATAGAATTTTTGGAGTTTAATTGATTCAAAAATTGTTTTCTAAGTGTAAATGACTTTGTTAACCTAAAAAGAATTCAATTTTTAATAAATTTTCAAGAATCAAGTAAGTAAATGAATTTTTGTAGAAGTCTAGTATATAAAAGAAATGAATTTTTGACTCTTGAAAAATATTTACTTTTGAGTTATAAAGTATGTTCATAATTTTTGAAGGGTATTTTATGGATATAACCAAACAAATGAATTTTATACGATGAAAAACAAGAAATAACTTACACGTATTTAAAACAGTAATTTTTGAAATACGCAATTGAGAAAACGTTTGAAAATATTTATGCGATTGAAAAACGTTTGTAAAAGGTAACATATTTATGAAAAAAACGATAAATTATTTATGTGATTTATGAAAACAACGAGTTTTTACTGTCGGGCCAAAGTGGTGGACCCGGACGTATTGAGAAATGGTACTGTCAAGTGAAAACGTACTGTATTTGGAAATTATCAATACCAAGGGTATTTTTGTAATTATGAGTTATGGTGGATATGAACGTATTTTGGAGATTTTGGTTCATTACGTATTTTTGAACATGCCAATTTGGTTGCAAAAGGCATTTGACTGATGAGATGAATGACACTGTGTTACGGTGTGATAAGCGGAGTTGTTCGTGTGTTTGAACTTGGAGGCGTTAGTGTGCAGTATATTCCACATGTGGACAGATGGTAGCTCCTCTGGGCCGTGGTAACTGATCACACACTGATGATCTCGACAAATACTCGTCTTAATCAGAATCCATGGGGACTGTCTGGTGCGCATTGCCTGGGTCGTACACGACGTATTTGACTGTGTACCATCTACACGACGTATTTGACTGTGTGCTGTTTACACGACGTATTTGACTGTAACAGTTGGTTGAGGCACCATTGTTTTTGATGTGCAGACATGTCTATCCGGATTATTCTCTCAGATGTTGATGTCAATGTTGATGTTATGGTTATGTTTAGCTCCATGGAGTAGGTATGTGTCTGTGTGTATTTGCATATGTAGTCTGCATTATAACATGATTGAGTTTATTTATGTTTGATATTATGTATGATCTGATAATATGAATTGTTATATTAATTGTTATATCTGTTTGTGTTTCTTATCTGTTTGTATTGTCGTTTTCTTTCCTGCCATACTTGGTAATGATGTAGATTGTCTCACCTCTTTTGTGTATATTTTCGTGTTATTATTTATGTTCGTAAAATAGTTGAGAAAGTAGAAGAGGAACAACCGCTGGATTTTCGATCGAAGGAGAGCAACAACCGAACGAGCGGTTTGAGGAGGGTGAGCCTCGAGATCACCCATATTATATGGATTGATTTCGACGTGGGATAACATTGACCGAGGTTTTTCGTATTATAATGATTTTTCCGAGGAAGATCCTTTGGAGAATCAAAACTTTTAGTGTTATGCTTGGGCTAGTTTATGGTTTGCTTTAAACCGATAGTTCTTGTTTTATTTAAATATTTTATATTATGTGAATTATTTGTACCTATTAAAAACATAATCATATGTATAATTATGGTGTGTATGTAATAGTTGTTTTATTTTATGTTCCGTGTATTTTATAATATAATGTTTCAGACAAAAAAAAAATATTTATTACGAAATGATTTATAACTTGGGTAAGGGTTTATATTTTAATTATTGTTTTTGATAAATGTGACATCCTCTAGGAGGGTGTTACAATTAGTTGGTATCAGAGCCCAAGTTAGAGTCTTTTGGGGTTGTGGTTGGGTCTGTTTTTGCTTATGTTGTGTGATTCTCTATGATTGGTGTCCAAAAGGATACATCTGACTTTGTTTTGTCTTGTTTGATTAAAGAAGAATATGTCCGGGATCTAGAGGCGAAGAACACGTGCGAACGCAGAACCTAATGTTGACCCGATGATTGCTTGTTGCTAAGGCTATGCAGGCATATGGCGTAGATGATTGCACAAAAAAATCAACGAGCGACTCAACAAAAAGATATGATCTTGAAGCTCGAATTTGTCGAGTTTAGGCGCAATAACCCGCCGCAGTTCAGAGGTGAGTTTAATCCAGAGAAGGCGAGTCTTTGGATTTAAGATTTGGAGAAGATATTTGAAGGAATGAGGTGTGCTGATGATCGGAAGGTGACTTATGCTACTTTCATGCTGAGAGGAGATGGTGAGAACTGGTGGAGAGGAACTCGGCGATTGCTACAAGCTGAGGGAACTGAAATTACTTGGGAGGTATTCTGTGGAGTATTTATGGAGAAATACTTTCCTGATAGTGCTCGACATGCCAAGGAGATGGAATTTCTTGGTTTGCGTCAAGGTAATATGACTGTGTGGATCGATTGAAATTACCTATGTCTTCTTTGAGTTTTCAATTAATTGTCTCTACACCCACTGCTAAGCCTGTTGTTACATCTAAAGTATGCCTAAACTGTCCTATTACCATAAATGATCGAGTCTTTTTAGTCAATTTGATTTGTTTACCTCTTGTTGAAATAGATATAATATTAGGAATAGATTGGTTATCTTCTAACCGTATCCTATTAGATTGTGCCAATAAAACCCTAGTTTTTCCTAAGGATGAGGATTCTGGATTTTTAACCGCCATCAAAGTCAAATCTTTGTTGAGGGATGGAGCTCAAGGATACATGCTACTATCTTATTTGGAAGTCAAGAGTGAAAAAGATGTGAATGCTATTCCAATTGTGAATAAGTTTCCGAGAAGTTTTTCCGATGATGTGCCTGGCTTACCACCGAAAGGGAAATCGAGTTTGCTATCGATCTTGTACCAGGAGCAGGTCCTATTTCAATTGCACCATATAGGATGTCACCATCGGAATTGGTGGAGTTGAAGAAGCAATTAGAGGAATTGTTGGAAAAACAATTTGTACGACCGAGTGTTTCCCCGTATGGGGAGCACCCTAGGTCTTTGCTAGTCAAGAAGAAGGATGGAACTTCTCGTCTTTGCGTGGACTATCGCCAGTTGAATAAGGTCACGATAAAGAACAAGTACCCACTTCCAAGGATCGATGATTTGATGGATCAGTTGAAAGGAGCAACTATTTTCTCTAAAATAGATCTGCGATCTGGTTATCATCAAATTCGTGTTAAGGTAGAGGATATACCTAAAACGGCTTTTAGAACTCGTTATGGACATTACGAGTATCAAGTGATGCCGTTCGGAGTAATGAATGCTCCTGCAATATTCATGGATTATATGAATAGGATTTTTCGTCCATACCTAGACAGATTTGTCGTTGTTTTTATCGACGACATTCGATCTATCCCTCAAAATGAGGATGAGCATGCTGAACATCTCAGAATAGTTCTCCAAATTTTGAAAGAGAGGAAGCTGTATGCAAAATTGTCAAAGTGTGAGTTTTGGTTGGAAGAAGTTCAATTTTTGGGACACGTAATTTCCAAGGAAGGAATTGCGGTGGACCCATCAAAAATAGAAACCATTTTGCAATGGGAGAAGCCAAAGACAGTAACCGAAATCCAAAGTTTTGTTGGATTGGCCGGATATTATCGAAGGTTCATTGAAGGATTTTCTAAGATAGTTGGACCTCTTATACAACTCACAAGGAAGAGTCAAGCTTTCGATTGGACGGAAGAATGTGAGGCAAGTTTTCAGGAGTTGAAGAAAAGATTAACGATCGCACCGGTGCTAATTTTGCCGATCCTAATGAAGCTTTTGAGGTGTATTGTGACGCTTCTTACCAAGGGTTAGGATGCGTGTTGATGCGAAGCAAAATGTGGTGGCATATGCTTGAGGCAGTTGAAAGTTCATGAGAGGAACTATCCAACGCATGATTTGGAGCTTGTCTTTGCGGTGGTTTTTGCATTAAAAGTATGGAGACATTTTACGTATGGAGTGTGTTCAATGTCTTCGGTGATCACAAGAGTTTAAAGTACTTGTTTAATCAAAAGAAATTGAACATGAGGCGGGCGATGGTTGGAATTCTTGAAGGACTACGATTTTCAACTCCAATACCATCCGGAAAAGCGAATGTGGTAGCGGATGTCTTAAGTAGAAAGGTGATCGGTGTTTCTACTATAATGATAAAGGAGGAAGAATTGATCAACCGGTTTAGAGATTTGAGGTTGTCGGTGGAATTGACACCGGGAAGGATTCGCCTAAGTAAAGTTACTATTTTGAATGACTTGTTAGAGGAAATCAAGGAAAAGCAAAATGAGGATCCATATTTGTTGAATGAGAGAGAGTTTTTAAAGCAAGGTCATAAGGCAACGGTTGAGGAAGGATCTGACGGAGTCTTAAGGTTTAAAGGAAGGATTTGTGTACTGATGATTCGACCTAAAGCAAGCAATTTTGGATGAAGCTCATACTAGTAGGTTGAGTATGCATCCGGGTATGACAAAGATGTACCAAGACTTAAAGCGGATGTTTTGGTGGCCAAGGATGAAGAGAGATGTTGCGGAACGTGTAGCGTCTTGCCTGGTATGTCAAAAAGCAAAAGTGGAACATCAAAGACCAGCCAGGTATGTTACAACCTTTGACTATTCCAATGGAAATGGGATAGTATATCAATGGATTTTGTTCTTAGGATTGCCAAGGACTAGAAAGGGTCATGATTCTATATGGGTTATAGTTGATAGGCTTACGAAGTCGGGCACTTCTTGCCGATCAATATCAAGTTTTCGTTGGAACGATTAACCCAAGTGTACATTAGTGAAATTGTTAGACTTCACGGTGTGCCCTTAAGTATAGTTTCTGATAGAGACCCGAGGTTTACGTCAAGATTTTGGCGAAGCTTACAAGAAGCTATGGGAACTAAGCTACGTCTAAGTTCTGCCTATCATCCGCAGACTGATGGTCAGACGGAGAGAACAATCCAATCATTGGAGGATTTGTTACGTGCTTGTGTGTTGGAACAACAAGGAAGTTGGGATGAATTTTTATCTTTGATAGAATTCACCTACAACAATAGTTTTCACTCAAGTATAGGGATGGCACCCTATGAAGCGCTTTATGGACGAAGATGCCGAACACCTTTGTGTTGGTATCAGGATGGAGAAAGTATGACCATTGGACCTGATCTTGTGCAACAAGACTCACGAAAAGGTAAGAATAATTCAAGAGAAAATGAGGACAACTCAAAGCGACAGAAAAAGCTATCCTGACAAGCGGAGACGACCTCTTGAATTTGAAGAAGGTGAGCATGTGTTTTTGCGTGTAACACCTACAACTGGTGTCGGAAGGGTTATCAAATCCAGAAAACTCACTCCTAAATTCATCGGACCGTACCAGATCATTCGTCGGATAGGTCCTATAGCCTATCAAATAGCTTTACCACCTTTTCTATCCAATCTTCATAATGTTTTCCATGTGTCTCAGTTGAGAAAATATATTCCTGATCCAACACATGTCATTCAACTTGATGAAGTACAATTGAAAGAGAATTTGTCATATGAGACGTTTCCTGTTAAGATTGAGGACAGGAGAGTGAAACAGACTTCGCGGGAAGATGATTGTTTTGGTAAAGGTCATTTGGAATGAGGGAACGGGAGATCTACTTGGGAGCTGGAAGATAAAATGATGGAGCGATCTCCACATCTTTTCTAAGGTACGATAAATTTCGGGATGAAATTTCTATTAGTGGGGAGAATGTAACACCCCAATTTTGACTAATTATGATTTTGCCCTTATTGCGCTATTTTTCTGTTTTCTGTGTGTTATGCAATGAATTTGACTATTCTGTGTTGTATTTAATTGTTTTGTGTGATTTCTTTCCGGCCAAGAAAATAATAATTTTCGGTAGGAAAACCTTGTTTGAATTATTTGGAGGCTAGGCGTCTTCTAAACCGTCAGAATAATGCGTATATCAATCTTTTATTTTTGCGGATTTTTCGGTGTAATAAAATATTTACCATACCGGAAAATCTGTGGGACCCATGTTTGTCTTGTGGGACCCACTTTTGTTTTGTGGGACCCACGTTTGTCTTGTGGGACCCACTTTCGTTTTGTGGGACCCACGTTTGTCTTGTGGGACCCACTTTTGTTTTGTGGGACCCACTTTTAAGAAAAGTTTACCAACGTAAAAATACTTGTAAATTTCTAAATTATCTAATCAATTAATTATTATTTTTACTTAATGGATTTCCTATAGCAATTTTGTTCTAATGCATTAATTATTATTTTTACTTAATGGATTTTCCCTATAACAATTTTGTCTAATGCATTAATTATTATTTTTACTTAATGGATTTTCCTATAGCAATTTTGTCCTAATGCATTAATTATTATTTTTACTTAATGGATTTTCCTATAGCAATTTTGTCCTAATGCATTAATTATTATTATTTTTACTTAATGGATTTTCCTATAGCAATTTTGTCCTAATGCATTAATTATTATTATTTTTAACTTAATAGATTTCCTATAGCATTTTTGTCCTAATGTATTATGCATCCACTAAATTTAGCACTAGGTTATTATTAATATTATTATGCATCCACTAAATTTAGCACTAGGTTATTATTATTATTATTATGCATCCATTAATTAAGCACTAAACTATTATATATTATTATGCATCCACTAAATTTAGCACTAGGTTATTATTAATATTATTATGCATCCACTAAATTTAGCACTAGGTTATTATTATTATTATTATGCATCCATTAATTAAGCACTAAACTATTATATATTATTATGCATCCACTAAATTTAGCACTAGGTTATTATTATTATTATTATGCATCCATTAATTAAGCACTAAACTATATATATTTTATTATGCATCCACTAAATTAGCACTAAGAGAAATGTCAAAAGGAGGGCTTCTTTTCATTAGTATTCTATGGCCATAATGCATGCTTATGCAAACCATTAAGCAATCAATAGATGTTTTATTACTTAACTAATGTATCATGCAAATTACCAAACCCATAATGGAACAAAAACATAAAAAATGGGGCTGCACTTGGAAGGAGAGCTATTTAAGTCTTAAGGCTATCATTCACTCCAAAATCAATGATTCTATCACTCTAAACTTTCATTCTTCTCTCTTCCTAACAAGAAACCAAAGAAAATTTCCTAAGTCCACAAAAAACCACCCATTCGGCCAAGCACCACAAATCCTACTTCCACCCATCAAAAAATTTATCCAACCTACTTTTCTAATCCTAAACCATATTCTAAGAACATCTCTAGTTGTGAGTTTTTGCAAAATCATCCATTTGGAGCTTGGAAAATCACTTTGAAGTTTCTTTCCTATAAGGTGAAAATTCTTCTTTCTTGTTTCTAATTTGATTTTTGATGTTCTAAACCATGATTGATCCATGGTTTATCTTTTTCATCCATAGTTCATAACTTTAAAATTTGTTTAAGCTTATTAGGATTTTTGTTGAAGCTACACAAGAATTTCTAAGGAGGATTTCAAGGAGATTTTTGTCATCTAAATCGGTAAGAGGGAGATTTAATCTCATCAACCATGTGTGGTGGTGGGAGAATGGAATTTGTTTATGGTGAAGAATCCATAAGGATTCATCCATTTGATTGCTTGATGTCTTTTTATTTGTGATTAATTTTGTGTGTATGTTTATTCTCTTGTTTATTGCAAGTATGTCTATTGCTTTATTATATGGTATGTGTTCATAAATATATGTATGTGTTTATGAGTTTATGATAATTGGTTGGATATGAATATTATGTTGAGATTTGTAAAAATGTTCCAAAGAACACAAGATGATGAGTTTATGGTTTTATTATGAAAAAGAGAACCAATGTGTTCTCAATCTTTTTTTTAAAAGGATGGCCTAATTTATCTAATTAAGTTAAAGGATTTTACAATGATTTTATAGATGAAAAATAATTTGAATAATGATTTTTAAGGAAAGGTGATTTTCGGCCATCATAGAATTTTTGGAGTTTAATTGATTCAAAAATTGTTTTCTAAGTGTAAATGACTTTGTTAACCTAAAAAGAATTCAATTTTTAATAAATTTTCAAGAATCAAGTAAGTAAATGAATTTTTGTAGAAGTCTAGTATATAAAAGAAATGAATTTTTGACTCTTGAAAAATATTTACTTTTGAGTTATAAAGTATGTTCATAATTTTTGAAGGGTATTTTATGGATATAACCAAACAAATGAATTTTATACGATGAAAAACAGTAGAAATAACTTACACGTATTTAAAACAATAATTTTTGAAATACGCAATTGAAAAAACGTTTGAAAATATTTACGCGATTGAAAAACATTTGTAAAAGGTAACATATTTATGAAAAAAACGATAAATTATTTATGTGATTTATGAAAACAACGAGTTTTTACTGTCGGGCCAAAGTGGTGGACCCGGACGTATTGAGAAATGGCACTGTCAAGTGAAAACGTACTGTATTTGGAAATTATCAATACCAAGGGTATTTTTGTAATTATGAGTTATGGTGGATATGAACGTATTTTGGAGATTTTGGTTCATTACGTATTTTTGAACATGCCAATTTGGTTACAAAAGGCATTTGACTGATGAGATGAATGACACTGTGTTACGGTGTGATAAGTGGAGTTGTTCGTGTGTTTGAACTTGGAGGCGTTAGTGTGCAGTATATTCCACATGTGGACAGATGGTAGCTCCTCTGGGCCGTGGTAACTGATCACACACTGATGATCTCGACAAATACTCGTCTTAATCAGAATCCATGGGGACTGTCTGGTGCGCATTGCCTGGGTCGTACACGACGTATTTGACTGTGTACCATCTACACGACGTATTTGACTGTGTGCTGTTTACACGACGTATTTGATTGTGTAACAGTTGGTTGAGGCAGCCATTGTTTTTGATGTGCAGACATGTCTATCCGGATTATTCTCTCAGATGTTGATGTCAATGGTGATGTTATGGTTATGTTTAGCTCCATGGAGTAGGTATGTGTCTGTGTGTATTTGCATATGTAGTCTGCATTATAACATGATTGAGTTTATTTATGTTTGATATTATGTATGATCGATAATATGAATTGTTATATTACTTGTTATATCTGTTTGTGTTTCTTATCTGTTTGTATTGTCGTTTTCTTTCTTGCCATACTTGGTAATGATGTAGATTGTCTCACCTCTTTTGTGTATATTTTACGTATTTATTATTTATGTTACGTAAAATAGTTGAGAAAGTAGAAGAGGAACAACCGCTGGATTTTCGATCGAAGGAGAGCAACAACTGAACGAGCGAGTTTGAGGAGGGTGAGCCTCGAGATCACCCATATTATATGGATTGATTTCGACGTGGGATAACATTGACCGAGGTTTTACGTATTATAATGATTTTTCCGAGGAAGATCCTTTGGAGAATCAAAACTTTTAGTGTTATGCTTGGGCTAGTTTATGGTTTGCTTTAAACCAGAAAGTTTACTGTTTTATTTAAATATTTTATATTATGTGAATTATTTGTACCTATTAAAAACATAATCATATGTATAATTATGGTGTGTATGTAATAGTTGTTTTATTTTATGTTCCGTGTATTTTATAATATAATGTTTCAGACAAAAAAAAAATATTTATTACGAAATGATTTATAACTTGGGTAAGGGTTTATATTTTAATTATTGTTTTTGATAAATGTGACATCCTCTAGGAGGGTGTTACAAGAGAGAGGGAATTTGGCTTCCTTTGGAAGCTAAAGCACATGGGTCAAAGGTAAGGTCAAAGCTTCTTAAGGAAGCTTTGATTATTTAATCAATAAATTTAAATTAAAGTAGATAGATTTGACATAAAGTAGATTACATTAGGATAATGTGATAGGACTTTTATTACACACTATTATTCAATAGATAATAGTTACAGTTGACAGAAGTCAGTATTTAATTAATCTGACAGATGAATTTCTCGCTGTATTGATTTAATTGTATCTGTTAAAATTTCTCGAAAATTGTGAAACCTCATAAACTGTGTCAAGTCTCGGGTTTAGTAAGATCCCCCGTCAACATGTCCATAGTCCAAGGTTCTCAGAGGAAACATCGCGTTTCTCTGGTTTTGCTCAGTGCACATGCAAAACGAGGAATATATTAAAATATTTGACGGTTCCGGAAAATTCCCAGAAAATTCTCAAAAATTGCAAATATTATAAAACGACTATTCGTCATATAATTTCCCAATTTTTGAAGCACTACAGTCGTTTTCACGACTCTGCTCAATGTTCGCGCAAAATGAGAAATATATTAAAATATTCACCGTTCCCGGATAATTCAGAGAAAATTCACATAAATCACAAATATTGGAAAATGACTATTCATAGTGAAATAATCAATTTCCGGAGCGTTACACTGGTCTCAGCAATTCTCAGCCCAGTGTGCACGCAAAACGAGGAATATATTAAAATATTCGTCATTTCCGAAAAATTCCAGAAGAATTCCTAAAAATCAAGAATATTATAAAATGATGATTTATGATCAAATATGTACTTTTCGGGATGTTACACTTGCCTTTAGTGGAATTTGCCTACAATAATAGTTACCATACCAGCATTGGAATGACACCTTATGAAGCCCTTTATGGTAGAAAGTGTAGGTCACCATTAAGTTGGTATGAAGCTGGAGAGAGAGCTATTCTAGGACTTGAGATAGTACAACAAACTTTAGATCAAATAAGAAAAATTAGGGATAGGATGACTATAGCTCAAAGTAGGCAAAATAGTTATGCTTATAGAAAGAGGAGACCTTTAGTGTTCAAAGAAGGAGAACATGTTTTCTTGAGAGTCGCTCCTACAATAGGAATTAGTAGAGCACTGAGAACAAGGAAGATAAACCCTGGTTTCATTGGTTCCTACTAAATTCTTAAAAGAGTCGGACCTGTAGCATACCAAATAGCCCTTCCTCCCAATTTGTCAAACCTTCACGATGTTTTCCATGAGTCTCAGCTCAAAAAGTACAATCTAAACCCTTCACACATCATAAGAAATGAATTTATACAATTAAGTGATCATTTGTCTTATATAGTGAAACCGGTGAGGATTGTAGATAGAGGAGTCAAAGAGCTCAAAGGTAAGCAAATTCGTCTAGTGAAGGTGTTATGGGATGAAGCTGGTGCAAAAGAGGCTACATGAGAGCTAGAGTCTTAGATGCAATAAGATTATACAAAGTTGTTTACATGAGGTAAGCAATTTTGAGGACAATTTTTTTTAAAAGAGGGTAGAAATGTAACATCTCAAGAAACATGTTAGGCTTGTATATGGTATCAGAGGTACTATTATACTTGTATAATATGTTAGTCAAGTTTTGTGACAAACTGAGTTCATTCGGGCACTTTGCTGCAACTCAAAATGTGAAAAATAGCTTAAAATGACTTAGAAAATGACATAAATTGTCTAGTTAAAGTGAAATAAATAAAGAGAATTTATTTCCAGGTCATAAATAGGTGAAACAAGGTGTAGTTAAAATTTGAGAGTCATCAGAGTTTGTTTAGCATTTTTAAGCATACTGGTTGTATGTTTTAATGCCAGATTAACCTCTAGCAGATATGAAAATTCCAAAAAATGGTGAAACATAATTTAGATGAATCCTAGGATTTATTCTAAATTTGTTATGTAATACCTTGGAAAAACATGTTAGGCTTGTATATGGATACAGAAGTAGCCTAATACTTGCTTAACATGTCTGTTAAGTTTTGTGACTGTCTGAGCATGTTTAAGCACTTTGCTGCAATTCTATGTGTGGAAAATAACTATTTTTAGCTCTGGAAGTGGCTTAAATTGCTTAGTTTGTATAAATAAATGAGGAGAGTTTATTTCTAGGTCACAAATGTGTGAACTGTTACAGTTAAAATTTGAGATTTATCATAGTTAGTTTGAGTGATTGGAGGAGGGTTTTGTTCTAATGGAATAATAACCCACAACTGCAGAATTCTGCAGAATTCATGTTCTGATGCTGGTGTCGCGGCGCAAGGATTTCATGTCATGGCGTGAGACTGATGCACTTTTAGTTTTGTAACTCGAGAGCAGGGCGCCGCGGCGTGGCGCAGCAGGTGCCACGGCGTGAGCTCCAGAATCTTCAAAAATGTGTTTTTGATATTCGTGGAAGTTCTTAAGTGTTGGGACCTTTCTTGTATATCTTTACAAGTTTGATGAGACCTTAATAAGGGTATTTAATGACATGAGAATGTGATAAATCAAAGTGATTTGTAATTGCTAATTATATGAGGTAATTAGGCATGGATATACACATGTATATTGTGAAATGTGATTTGAGAAAGTGAGTTTTCCTAAGTGTTGGAATCACTCATTTTACTCTTTTGAGAGTGTTAAATTACTTTTAAGAGTATTTGGATAAAATGGTTGTAAAATGAACTTGATGTGCATATAAATCAATTGTGGAGCTAATTATGTGATGTAATTAGTAATTGTTGTGCATGATATGATTGTGAAACATAGTTGAGGTGAATGGTATACTCTTTATGTTTGTGTGTTGATAAGGATGGATTTCCTTATAGTTCCGAGGATGGACTTCCTCTCCGTTTTGAAGACCATGTAGTTGATGGATTTCACTACCTGGAGTGTTATTTTCTGGATGGACTTCTAGTGCTTGTCCAAGGTTATGGATGTGATTTCCATTACTTTGTTCAGGACTCATGCATTCATGGCATTACTATGGACTTGGTATCATGCATTATTCACCCCACACTTAAGTTTTTGCATAGGCATATACATTAGACATACCACGGCATAACATGGCAATTACATGGGCAGTTGCTATCATGACATAAACTCATAAACATTGCAATTGTATACGCGATTGCCAGTCTTTGAGATGGAGATGTTGTTATTGCGTACTTCTGAGATGGGAGTGTTATTGTGCTTCTGTGAATGAAGTATATTCGTGATGTATGTAAATCAATTGTTATCCTTATTATTGTAGGTAACTAGGGATTGTATTGTATGGTTTGCCTAGTTGAGGTGTAATGCTTATCCTAGTTGTTTGATGGGGTGAGATACCTCATTGTAAAAGAGTAGTTGAAGATGGGCATTCCTTCTTTACTCTTGGCGACCCAGAGTAGTCGAGGTAGGGCGATGTCCTCACTACGTATAATGAGTAGTTGGGGTGGATTTATCCTCATTACGACTTATACATGCATGATAATAGTATATGATTGTATGAGCGATTGTATATTATTGTTGTTGGCTTTTGGGAATGAAGTGTAGTTTACTTCTGTGATGTGAAGTGTGATTTTATTAGTTGCATGTGAAAATGAGTTTTCTATACAACTTATAAAATGAGATTCTATTTCGGGAAGAGAAAGGACATGATTTTGGCTTTTGTCACCTTTCTACTAATATTGTGTTTCACTTGATGTTTTTCCCCGAAATAGCTGGAATGATTGTGATGACATGTTTTAACAGCGTAAAACTACTGAGAATGCGTGATTCTCACCCCCTGTGTGTGTTTCCATGATGATTCCAGGGAGGAAGCTTTGTGGGAAATGAAGCGATCGAAGTCAGGAGCTTGGTGTGCTTAGCTTAATGTAGCTAGGTAGTTTATTTTGAAATGATGTATGTATGGTATTTACGAGGAATACTGTTGTGGTGTAATATATATATGTATATATATATATATATATTCATTCATGGCTCATATTTTCTATATAATGTTGTTATATTATATTGAAAATCACATAGTTATTAAGTAGCAGGTCTGAATCTAGTGACTGTGGTAGTATACTATGATTATTAAATTCGGGATGTTACATAATGGTATCTGAGCAGTTCATCCTGTTGAGCCGGGGTATAGACTGACTATGCTTTGGCATGTTAGAAGTTTCTCTAGTGTTGTGCATTTCTTTGTCTCTTTTTTGAGATGTTGGAAAAGAATTGCATGGCTTGCTTTAGGTTGGATGTTAGTAGATACTGTTGCATGGTTGTATGATATTGAGGACTGGCCTACTCAATATGTAATGTTCTGTGTGAACAGGAAACTATGACTTCACCTAAGAGAACTAGGAGAATAAGAGTTCTTCTTGTGAGGGTCTAGTTGGCATCACTGAACTCGTTAGGAATTGTTTGCATCTACACCATTTGATGTGGCACCTCTAGTGTGAGTTGAGCTCATAGGTTAGATAAAAGGTTGTTAGATAAGGCTTGAAAGGATTATGGACAAGGAAGTCCATGTGTTTTGTGGAAAATAGATTTCTTAGGTAAAGAATATTTGGTTTAAGTTTGGCCTAGGAACTAGAGACCGATATGAGACAAGATTGTCTTGAGTTGAGAATGATTAGTTGGATATCACTGTGGAAGGTGGGATTCCTTCGAATGTGATGTCTGATGGAGATCTTGGAACCTTAGTTGTGAGAGACTAAGTGTGGATGGCGAGCGAATTTTGGGGACAAAATTCTAAAAAGGTGGGGAGAATGTAACACCCTGGAAAAACATGTTAGGCTTGCATATGGATACGAAAGTAGCCTAATACTTGCTTAACATGTCTGTTAAGTTTTGTGACTGTTTGAGTACATTTAGGCACTTTGCAGCAATGCTATATGTGGAAAATAACTGTTTTTAGCTCTGGAAGTGGCTTAAATTGCTTAGTTTGTAGAAATAAATGTGGAGAGTTTATTAGGTCACAAATGTAGGTAGAAATAAATGTGGAGAGTTTATTTTTAGGTCACAAATGTGTGAACTGTACCACAATTAAAATTTGAGATTTATCAGAGTTAGTTTGGTATTTTTAAGCATACTGGTTGTGTGTTTTAATATCAGATTGACAGCCAGCAGATATGAAAAAATATGAAAATGGTAAAAACAAATTTTTAATGAATCATAGGATTTATTTTAAGTCTGTTGGAGGTTAGAGAATTGGATTTGGTGAAATCTGAATGTTTTTAGCAGATCAGGTTTTTGGTACCACATTAGTGGTTATCTTTAAATAGTAAAGTTGGACTTTGTTATCTAAAGAAGCCTCAAGCCAGAGAGAAGGAGAAGCAGAAAACGAAAAGAAAGAAAAGAGAAAAGAGAAAAGAGAAAAAAGGAAAGAAGAAAGAAGGAGAAGGAAGAGGAAGAAGAAGGACTCAAGTGGAGAGCTTGGATCTTCCATGACCATTCTTGGCTTCATCTTCATCTTGTCTACAAGAGGTAGGGGGAAAGTTTGTTTTACTTCTTAACTTCATCTTCTTCATTGGGTTTATGGGGACTTGATGGGGGATATGGGGTTTTGATTTGTGAGAATTGTATTTATGTTAGTAAATGCATGAATCTTGTTAGAAAGCTAGAGAATAACATGTTTTTGGTTTGATGGAAGCAAGAAGTTGGATTTTCAGCCTTGGAATACCTTGATTCCCATTTATGTCATATTTGGGGGTTTCGATTAAGTGTGAATTTTGATTCACAAAGTGGTATGATTGACTAAAATTAAAGTGAAATAAGAGTTGCTATGTGAAGTTGAACCTTGTGGAAGGTTGTAAATCACTTGGATGTGAAGTTTGAGTGATTGGAGAAGGGTTTTGTTCCAATGGAACAGTAACCTGCAACTGTAGAATTCTATAAAATTCATGTTCAGATGCTGGCGCCGCAGTGCAAGGATTTCACGCCGTGGCGTGAGACTAATGCACTTTCAGTTTTGTAACCTGAGAGCAAGGCGCCGTGGCGAGGCACAGCGGGTGCCGCGGCGTGAGCTTTAGAATCTTCAAAAATGTGTTTTTGATATTCTTGGAAGTTCCTAAGTGTTGGGACCTTTCATTAATGTCTTTACAAGTGTGATGAGACCTTAATAAGGGTATTTAATGACGTGAGAATATGATAAATCAAAGTGATTTATAATTGCTAATTATGTGAGGTAATTAGGCATGGAGATACATATGTACATTGTGAAATGTGATTTGAGAAAGTGGGTTTTCCTAAGTGTTGGAATCACTCATGTTTACTCTTTTGAGAGTGTTAAATTACTTTTAAGAGTATTTGGATAAAATGATTGTAAAATGAACTTGATGTGCATATAAATTAATTGTGGAACTAATTATGTGATGTAATTTGTAATTATTATGCATGATATGATTGTGAAACATAGTTGAGGTGAATGGTATACTCTTTATGTTTGTGTGTTGATAAGGATGATTTCCTTATAGTTCCGAGGATGGACTTCTTTTTCGTTTTGAAGACTGTGTAGTTAATGGATTTCATTACCCGGAGTGTTATTTTTTGGATGGACTTCTAGTGCTTGTCCAAGGTTATGGATGTGATTTCCATTACTTTGTTCAGGACTTATGCATTCATGGCATTACCATGGACTTTGTATCATGCATTATTCACCCCATACTTAAGTTATTACATAAGCATATACTTTAGACATACCTAGTCATAACATGGCAATTGGATGGGCGGTTACTATCATGACATAAACTCATTAACATTGCAATTGTATAGACGATTGCGTGTCTCTAAGATGGAGATGTTGTTATTGCGTACTTCTGAGATGAGAGTGTTATTGTGCTTCTGTGAATGAAGTGCATTCGTGATGTATGTAAATCAATTGTTATCCTAATTATTGTAGGTAACTAGGGATTGTATTGTATGGTTTGACTAGTTGAGGTGTAATGCTTCTCCTAGTTGTTTGATGGGGTGAGATGCCTCATTGTAAAAGAGTAGTTGAAGATGGGCATTCCTTCTTTACTCTTAGCAACCAAGATTAGTCGAGGTAGGGCGATGTCCTCACTACGTATGATGAGTAGTTGGGGTGGATTTAACCTCACTTCGACTCATACATGCATGACAATAGTATATGATTGTATGAGCAGTTGCATATTATTGTTGTTGGCTTCTGGGAATGAAGTGTAGTTTACTTCTGTGATTTGAAGTGTGATTTTATTAGTTGCATATGGAAATGAGTTTTCTATACAACTTATAAAATGAGATTCTATTTCGGGAAGAGAAAGGACATGATTTTGGCTTTTGTCACCTTTCTACTAATATTGTGTTTCACTTGATGTTTTTCCCCGAAATAGCTGGAATGATTGTGATGGCATGTTTTAACTGCATAAAACTACTAAGAATGCGTGATTCTCACCCCTGTGTGTGTTTCCATGATGATTCCAGGGAGGAAGCTTTGTGGGAAATGAAGCGATCGAAGTCAGGAGCTTGGTGTGCTTAGCTTAATGTAGCTAGGTAGTTTATTTTGAAATGATGTATGTATGGCATTTACGAGGCATACTGTTGTGGTGTAATATATATATATATATATTCATTCATGGCTCGTATTTTCTATATAATGTCATTATGTTATGTTGAAAATCGCATAGTTATTAAGTAGCAGGTCCGAATCTAGTGATTGTAGTAGTATACTATGGTTATTAAATTTGGGATGTTACATAATGGTATCTGAGCAGTTCATCCTGTTGAGTCGGGGTATGGACTGACTATGCTTTGGCATGTTAGAAGTTTCTCTGGTGTTGTGCATTTCTTTGTCTCTTGTTTGAGATGTTGGAAAAGAATTGCATGGCTTGCTTTAGGTTGGATGTTAGTAGCTACTGTTGCACGGTTGTATGATATTGAGGACTGGCCTACTCAATATGTAATGTTCTGTGTGAACAGGAAACTATGACTTCACCTAGGTGAACTAGGAGAATAGGAGTTCTTCTAGTAAGGGTCCAGTTGGCATCAATGAACTTGTTAGGAATTGTTTGCATCTACACCCTTTGATGTGGCACCTCTAGTGTGAGTTGAGCTCATAGGTTAGATAAAAGGTTGTTAGATAAGGCTTGAAAGGATTATGGACAAGGAAGTCTATGTGTTTTGTGGAAAATAGATTTCTTAGGTAAAGAATATAAGGTTTAAGTTTGGCTTGGGAACTAGAGACCAACATGAGACAATATTATCTTGAGTTGAGATTGATGAGTTGGATGTCACTGTGGAAGGTGGGATTCCTTCGAATGTGATGTCTGATGGAGATCTTGGAACCTTAGTTGTGAGAGACTAAGTGTGGATGGTGAGCGAATTTTAGGGACAAAATTCTAAAAAGGTGGGGAGAATGTAACATCCTGGGAAAACATGTTAGGCTTGTATATGGATATGGAAGTAGCCTAATACTTGCTTAATATGTCTGTTAAGTTTTGTGACTGTCTGAGCACGTTTATGCACTTTGCTGCAACGCTATGTGTGGAAAATAGCTGTTTTTAGCTCTGGAAGTGGCTTAAGTTGCTTAGTTTGTAGAAATAAATGTGGAGAGTTTATTTCTAGGTCACAAATGTGTGAACTGTGCCACAATTAAAAGTTGAGATTTATCAGTTAGTTTAGTATTTTTAAACATACTGATTGTGTGTTTTAATACCAGATTGATAGCCAGCAGATATGAAAAAATATGGAAATGATAAAAACAGATTTTTAATGAATCATAGGATTTATTTTAAGTCTGTTGGAGGTTAGAGAATTGGATTTAGTGAAATCTGAATGTTTTTAGCAGATCGGGTTTTTGGTGCCACATTAGTGGTTATCTTTAAATAGCAAAGTTGGACTTTGCTATCTAAAGAAGCCTCACTCCAGATAGAAGGAGAAGCAGAAAACAAAAAGAAAGAAAAGAGAAAAGAGAAAAAGGAAAGAAGAAGGAAGGAGAAGGAAGAGGAAGAAGGAGTACTCAAGTGGAGAGCTTGGATCTTCCATGACCATCCTTGGCTTCATCTTCATCTTGTCTACAAGAGGTAGGGGGAAAGTTTGTTTTACTTCTTAACTTCATCTTCTTCATTGGGTTTATGGGGACTTGATGGGGGATATAAGGTTTTGAAGTGTGAGAATTGTATTTATGTTAGTAAATGCATGAATCTTGTTAGAAAGCTAGAGAATAACATGTTTTTTATTTGATGGAAGCAAGAATTTGGATTTTCAGCCTTGGAATACTTTGATTCCCATTTTATGTCTTATTTGGGGGTTAGGTTAAGTGTGAATTTTGATTCACAAAGTGGTATGATTAAGTGAAATAAGAGTTTCTATGTGTAGTTGAACTTTGTGGAAGGTTGTAAATCACTTGGATGTGAAGTTTGAGTGATTGGAGGAGGGTTTTGTTCCAATGGAACAGTAACCCGCAACTGTAGAATTCTGCAGAATTCATGTTCTGATGCTGGTGCCGCAGCGTAAGGATTTCACACCGAGGCGTGAGACTGATGCTGTAACACCCCCAATATTTATTTATTCTACTATCGATATTCATTTTATAATATTTATGATTTTATGGAATTTTTCTGAATTTTTCTGAGAATGCGAAATATTTTAATATATTTTTCGTTTTACGTGCACATTGGACAGAGTCGGGAAAATAACTATAACGTTCCAAAAATTGGAAAATTACAGGACGAATAGTCGTTTTATAATATTTGTATTTTTTGGGAATTTTTTGGAAATGCAGAATATTTTAATATATTTTTCGTTTTGCGTACGCATTAAGGGGAGCCAGAGAAACGAGGTATTTTCTCTGAGAACCTTGAACTATGGAAACGTCGACGGGGGATCTTACTAAACCAGAGGCCAGACACAATTCACGACATTTCATGTTTTACGAGAAAATTCTAACAGATAAAATAATGAAACACTGCGTAAAATTTATCTGTCAGATTAATTAATACTGACTTCTGTCGACTATAACTATTATCCAATGGATAATAGCATATAATAAAAATCCTATCACCTTATCCCAATGTAATCTACTTTATGTCATAACAAATCCACTTTAATTCAAATATATTGCTATTTTAATCAAGTTTCTAGAAGTTTTGACCTAAAAATGACATGACTACCCTTAGCTTGCTTGAGAAGCTTGTCAATTTCCCTCTTCTCTCTCTCCATTGACGCGGCTCTCACTAGGGAAAAGGGGGGGGATTTGCCTCCACCACTTTAACCTATCTCACAAAAATATCTCACTCACTTTAACTTAGCTACTTCTCTCTCTACCACTTCATCTTCTTCTTTGCTCTCCCTTCTCTCTAGAAACTCCATAGCCATCCAAAAATTCCAGCCCCTTCACCATTTGATCTCTTCATCTTTTCTCTTCATCAACCACATATCCTTACTCTCCATAATCATCTCTACCACTTTCATTCACAAGACTTCACCAAAATCTTCCATTTCCTTTTTTCTCCATTCTAGGTTACCACTTCCACCATCACCATTTTTGTTTTCTTGCTTCATTAATTTCATTTCTAGTTTCACTTCATCATTCTAAGTCTTTTTCCTTTCATACCCTACATCAAAATCTTTCATCTTCACCATCCTTCTTCAAGATCAAAGTTTGAGACTTTAAGGTAGAAATCACAACTTTCTTCTCTTCTCTTCTCCTTTTCGTGTTCCAAGACCATTTTCATGGTCAAGGATGCTTTTCTTTTCAAATTATGGTGTTGATTCTTTGAGGTTGTTTTCTAGGATTTTGAGGAGCCAAGATCGAAATCACAAGGAGCACTTTGGGGGCTATTTTCATGCTCTCCTCTTTGGTAAGAGGGAAACCACTCTATTCAACCAAAAATGGTGGTTGGAGACTTGTTTGAAGATTTGTGAGAAACCCTAATAGGGGTTACTCTTGCTATTTCATTTTTCTTATAATTGATTCTTTAAATTTTCATTCTTTTAATTGATTTGTTAGATAGATTTGATTCTTATTGCCATTGTAAAAATTGTGATGGATTGAAATTAATGAGATTGGGACAAAAGCCCCTTGCATGAGGCATGGAGGCTCACGGCCACACCCTCCTTGGTGGGGTGTTGGTGCTCAAAATTTTAAAGCTTAATGGATTGGTGTTAATTAAGTGATTAAGGATTAATGAAGAAGCGGAAAAAAAAAGAAAATTATTAGAACCCTAATCTTCATGAGGCTCACGGCCATGAAGGAGTAACATGGTGAAAAAATTATGAATTGGATGAAGGAATTGATAAATTTGATATTAGAAGACAATTAGGGATTCATAATGTGTAATGATACTTAATCAAAGACCTAATTTGGTAACTTGGAGAATTTGAATCAAGAGAAAGAACATGAGTGTGTGAGTTAGGGAGAACTTGAAATAAACACAAAGTAAATTAATAATGAAATACTAATGTATAAAAAAATTAAAAAAATGAAAATAGACATTGGACTTGAGAACTCAATGAGGGCCACGGTTTTGACTTAATTAATATAGGAATGGATTAACTCAATGAACTAATGGAAATTCAAAGACTCTTGAATGCCCTGAATATAAGGAATTAAAGTGACCTAAAGTTGTCACATTAAATCAATAACATGTAACTTGATAAAGTGGAACCCATAATGTGGACCATAATGATGAATGAAAATTAGAAAGCAATAATGACATAAAAAATTGACTCTATGCTATTGTGGACCCTTATGTGGGATGAACATTTGACGAATATGGACTACCACACACCTTGATGTGACGATATCAATAAATGAATTTGTGTACATATGTATATAAATGTATCATTGTGGAATATCGTGATGAGCATACATGATTCGACATTGTGTCATCATGCATGTGTATTGTCCGTTGGACGTTGTTAGAAAGGCTATGTATGCCTAGGAGTTCGAATAACACCTATGTGCCGATGCGAATAGACTAAGCATAGGTGTCATATGTTGTTGACCCTGGGGGCGTCGGGGTGTGGGTGTCTCACAATAGACAGTGGTAGCTCCACTAGGGCCATGAGATAGACCAATGCGACACACCGAAGACCCTGTCTGAGGCGCTGTCCTATATTGTGATCAATTGTCGAGGTACCAAGTATAAGCCATTGCGCAAACATTTTTATGAAATAAAGCACACTATGTTTTCCTAAGGCTAACGATATACTGGTATTACTCCTTGATCATTCACTCCGAAAATGTTTATGTCTAGCTCCATGGAGTAGGTTTTTGAGACACTTTTGCATTGTGAACTGTCAGTCGCATAACTCATTGAGCATGAGCATTATTAACTGTGAAGCATGCTTACTATTATTTCTGTAAAAATTGTTAGTTACCTGAATTGTTGACCGCTGATGGTATCTCTGTTATTTAAATGTTGTTATTCTGCTTTCACTGTAAATTTTTAATACTGTGGTGCTTAAATGTATAAACTGTGTTCTATTTGGGCGTTCAGCGTCGTTTAGTTTCTTGCTGTTATTATTGGTAATGAATGACGAGTATCTTACCTCTTTACTGTATATTCTGCCATGATGTATCACCCTATGATTGTCCGAAGACATTCGTGAGGAGGACAAGGAAACCACTGAGTTTTAGGGTTTCTGGCTGTATCTTGACTAAGATCGAGGCTACTGAGGATGTCATTTTGCCCCCGTGGATTCTTTGGTTACATGCGGATTAACTTTCATGGTGGTCCGGATTGCTGGCTTATCAACGTGCTGACTGATCGTTGTGTATACCATGGCGAATTGACGGTGTCCTTAGCATGGGGACGTTATGATGCTTCTATTTTTTATTTCCATGCCTTTGTATGGCTGAAATTCTACCTGCCTGTGAGAGACATGTGTGCGGATTTGTATTATACCCCACGTGACGACTCTTTCTTGTCCACTACTCGAGCTCCTGCCCGTTGTTCCGTCGTTCCGATGGATATCTCGTCGGACGATGAGGATCCTGAGGAGGACCCATCTACGGTTCCTTCTCATCCTCGTCAGTCTTAGAGACTGTTTTTAAATCGATGGCTACTGGTGGCTGTCCATTTATTTTTGTGGGAGCCTCACGTATTATTGGATTGATGGGTATATATATTTGTATCTCTTGGAGTAGGTACACATTTTGCTTTTTTGTGTGTACATTTTAGAAATGTAATTAATACAGGCTTGTACGTATGATTATGATAATGTAGTTTCGATGTATGGTTTAATTTCTATTGACTGTATTATAACTGTTTAGTGTTTGAAGTTTCACTATAACAGAGATTTTTCTAGTTTACTATTGTACTACTTAAAATGACTTACAAAAAAAATAATGATGATATAATAAGAATATGGCGAAAGTTTTAAGATAAATTAAACCAGCATTAGTACACTGGGTTTTTGAAATTCAAAACAAGTACTATTTTTCGTAGTATAATTTTACCTTAGGTTTTCACGATTATATAAATACAATAGTGTGACGTTCCTTCTTCGCGAGTATTGGACAAGGAAAAAGGGGCGTTGCACTGTCTTGGTATCAGAGCTCTCGGTTATGTTTTCTTTTGGGTCATGTGGTTTTGGACTATCTTGTTTGTGCTGTGTGATTCTCTGTGATTTTTGTTGTTTGGTATTCATAAGGATACATCTGACTTTCTTTGTGTTCTGTGTAGTTTAATTTGAAAAGAAGCGATGGCTCGTAGAGGTGATATGGCTGCTGCCATAGAGGCAATACAAAAGATGGCTGAGGCAATGCTACAGCAGAACCAGCAGACAACTCAACAACAGGCTAGAGCTGCACAACAGCTAGAAACTACGACAGATGTTCAAAACTTAGAGGGATTTCGTCGTGCTAACCCTCCACAATTTAAAAGGAAGTTTGATCCAGAGAAAGCTATATTGTGGATCCAAAAGCTGGAGAAAATATTTACTAGTATGAATTGTGCTGACGATAGGAAGGTGACCTATGCTGCATACATACTGATAGGAGACACTGAACATTGGTGGACTGGGGAACAAAGGTTGTTGCAAGTTGCAAATAGAGTGATAACTTGGGAGGTGTTCAAGGAAAAGTTCTTGAACAAGTATTTTCCTGAGAGTGCTAGGCATGCGAAAGAAATAGAATTTTTGAGTTTGCAGCAAGGAGGTATGACGGTTAGCGAATACGCTGCCAAGTTTGAGAGTTTGTCAAGATTTTCGACTTACTTTCAACATCAACCAAATGAGATCTGGAAGTGCCGAAAGTTCAAAGAAGGTCTAAGGCATGAAGTGAAGAGGATTGTCATAGCTCTAAAGATTACTCAATTTTTCAAGCTACTTGACACATGCTGTCGGTTGGGAAGCTTGGATCAAGCGCGTGATGCAAGAAATAGGAATTTTGGGCCAATTCGGTCCCAAAGAGGAGGTGGTGGTAACGCAAGTTGTTATCAAAAGAAGCCCCATTCCAGACCATCTGGAAGCCAACAGCCACAAAGACCTCAAGGAGGAAGCTCAACTGGAAGTCCAGGAAGGATGGGTCAGAATGCTGCAACTACTCTGAGGTGTATAAAGTGCGGAAAGGAGCACTTTACAAGAGACTGCACAATTAAAGGAATTATTTGCTTTCGGTGCAGGAAACCTGGTCATGTTTCTCGAGACTGTAACCAGACCAAGGCGGAACCATCCGTCAATGTTGCTAAGACTTCTAAACCACAAGCTGGAGGCAGAGTCTACACCCTGAGTGGTGCTGAGGCCTCTAACTCTGAGGATCTGATACAAGGAGAAGGTATCATTGAAGGTAATCTTTTAATTGTACTGTATGATTCTGGTGCTACTCATTCTTTCATTTCATATGACTGTGTGAAAAGACTTGGATTGCCTGTGTCTTCCTTACCTTTTGATTTGACTGTTTCGACTTCTACTACAAAACCTATCGTTACTGCTAAAGTCTGTCTAAGTTGTCCTTTAATTGTGGAAGGTCGAATCTTTTATGTCGATTTGATCTGTTTACCATTATCTCAATTAGATGTGATATTAGGAATGGATTGGTTATCTGTTAACCATATCCTGTTAGACTGTTCTAGAAAAACAATAGTTTTCCCTTTGGATGAGGATTCTAGATTTTTGACCGCTAACCAAGTGAAAGCTTTCTTAAAAGAAAGAGCTCGAGGATACATGCTGTTATCTTCTTTGAAAGTCAAGAGTGAAGTTAATGTGGACGCAATCTCTGTTGTACGAGAATTTCTTGAATTTTCCCTGATGATGTACCTGGCTTGCCACCGGAACGAGAAGTCGAATTTGCTATTGACTTAGTACCAGGAGATGGCCCTATTTCCATAGTGCCTTACCATATGGCACCAGCAGAGCTAGTGGAACTTAAGAAGCAGTTAGAAGAACTTCTGGAAAAATAATTCGTGAGACCTGGTGTGTCACCCTGGGGAGCACCTGTGTTGTTGGTTAAGAAGAAAGATGGTACTTCAAGATTGTGCGTGGATCATCGTTAGTTGAACAAAGTCACGATCAAGAATAAGTATCCATTGCTGAGGATAGATGACTTGATGACCAATTAAAGGGAGCACTTGTGTTTTCAAAGATCGATCTACGATCGGGTTATCACCAAATTAGAGTGAAAGTGGAAGATATTCCCAAGACGGCTTTTCATACTCGATATGGACATTACGAGTACCTGGTGATGCCTTTTGGTGTGACTAATGCGCCTACGATATTCATGGACTATATGAATAGGATCTTTCGTCCTTATTTGGACAGATTCATCGTTGTTTTCATCGACGATATCTTGATCTATTCACAAAATCAGGGGGATTATGCTGAACATCTCAGTATAGTACTCCAGATTTTGAAGGAAAAAGAGCTATATGCGAAACTATCCAAATGTGAGTTTTGGTTAGATGAAGTGAAATTCTTGGGTCATGTGATCTCAAAGGAAGGAATAGCTGTGGATCCTTCAAAAGTGGAAGTTGTGCTACAATGGGAAAGGCCAACGACGGTGATGGAAATCCGAAGCTTTGTTAGATTAGCTGGATACTATCGGAGATTTATTGAAAGATTTTCAAAAATCGCTAGACCACTCACTCAACTCACCAGAAAGAATCAAGCGTTTGAATGGACGGATGCTTTCGAAGAAAGTTTCCAAGAGTTGAAAAGGAGACTAACTACATCACCTGTGTTAGTTCTGCCTAATCCAAACGAACCGTTTGAAGTGTACTGTGACACTTCATATCAAGGTTTGAGGTGCGTCCTTATGCAAAATAGAAAGGTGGTGGCTTATGCCTCAAGACAATTACGAGTGCATGAGAAGAACTACCCAACGCACGATTTGGAGTTAGCTGCCGTGGTGTTTGCATTGAAGATATGGAGGCATTACTTGTATGGAGCAACATTCAATGTCTTCAGTGACCACAAGAGTTTGAAATACCCATATGATCAAAAGGAACTGAATATAAGGCAATGAAGATGGCTAGAAATTTTGAAAGATTATGATTTCCAACTTCAGTATCATATGGGAAAGGCGAATATGGTGGCCGATGCTTTGAGTAGGAAGACAGTTAGTGTTTCTACCATGATGATCAGAGAGAAAGACCTGATAGAACAATTCAGAGATATATGGTCATTTGTGGAGTTAACACTGGGAAGAATCTGCATGAATATGGTCACTATCTTGAATGACTTAATGGATGATATTCGAGAAAAAAAGAAGACCGATAAGTTCCTGCAAGAGGAAAGAGAATTGATAAGGCGGTGTATCAACATTGAAGGAAGGAAATGATGGAATTTTGAGATTCCAAGGTAGAGTCTGTGTGCCTAAGGATGAGGAACTCAGGAAGTACATACTTGAACATGCTCATTCGAGTCAGTTGAGTATGCATCTGGGTATGACCAAAATGTATCAAGACTTGAAGAAATTATTTTGGTGGCATGGAATGAAAAGAGATATTGCTAGATGCATATCATCTTGTTTAGTTTGCCAGAAGACGAAGATTAAACATCAACAACTAGCTGGAATGTTACAACCATTGGCTATTCCTGAGTGGAAATGGGATAGTATCGCCATGGATTTTGTTGTCGGGTTGCCAAGGACAAGGAAAGGATATGACTCAATATGGGTAATTGTGGATCGACTTACAAAGTCAACCCACTTTTTGCCGATCAACATAAGATATCTGTTGGATAAGTTGACTCAGATATATATTGGTGAGATTGTCAAACTTCATGGTGTACCCACGAGTATTATTTCTGACAGAGATCTGAGGTTTACATCGAAGTTTTGGCAGAGTCTTTAAGAGGCTATGGGAATGATGTTGCGATTAAGTTCTGCATACCATCCACAGACTGATGGTCAATCAGAAAGAACAATTCAGTCGTTAGAAGATTTGTTGAGAGCTTATGCTATAGAGTAGACTGGAAGTTGGGATGAAATCTTACTGTTGGTAGAATTCACCTACAACAATAGTTATCATTCAAGTATAGGGATGGCACCCTATGAAGCTCTATATGGACGAAGGTATCGAACACCATTATGTTGGTATCAAGATGGAGAACGACTTACCGTTGGACCTAAACTTATTCAACAGACAACTAAAAAGGTCAAAATGATTCAGGAGAAAATGAGAACGACTCAGAGTTGGCAAAAGAGTTATGCGGACAAAAGAAGGAAACCTTTTGAGTTCGAAGAAGGAGAGCATGTCTTCTTGAAAGTCACACCTACGACTAGGGTCGGTCGTGTTCTCAAATCTAGAAAACTCACTCCAAAATTCCTTGGACCATACCAAATTCTTCGTCGGGTAGGTCCTGTTGCTTACCAAATAGCTTTACCTCCTTTTTCTTTCAAATCTCCATAATGTCTTTCATGTGTCACAACTCAGAAAATATGTTCCAAGTCCTGATCATGTCATAGCACCTAATTCGGTACAATTAAAGGAAAACTTGACTTATGAGACAACTCCTGTAAGGATTGAGGATAGGAGGATAAAGCAACTCAGAGGGAAAGAATTTGTGCTGGTGAAAGTAGTTTGGAACGAAGCAACTGGAGATGCAACATGGGAACTGGAGGACAAAATGAAGGAGCAATATCCCGAATTATTTTAATGTATGAAAAATTTCGAGGACGAAATTCTTATTTGTTGGGGAGAGTTGTAATACCCCAAAATTTATTTATTCTGCTATCGATATTTATTTTATAATATTTATGATTTTCTAGAATTTTTCTGAGAACGCGAAATATTTTAATATATTTTTCATTTTGCGTGCACATTAGACAAAGTCAGAAAAATAACTGTAACGTTCCAAAAATTGGAAAATTATAGGACGAATAGTCGTTTTATAATATTTGTAATTTTTTAGAATTTTCCGGAAATACAGAATATTTTAATATATTTTTCGTTTTACGTACGCATTAAGCGGAGCCAGAAAAATGAGGTATTTTCTCTGAGAACCTTGAACTATGGAAACGTCGACGGGGGATCTTACTAAACCAGAGGCTGGACACAGTTCACGAGGTTTCACATTTTACGAGAAAATTCTAACAGATAAAATAATAAAACACTGCGTAAAATTTATCTGTCAGATTAATTAATACCAGCTTTTGTCGACTGTAACTATTATCCAATGGATAATAGCATATAATAAAAATCCTATCACCTTATCTCAATGTAATCTACTTTATGTCATAACAAATCCACTTTAATTTAAATATATTGCTATTTTAATCAAGTTTCTAGAAGCTTTGACCTAAAAATGACATGACTACCCTTAGCTTGCTTGAGAAGTTTATCAATTTCCCTCCTCTCTCTCTCCATTGACGCGACTCTCACTAGGGAAAAAGGGGGGGGATTTTGCCTCCATCACTTTAACCTATCTCACAAAAATATCTCACTCACTTTAACTTAGTTACTTCTCTCTCTACCACTTCATCTTCTTCTTTGCTCTCCCTTCTCACTAGAAACTCCATAGCCATCCGAAAATTCCAGCCCCTTCACCATTTGATATCTTCATCTTTTCTCTTCATCAACCACATATCCTTACTCTCCATCATCATCTCTACCACTTTCATTCACAAGACTTCACCAAAATCTTTCATTTCCTTTTCTCTCCATTTCGGGTTACCACTTCCACCATCACCATTTTCGTTTTCTTGCTTCATTAATTTCATTTCTAGCTTCTCTTCATCATTCTAAGTCTTTTTCCTTTCATACCCTACATCAAAATCTTTCATCTTCACCATCCTTCTTCAAGATCAAAGTTTAAGACTTTAAGGTAGAAATCACAACTTTCGTCTCTTCTCTTCTCCTTTTTGTGTTCCAAGACAATTTTCATGGTCAAGGATGCTTTTCTTTTCAAATTATGGTGTTGATTCTTTGAGGTTGTTTTCTAGGGTTTTGAGGAGCCAAGATCGAAATCACAAGGAGCACTTTGTAGGCTATTTTCGTGCTCTCTTCTTTGGTAAGAGGGAAACCACTCTATTCAACCAAAATTGGTGGTTGGAGACTTGTTGTTTGAAGATTTGTGAGAAACCCTAATAGGGGTTACTCTTGCTATTTCATTTTTCTTATAATTGATTCTTTAAATTTTCATTCTTTTAATTGATTTGTTAGATAGATTTGATTCTTATTGCCATTGTAAAAATTGTGATGGATTGAAATTAATGAGATTGGGACAAAAGCCCCTTGCTTGAGGCATGGAGGCTCACGGCCACACCCTCCTTGGTGGGGTGTTGGTGCTCAAAATTTTAAAGCTTAATGGATTGGTGTTAATTAAGTGATTAAGGATTAATGAAGAAGCGGAAAAAAAAAGAAAATTATTAGAACCCTAATCTTCATGAGGCTCACAGCCATGAAGGAGTGACATGGTGAAAAAATTGTGACTTGGATGAAGGAATTGATAAATTGGACATTAGAAGACAATTAGGGATTCATAATGTGTAATGATACTTAATCAAAGACCTAATTTGGTAACTTGGAGAATTTGAATCAAGAGAAAGAACATGAGTGTGTGAGTTTGGGAGAACTAGAAATAAACACATAAAGTAAATTAATAATGAAATACTAATGTATAAAAAAATTAAAAAAATGAAAATAGACATTGGACTTGAGAACTCAATGAGGGCCACGGTTTTGACTTAATTAATATAGGAATGGATTAACTCAATGAACTAATGGAAATTCAAAGACTCTTGAATGCCCTGAATATAAGGAATTAAAGTGACCCAAAGTTGTCACATTAAATCAATAACATGTAACTTGATAAAGTGGAACCCATAATGTGGACCATAATGATGAATGAAAATTAGAAAGCAATAATGACATAAAAAATTGACTCTATGCTATTGTGGACCCTTATGTGGGATGAACATTTGACGAATATGGACTACCACACACCTTAATGTGACAATATCAATAAATGAATTTGTGTACGTATGTATATAAATGTATCATTGTGGAATATCGTGATGAGCATACATGATTCGACATTGTGTCATCATGCATGTGTATTATCCATTGGACGTTGTTAGAAAGGCTATGTATGCCTAGGAGTTCGAATAACACCTATGTGCGGGTGCGAATAGACTAAGTGTAGGTGTCATATGTTGTTGAACCTGGGGGCGTCGGGGTGTGGGTGTCTCACAATAGACAGTGGTAGCTCCACTGGGGCCATGAGATAGACCAATGCGACACATCGACGATCCTATCTGAGGCGCTGTCCTATATCGCGATCAACTATCGAGGTACCATGTATAAGCCATTGCGCAAACATTTTTATGAAATAAAGCATACTATATTTTCCTGAGACTAACGATATATTGGTATTACTCCTTGATCGTTCACTCTGAAAATGTTTATATCTAGCTCCATGGAGTAGGTTTTTGAGACACTTTTGCATTGTGAGCTGTCAGTCGCATAACTCATTGAGCATGAGCATTATTAACTGTGAAGCATGCTTACTATTATTTCTGTAAAAATTGTTAGTTACCTGAACTGTTGACCGCTGATGGCATCTCTGTTATTTAAATGTTGTTATTCTGCTTTCACTATAAATTTTTAATACTGTGGTGCTTAAATGTATAAACTGTGTTCAATTTGGACGTTCAACGCCGTTTAGTTTCTTGCTGCTATTATTGGTAATGAATGACAAGTATCTCACCTCTTTACTGTATATTCTGCCATTATGTATCATCCTATGATTGTCCGAAGACATTCGTGAAGAGGATAAGGAAACCACTGAGTTTCAGGGTTTCTGGCTGTATCTTGACTGAGATCGAGGCTGTTGAGGATGTCATTTCGCCCCCGTGGATTCTTTGGTTACGTGCGGATCAACTTTCATGGTGGTCTGGATTGTTAGCATATCAACGTGCAGACTGATCGTTGTGTATACCATGGAGAATTGATGGTGTCCTTAGCGTGGGGACGTTATGATGCTTCTGTTTTTTATTTCCATGCCTTTGTATGGCTGGAATTCTACCTGCCTATGAGAGACATGTGGGCGGATATGTATTATACCCACGTGACGACTCTTTCTTGTCCACTGCTTGGGCTCCTGCCCGTTGTTCCGTCATTTTGATGGATGTCTCGTCGGACGATGAGGACCCTAAGGAGGACCCATCTACGGTTCCTTCTCATTCTCGTCAGTCTTAGAGACTGTTTTTAAATCGATGGCTACTGATAGGTGTCCGTTTATTTTTGTGAGAGCCTGACGTATTATTGGATTGATGGGTATATATATTTGTATCTCTTGGGGTAGGTACACATTTTGCTTTTTTTTTTTTGTGTACATTTTGGAAATGTAATTAATACAGGCTTGTACGTATGATTATGATAATGTAGTTCCGATGTATGGGTTAATTTCTGTTGACTGTATTATAACTGTTCAGTGTTTGAAGTTTCGCTACAATAGGGATTTTTCTAGTTTACTATTGTACTACTTACAATGACTTACAAAAAAAATAATGATAATATAATAAGAATATGGTGAAAGTTTTAAGATAAATTAAACCAACATTAATACACCGGGTTTTTGAAATTCAAAACAAGTTCTATTTTTCGCAGTATAATTTTACCATAGGTTTTCACGATTATATAAATATAATAGTGTGACGTTCCTTCTTTGCGAGTATTGGACTAGGAAAAAGGGGCGTTGCAGATGCACTTTCAGTTTTGTAAGCAGGGCGCCGTTGCGTGGCACAACGGGTACCGCGGCGTGAGCTCCAGAATCTTCAAAAATGTGTTTTTGATATTCTTGGAAGTTCCTAAGTGTTGGGGCATTTCATGTATGTCTTTACAAGTGTGATGAGACCTTAATAAGGGTATTTAATGACGTGAGAATGTGATAAATCAAAGTGATTTGTAATTGCTAATTATGTGAGGTAATTAGGCATGGATATACACATGTATATTGTGAAATGTGATTTGAGAAAGTGAATTTTCCTAAGTGTTGGAATCACTCATGTTTACTCTTTTGAGAGTGTTAAATTACTTTTAAGAGTATTTGGATAAAATGGTTGTAAAATGAACTTGATGTGCATATAAATCAATTGTGGAACTAATTATATGATGTAATTTGTAATTGTTGTGCATGATATGATTGTGAAACATAGTTGAGGTGAATGGTATACTCTTTATGTTTGTGTGTTGATAAGGATGGATTTCTTTATAGTTCCGATGATGGACTTCCTCTCCATTTTGAAGACTGTGTAGTTGATGGATTTCACTACCCAGAGTGTTATTTTCTAGATGGACTTCCAGTGCTTGTTGTTACCAAGTGGCTTCCAGTACTCAAGAGGGGGGGTGAATTGAGTAACAAAAACTTTTGCAAAAGCCTTAAACAAATACTTTGCTCAATATAAATTTTAAAGAATGTGGAAGAGATGAGAAAAGGAAGAACAATTAATAATTTAAATTGCAGAATCAACAAATAAAGTGCATAAAATAAAAAGAATAAGAGAAGGAAAACAGTGCATGATTTATCCCGGTTCGACCACCAACCACTTGTGGCCTACGTCCAGTCCCCCGAAACACAGCTTCGAGATTTTTCACTATTCAAAGCAAGCTTAAACAACAGCTTGCAACCTTTACAATACGGAGCACTTTTCACACACAGGGAAACTCTACCCTTGTGCTCAAGCCTCAATCAAACAAAAGGGATACCTCACCCTTATACAATCCTTGGGGATACCTCACCCTCAATATACGTAAAACAGATAAAGAGATGAAATGAAACTCTCACTAAGAGTAGATAAATACAAATTGAAGTGCTAAAGAGTCATGTTTCTCAAATATCTCAAGAATTAAACAATTATAAGTTCGAAAAAAGAGAGAATAAAGCAGAGCACGTTTTCAAGCAAGCAAAAAATGATCTCAATGTTCAGGGGGTTTTTCGTAGAAGTCCCAGCCTCTATTTATAGAGCTCGTGGAAGAAAATGGCCGTTGGGAGCAATTAATAACGTTTAAAACTTCCTGATTCTCGTATGGAATTTGAAAACTCAAGTCTAATTCTCGTGGGGTATTCGAATGCCTGAAGGAGGTATTCGAATACCTCTGTCAAAAACTCTTTTAGAAAACTGATTAAGTTGGGGTTATTCGAATACCAGTCAAGGGTATTCGAATACCTCATTAAAATAAGGCATATTTCGAAAACATGGTATTCGAATACCATATGGGGTATTCGAATGCCTCTGTTTTGGCACAGCAGAAAATCTCAGTTACGAATCAGGTTATTCGAATACCATATTGAGGTATTCGAATACCTCAGTTAAAAACAGTTCAAAATCCTTTCCAAAAAGCTTCGAAATGCTTGTTTTTAACCTTTAAAACATTTGATCTTTTAAAAACTTCAGTTTAAGTTATTTTTAATCATTTGAGATATTTAATTGACAGCTCCATACATGATAGATCCTAAGTCCTAAAGCTAATCTTTAAACACTTGGACTTGGTCTTCTCATCATCCTCATGTTTGTTATCATCAAAATACATCTTCATTGTTGCGTAGCAAACACACTTGTCCAAGGTTATAGATGTGATTTCCATTACTTTGTTCATGACTCATGCATTCATGGCATTACCATCGACTTGGTATCATGCATTATTCACTCCATACTTAAGTTATTGCATAGACATATACATTAGACATACCTTGGCATAACATGGAAATTGTATTGGCAGTTGCTATCATGACATAAACTCATAAACATTGCAATTGTATGGGCGATTGCGTGTCTCTGAGATGGAGATGTTGTTTTGCGTACTTCTGAGATGGGAGTGTTATTGTGCTTCTGTGAATGAAGTGTATTCGTGATGTATGTAAATCAATTGTTATCCTAATTATTGTAGGTAACTAGAGATTTTATTGTATGGTTTGACTAGTTGAGGTGTAATGCTTATCCTAGTTATTTGATGGGGTGAGATGCCTCATTGTAAAAGAGTAGTTGAAGATGGGCATTCCTTCTTTACTCTTGGTGACCCAAAGTAGTCGAGGTAGGGTGATGTCCTCACTACGTATGATGAGTAGTTGGGGTGGATTTATCCTCACTACGACTCATACATGCATGACAATAGTATATGATTGTATGGGTGGCTGTATATTATTGTTGTCGGCTTCTAGGAATGAAGTGTAGTTTACTTCTGTGATGTGAAGTGTGATTTTATTAGTTGCATGTGGAAATGAGTTTTCTATACAACTTATAAAATGAGATCCTATTTCGGGAAGAGAAAGGACATGATTTTGGCTTTTGTCACCTTTCTAGTAATATTGTGTTTCACTTGATGTTTTTTCCCAAAATAGCTGGAATGATTGTGATGGCATGTTTTAACTGCATAAAACTACTGAGAATGCGTGATTCTCACCCCCTGTGTGTGTTTCCATGATGATTCCAGGGAGAAAGCTTTATGGGAAATGAAGTGATCGAAGTTAGAAGCTTTGTGTGCTTAACTTAATGTAGCTAGGTAGTTTATTTTGAAATGATATATGTATGGTATTTATGAGGAATACTATTGCGGTGTAATATATATATTCATTCATGACTCATATCACTACAAGAAATTCACGATTTAGCGACGAAAATTTGTGAGGGAAAATTTCCCTCGCTAATTCCTCGCTAGCGAGGGAACTCTGAGTCCTCACTAAATTTTAAAACTAAATCTGAGGGATAAATAGCGAGTTAATAGCGAGTTAATAGTGAGGGAATTGCAAGGGTTTATTTCCCTCGCTAAAATCAATGAGGGAATGACGAGGGATAATTTCCCTCGCTAAAATCAGCGATAGAATTACGAGGGAAAGTTCCCTCGCTAAACTGATAAAATTTTAGCGAGGGATATTTTCATCACAAATCCCTCGCAAAACCTGATAAGTTAAAATATTTTGAAGAATTCTAAATTTTTACATATTCCTCACCTTACCTCTCACTCTGTCACCTTCACTTTGATATTCCCTCTCACTCTCAGCAGAACCCCCCTTCTCACTCGCACTCTTACTCTCACACACACACTTTCTATCATGCTCTCCCTCTCCCTCTCCCTCACGCTCAAAGCTGCCCAGATCTCCCTCTCCCTTTCGTGCTCTCCCTCTCCCTCACACTTAAAGTTGCCCAGATCTCCCTCTCTCTCCCGTGCTCTCTCCCACCGTCGGGCCACTGTCATGCCACCTGTAGCAGCTGGCCACCACCTGTCGCAGGTTGTAGCTCCAGATTCGGCCATCACAAGCTCGCAGCCTCTGCCTCTGCTTCACGAGTAAGCCCCTGTTAGCTTGTTTTTCCGTTAAGCTTCTTTTTTCTGCAATGTGAGTGAATCTGGCGGTGACCCTCTTGTGAAAATTCGTTTAAATATTTAAATATTTTGGTGATGTGAGGTTGGGTTGTTTGAGAATGGTAGAGGATGATGAAGTTGAGTTTGTGTTGTTGATAAAATTTCTGTATGTTGTTATATGAGGTTCTGCTATTGTTGGAGGGTCTTATGGAATGACAGAAGTGATAGGATTAGAGTGAGTTCAAGGTGTTTGATGTTTTGCCATGTTGAACTTTGGTTGCTAATGATGGTGGAAATCGATGGGTTTGGAGAAGGGTTCAGTGGTTTGTGGCTTTGATCTCACTGTAGTATGAGATTTTGGTGTTGGGTTATTATGAAATGGGAGCTAGTTGATTTTAAGGCTTCCATTTTAGGTGGAATTGGTATGAGATTATTGTCATTAGAGAAAGGGGAAATCTTGAGCGTTTGTTTGTTTCTTTGTTCGTTTATGTGTTTAATTCTCTGCATTATGGATGTAAGTTTTTTGTGAGGTTGCTTTGATATCATCTAATACTTAAATTTATAAAAACAAGTTTTCATAAATCTTTGATATTACTTGATGCTTGGATGTCTATGCCTGAGTTTGAGACACAAAATGTGAAAGCACTCATCCAGTTATCCCATAAACTTGATCCTTGCACCCTGAACTATCGCCCATTCCATTATGAAACAAAATTAGACTCCAACATAAACCTGAAAACCCAAATCAATACCTAGGAAATTACCGTCTCCACTCTCACACCCAAGACCAAAGATATTAGTAACTTTCACCTGCTTAAATCCAAACTCCAATTCCAGAGCAAAACAAATTAACTTATGAGTGGTATCGATATGAATATTCTACGAAAATAACTTGTGAAGGAGTTAAAATGTTATTAACATGGATTTTAAGAATATACTGACACTGATTCTATTAATGATACTATGCAATATGGATGTTATTAATACTTTATTGCCTGCATTAAGAGATTTCATGGTGGTTTCTGTAGCTCAAGTGAAATCAATGCCTCTATGAGCTTTATTATACATCACTTATTAGTTAGCCAAAGTCTTAAAGAATCAGAATTAGGGGTTTGAGCCATCAAAGTCAAACTAGAACAATTGTTTTCAGTTGAGCTTTTATGATTACAACTATTTAAAAAATAAATAAATAAATCAGAGTGCTGCCTAGGATGGCATGTTTCTCAATTGCCTTTCTCTAGTGGTAAAATTTGAGTCAATGATATGTTGTGTATTCCCATTTAGAATAGGTAGGAATAAATAAATAAATTCGTGAAGCAGTTAAGAACTGCCTAGTTGAATAAATTGGAATTCTAATTCATGGACCAGAGATTGTTTTTGGGTTTTATGTTTTTATTTTTTTTTTGGGTCTACGGTTTTATTTTCATGTAGTACTATATCTTGAGCTAATGACTTTGGGCTTAACTCAGCTCAAGTGTCCATAGATTCTTGTCTATAGATGGAATATATACATGTACATAAATATACCTGCCAACTAATAAAACATAAGTTTTTCTCTGTTTTTCTTTTAAGGACATAACCAATTAGATGAAATAGGTAATCGGTTAGCTGAGTTTTAAGTGAAAACGTGAAACTGTTGTTTTAGAGCCTAACCGATTAGAACATTTAATTAATCGGTTATATATATTTCCAGTAGCTAAAAATTATATAACCTAACTGGTTAGGGCATTGTGCCAACCGGTTAGAATGTCTCGTATGAAGGCTTCTGGTGAAGGCCTAACTGATTAGGCTTGTTGCCTAACCGGTTAGTGGTTACAACAGAAGCAATCTTAGGAATTGAAATGAAGACCTAACTGATTAGGAATACTTCCTAACCAGTTAGCTGGGAAATTAGAAAACACGAACAATGGCTTTATTACAGAGCATTTAATGTTTCTAACTACCCTCAACGGCTCAAAATCTCTTTTGGCTATAAAACTAAATTCACCTCCCTCTTGAGTATTGAGGCCACTTGGCAACACTCGTCATGCAACATTGAAAACTCAAAAACACAAAACAAACAAAATTGACTAACCAACACTAAAAATGCACCAAAATAAATCTAATTGACCTATCAAATGATTTTTAAAAAATATGGGACCACCACACACTAAAAACTACACAAAAATGGAACTCAAAAATGAAATAAAAAATCTTCAAAAAATAAAAAAATGGTCTAAACGATGGAATTTGGCTTAAAAATGAGTGCCCTTTTCGCACTAAAGCCTTGCTTAAAATGCTATTTTCCTTCAAGGAAACAAGTCTCAGCTCAATCTAAAATTAGGCCCTTTTTTCAAAAATTACAAAACTGCCCAAAAACCTTACCAAATGATGAAAATTGGCTAAAATCTGAGTACCTGATCCATTAAGGATCACTTTGCTCCAAATGATGTTTTACCCTTGGAGACCAAATTTCAGCTCAATCAGAGTTGGCTAGATTGCACTTTTTCTCCCCTTCACTAGAAAAAAATCAAAAACTAGAGAAAGAGTGCTAGTAGGGTACAAAAGTAATTAATCTTTTGTGTAGTGTTTAGCTATATATTCTTGGAGGATAATCTCTTATTTTTTGTAATTACTTGAGTTATTTTCCTATCTTGAGTATGACATAAAGACATCGGTATTTTAGAGGGTTTGTCTAATTACTTTTGACATATGTTTATTATATATTCTTCTTCTTGAGCCAAGGTTAGTTTCATCGTCATTCATTGCACTGCTTCATAAGTTAATTATAAAAACACACGTATACTTTTATGGTGCGATCAAGAGATGCACTGGCGAAGGTGTTTGTGTCTTTAGGATTAAATGTCACTTACATATCTACATGTTGCATGGTTGAAATTAATACTTTGTGTTTTTTTCACAATTTGAGTGAAGCCTTAGTTTCCCATTTGAGATTCAATATTAATGAGCATGTGTACTTTTTAAAGGTACTGCTCGTTGTATTAAATCTTGAATTATCCAAGTGGGACAGTTTGGGAAGGGACTTTTTCTTTACTTGGTTAATGGTTATTCCTCAAATCTCATATTTTATACTTGATGAAATTTTGTTCTGTTGCATTTCTTTTTGTTCTCTAGGTGCATACTTGATCATGGTAGATGTCACCATGTTCGAGTCGTGCACTTGGAGACCAAAGGGAAATGCTGCCAAAATTTCGTCAAGTATAGGATGTGTGATTTTTGTGAATTCTATGAATCAAGTGTTGAAAAAGTGTCTTTTTGAATGGGATAGGGTCATACCATTTTAAAAGAGAGGTGAAGATTTCGAAAATGATTGTATTAATGTGGTAAGATAAATTTCAGCAATCATAAGACCCGATCGAAGTTGGATGTTACAAAGAAATGATCCTACTGGCTATGTAAGTGAAAACTTCAAGGATGGAGTTGATGATTTCATTAAGGTTGCTCAAGGAGACCCAATAATTACTAATGCATTAAATCGCATCCTTTGTCCATGTGCTAGATGTAGGAATCGTGTTTGGAGGGAGTTTTTTTGGGTAGAAGAACATCTGTATAAGTACGGATTTGTGGATGGTTATGTAAATTGGACCATTCATGGTGAGGACAGATGGGGGGATAACGACTCAACATCCATTGTCCATGATGATGAAGTGGAGCCTAGGAATCCATACGTGGATATGGTTATGGATGCCGCAGGAGATAGATTAAATCCAGAAGCTCAAGATTTAGAAGATGATCCAAATCCGTCAGCTTCGAAGTTTTATGACTTGTTAAGAGAGGCTGATGAACCTTTATGGGATGGTTGCCATAAGCACATGAAATTGTCAGCTGTAACTCAACTTTTGAACTTGAAGTTAGAGTTTAACATGAGTGAGAGTTGCTATGATAGAATGGTTGTCATAATTAAGAGCATGCTTCCAGAACCTGAAAGGTTACCCGAAAACTTTTACAAATCTAAGAGAATGGTTCGTGAGTTGGGATTAGGATATGAGAAGATAGATGCGTCTCCTAATCAGTGCATGTTGTATTACAGAGAATACTGTGACAAGATGTTGTACTCAGTTTGCTTAGTCTGTGGACACCCACGATTCAAACTGAAGGCAGGACGTTCATCGAATGAGAAGGATGTGTCGCACTCAGTGTTGCGATATTTTCCCATTATTCCTAAACTCCAACGTCTGTTTATGTCCAAAAACACTGCACAATATATGAGTTGACATGCAGATGGAGTGCGTCAAGATGAATCAGTGATCACGCACTGAGGCTTGGAAACGATTTGACACTACCCATTCAACATTTGTGCTAGAGGCTCAAAATGTTAGGCTTGACCTTTGTACAGATGGTTTTAATCCATTCAGCAGTTCATCCACACCATATTCATATTGGCCTGTTTTTGTCACACCGTACAATCTACCCCCAAGTATGTGCATGAGAAGGGAATACATATTCCTCACTCTTATGATTCCTAGACCAAAGTCACTAGGTAAAAGTTTAGATGTCTATCTTAGACCCCTAATTGACGATCTAAAGAAATTATGGGACGATGGGGTGCACACTTATGATGCTTGGAAGAAACAAAATATCAATATGAAAGCGGCTTTGTTGTGGACAATAAGTGACTTTCCAGCCTATGGAATGCTGTCTGGTTGGAGCACTTATGGAAGACTTTCTTGTCTGCTTTGTATGAATCACAATAAGTCATTTGTATTGAAGTACAGTAGGAAATGTTGCTGGTTTGATTGCCATCGTCAATTTCTACCTTTTGATCATTCATTTCGCCGTGATCGAAACTCTTTTAAGAGGTCAACAATAGAAAAATCTAATCCACCATAACGTTTGAGTGGGACAGATGTCTTGAATAGAGTGAATCAACTTAAGGAAGTCATTTTCGGCTTGAAATTAGATAAACAAAAGCAAGATGACTTTGGTATATACCATAACTGGGTGAAGAAGAGCATATTCTGGGAATTGCCTTATTGGTGCACTAATCTAATACAACATAATATAGATGTTATGCATGTCGAGAAGAACATGTTTGACAATATCTTCAACACTGTCATGGACATAAAGGGCAAGACAAAAGACAACGCAAATGCAAGAGAAGATTTGAAGATAATTTGCAAACGTCCCACCTTGGAGCTGATAATTGAGAATGGCAAGTGTAAAAAACCAAATGCGACATATGTTTTAGATGCCAATCAAAGGAAGATGGTGTGTGAGTGGATAAAACAGTTGAAATTTCCTGATGGGTATGCATCGAATATCGCATGTTGCATCAATGAAGACGGCGGGAAGATATATGGAATGAAAAGTCATGATTGTCATGTTTTTATGCAAAGGTTAATTCCTCTGGCATTTCGTGATATCTTGCCTAAACCTATATGGGGACACCATTAACAAAACTCAGTTTGTTCTTTAAAGAAGTTTGTGCAACTGAAATTCGTGCTTCTGTCATGGAGAATGCAGAACTTAGAATTATTGAAACAGTTTACAAGTTAGAGAAGATTTTTCCTCCAGCATTGTTTGACGTGATGGAACATCTAGTTGTGCATCTCCCTTATGAAGCTAAGGTTGGAGGACCAGTTTATTGCAGGTGGATGTACCCCTTTGAGAGGTGTATGTTGTACTTAAAAAGGAAGGTCTGAAATAAAGCAAGAGTTGAAGGATCTATCTGTGAAGCATATATTTTAGAAAAAATTTCCAATTTGCTTCCATGTATTTTGATCCCCACTTACAGACCAGGTGCACTCAAGTTCCTCAGAATGATGATGGTGGGGAAAATACAATTGATGAATGGTTTTTCATTTTTAAACATCCATGTCGTCCTATCGAGAGAGGTCGGAATATATTCTTGACGGATGTGGAACTTCATATTGCTGAGACATATGTGCTTGTAAATTGTGGAGAAGTAGAACCTTATATCCAGTAAGTCTACTCCCTAACTAATGAATTTGTTAATTTTTAACTATGTTATGCTAAATATTAATTATTGTATTGATTAGACAATTCGAGGATTCGTTAAGGGAAACATATCCCAATATCACTGATGATCAAATATTGGAAGCTCGAGATAAGGACTTCAGTAGGTGGCTAAAACATCTAGTGAGTCCTTTTATCCATAATCACATCTATCATGTTAAACTCAATGTTCATTATGCTAAATGTTACAACTATCTACCATTTATGTCATGATACAGGTTAATATAGGTCAAGTTGAGGATCAAATGATACGAGAGATAAGTTATGGTCCAATCAAGTCTGTGACTTCTTACTGTGGCTTAATAGTTAATGGGTATAGATTTCATACTAAGGAGTATAGACGAAATAAAGCTACCATGAATAGTAGCGTGTGTGTTAGAGGTAGTATATATGGTGAGAATGACTTTGACTATTATGGCATTGTTGAAGAGATATTGGAATTTTCATATGTAGGAAAGCAAAATAGAGTATTTCTTTTACAATGTCATTGGTTTGACCCGATTAATGGAGTCAATGTTGATGAGAGATATGGGTTGGTTGACATCAAGCATAAATCAAGACTTCACTCAAATGAGCCATTCGTCTTGGCTGAACAGGCATAACAAGTGTACCATACAAGATACCCACAAAGCGGGAATAGAGCTAATGGTGAATGGTGGGCAGCTTGCAAGGTCAGAGCAAAACTCTTCGTGGCTGAGACATTGAACGATGAAGGTGATGAATTGAATGAGCTAGCTGCTACTGATTATTACCAACATGATAGATCCCTTGGAACACACAATATTGTCATAGATGATGAAGCAATTTCCTTGTTTGATGCACATGCCCAGATGGAAGAAGTGAACATACATGATATACATAATCCAATGGACGTTCTGGTTGATGATGAGTTCATTGATGATAACGAAGGAAATCTTTTGCTTCAGACTCAAGTAGTTACAATTGAATCTTGTTCAATAAATTTCGTTAATGATATTTACACTAAAATATCATTATTATATTTTGAAGTTTTTATTGACATATAGTTTCTTAACTCGTTATGTTTCATTATGTTTTCTTATGCAGATATTCATCATGGTAACTTGAGGTAGAGGCAATGGACGCGGTCGTGGGAGAGGCCATAATGTTCTACCCCAGCCTTCTCCATCTTATCATATTTCTCCATAACTACAACCTTCTCAGCACTCCCCGGGTATACCTGTAGGATAATCTTTTTAATTATTGTTAACTCTTGGTTTATATAAATGTAATATATATAATATTAATTTTTGTTTATCTATAATTATGTTAGGTGTAACTTCAGCTACTGGCCCATTGACCAGTGCAGGCCTACCAGCGTCTATCCCATTGACCACTAGAGGCACATCAGCTTCTGTCCCACCCCTTACTGACCCACCCCTTTCTATGCCACCCCCTGTTGACCCACTAACTAGCACCCCGAATGTGGTGCCTTTAAGTGGAGAATCTCATATAGAAACTGATAGCAGGGAACTTATATATTTGACACCTGTCCCTGAATCGTAAGTAATAGTGATTATCATCTTTTATTACATTTATTTACTTTTATATTACTAATTGCACTTATAGGAAAAGGTTTTTCCCATCAAGAGTGACTCGAGGCATTATGTACAATGTCATGACAAGGATGCCTATTCCAGCTAGTACGTGGAGAGATTATCCTCCTGAAATGAAGGAAATACTATTTAAGGATTTTATGGTAATTAATTGTGTTTCTAGAATTATATATTATATGCTCATTAAAAAATAAATATACTTACATAACATTTGTGTAGGATAAGCATCGGTTCGCATTCGATTCTGATCGCGACATGGCTAGAGCTATCTGGGAACGGACTTCCATGGATCGTTATTTAGACTATTTGAACAGAGCGCGGGAGAAGGCCTTTGAGAAGGCAAATTCAAATAACTTGACTGATGTTAAGGGCCATGGACCCAGAGGACTTAGGACAGAAGTGTGGGATGGGCTAGTGGACATTTGGCTGACAGAAAAATGGATGCGGAAGTCTAAAGCTGCCCGAAGGAACAGGGCAGCTATGCCTGATGCCTTGAAGCATACAGGAGGGTTGATTTCCTTTGGTCAACATAAGCACAAGATGGTAATATAAAAATCATTTAAAGTTTTGAGTTGTGAATATAAACTTATTAGAATATCAAAAAGAATTTTCATTTATCTATTATTTAAGAAATAAGGGATTGCATGTGTGTGTTTTATCGCTATTTGTAGGTTTTAGATGTCTCATATTTCTTCTTAAACTCCCTAAAGGAGATATAGCCAAACTCTAAGTCAGAGACCACATTTTACATATAAAACCCCCTATTGGAGGATGCTTGTGATAGGTAAATTCTGAAATTGAGACCGATTCATTAGTGAAAATTTCATGTTTTATCATGGAAGCTCTTTACTAATGTATTGATTATGTGTATACCTATATATGTATCTATTGAATGGATTGTGTAATTGAAATGGTTGTATGTTTCTTGGCTGAAGTAAATAGTGGTTTAGAAATTCTGTGTTGATATTACTGAGCACTCTCTAGTTGATGAAAATCTCATTTTTCCTTAACTCAAATGCACAAGACTCTCTCACCTTTATTTTTTGTAATTACTTGAGTTATTTGCTTATATTGAGTATGACTTAAAGACATTGGTATTTTAGAGGATTTGTCTAATTACTTTTGATATGTGTTCATCATATATTCTTCTATATGTGATTATAGGAGGTAGAGTTAAAACATCAAGTTTCTTATAGAAATCTCTATGCTAAAGTTCGTAAGAAGAAAGATGGAAGCTATGTCTCTAAGCGCTCAAAGAACTTCATTGTAGGTGTCTTTATAATTTAAGTCATTTATATTTGTTAAGTTATTGATTTTTTTGTTAATATTTTTCTTGTTTTGTTATTTTAGGAGTCATACGATGCCGCGATGTCAGAAAAATATGGAGAAAACTCTTCCATTCATCCTATGGTTGACTCGTAGGTATGGTTGGATGCGGCGGGTCCCAACAAGAAGGGACGAGTGCATGGCATAGGTAACAACTTACACATTAGTATTAACAATAACACTATGCATGCTTCATCCTCGGAGGTTGCGGGTCCTTCTCGCTCTACACCTTTGACACAGGACATAACTGAAGCCGTAAATACAACTATAAATACAGTGGTAAGTGCAACAGTGGCAACAACAATGACTTCCTTTGTCCAGACTCAACTAATCCCTATGTTTGCGCCCTTCCTATCTATGATCCAATCAGCAAATGTTGCTCCACAAGCACCATTGCAAGGTGAAGCAAGTGGGGAGGGTCAAGAGGATGATGATTATGAAGACGAAGACAAAGCAAACTTAGATTGATTGCATGTTCTGTTTATTCTTGTTTTGTACGACATTGTATGAAATTTTGAACTTACATAACTTATATAATAACTTTGAATCATTAGTAGATTTATTTTGGATTTGTATTTTGTTGCTTTTTATTATTTGCTATATAATCTTGATTGAAAAGATTTACAGGTATATTGGATATTAAAAACTAAGTCTTTTTTACATTTAAATTGGCCAAAAAATATTTACGAGGGATTAGCAATGGAATAGCGAGAAAATTATATAACGTAACTTGCGAGGGATCAACGAGGGAATAGCGAGGGAAATCAGCGAGGGATTAGTGAGGGAAATCAACGAGGGATTAGCTAGGGAAATCGAGGGATTAGCGAGGGATTAGCGATGAATTTTGATTATAATAGATTAAAATTGTGATATTCTTTATATAGGATGGAATATCAACGAGGGATTAGCTAGGGAAATTTTTGCGAGGAATTAGGGATTAGCGAGGTGGTTAATTAGCGAGGAACGTTCCCTCGCTAATTAGCGACAATTAGCGCTAATCCCTCGCAATTTTTTTTTTGCGAGGGATTAGTGAGGGAAATTTCCCTCGCTAATTTACTGATTTCTTGTAGTGTATTTTCTATATAATGTCATTATGTTATATTGAAAATCGCATAGTTATTAAGTAGTAGGTCCGAATCTAGTGACTGTGGTAGTATACTATGGTTATTAAATTTAGGATGTTACATGTTACAAGTTAGACCAGATGATTTAGTAAACTCTAAGTGTTATTAGTAGATATGAAGTTTCCAGTATATGCTTTAAGTAGCTTTGGTCTTATCTTTTGATCTCATTTTCTCTTCTTCCATACATTTCATTTGCTGAAACAGAATAGGAAATGAAAGAGAGGGAAAAGAGGATGGAAAAGGGAAAGCTCAAGAAGACCGAAGTGAAGGCCAAGATTAGAAGATTCCCATTCAAGAACTTGAGGTAGGGGTTATTTCCTTTAAACTCTCATCTCTTTCTTTTTTACCTCATGCTTGCTTGAGCATGTTTAGGTAAAGAATAGGTATTTTGAGTTGAGTTCTTGGAACTTAAGTTCATGTTTTGATGAAGTAAAAGAAAGTTAAGAGTTAAAGCATGATTGAGGTGCATGAATTGAGTTGGAAAACCATGTATGTTTGGTTTTAAAGGTGTAAAATTGGTTTAAGAATCCAAGGGTACGATGGAAGGCTGCTGCATGTTCCATTTTGTTTTAAAACAACTCACATTACCATTTAAGAAAGCCCTATAACCAGTTATGTGTTGGAGCAGGACGTGCTGGTGTGTGCATTAATTGGTTAGAAGTTAAGCATAACCGATTATGCAAATATTGAAATGGCTCGGACTTGTTATAATAATAGGTTAGGAAAATAGTCCAACCGGTTATTCATAGTTCCATAATGCTTTGATAAATGGTTGTAATTGATTATTGCATCAAGCTAATCAGTTATAAACACTTAGAAAACACATTGAATAAAAAAAACAAAGGGGGCTAACCGATTATAGTGATTATGTAATCAATTAAAGGCCTAGCAAAACAAATTTTTGCTTTTTTAAGGTTAAAAGTAACCTTAGTCAAACTATGTAATGATTAGTAGTGTTCCAATCAAGATAAGTGATGAAAGATACGAGCTCTAGGAGCCCTAGATTCATTCTTAGTGAATAATTATTTCTTTAATAGTTAAAGTTGAGTTTAAAATGTAAGTTTTAGACTAAAACTCTTTCATCTTATTGAGTTGAGTTATAATTGAGTAATAGAGAATAGATCCCTTATTAATTAAGGTTCACCCATAAAGAATGGATCCATTATTAATTAAGGTTTAACCACAAAGAATGGATCCCTTATTAATTAAGGTTGAACTATAGAGAATGGGTCCTGATGAGCGCCAAACTCACCAAAATTATAACCAAGTTATGCTTACAGCTTGTAGCATAGGAAGCAACACCGGATCGTCTCTCAAGGATTATAGAATGCAATTTGATGAAGTCAAGTTAAAATAGGGGGGTTAGGCGAGATTAAGAAGTAGAATTAAGCAAACAGAATAAAGCAAATAGAATTCGAATTAATCAGAATTAAGAAAGCAACCAATCCAAGAAAATTGTCCAAACTTAATTTTAATCCATTCTTGATTACTAAAGGTCCATTCAATTATTAATCAAGTCGTTGGTCTTAGACAACATCAAGAAGCCTCTCAATGATCATGGATCTTCTACTAGAAATGCTTCTAGATTTCAATTAATTAAGATTAGACAAGTTAAGCACTCATCAAAACCGAAATCAATTTAAAAGCCAAGATCCAACCAAGTTAAACATTTCATCAAACACCTTCAATGCCTTGTTTAATTTCTAAGTTCATCTCTTTGCACATGGTAATTAAGCAATTAACATATGAAATTCTAATTAAGCAACCAAAATTAACAAAGAGAAGAAGAAGAAGAGAAACTTGATTAATAGATGAACTTAAACATTAAAAACGAAATATAAAGATTAACAACCAAGCATGTTCAATCTCTTGGATTGATCTAAAGGATCTATCCCTTCATGAGAAGGGGAGAACTCAGAAAAATAAAATAAGGAAGAAGAAAACGAAAATTAGAGAGAAGGAGGAGGAAGAGAGTTCTAGAGAGAAGAAAGAAAAATGACAAATGGGAGGTGCCTCAGTGTCTGACTTGCAACCTCATAAACTACCCCTTATTTTGGCTTTACATAATTGAAAACCCATTAATTACAAAGTTGGGTCAGTTATGAACATTTGGGCCTAAACCCCATGCAATTTGGAGGTCTATCACTCAAGTTATGACCAAAACAACATCAAAGGGTCTCTGAACTCGTATTCTGACTTCCATGCAAAATTAGGCCCACTAGACATCTGAATGAGACTTCGAGCTCTTCATCAAAGTTGTAGAGCTTCCTCTTAGTCCTACAAGATAAAATTCATGATTATCAGATATCTAGAACTCAAGTTATGTCCAAAATACAGAAACAATGTCAAAGCCCAATAATGTTGGAAAAATTCAATTAGGCCCAAATTGAGCCCAAACTCACAAATCATGACCAAACTCAATCAATTAAGAAAATAGAGAGTGCAATTGACTAAACATGAGGGTTTATTAATGAATCAAATATGTGATTATCAAATTCTCCCACACTTAGCTTTTTGCACTCCTGGGCAAAACACAAAAGACCAAAACAAGGGCAAAAGGGATCAACAAAAAGAACTCAAATTCCAATGACATTCAAGAATGCAAAAGTTTACAAGCAAGAAGAACAACCAAAGGTTCAAGGGATCAAAACATTTATGAGTTAACATTTCTTCACAACTCAAACCAACAAGCAAGGTAGCTTCAAATTGAAAAGCATGAATCAAGAATGATAGACCCTCACAAGATACACTCTCAACCCTCAAGTGTTTACAAGGTAAGTATTTCACTCAATTCAACCCATGAAAATTGCACTACCATAAGCTTGCTTATCTTCTACTTCTCCACTACCAAACACATGCACACAAAAATCAAGAGAACTTTATTCATGGTTGTAATAGGGCCAAGGTAAGGGAAGGAAACAATATGGATATGACAAGTTAAGCACCCAAGAGAATAAAAGAGCAATAGGGAGGAACTCAATTGACAAGTAACAAGCATGAAATTTTTGCCTCCCCCAAAATTCATGTAGTGCACATTCTCTTACATATTCCTTTCCTTTTGTTTTCACAACCTTTCTTGCATTCATTCCTTTTCTCTTCATTTTTTATTTCATTTTTTTTTAATTTTTGTTTTTTTTAAATCACCTGGCATATTACACATTAATTCGCACAACCCCCACACTTGAACTATTAATTACCCATAAGCAAAAAAGCTCCAAATGTAAATGAACCAATGCTCTCCCATTCCCTAAGGTAAGGTAAAATCATGATTTTTCACAGAGGCATAAAATGAGCTAAGACAAAGAATAGGCAAATAAGCTCAAGGGGGTTAATCAAAGGGAAATGATGCAAGGTTGGCTATTTGGCCAAAGTAGCTAATCAAGAAAGAAGGCCTCAATCATGTTCATAAATGCAAGTGAAATGTAGCCTCAAAAACAATAAAAGCAAGTTCTAGAGTGAACTTTAACATGAATGAAAATCACACAAGAAAGAAGGGAATGGTGCAATGTTAAATCCATTTATCAATAGGGTCAAAATCTCACAAGGTATGCATCTATCAAACTCAATCCACCAATTCAAACATCCACTACCAAGCAAATCAGCTTCAAGAAGGAAGAAAATTTATTCAATCATGCAATGACCTTGAATTTCAATTGCTTCAAACTCATAAACATCACAAATCTCAAAACATCATAAAAAAAAAATATTTTTATTTATTTACAGAAAAAAATTAAAAACAGCAAAAATATAGCAAAACAAAAACAAAGAAAACAGAAAAATAGCAGACATCATGCTAAATCTCTCCCCTACACTTAAAATTTGCATTGCCCTAAATGTAAAGCTCAAAAATCAGTAGCAAACCAGCAATAACATCAACAAATATGAGACAAGCAAAATAAGAGAAAGGGAAAAGAAACAGCCTGATCAAGAGGGGTAGACGACTTCTTGCAAGGTAACCACCTCCACATCGTCTGCTTGAGCTTGAGCTCCCCCATAAAATGGCTTGAGGCGGTGGCCATTGACTGTGAAAGCTTTCGCAGTGGCCTCACTTGTGATCTACATAGCACCAGAAGAAAATAATGTTAGTGACAACAAATGGACCCAACCATCTAGATCGGAGCTTCCTGAGCATGAGCTTGAGTCGGGAATTGTAGAGGAAAACTTTTTGGCCAATCTCAAATGTTTTCCTCAGAATCATCTTATCATGAAAGGCTTTAGTCTTCTCTTTATAGAGTTTGGAACTTTCATAAGCCTCCAAGCAAATCTCCTCTAATTACTACAGCTGTAACTTCCTCTCCATGCTTGCTTGATCTAGGTCTAAGTTGCACCTCTTCACCGCCCAGAATGCGCGATGCTCAATTTCTACCGGTAGATGGCATGCTTTTCCAAAAATAATCCGATACGGAGACATCCCAGTCGGTGTCTTATAAGCAGTCCAGTAAGCCCATAAAGCATCCTCAAGCCTTTTGCTCCAGTCTTTTCTATTAGGTTGAACTGTCTTCTGGAGTATCTGCTTGATCTCCCTGTTGGAAACCTCGACTTGTCTATTGGTTTGGGGGTGGTAAGGTGTAGAAACCCTGTGCAAGACCACATACTTTTTCATCAAAGCCTCCATGCTCTGATTGCAGAAATGTGAACCCTGATCACTAAAGATAGCCCTCGGGACTCCAAACCTGTAGAAAATATGTGATCAAATAAAATCGATAACAACCTTAGAGTCATCAGTCCGAGTGGCTCTTGCCTCCACCCACTTAGAGATATAATCAACGACCAGCAAAATGTAAACAAAACCAAAAGAAACAGGAAAGGGTCCCATAAAATCAATACCCCAGACATCAAAAATTTCACAAAACAGTAAAGGCTGTTGGGGTATTTCATTCCTACGAGAAATATTACCTGTTCTCTGGCACTGTTCACAAGACTTACAAAACACATATGCATCATGGAATAAGGTGTGCCAATATAAAACAGAATCCAAAACTTTCCTAGCTATACAAGTAGGTCCAAAATGGCCACCACATGCAAATGTATGACAAAAGCTAAGAACAGAATCAAACTCATGATCAGGGATGCATCTCCTAATTAACTAGTCACTACAAAATCTCCAAAGATAAGGATCATCCCACACATAATACTTAGACTCACTTTTCAACTTATCAATCTGAGCCCTAGTAAAACATGTAGGGAAAACACCAGCAACCAGGAAATTGATCATATCCGCAAACTAAGGAGAAATGACCTTACCTTGCAGCTGTAAAAGCTGCTCATCAAGAAATGAATCATCAATGGGAAGGGGATCCGAGACTCTCTCAATTCTTATCAAGTGATCAGCCACTAGGTTCTCTGCTCCACTCTTACCTCGAATCATCAAATTCCTAGAGGAGCAGCATCCACCGAATCAATCGTGGCTTAGCCTCAGGCTTCTTCAGAAGAAATTTCAGAGCTGCATGATCAGAAAATACCACAACCTTAGAACTAAGTAAATAAGATCGAAACTTGTCCAATGCAAACACAATTGCCAAAAGTTCTTTTTCTGTGGTTGTGTAATTTACTTGAGCAACGTCCAAAGTACGTGAAGCATAGTAAATCACATGGGAAGCTCTGCCCACTCTCTGTGCCAAGACTGCTCCCACAGTATAGTTAGATGCATCACACATAAGCTTGAATGGGAGAGTCCAATCAGGTGGTTGAATGACAGGGGTACTGGTTAAAGTTCACTTCAAGTGATCAAAGGCCTGCATGCATTTCTGGTCAAACAAGAACTCCACATCTTTCTACAACAGGTTGGATAGCGGAAGGGCTATTTGACTGAAATCTCTGATAAAGTGCTTGTAGAAACCCGCATGTCCAAGAAAAGAACAAACTTCCCACACGCAAGTGGGGTAAGATAAACAGGTAATCACATTTATTTTTGCGGGGTCAACAACAATACCCTCACTAGACACTACATGACCCAAAACTATACCCTGTTCTACCATGAAGTGACATTTCTCAAAATTCAAGACAAGGTTAGTTTCAATGCATCGATGCAGTACTCTAGACAAACTATCCAAACAGGAATCAAAAGAAGAACCATAGACAGTGAAATCATCCATAAACACCTCCATGCACTCCTCTAGAAAGTCAGAGAAAATACTTACCATGCACTGCGGGAAGGTACCAGAGGCATTGCAGAGGCCGAAAGGCATCTGCTTGTAAGCAAAGATGCCGAAGGGGCAGGTGAATGTGGTCTTCTCTTGGTCCTCAGGTGCAATGTGAATCTGAAAGTATCCAGTGTATCCATCCAGGAAGCAATAATGGGATTTCCTAGCCAAACGATCTAGCATCTGATCAATGAAGGGCAAAGGGTAGTGATCTTTCCGAGTGGCCTGGTTGAGCTGCCTATAATCAATGTAGACTCGCCAACTGTTCTGCACTCTGGTAGGGATCCGCTCATTCTTCTAGTTGGCCACAACCATCACCCCAGACTTCTTGGGGACGACTTGTACAAGACTCACCCAAGTGTTGTTAGAGATGGGGTAAATAATACCAGCTTGCAGTAGCTTGGTGACCTCTTTCTTGACCATATCTAGAATCAGAGGGTTCAGTCTCCTCTAGGGTTAGCGCAATGATTTAGCTCCATTCTCAAGAAAAATCTATGCATGCAAGTGGAAGGGCTAATGCTAGGAATATCTGCCAGTGTCCATCCAATGGCCTTCTTATTTTCTCTCAAAACTTGTAATAATCTCGCGTCCTGTTCAACAAGGAGGTTCTTGGCTACAATCATTGGAAGCTGCTCATCATTCCCCAAATATGCATACTTCAGATGCTCTGGCAAAGGCTTAAGGTCAAGGGTGGGTGGTTTTTGGATGGAAGGTATCAAACTGATTGCATAAACTTCCAAAATAGCAGGATCATGTCTTATAGGGGAACATGCAGAGTTATTATTTTCAGAACAACTAGAATTACCAAATTCAGAACAACCAGAGAAAATAGAATCAAGGACAACAATAGCAACAACAAATGATTTATCACAAATAGAATCAGAAACAATAAGATCAATATATGGATCAGAATGGATAGTAGAAGCACATGTAGAAACAACAAAAACATATTTAACAGATTTAACAAGATCAGAAGCAGAAAATTCAGATTTATGGAAATCAACAAAATCAATAACAGCAGAATCAATAACATCAGAATTATGAATAACAGAATTATGAAAATCATGTACAACAAAATTGTCAACAGTAGAAACAACAAAATGATCAACAACAAAATTATCAATAGCAGAATTATCAATAACAAAAATATCAAAATCATGTACAATAGAATTACAAACAGCAGAATTATCAACAACAAAGTTGTGAATAGCAAAATTGCAAACAACAAAAATATCAACAACAGAATTATGAATAGTAGAATTACAAATAGCAGAATTGCAAATAGCAGAATTGCAAACAGCAGAATTATTAATAGCAAAAGTAGCAGAATTACAAATAGCAGAATTATGCATTTCAGAAACAACACATGCATATTTAGCAAAAACAACAACACCATCTAGAAATCCCACAATCCCAAGAAAATCAGCAAGCATGTCAAAATTCACATCATCAACTAACATATCAATGACATTTAAATGAAAGACAAAATGCTCTTCTAATAGATGTTTCATGGCATCAAAGATATTGAATTGAACAATGTTATCACCAAATTCCATGGAAAGGGTACCAGCATGCACATCAATCATAGTCTTAGCAGTTTTCAAGAAAGGTCTACTAAAAATTAATGGTGGCTAGCTAGATGCAAATTCATTTTCCATATTTAGAATGTAAAAATCTGATGGAAAGATTAGCTTATTTACCCTTACCAAAACATTCTCAAGCACTCCTACCGGATGAGTTGTGCTTTGATTTGCTAGCTGAATGATGATTCCAGTGGGCTTCAACTCTCCAATATGCAAGGATTCAAAAAATAATTTGGGCATGACATTGATGGAGGCTCCCAAATCCAGCATTGCATGAGTGAAGTGCTGGCTACCTATGATGCAAGGAATGGTGAATGTTCCGGGATCCTTGCATTTCTGTAGCATACTTGGCCGAATCATTGCAGACACATTTCTACCCATACTAATCTTCTCTGTACCCTTAAGTCTTCTCTTGTGAGTGCACAACTCCTTGAGAAATTTGGCATACTTTGGAATCTGCTTGATTGCATCTAGGAGGGGGATATTGATTTCCACCTTCCTAAATGTCTCCAAGACTTCTCTTTCCATGTCAGATTGCACTGCTTGCTTGGACTGTGTGACCCTATTTGGGAAGGGTAGAGGAATGACCAAATCTGATTTTTTTGCAAAATTCTTTGTGCCACAGATTTTTGGTCTGAGCCACTTATTTTCTGCTCAGGGTGTTGCTCATGTTGTGGAACTAGATGCTGAACTGGTTGTTGCTCAGTTTGCATCTCGGTTTGCACCTCAGGTTATACCTCAACTTCTCTGCCACTTCTCAAGGTAATGACACTTACATTGCCTCTTAGGTTATTGACTGTTTGTGAAGGCAATTGGCTTGATCCTTGACTTTTCAATTCATTAACAGTGGTTGCTAACTGCCCAATCTGAGTTTGCAGGTTCTGAATTGTGGCATTGACGTTCTGTTGGAACTAAATGTTGGTTGAGGCCATCTGTTTCATTAAGTCTTCCAAGGATGGCTCGGCTGGAGTGGCTGCTGCATGGGTGGCAACACAAGTTGTGCTTGCTTGAATATAGGTGGTTGGCACTTATTGTTAGGGCCTGCAGCTTGGTATCTAAACTGTTGTTGTTACTACTGCTGGTGGGGCTATTGTTGCTGCCCAGAATTCCCATATTTGAAGTTGGGATGGTCTCTCCAGCTAGGGTTATAAGTACTCAAAAATGGATCATACCTTGGCTTTGGGGCTGCTGGTATTGGGGTCTAGCAGGAAAAATGCCTGCTACAGCAATAGGATATGCTTGGTTGCCAGGATTGTCTTCTTGAAGGGTTGGACAAGCATCAGTAGGATAGGATGGACAAGAACAAATTCCACAAGCAGTGGCAGCCATTTGCATAGGTGGTTGTTGCGCCACCGCTAGCTCCTCACCAAAGATGTCAACTCATCCAATCTGTGTTCCATTCTTTGTTGGTCTACATGAGACACTTGAAGCTCATTGACTCATCTGGTTAAGGTGATCATTCGAGTTCCAAACTGCTAAGTGTTGTCTGCCATATTTGCTATCAAGTCTCTGGCAGCAGCAGGGGTCTTATCCATCAAAGCCCCTCCACTGGCAACATCAATCATGCTTCTCTCCATTTGCATCAGACCCTCATAAAAGGATTAGATCAACAATTGATCACTGATTTGGTGATGTGGGCAACTTGAACATAACTTCTTCAACCTCTCCCAGTATTCATGCAAGGTTTCACCAGAAATCTGCCTGATGCCACAAATGTCCTTTTGAATTGCAGCAACTCTAGAGGCAGGGAAAAATTTCTCTAGAAACAGCCTCTTCATATCATTCCAGGAAGTCACGAAACCAGGTGAGAGATAGTAAAGCCAGTCCTTGGCTGCATCAGCAAAGGAGTAGGGAAAAGCCCTCAACTTGATGTGTTCTTCATGGATGCCTTGAGGTCTCATGGTTGAGCACACAACATAGAATTCCTTGAGATGCTTATGAGGATCCTCACCTACAAGTCCATGAAACATAGGCAGCAAATGGATTAGTCCAGACTTTAGCTCAAAGTCAGCATTAATCTCACGATAGTGAATGCATAATGGTTGATAAGTAACATCAGGGGCAGCAAGCTCTTTAAGAGTCCTATTATGCATGTTATCAGCCATGGTTACAATATCACTTAAATTCTCAGATGCAATGACAGATTCAGTGACAGATGCAGTATCAGAATAAAATGAAGAATCAATTACTTGACTAAGCCTACGAGCTCTTATCAATGAATGCAAAATCCTATCAATTTCAGGATCAAAATCAAACAAATTATCAGAGGCAGACCTAGTCATGCAACCAATCAGGGCTAAAGTGTCAGAAAGCCAAAATCTCAAAAACCATGCAAATCTACACTACAAAAATGACTAGAAAAAAAAAGAAAAAAACATATCAAATGATTTTTAAAAAATATGGGACCACCACAGAATGAAAACTATGATTTTTTAGAAAATTACCATGGAAAGAAAATATTTCAAATTGAAAAAGTGGTCTAAACGATGGAATTTGGCGAAACGGAGCATAACCAAGGTTGCAGGCTTTCTTGGCCGAGTGATTTAGATTTTTCTCTATCAACTGGACAAAATTTAAGTCATTCTGAGATACCAAAACAATTGCTAAAATTATCTCTATGTCCCAACTTTTCTCAAAACTCCTATCAGATGAAGGAATTTGGCTAAAATCCTAGTGGATGATCTTTAGGAGATCAACCTGCTCAGAATGGTGGTTTAACCTTGGAGACCAAGTCTCAGCTCAAAACTCCACAGTCAAAATTGAACTAATTTCCCCTGCCCCAGAAAAAATTAGAAAATGGGGAAAAAGAGCTAGCAGGGTATGAAACCGTGGTAGGCAGTTACAAACACGTCCAAAATGAGTGAATGACACTCACAATGAGGTCTTGTAATGTAATTGGCAATAAGGTCTGCAAAAGGGCAGCTAACAGCAGCAAAATCCAATGGAACGGTAACTAACCAGTAGAATTGCAATGCAGTAAGTAATTAGACAATTGTGTGAGTGTTGCAGCAAAATGATCAGTTGTGTGATATTATGCAATGCAATTGCATGAAATCATAACATGCAGAGGAACAGAATACAATGCACAACAGCGGAATTCAATGCAACAGTAACCATAGTAACTAGCAAAATGCAGTAGAAACTAAAAGAATTGCAACAGAATACAACAAAACAGAATAGATTAGAATATACTAGAATGCAGCAATAGTGGTTAAGTCAGAATATACCAGAATGTAGTCACAGCAGAGGCCCTCAACATGATCAGATTGCAAATCACAATCCCTGGCAATGGCGCCAAAATTCTGACGAGCGTCGAACTCACCAAAATTATAACCAAGTTACACCTACGACTTGTAGCATAGGAGGTAACACCGAATCATCTCTTAAGAATTATAAAACGCAATTTGATCAAGTCAAGTTAAAATGGGGGGGGTTTAGGTGAGATTAAGATGTAGAATTAAGCAAACAAAATTAAGCAAATAGAACTCGAATTAATTAGAATTAAGAAAGTAACCAATCCAAAAAAATTGTCCAAACTTGATTTTAATCCATCCTTGATTACTAAAGGTCCATTCAATTATTAATCAAGCCCTTGGTCTTAGACCACATCAAGAAGCCTCTCAATGATCATGGATCTTCTACTAGAAATGCTTCTAGATTTCAATTAATTAAGATTAGACAAGTTAAGCACTCATTAAAACCGAAATCAATTTAAAAGCCAAGATCCAACCAAGTTAAACATTTCATCAAACACCTTCAATGCCTTGTTTAATTTTTGAGTTCATCTCTTTGCACATGGTAATTAAGCAATTAACATATGAAATTCTAATTAAGCAACCAAAATTAACAAAGAGAAGAAGAAGAAGAGAAACTTGATTAATAGATGAACTTAAAAATTAAAAACGAAATCTCAAGATTAACAAGCAAGCATGTTCAATCTCTTGGATTGATCTAAAGGCTCTACCGCTCCATGAGAAGGGGAGAACTCAGAAAAATAAAATAAGGAAGAAGAAAATGAAAATTAGAGAGAAGGAGGAGGAAGAGAGTTCTAGAGAGAAGAAAGAAAAATGACAAATGGGAGGTGCCTCAGTTTCTGACTTGCAACCCCATAAACTACCCCCTATTTTGGCTTTACATAATTAAAAATCCATTAATTACAAAGTTGGGTCAGTTATGAACATTTGGGCCCAAACCCCATGCAATTTGGAGGTCTATCACTCAAGTTATGACCAAAACAACATCAAAGGGTCTCTAAACTCGTATTCTGACTTCCATGCAAAATTAGGCCCACTAGACATCTGAATGAGACTTTGAGCTCTTCAACAAAGTTGTAGAGCTTCCTCTTAGATTTCCTACAAGGTAAAATTCATGATTATCAAATATTTATAACTCAAATTATGTCCAAAATATAGAAACAGTGTCAAAGCCCAATAATGCTGAAAAAATTCAATTAGGCCCAAATTGAGTCCAAACTCACAAATCATGACCAAACTCAATCAATTAAGAAAATGGAGAGTGCAATTGACTAAACATGAGGGTTTATTAATGAATCAAATATGTGATTATCAGATCCCTTATTAATTAAGGTTTAACCATAGAGAATGGATCCCTTATTAATTAAGGTTGAACCATAGAGAATGAATCCCTTATTAATTAAGGTTGCACCATAGTTTATCACAATTCCTAACTAAGACAGCGAGGCAAGCCTCTTGACCTTGCAAATGAATGAGTTGAATACTTTGCTTGAGGTGGAGTTGTGAGACAAGTATTATGTTAAGTGATATTGGTAACTTACATTTGTAAATACTTTTGTTTGATATAAATAGTAAGTTACAAGCTTATAGTTTATAAATTTTACTTAGTGCATTTTTATATTAGTATCGTGAAATATATGTTTTATTACTGAGAATTTTGTATTCTCAGCCCGTTTATATTTCATGGAAAGCAGGACAAGATCCTTCCGAAGAAGTAAAGAAGAAGAAAAAGAGAAAGAAGAAAAAGATCCAAGAATAGATAGTTTAGTTTTATGTTGTAACTTACAACTCTTGTAATTTTTGTTACTTCGAGTTGTATTTTGTTGTATATATTACACAGCGCCTATAAGGCTTTTGATGTAATTATGTATAATTTCCGTTTACGTGGCTCTTCATATTTATTTGTATAAATAAAATGAGACTAGTTACTAAATAGGTAGTAGTAGCATAACTAATATCAATTATCTTTGTGTATTGATGATATGTCGAGATAATTATATTAGGGTCTTACATGATGATATTAGAGTTGTTTATCCTATTGAGCCTGGGGTATGGACTGATTATGCTATTTGCATAATTGGATGCTCTTGTTACATGTTATGCATTTTTCTTATCTTTGATGATATATAGATAGAATTGCATAACAGTCTTTGGTATGAATGTTAATGGTTACTATTGCACTGTTACATGATATTGAGCCTGATCAACTCAATATATATTGTTCTGTGTGCATAAGGAGTTATGACATCTACCAGGCGAATACATGGTAATAGAGAACCTGCCAATGAAAATATAGTAGAGATGATAGGAGTATTCAGAGAGATGGCTGCTATAATGAGGGAGCATACTGGCATCACAAATAGGATGTTAGAAAAGCTGGGAACTAATCCACCTCCATAGTCGGTAGATAATGCAGCACTTGTAAGAAACTAGTTCATGACCTTTCTAAGTTTAGGAAGGCTAATCCTTCGTCTTTTAGAGGAGAGTATAATATGGTTAAGGCTGAGGGATGACTTAGGGAGATGGAGAAATTTTTTGCTGTTATGGGTTGTATTGATGAAATGATGGTATCTTTTGCCTTCTATATGCTGGTGGGGGAGGCAAAAAGTTAGTGGATGGATGCTAGAAGATTATTATGATACCAAGTGGCCTCAAAACTCAAGAGGGGAAGTGAATTGAGTTTATAAAAACTTTTCACAAATCTTTCGTAAAACCATCGATTACCAATTTTTGTTGAAGCTATTAATCAATAGAAATGAATGAATGAATGAAATAGAAAGATATTGCACTCAAATGAACTAGACAAGGGAGATAGTATTCAAGTAAATCAATAAAATAGTGCACAATATAAAGAAGTTGAGTTAGGAAAACAAACACCAAGCTTTATCCTGGTTCAGCCACCAATCCACTTGTGGCTTACGTCAAATCCTCAAGCAACCACTCGAGATTTCCACCATATCTTCAAGCTTGGAATTAGGTGCTTGACAACCTTATCAAATTTGAAGCACTCAACATACCTTGGGATACCTGACCCTTGTGATTGAGCCTCTATATTCAAGGGATACCTCTCCCTAACTGTTTTGAGGGATACCTCACCCTCTCTTGATAGATTATACAAGATTTAGATGAAACAAACTCTCTCTAGAGCAGATAATACAAATTGAAGAACTATGATATTAAGGATTCATACTTTGAAGTTCAAAATAGGGTATTTAATGAAATGATGAGAAAACTCGTATTCAATGCTCAATAATGTTTTTCAGAATGTTTTCGAACCTATAATCGATTCCTAAACAATTTCATTTATAACCCATAACATTTAAAAGACATTAGAAGTAGTTGGCGGCATTAAATGCTCTTGAAAGAGTCGTTGGGAAAGTGTTCTGTAAGTGTCCATAATCTGTTATGGCATAACCATAATCGGTTATGACTTGCAAGCACATTATCTTAGGTTTTTATCTAACTTCATAACCAATTATGAGTTTTTCATAATCGATTATGGAGTATTTCATAACCTATTATGAATTGTCATAACCTATTATGAGTTTTCTCATAATCGGTTATGAAACATTTCATAACCTATTATGATATTGGCATAATTGATTATGGAGCATTAAAACCAAAGAGGGACGTTCTGTAATAACATATAACCTATTATGAAATAGATGTAATCAGTTATGAAACATTTCATAACCTATTATAAGTTTGTTCATAATCGGTTATGACCCTTTAAAAACCATATTGGCGCGCTTCATTTTTGGCCTCATAACCTGTTATAGGAAATCCATAACTTGTTATGGAAAATCCACAACCTGTTATCAGAAATCCATAACCTGTTATGGCTTGCTTAGAAACATAGGATTTTCAAAGAAATTCTCAACCAAGGATATCCAAAGTCTTTCCAAACTTTCTAAACACATTTTACTTAATTTTAAACACAATTTTCACAATATGAAAACATGATTATGCAAAGCCATTTTAAAGATGAATTTAGAAACAAGAAATGGGCTTTTGTGTGAGTCCATTATACCTTTACATATAATATAAATCCTATTAGCTAATCTTGAAAAATCTTGGGACTTGATCTTTTGCACTTGATTGCTTTCTTGTTTGTTGATCATCAAAACCAAGACCATTGCTATTCACATTCTCCCCCTTTTTGATGATGACAAATAATCATTTGAGAAAATCATTAGTTCAATTAAATTGGTATTCACACAAGGTATTAAATGAAACTTACTCCCCCTTTATTTTCCAAGAGATGACAAGTTTAGAGTTTGCACATCTCCCCCTTGATATTGGAATCCCAGAATCATTGAATTTATACCTTTTGTTTACCTTTTCTCAAAGACTTTCTTTTCTCCCCTTTTGTCATGATAAAAAAAGATATTCCATATATTTTGACAAAGAGAGAAAAGACAATGCAAAATCATTGCTAATTGACAGATATTACGAGAATAATATTAAGCAATAGGATCATCAAAACATAAATGAATTACCACAATATATCATCAAGATCATAATAGTTAAGGCAATAGCATAAACTAATCATAACCAAAATTATATAGCATGTCTTATGATAATTAGCAAAACATAGCAAAATAGAGTTATACATACAACAAACATCTTGTCAAAGTAAAATGGATCCAAACTCAAGTCCCATGATCCTTCGGAAAGCGTCGCTTAAGCCTATCCAGACAATCTTCCATGGCACTGAGGAGATCATAGATTACTGTGGTGCTATTTTCTTAATAAGTTTGAAGATTTGTAAGCCTCATTTCAATTCTTTCATTCTGAGCTTGAATGTCTTAAAGAATAGTGAGAAGACAATCTTTATTGTTTGTAGGGGCATCCTCCGTAAACTAATTCACCATTAATCGTTTTGATTTACATTCGGTTAAATGTGGCTTTCCCAAATTTGTGGTGGCCAATGATGTCAATTACACAAGCTTCATGGAGTCTGTTATGATCTAGGATTTGGGCAATAACCAAGGCATATGGAAGATCCATCATAGGCTTGCCCTTGGCTTTCTTCATGTAGTGCATGATGTAAAAGGGCCAATTGACGTGCAATATCTCTTTCATAAACCATATCAAGAACATATCTTCCTCTTCAGTCAGGGCATAATTGCTAGCCCTTGGAACCAGAATATGAACCAAAACAAAGTGAAGAAGATGATCTTGTGGTCGTAGATGTCCAGCTGTGAAATTCTTTCCAGTTGGAACAGGAATGCCTGGTTGAAGCATTCCCTCAATGACTATTCTCTTATCAAAATTTTCCCATTTTGAACGATTTTCGTCAGCAAACCTTTCCCCAGAAAAATTTAAACCAAATAGAGTAGACCATTGACTAGTGATAACATCACAAAATATAATTATTTGTGCCCTATATCTGTGCTTCATAGATTGTTTAGTCTTTATTTTTAGGCATATTTGGAAGGTTTTAGGCTTATAATTGTCAACTTGCAATATTGATATTTCCCTATATGATCTTGAGCATTTGTGCATATTCTTTGAGTGATCAAGTGGATTTACAACTTGTATTTGACTTGGTGATTTCTCTATTGTAGGATGGGCTCAAAGCTGATGCAATGAAGTAACTCAAGGCTCAAAAGCTCAAGTGAAAGTAGAGTGAGCATTCCAGCAGAGCACGCCGTGGCACCAGGAAGTGCACGTTGCGGCTTGATACGCATCACTTGCTGTCAGTACTTATACCCAAGGCATGCGTGCCACGACGCAAGGAAGGGCACACCGCGGCGTGAGGCGCAAAACTGAGCCTATAAATAGATTTTTATCAGTTTTCTTAGTATGGCCATTTAGGGTTAGAGAAGCTACGCTAGGTCTTTGTTTCTGAGGTTAAAGAAGGCCTAGGTTAGAGGCTATCTTCCTCATGGAGGGAGATTCAAGCATCAATGGCGATATCCATAAGCCTTTCCTCCTTTCTCCCTTTTTTTTCTTCTCTTCTCTGATTTTGAACATGAATTTTTGTATTGTATTTTCGTGTTCAATGATGTGGCAACAGTTTTAGGGAATACTTTGAATCTTTTTTATGAATATCAATGATTTTGTTCTCCTCTGAGTTTGGATGGATGTATGGTTTTGTTCAATCACATTGTTCTTGATGCTCTTGAATGCCTGATCATCATTTAAGCAAATTTGATAAAATCTAATGAGCCTAGACATAGGACTTTGGGTTGAGCTCATATGTATGGTTGATGCATGTTCGATTCCATTCCAATGGCAGGATGCGTTAATTCACTAATTGGATAGAAATATACCTCTTAGCCATGCATAGCGCGTGTTTGAGAATAGACCTTAAAGAGTGGATTTTGTGTTAGCTCTCATGGAAACATAATGAGTTGGGCAAATGAAGCAATGTTTGATTGACCTCAAGACATAGACTTTCAACTAAAGTAGATTCTCAAGCTAACCTAATCATTGCATTCATATTTATAAAGAAGATTGCATGTTGTTGGTTGAAGTAAGGAGTGAAGAAGCATTTCCCTAAACTCTAACCATTATCTTTACCACTTTTTAGTCTTTAGTTTATTCCCTTTTTCTTATTTTTATGTTCTTGAATAGAATTATATAAGCTATTGGTTAATATGTAGTATTGGAAGTAAACTTATCCTCGTGGGAACGATCTTTACTCATCATTTTTATTACTTGTACAACCCGTGCACTTGCGGTACACAAAAGGTCAACAACAAGTTTTTGGCGCTGTTGCCAGGGGAAAGTCATTATTTCTATATTGCTAATATTAACAATGGGTTTATGTAGTTCTAATTCAAGTTTTATTTTTAGTTTAATTCAATAAGTCGATTTGGACAAGTTAAGGTCCTTTAGTTTTTATGTTTGTTGTTATTTTGCATAAATATGTAGTAAGTTTGATTTTTTATAGTTTTAATATATTTTTGTTGTACATTCTATAAATTAAGGATTTAGACAACTTTTGTAGGTGCTGGAGGCCACAATGAAGCAAATTTGGCTACAACATGGAGTCTGCTGTAGAATTATGCAGTCTGACCTCTCACGCTGCGGCGCTGGGTATGTCATGCCGTGACATTCTAGGCTCTGTCTTATCTAGACACCGCGACACACTAATGTCACATCGTGGCACTGCTGTAATACCCTTAAACACATGATAGACTGGTAAACGGTTTCCAAAGGTAGCATTTGACTTGTTTAGCACGCCAATGAAGTTTTACGACAAACTGAGTTCGTTTAGGAATTTAGTTGCAACACAGAAGTTAAAAAGTAGCTTAAAATGACTCAGATAAAAGCATAAGTTGATAAGTTAAGGGAAATAAACATAGAGAGTTTGTTTCTAGGCCATAAATAAGCCAAGTAAGATGTGGTAAAAGTTTCAAGAGAATCAGAGTCAGTTTGGTATTTTTAGGCATACTGGTTGTGCATTTTAATACCCAATGACTAGCAGTAGATATAGAAAATGATGAAAATGATGAAACAATAATTAATATGAATCCTATGATTTATTCAAAAGTTGTTGGAAGCTATTTTCAAGTGTCGTTAGCAAATATAAGTTTCAGTGCAGAAACTTAAGTTAATCTTTTTTCAAAATTCCCTCAATATCCCACCCTCTATTTCTTTCTTCTCTCTTGGCAGAATGAAGGAAAAACAACAAGAAATAAAACAGAGAAAGGGGAGAGGGGAGAAAGTGGAAGAAGAAGAAGAGAGGAAGAAGATCCAAGGATTAAGTTCAAGGCTTCAAGATCAAGAGTCTTCAAGAGGTAGGAGTTTATGATTTCAATTTATCTCTTTTCTCTATTCTCTTCATGTATTCACCTAAACAACCTAATAGGCCAAATTGAGTTCTAAGTGAGTTTGATGAGTTTGGCTTGTATGATTTTGTTTGTTTGGTTGTTTATGACTTGTCCAAAGCATAAACTGATTTTAGAAGCATAGAATACTTGTTTTGGACCATTGATGCTCATTTTGGGGTTCTAGGTCAAGCATGTGTGTTCTTGGTTCATAAATCCAAATCAAGAGGTTTAATATAGTGATTAAAGTTTCCTATATGTTAATGAACTAGTTAGGGACTTAGGATTACCAAGAAACTGATTAAAAATAGCCAAAATCAAGAAATTGGACTAAAGGAATAGTACCACATTGCAGAATTATGCAGAATGCTGCATTCTTTCATGGGATCCGCGGCGTGGGAAGGATGGCGCCGCAGCGCACTGCCTTGAAACCAGAAAAATTGTGTTTTTTCATCATTTGATGTGCTGCCTTTGATGGATCCATATGTATATGCTTCCTAAGTATGTTGAGGCATTAATAGGGGTATTTTCCTTAGGGAAACTATCACCTAAAGTTGAGAGAATTGTTTAAGTTTTTAGTTATCTAATAACAAGAGAATGACATAGAGGATGTCAAGCATGTTCAGAGAGGTAATCCAACAAGAGGATGATTACTTTGATATGCATATGTTAGAACGAACTTTAAAGCAACCATGAGTAAGAGTTTGCTATAGAAAAGTGTCTTTCACCTATGATAATTTATTGTTACTTAGTTTCACTAGAGATGTAATGATGAGTGGTGTTTGATACAAGTGTACTAAGATGGACTAATAGTATTCACTCTAGTAAGTATGAGAAAGGTATGAACCCTAGGAGATCCAAGAATAGTGGATTACCTTGGGAAGGTACTTAGAACTTTAGGCAACAAAGAGTTGCAAGTAAGAACTACTCTTGTATTAGATTCACTTGAGTGGAGACAAGGTTGTGTATTAGTTCCAAGGAGGGAATGTTTATGTACTAAGTCTCTAGTTAAGTGGGACCTTGTGCATTGCTAAATACACAATAAGATGTTTTATGACTAATAAGATGTCATAATCATAAGGTATAGCAGAAATGTGCAATAACTTCTTTATTAGCAAAGATGAGTTAGAATTTCAAGATGAATGGGATTTACTTCCTTAAATACAAATGAAAGTATGGAAGTTTAAGTCCTTAAGCATTCCATGAGTTAGGAATAACTAAAGCAGTATTTGGAACCTTAAGCACACTAGTATAGCATAGGTTACTACTAGAAGTGTGATGGAAAGTAAAGCTAGATACAACCAAAATAAGTATGTTATACTTATCTAGATGCATGAATTACTCGCTTTAATTAGAGTTAAGTTAAGTATGCAAAGTTTTAGAGAAATACTCATCTATTTCCTCAAGCAAGGTTGAATGAGACATTAGCTAAGATAAAATCTTTCACTAGGATGAGTTGAGTCTATAGGAAAGTTAAAATGGTGTTTATGTAAGAGATAAACATAACACTATGCTTTTCACTCACTAGTTAGTTAATCTAGTATGTATGTGAAGAGTAAGAACCTTAGTGCAACCAAGATTAGTGGTTTGCCATAGGTAAGTAACTAACACCTCAGCAACATAGTGTTGCATTAGAAATCACTTAAGAGATATGAGTGATGAGGTGGTGTTTAGGTACAAGTATGAGCAATAGTCTAGTAATGTTTACCTAAGAATGTAATGTTATATGGCGCGAGGTCATTTAGCTAAGAAGGTAAGGAATCAGAGAAGTTCCTAAGGGGACTGTATTTCTAACTAACGACTAAGGTTGCATATAGTGGGGAAATTTATATTTCCTATCTATAAGGGGGTAAACATGAGAAATCAGGATTCCTGAGTACACAAGTCTATGAATCAGTTCATAGCAACCTTCTATGTTTTTAACATAAACTTCTGCATGTATTTCAAAACAAAACCCTGCATATGCATTTCATCCACATACTCGTAGGATATTCTTAGACATATTCAAATTACATAACATTATCATTGCATTTATGGATAGTTGTATGGGCATTTTCTGTCATTATTGGTATTTACAGCTGTATAGGCGTTGTATATATTAACAGTGTATAGGCTATCAGTTGATATCACACTACTAGGTAGTGTGCAGTTAAGAGAAAAGAAAGGAGGAAACTCCTATGTTAGAAGTTAAAGCAATTGTTATGTAATTGTTATATACAATGTTATAGATAACTAGTGTTGGAATTGCTTTTACTGAGAATGTTAATTCTCACCCCAGATATTCTTCCATGTAAATCCAGGCACAGGTACTAGAACAGGTAATGGTGCAGGTTCTGTGGTACAGACCCTGCTAAGGGTAAGAAAATAAAACATGAAGACTAGAGTAATTTTTATTGCTTTAAGTAGACAGAACTTATGTACTCAGTTTATATATGTTCTGTATGTTTTATGTTATATGTATTACAATAAGCCTTTTTGTGGCTAAGTTTGTATATATATGTATGAGGTTTAAGTTTTTTCGCAATCTCTCAAGGGTTTCTATGATTACTCAGTTGTGATTATAGATGCAACACCCCTTTTTGGGAGAGAACGTCACATTGTCAAATAAAAGAAAATGCGGAAAAGTAAAGTTTTAACATTTCAAGACCCGGTTCATTCGTTTCAGTTTAACTTGTTCAATTCTTAAATACGCGAGCAAAATAGCAGAAATATTTTTTTTTATTTTGATAATCATTTTACCCATGCGGAATATAAATGACGGTGAAGGATAAAATAGTAGGCAAAACTCACATCTGAATAACATACACACACACACACACACATATATATATATATATATATATATATATATATATATAAAATGTGACATCATTTACACTTAGATACAAGCCCGAATTATCAAAAAGCAAAACTATACCTTGCCCAAAGGATTATACAGATATACCCCGAGATACCAAAATATACACCCATAAAAATATATTCATTAAAACACCTGGTAGCCATTAGTAGCTACCAAGAAACTATTCTTAATCTCGATGAGGAGGGTATGATCCGGAGTCCTCGAGCGGTCCTCCTCTTGAAGGAAACCTCCATGGGAACCACGGAACCACGGTTTCGGGAGCCCGAGCATAGAATCAAAAGAGTCCTCCCAAGGGGTGTAATAACGATCACCCCACATCTCACCTTGTAGGGCAAGTAAAACTCCGGTCGCGGGCGATGTGGCGGTGAGGACAGAGCCTCATGACGTCTCTAGGCTTCGATCGACACATCTCCCAAGTAGACGCATGGATCGAATACAAGTTGATATGCCAACACTCCGAATCCGAGGAAGGTCGACGCACATCACCAAGAAATCCGCGCATCGTGCCGCCATCGTCTCGGTAGAAGCTAGTCTCGTTCGGGCTGAAATTTGGAAACTCAAGATCTTCCGCCTCCTTACCGTCGTCTTCGATCAATGAAGAACACACACATTTAGAAGTAACAGAGATACAAGAAAGAGGTAAGACATCCTACCATCATTACCAATTATAGCGGCTAGAAACAGACGGCGCCACGCGCCCAAATAGCAATTACGAATATCATATTCAATCTAATAAGCGGCTTCCAACGGTAAGCAAATAAACAATTCCAGCTATCATCTCGGTAATAACCAAATCACATAGATATGGAAAAATAAATATTAACAATGACAATGTATATCATGACTCACATGCATGCTTTCCCAAATTCCTACTCCATGGAGCTAGACTCAAACAAATCGAGAGAGAAAGATCGGGAGACATGTTCGTCCTCAACCATCCAGGCCATCCATCAATAAATGTTCTCGTGCACAATCATGGCATTGTACGGACATTCTACACTAGATCACGATATAGGACAAGGTGTCAAGTCCGGATCGTCACGTTAACGGTTTACCCACTCATCCAGCTACCAACTCCCCATCCACCCACCCCACGCCCCAAGGTCATAACATAACCCACACTTGTCTACTCGTCCTTTAAGGTGTGTTCAATCTCCCAGGCAACTTGGCCTTACAACATCCACAAGGACATTCACAATGCATATGACACTATCCATGGACATGTATGATTCCAATCTCATACCATTACATAACATGCCACAATAGGCCAATATAAGCATCAATATATGTTCCTTATCACTTCACATACCACAATTTCCATGTCATGGATCCAAGAATTCCATTTTCAAAATCATTTCTTCTCTTCGGTATGAATACATATTCCTATCACATTTAAGTAAAGTAAAATCCTTGAATCCAAGGTTTTTAGGTTATGTTTGAGTTACAAAGGACAAAGAACCATAATCTCAATCATTTCCAATTTAAAAATCTCATTTTTGGGTCTTGGATTCGATTACATCACCTTGGATTACATTGTATTTGATCCTTGTAATTACAATCCTCATTTAATTGATTACATGATTCTTCTTCTACGATTCATAACTTCAAGGACCTTGGTAATCGATTACATGGTGATTCGATTACCATGTTGATCTCCGTTCGATCTTACCCAAGATTGTAATCGATTACCCACAAACTTAGAACTAATTGATCTAAACGTGATTCCATAAATGAAGATTGATTTCGTGACATCGAAACTTGGTAATCAATTACACCAATTTGTAAATTACAAGCTAGATTTGTGAGAATCTCTAAACAATTACACACATAAGATGTAATCGATTACCAGATTTTCAGAATCACGATTTCGTACCCTTAAGAGCTTGGTAATCGATTACAAGCCCCGTGTAATCGATTACCATGCGTAAACTTGTAGAAAACAGAGTTCTCCAGGTCCTTTAACTCAAACCAAACCAATCATTATCATATTTAATCAACAAGTTACTCAAATATACCTTCAAATCATGCAAGAGGCATCAATCAATCATACAAACCCAACAAAATGCACTATCATGAAGAACAACATAAAAATGAGAGAACTTTATATATGGATTCAGAAATCAATAACAACACACATACAAGACATACTAGTCACAAAATCAAAGGATAACCCTCATTAGGGTTTTTCCACCAACAACACAATCAAGGTTCCTAGATGCTAAGAGAAGTTGAGAAGGAGTGTCTTCCTCTTACCCAAATGAAGAAATCAAGAGAGCTCCAAGAAGGCTTCTTGCAATTTTCGGATTTGACCCCAAAAGAACCCTAAAAATAGTGACTTTGTTAGAATAGCATAATGGCTTGGAAAATGAAGTATGGATGGCCAACATGAAGACCATGACCATGAAAATGGAGGAGAAAGAAGAGAAGTCTTGAATCTTACACAAAAAGCTCAAAGCTTGGAGCTTGGAGAAAATGGTGAAGATGGAGGAATTTCAAGAAACTCCAAGAAGAAAAGATGCTTAGAATGGTGAGAAGATTAAGGGAATGTAGTTGGTTTAATTTTTTGTGATGGTTGAGGGAGAAGGAGAGCTGCTGGCCGTAGCAATGGTGGAGAGAAGGAGGAGAGAAAAACTCAAAGTGAAGAAGAAGAAGAAAGGATGAGAGAGAAAGTGCTTTTGGTAATTAAATGAATTTGTGAGATAGATGAATTAATGGAAATGCAATTATTTGCCTTGCATGGCTGCCTTCCAGCCGTGTGGAGAGAGAAGAAAGAGGGTGAGAATTGGCTTCCAAGAGAAGCCAAGGGCATTTGAGTCAATGTTTGGTCAAAGCTTCTCAAAGAAGCTTTGATTATTTAACATTAAATTTGAATTAAAGTGGATTGATTAGACATAAAGTGGGTTTTCATTTGGATAATGTGATAGGATTTTTATTACACACTATTATCCAATGGATAATAGTTACAGTTGACAGAAGTCAGTATTTAATTAATCTGACAGATAAATTTTTCGCAGTATTGATTTATTTTATCCGTTAAGATTTCTCAAAAATTATGAAACCTCGTAAACTGTGTCCAGTCTCGAGTTTAGTAAGATCCCCCGTCAACATGTCCATAGTCCAAGGTTCGCAGAGGAAACATCGCGTTTCACCAGTTCTGCTCAGTGCACATGCAAAACGAAGAATATATTAAAATATTCGTCGTTTCTGAAAAATTCTAGAAAAAATTCTAAAAATCAAGAATAATATAAAATGGTCATTTATACTTAAACAGATATTTTTCGGGATGTTACAACACTCCCCTACTAAAAGGAATTTCGTCCTCGAAATTTACAGACCTCAAAATAGTTCCGGATGTTGCTCCCTCATCTTGTCTTCCGGTTCCCAAGTTGCATCACCAGTTGTTTCATTCCAGATCACCTTCACCAATGGGATCTCCTTGCCTCTAAGTTGCTTTATCCGTCGGTCCTCGATTCTCGCAGGAGGCGGCTCATAGGTCAAGTTCTCTTTTAGCTGTACTGTGTCCGGTGCTATGACATGACTTGGATCAAGCAAATACTTACGAAGTTGTGGCACATGGAAGACATTGTGTATGTTGGAAATAAAAGAGGGTAAGGCTATTTGGTAGGCTACTGGACCTATCCGACGAAGGATTTGGTAAGGTCTAAGAAATTTTGGAGTGAGTTTTCTAGATTTCAAAGCCCGGCCGACCCCAGTCGTGGGTGTGACTTTCAAGAATACATGCTCACCTTCCTCAAATTCAAGAGGCTTTCTTCTCCTATCTGCATAACTCTTTTGTCGGCTCTGAGCAGTTCTCATCTTTTCTTGAATCATCTTGACCTTCTCAGTTGTCTACTGAATGATATCTGGTCCAATCGTAAGACGCTCTCTGTCTTGGTACCAACACAATGGTGTTCGACACCGTCGCCCATACAGAGCTTCATAGGGTGCCATCCTTATACTCGAATGATAACTGTTGTTGTAGGTGAACTCTATCAGTGGTAGAACTTTATCCCAACATCCAGTTTGTTCCATAGTACAAGCTCTAAGCAAATCTTCTAAAGATTGGATTGTCCTTTCTGATTGACCATCAGTTTATGGATGGTACGCTGAACTTAGACGTAACTTCGTTCCCAACGATGCTTGTAAACTCTGCCAAAATTTTGAAGTAAATCTCGGATCCCTATCCGAAACAATACTCGTAGGCACACCATGTAGCCTAACGATCTCACCAATATACAACTGGGTCAACTTCTCCAAACTGTACCTCATGTTAATCAGGAGAAAATGGGTTGACTTCGTGAGTTGATCCACTATTACCCATATCGAGTCGTGTCCTTTCTTTGTCCTCGGCAAACCCACAACAAAATCCATCGCAATGCTGTCCCATTTCCATTCAGGAATAGATAATGGTTGTAGCAATCCCGCTGGTCTTTGATGTTCCACTTTAGCTTTTTGACGAACTAAACAAGTCGACACACATCTAGTGACGTCGCTCTTCATTCCATGCCACCAGAACAATTTCTTCAGATCTTGGTACATCTTAGTTATGCCTGGGTGCATACTCAGCTTGCTGGTGTGAGCATGTTCCACAATATATCGCCTAAGCTCTTGGTCACGGGGAATACAAACTCTACCTCGGAATCTCAGAATTCCATCCGTTCCTTCTTCAAATTCTGTCTCTTTGCCTTGCCTTATCAATTCTCTCGCTTCTTGCAAGAATTCATTGGCTTTCTGCTTTTCCCGTATGTCATCCATTAGTTCACTTGAGATGGTGACCATATTCATACAAATCCTTCCGGGTTCTAACTTAACAAATGACCATATATCCCTAAACTGTTCTATGAGGTCTCTTTCCTTGATCATCAAGGTAGAAACACTGATAGTCTTTCTGCTTAAGGCATCAGCCACGACGTTTGCCTTGCCAGGGTGGTACAACAACTGGAAATCATAGTCCTTCAGGAATTCTAGCCATCTCCACTGCCTCATATTCAGCTCTTTCTGATCATACAAATATTTCAAGCTCTTGTGGTCACTGAAGATGTTGAATGTTGCTCCATAGAGAAAATATCTCCATGTCTTTAGAGCAAAGACCACGGCTGCAAGTTCCAAATCATGTGTAGGGTAGTTCTTTTCGTGTACTCGCAACTGTCGCAAAGCATAGGCTACAACTCTTCTATGTTGCATAAGAACACATCCCAATCCTTGATACGAAGCATCACAGTACACCTCGAATGGCTCATTCGGATCAGGTAGCACTAACACCAGTGAGGTAGTTAGCCGTTTCTTCAACTCTTGAAAACTTTGCGTGCAGCTATCAGTCCATTCAAAAGCTTGGTTCTTCCTTGTCAACTGAGTGAGTGGTCCAGCAATCTTGGAAAACCCTTCTATAAATCTTCTGTAATATCCGGCTAAACCCACAAAGCTACGAACTTCCATCACTGACTTTGGTTGCTCCCACTGTAATACTACTTCTACTTTCGACGGATCCATTGCAATCCCTTCCTTCGAGATCACATGGCCTAAAAACTTCACCTCATCAAGCCAAAACTCACATTTCGATAGCTTGGCATACAATTCCTTCTCCTTTAGAATCTGAAGAACTATGCTGAAGTGTTTAGCATGATCCTCTTGACTCTGGGAATATATCAGGATATCGTCAATGAAGACGACAACAAACTTGTCCAAGTAAGGACGAAAGATCCTGTTCATGTAGTCCATGAAGATAGCAGGTGCATTCGTAACACCAAACGACATTACAAGGTACTCATAACGACCATATCGGGTACGAAAAGCAGTCTTGGGCACATCCTCCGTCTTCACTCTTATCTGATGGTACCCAGATCTCAAATCAATCTTTGAAAACACCGCTGCTCCCTTCAGTTGGTCCATCAAATCATCAATTCTTGGGAGTGGATACTTATTCTTGATCGTCAGCTTATTCAATTGCCTATAGTCCACACACAATCTTGAGGTACCGTCCTTTTTCCGAACTAACAGTACTGGTGCTCCCCACGGTGACACACTCGGTCTAATAAACTGTTTCTCCAAAAGCTCCTCTAGCTGTTTCTTGAGCTCGGCCAATTCTGTTGGCGACATACGATAAGGTGCTATAGACATGGGGCCAACTCCCGGTACCAGATCAATGGCAAACTCGATCTCACGTGTCGGTGGTAAACCAGGTCCTTCTTTTGGAAAAACTTCAGAGAACTCTCTCACTACCGAAATAGTGTCCAGGTCAGCCTCGCTCTCGATTTTCAAAGAAGATAGTAGCATGTACCCCTGAGCTCCTTCTTTCAAGAAAGCTCGTGCTTGGTTGGCCGTCAAGTACCTAGAATTCTCATCCACAGGGAAAACTATGGTTTTTCTGGAACAATCTAATAGAACATGGTTGGAAGATAACCAGTCCATCCCTAGGATTATATCTAACTGTGAAAGAGGCAAACAGATCAAATCGACAGAAAAGATTCGACCTTCAACAATTAAGGGACACTTCAAACAGACTTTGGTAGTAACTACCGGTTTATCAGTGGGGGTTGAAACAGTCAATTCAAAAGGTAGTTCAGACACGGGTAAGCCAAGTCATAGCACACAACATATGATATGAAAGAATGGGTTGCCCCGAGTTATACAAGACTTTTAAAAGATTACCTTCTATGGTGCCTTCTCCTTGAATCAAGTCTTCGGATTCGAAGGCTTCAGCTCCGCTCATAGTGTAAACTCGACCTCCGGCTTGCGGTTTCTTGGCTCGAGTCGCGTTGACTGAAGGTTCAGCCTTTGCTTGATTGTAGTCTCTGGACATGTGGCTCGGTTTGCCACATCTGAAGTAGATGATTCCCTTGATCGTGCAATCCCTCATGAGATGATCTTTTCCACACTTTAGGCATCTAGACGGGTAAGTCACATTCTGCCCAGTTCGGTTCCTAGAGGAACCTCCACCAGAACTTCCACCGGTTTGCTGCTGACTTCCCGCTGGTCGGGAATAAGGCTTCTTTTGGAAGCGGTTTGAACCACTACCTCCACCTCTTTGGGACCATACAGGCCCAAAGCTCCTGTTTCTCGAGTCTCTAGCCTGTTCCAAGGCTTCAACTTCACAGCAAGTGTCTAACAATTCTGAGAATACCTTCATCTTCAGGGTGATCACAACTTTCTTCACCTCATACCTCAATCCCTCGGTGAACTTCCAACACTTCCAGGCTTCATCGGTTTGGTGTTGGTAGTGTGTTAAGAACTTCTCCAGGTTCTCAAATTTAGCTGCATACTCACTGACGGTCATGTTCCCTTGTCTCAAGTTGAGGAACTCCAGCTCTTTCGCATGTCTCGCATTAGCAGGAAATGTTGGGAATTGCGGATCAAAAGTCTCGCAGCGGAATAATAGAATTCCCTCACAGGATCCATGCGAAAAAGTTCATAATCCGAGTTTTTAAAAATTTACCTCTTGAAGCGTGATAATCACAAGCGAGGTGAATCACCAACACCGTAATAGTGACGATGTCTCCGCGGTATCCACACGAATAGACTTGCAAAAAGGAGTCACGCCTCTGTTTCGTAGTGTTAGCTGCGAAGAGAGGAGAAGAAAACCTCACTATCTCTCACTCACTTTCTGTAGGTGCGGCTAGGGTTATGATGTAACCTAGTAGCAGCCCCCTTAGCAGTATTATTTATAACAAAGGCTTCCTTAAGTGAGTGTGAGCAGTAGCAAGGTAAGTGGTGCAACCCTAAACCCATCTGTCATGAGTTAGGCCCACAATTAAATCCGAGTCCAACTTGGATTCTGATTACTCCAATTTAATCTGTTCTAAGTGTGCGACCTGAGTGGTTCTCATGACGTTGGTAGTAATATTAAAATCTCATTTTAATATTACAAACAGTGAATGGTATCTAGCAACACATCACTGCTACCCAAGTAATGAGAATGTCAGTGATTTGACATAACCTATCCGTGACCAATGTTTCCGTGTAGTTTAGTCCCTTTGTCCAGATATCCAGATTGAACACAAGGCATGGAATGTGTCACCTTTGTTTAGTTCAATCTTCAGTTTCCTGATTCCCAAGTAGACATAGTAATAACAAATGAGATCAATATCTCATATTGACTCATTTAAGCATGGCCATGCATTTCGTAGTCTCACTCAATCAGGGGGCCCAAAGATATCACTCCTGTTATGTAGGAGGGACAAATCCCATCTAGGTCACTCACATCCCTCCACATGTATCGCGGTATGTCTAATAACTAACTTTATAATCATCTTGTTACAGATGACGTTTGATGGCATTAAAACACATAACTCCTCATGTAGGAATCGTAGTGATTTCAGGTCAAAGGACCACATACACCATTATCACTATGAGAATCGCTTATGACACTCACGTAACGATCCACGTAGCGTTCTTATGGCGGGTCTGTCCAATACATCATTACTCTAATATGTATCCATGTGTAGACTTGATATCTCATATCCATGACCCGTGAGATGTGGTCATCAGTCTACGCACATACTAGTCTCAATGCATTATTGTTGTCCTAATTAACAATAATACTTGACTAGGGACATTTAAGAATAGTGTTTTATCCAATAGGATCTCACATCAAGTCATCCACTTGATGTCCTATGGTATCAAACTTACTATTCTAAGGACTTTATTATGTCTACCAAAAAGAACACAATAAATGAAATGCCTCATATAAAATAACATAATATAATGTATGTGTAAATACACAAACAAAATGTATTGGCCACTAGGGCATACACCAACAATCTCCCACTTGCACTAGAGCCAATCAAGCATATTTCTAATGCCTAAAGACCTAGTGTGACCCTCATGCTTCTTTTTGCAAGAGGCTTCGTCGATGGATCAAGAATGTTATCATCTGTTGGTACTCTGCATATCTTCACATCTCCTTATCGATGATTTCTTGAATGAGATGGAAGTGCCTCAGTATATGTTTGGATCGCTGGTGAGATCTAAGCTCCTTAGCTTGTGCAATGGCTCCATTATTATCACAATAGAGGTCCACTTGGGTCCACAATGCTAGGAACTACACCAAGCTCAATAATGAACTTTCTAATCCAAACGGCCTCCTTTTTTGCATTGGAGGCGAATATACTCGGCCTACGTGGTAGAATCGCGATCGTCTCCTACTTTGAACTCTTCCACTCACAAATTTCCCACCATTCGGGCAATAAACAAAACCCGATTGCGATCTGGAGTCGTCCTTATCGGTTTGGAAGCTAGCATCAGTGTAACATCGGTGTAACCCTTTACTACTAGTTCCTCTTCGGCTCCATATACAAAAACGAATCCTTAGTTCTTCTCAAGTACTTAAGGATGTTCTTGACAAAGACTCCGGTGACTCTCACCAGATCGATCGGTACGATACACCTCGTCATGCTCAAAGCATACGAGATGTCCGGTCGAGTACATAACATGGCATACATGATAGATCCAATTGCGGATGCATATGGAATCTTACTCATGCGATCCCTCTCATCCTGGGTGGAAGGGATTGAGCCTTAGATAGGCTTATACCATGCGACATAGGCAAGAGTCCTTTCTTGGATTCATGCATGTTAAATCGTCTTAACACTTTGTCTATGTATGTACTCTGACTTTGGCCAAGCAATCTCTGCGACCTATCTCTATAGATCCTGATACCTAATACATAGGTGGCTTCGCCTAAGTCCTTCATAGAAAAGCACTTCCCTAACCAAGTCTTTACAGACTGTAGGGTAGGGATGTCATTTCCAATTAGTAGTATGTCATCTACATATAATACTAGAAAGACAACTGTGCTCCCACTAACCTTCTTGTAGACACAAGATTCTTCTTCATTTTTGATGAAACCAAATTGTTTGATTGTATAATCAAAATGAAGATTCCAGCTTCTGGAAGCTTGCTTCAATCCATAAATAGATCGTTGCAACTTGAATACCTTTGTAGCATCCTGTGAAGTGGCAAAACCCTCAGGTTGTGTCATGTACACATCCTCGAGAAGATTTCGATTCAGGAAAGCAGTTTTGATATCCATTTGCCAGATTTCATAATCATGGTATGCTGCAATAACAAGCAAGATCCGAACAGATTTAAGCATCGTAACTGGGGAAAAAGTCTCATCATAGTCTACACCATGAATTTGCTTGAAACCTTTAGCCACCAATCGCACCTTAAAGGTATGCACATTACCATCCATGTTGGTTTTCTTCTTAAAAACCCACTTACATCCAATGGGTTTTACCCCTTCAGGTGGGTCAACCAAGGTCCATACCTGGTTGGCATACATGGATTCCATTTCAGATCTCATGGCCTCAAGCCATTTTTCAGATTCTGGGCCAATAATGGCTTCTTGGTAAGTCACAGGCTCATCTTGATCCATGAACAATACGTCACCATGCTGAGTCATGAGAAATCCATATCTCTCTGGTTGATGACGTATCTTGTTAGACCTACGCGGGTCTTGTGCTACTAGAGCAGATTGTGGTTCCACAATGACTTGTGGAGGCTGCTCTATTTCCACCATTGGTTCGTTGCTACTTTGTAAACTTTGAATTTCTTCAAGTTCTACTTTCCTTCCACTGATTCCTTTGGAGATAAACTCCTTTTCTAAGAATACAGCAGTCCGTGCGACAAACACTTTGCCCTCGATAGGATTATAAAAATAATATCCCTTGGTTTCCTTGGGATACCCCACAAAGAAGCATTTATCTGATTTTGGGCCAAGCTTGTCAGAAACTTGACGTTTCACATAAGCTTCGCAACCCCAAATCTTTATAAAAGACATACTGGGTCGTCTCCCAGTCCACATCTCATATGGTGTCTGTTGAACCGTCTTAGATAGAACACGGTTTAGTGTGAAAGCTGCTGTTAATAGAGCATGTCCCCAGAAGGAGCCTGGAAGGTCTGCATGACTCATCATAGATCGAACCATGTCCAACAAGGTCCGGCTCCTCCTTTCAGAAACACCATTCCATTGTGGTGTTCCAGGAGGAGTGAGTTGAGATATTATCCCACACTCTTTCAGATGATCATCAAACTGTTGGCTTAAGTATTCACCTCCTCGATCTAATCGAAGGATTTTAATACTCTTGCCAAGTTGGTTTTGTACTTCATTCTTGAACTCTTTGAACTTTTCAAAGGATTCTGATTTGTGCTTCATAAGATATACAAATCCATATCTACTGAAATCATCAGTAAATGTAATGAAATACGAAAAAACCGCCTCTAGCTAGTGTGTTTAGTGGCCCACATACATCACTATGTATGAGGCCTAAAATCATCACTAGCCCTTTCACCTTGTCCAAAGTGAATGGGGCCTTAGTCATCTTTCCCAATAAACAAGATTCACATGTCTCATATGATTCGTAATCAAACGAGTCCAAGAATCCATCTTTATGGAGTTTGGAAATGCGTTTCTCATTTATATGGCCCAAACGACAATTCTAGAGATAAGTCGGGTTCATATCATTTGACTTGAACCTCTTTGTATTTACGTTATAAATGGGCATTTCGAGATCAAGGACATAAAGTCCATTACTCAGATGTGCACTACCATAGAAAATATCATTCAAATAAAGAGAACAACTTTTGTTCTTAATTATAAAAGTAAAACCCTTCTTGTCCAAACAAGAAACAGAAATGATATTCTTGCTAATAGCAGCACAAAATAACAATTATCCAATTCAATTACAAGCCCAGGTTGGCAAAGCTAATAAATAAGTCCCTATGGCTAGTGCAAAGCAACCTTTGCTCCATTTCCCACTCGTAGGTCGACTTCGCCTTTAGTCAATGGTCTCTTCGCTCTTTAGATCCTGCACATTTACACAAATGTGAGATCCACATCCAGTATCTAATACCCATGATGCAGAAGTAGATAAATTGACTTCTATAACAAAAATACCCGAAGTGGAAGTCTCACTTCCCTTCTTCTTCTTGAGCTCCTCTAGGTACTTGGCACAGTTCCTCTTCCAATGTCCGGTCTGACCACAGTGGAAGCATGTACCTTCCTTAGCCACTCCACCCACTAGTTTCAAGCTAGAAGTGCTAGGCTTGGACTTTTCCTTGCCCTTACCCTTCCACTTGTCCTGGGGCTTTTTCTGCTGTTTCTTGCCCTTATTCTTATGGACCATCATTATAGCCTTTCCTTTGCCTTTGTTTATGTTACGCTCAGCAGTTCTCAACATGCTTAGCAGCTCGGTAGTGATTTGTCAATTTCATTCATGTTATAGTTCATGACAAATTGACTAAAACTCTCCAGCAACGATTGCAGGACTAAGTCAGTGGCCAACTCTTAGCCCATAGGAAAACCGAGTCTCTCAAAGTTTTCAATGTACCCAATCATCTTGAGTACATGAGCACCAACAGGGCTTCCTCTACCAAATTTACACCGAAAGAGTGCTTTGGAGACCTCATATCTCTCATGTCTAGCCTGCTCTTGATAAAGCTTTTTGAGGTGTACGATTATATCGTAGGCTTCCATGTTCTTGTGTTGCTTTTGGAGCTCATAGTTCATGGTGGCTAGCATTAGACATCCAATGTCCAAGGCATCATCTTGATGCTTTTTATAAGCATCTCTTTCAGCTCTAGGGGCATTAGCAGCAGGTGGCTCAGGAATAGGTTGTTCTAAAACATACAGCTTTTTCTCTTGCTTGAGGACAATCCTCAAGTTCCTGTACCAGTCTAGGAAATTTGTCCCAGACAACTTGTCCTTCTCAAGGACCGATCGCAATGATAAGTTACTTGATGTGTTTGTTGCCATGGTAATCTATCAACAGAAATATGCAAAATATAAGTATTATGCTATAAACATATTTAACAAGGTCTTTTAATTAAATACACCTCCCACTATTTTATTCAAATCAATGACCCTCAACATTGACTCGGAAAATCCCATTGAAAGATTTCCTAGTGGGCCAAGATCCATATTTCACCTAGTTTTGAGTCAGCTTTGGCTGATCGCCCAAAATTTAGTTATTTAGGTAGGAAACTCTTTCCAATTACATCACATGCAACTCTTGGATAGTTGGGTGAATAACACTTATTCTAATCCATCTAATGGACTAAAGCCCAACTTCATGCCTCTAAGCCTTCAATCCTATTAAAATGGCCTAGTTAAGTCAGACCCAATGGTTGGCATTTGGATATTACTCTTATCCCATCGCATCTTACTAATATAGATAAAGGTACCCTACTTTGGCAGACCTACGCTTAATCGATATTAGTCTTGACGAATGCCACGCATTGGAAGGCATCACATAATGACTTAATATTTTCTTTGAGGGAATTTTATTATTAGATCTCACCATTTATTAAACTTGTTTGACATACCATAAATATCATCCATGCATCTCATACATATAAAGCATATAATAAACGTGACATGGTTATGGCCTCTAAGAGAGTAGCATTAATTAATGCCAGCTTCACCAAGCGTCTCCCACCAACGTCCTCACTTGATGTCGTCTCCTTGTCTCCATATGAAGATTACATTATAGAAACCTCTTTTACATTTGAAAGGAGTTAGATGAGAAGAGAATGTACAATCAGAATATAGAGAGAAAGGTACGGCACGCAGGTCGTATTTAAAATAACCAAAATAGCATAAAATAAAGACTAAGGTCATAACCATGCACCATGCATCTCTAAGAATACATAAACACAAAGCAATAACACATTATTATTTTGTGAATTATAAAAACAGATTTGAATATTGCACTTTCGAATATCACACACCACGAAATGGGGTTCGGGGCAGCGCCCCGACGGGTTACTTGAACAAAAATTCGAGTTGGACCCCTTCTGCCTCTATGACGGCTAGGGCAACAACACTTGAACCCTAAGGCCCGCAAACACATGAACACTTCATGTGCAGCAGGGGTTTCTCACAGTCGTCATCACCTATCCAGAAACAAGGTTTCCAGAATGCGTGAAGACATGAACACTTCATGTCATGAGGAAGCTTCATAGTCGCCACAAAACAGAAACAAGGTTTCCAAAACCTTGTGTCGTACATTAATGTATATCGCATTCATATAGAAAATATGCAGAAACAGAAAGCATTCAAAACAGGTTTTTACGAATCATACATATCACATATGTATATACCAAGAAAAATGCAAAAATAGAAAGCTTTCAAAAAGTTTTCACAAAAACATATGAACATCTTCATGGTTTCAAACATCAACATGTTTCGTAAACAACAAATAAAACAGAACACGGTTTCATACATCATTATTTCGATTTCAGAAATAACATATAAAGATCATATTTTTTATCAAAAGAAAGCAACGAATCATGTTATCGCATATAACAAGAAAAGCAAAAAACTGAATCATGGTTTCGTAACCAGTCTCTGATACCACTGTTGGGAATTGCGGATCAAAAGTCTCGCAGCGGAATAATAGAATTCCCTCACAGGATCCATGCAAAAAAGTCCATAATCCGAGTTTTTTAAAAATTTACCTCTTGAAGCGTGATAATCACAAGCGAGGTGAATCACCAACACCATAATAATGACGATGTCTCTGCGGTATCCACACGAACAGACTTGCAAAAAGGAGTCACGCCTCTGTTTCGTAGTGCTAGCTGCGAAGAGAGGAGAAGAAAACCTCACTATCTCTCACTCACTTTCTGTAGGTGCGGCTAGGGTTATGATGTAACCTAATAGCAGCCCCCTTAGCAGTATTATTTATAACAAAGGTTGCCTTAAGTGAGTGTGAGTAGTAGCAAGGTAAGTGGTGCAACCCTAAACCCATCTGTCATGAGTTAAGCCCACAATTGAATCCGAGTCCAACTTGGATTCTGATTACTCCAATTTAATCTGTTCTAAGTGTGCGACCCTGTAGGTTCTCATGACGTTGGTAGTAATATTAAAATCTCATTTTAATATTACAAACAGTGAATGGTATCTAGCAACACATCACTGCTACCCAAGTAATGAGAATGTCAGTGATTTGACATAACCTATCCGTGACCAATGTTTCCGTGTAGTTTAGTCCCTTTGTCCAGATATCCAGATTGAACACAAGGCATGGAATGTGTCACCCTTGTTTAGTTCAATCTTCAGTTTCCTGATTCCTGAGTAGACATAGTAATAACAAATGAGATCAATATCTCATATTGACTCATTTAAGCATGGCCATGCATTTCGTAGTCTCACTCAATTAGGGGGCCCAAAGATATCACTCCTGTTATGTAGGAGGGACAAATCCCATCTAGGTCATTCACATCCCTCCACATGTATCGCGGTATGTCTAATAACTAACTTTATAATCATCTTGTTACAGATGACATTTGATGGCATTAAAACACACAACTCCTCATGTAGGAATCATAGTGATTTCAGGTCAAAGGACCACATACACCATTATCACTATGAGAATCGCTTATGACACTCACGTAACGATCCACGTAGCATTCTCATGGCGGGTCTGTCCAATACATCATTACTCTAATATGTATCCATGTGTAGACTTGATATCTTATATCCATGACCCGTGAGATGTGGTCATCAGTCTATGCACATACTAGTCTCAATGCATTATTGTTGTCCTAATTAACAATAATACTTGACTAGGGACATTTAAGAATAGTGTTTTATCCAATAGGATCTCAACATCAAGTCATCCACTTGATGTCCTATGGTATCAAACTTAGTATTCTAAGGACTTTATTATGTCTACCAAAAAGAACACAATAAATGAAATGCCTCATATAAAATAACATAATGTAATGTATGTAAATACAAACAAAATGTATTGGCCACTAGGGCATACACCAACAGGAAAATATTTGTCCAAGAACTTGTTCTTGAACACATCCCATGTGATGTCAGTTCCTTCGGCTTCCAATGCTCTCTGAGCTCCGTTCCACCAGTCTTCGGCGTTGCCCACAAGCATAAAGGTAGCATAATTCACCTTCTTGTCTTCGACACAGTTCATGCCACGGAAGACTTTCTCTAATTCTTTGATCCACAGATTAGCCTTGTCAGGATCAAATTCTCCCTTAAACTGAGGAGGGTTGTGACGACGAAACTCCGCCAAGTTCTGGGCATCGGCAGTCGCCTCGAGCTGTTGAGCAGCTCTCTCTTGTTGTTGACCCGCACGCTCATTTTGCCGCGCGATGACTTCTGCCATTCGTTGCATTGCCTCAACAGCAGCTGCAATTTCTCCACTTCTCGCCATCTTACTTTTTTTTTCAAATCAGGTTAACTGAAAACCACAAGGTAAGTTAGAGGAATTCATTTCAAAACATAAACCACAGAGATTCCACACAACACAAACAAGACAGACTCATACACAAGACCCAAAGAAGACATAAACCGGGGCTCTGATACCAACTTAATGCAACACCCCTTTTTGGGAGGGAACGTCACATTGTCAAATAAAAGAAAATGCGGAAAAGTAAAGTTTTAACATTTCAAGACCCGGTTCATTCGTTTAAGTTTAACTTGTTCAATTCTTAAATACGCGAGCAAAATAGCAGAAATTTTTTTTTATTTTGATAATCATTTTAACCATGCGGAATATAAATGACGGTGAAGGATAAAATAGTAGGCAAAACTCACATCTGAATAACATACACACACACACACATATATATATATATATATATATATATATATATATATATATACATACTTACATTATTTACACTTAGATACAAACCTGAATTATCTAAAAAGCAAAACTATACTTGCCCCAAAGGATTATACAGATATACCCCAAAGATACCAAAATATACAGCCCACAAAAATATACATCAGGCCCCAAAATAAAACACTGGTAGCCATCAGTAGCTACCAGTAAACTCAGTCTCTCAGATGAGGAGGGACCGTATCCGGGTCCTCAACAGGATCCTCCTCTTCAGAGGAAACCTCCATGGGAACCACAGAACCACGGGCAGGAGCCCGAGCAGTAGAATCAAAAGAGTCCTCCCAAGGGGTGTAATAACGATCACCCCACATCTCACGGATGGGCACGTAAAACTCCAGTCGCAGGCTGATGTGGCAGGTGAGGATAGGTGCCTCATGACGTCTCCAGGCTAGGGCGATCGACACATCTCCCAAGTAGACGCAACGATCGGAATTCAAGTTGATATGCCAACACTCCGGCCCTCCGAGGGAGGTCAGACGCGCATCACCAAGAAATCCGCGCATACGTGCCGCCATCGTCTCAGTAGAAGCTAGTCTCGTTCGGGCCAGAAGCAGGGAAACTCGGGATCTTCCGCCTCCTTACCGTCGTCTTCGATCAATACAGTATACACACAAATAGCAAGTAACAGAGATACAAGAAAGAGGTAAGACATCCTACCATCATTACCAATTATAGCAGCAAGAAACAATACGGCGCCACGCGCCCAAATAGCAATTCAGAATATCATATTCAACTAATAAGCAGTAATTCCAACAATAAGCAAATAAACAATTCCAGGCAGATAGTCATCTCAGTAATAACCAAATCAGTCATAGATATGGAAAAATAAATATTAACAATGACAATGTATATCATGACTCACATGCATGCTTTCCCAAATTCTTACTCCATGGAGCTAGACTCAAACAGTCAGAGAGAAAGATCAGGAGACATGTCTGTAACTCGGCTGCCAAGGCCAGTGCTATCAATAAATGCTCTCGTGCACAATCATGGCATTGTACAGACATTCTACACTAGATCACGATATAGGACAATGTCAAGTCCGGATCGTCGGTGCATTTGCATCGGTTTGCCCCACAGGCAGAGGAGCTACCAACTGCCCCTTGTGAAGGACCCGCACCCCGACGCCCCCAAGGTCATAACATAACCCACACTTGTCTACTCGCACCCGCACTAAGGTGTGTTCAATCTCCTAGGCAACTTGGCCTTACAACAGTCCACAAGGACATTCACAATGCATATGACACTATGCATGGACATGTATGATTCACAATCTCATACCGTTACATAACATTCCACAATAGGCCAATATAAGCATCAATATATGTTCCTTATCACTCACATACCACAATTTCCATGTCATGGATCCAAGAATTCCATTTTCAAAATCATTTCTTCTCTATCGGTATGAATACATATTCCTATCACATTTAAGTAAAGTAAAATCCTTGAATCCAAGGTTTTTAGGTTATGTTTGAGTTACAAAGGACAAAGAACCATAATCTCAATCATTTCCAGCTCAAAAATCTCATTTTTGGGTCTTGGTAATCGATTACATCACCCTAGTAATCGATTACCAGCGAAATAGAATCCCTGTAATCGATTACAATCTCATTGTAATCGATTACATGATTCCTAGAACTACGATTCGTAACTTCAAGGACTTGGTAATCGATTACACAGCTGTGGTAATCGATTACCAATCAGACAGAACCTCCGTAATCGATTACCCACAAATTGTAATCGATTACGTGATTCCCAGAAGCACCATTTCGTGACATCAGAGGCTTGGTAATCGATTACACCACCCTTGTAATCGATTACAAGATAGACATAATCTCTGTAATCGATTACACATAAGATGTAATCGATTACCAGATTTCCAGAATCACGATTTCGTACCCTTAAGAGCTTGGTAATCGATTACAAGCCCTGTGTAATCGATTACCATGCGTAAACTTGCAGAAAACAGAGTTCTCCAAGTCCTTTAACTCAAACCAAACCAATCATTATCATATTTAATCAACAAGTTACTCAAATATACCTTCAAATCATGCAAGAGGCATCAATCAATCATACAAACCCAACAAAATGCACTATCATGAAGAACAACATAAAAATGAGAGAACTTTATACATGGGTTCAGAAATCAATAACAACTCACATACAAGACATACTAGTCACAAAATCAAAGGATAACCCTCATTAAGGTTTTTCCACCAACAACACAATCAAGGTTCCTAGATGCTAAGAGAGGTTGAGGAGGAGTGTCTTCCTCTTACCCAAATGAAGAAATCAAGAGAGCTCCAAGAAGGCTTCTTGCAATTTTCGGATTTGACCCCAAAAGAACCCTAAAAATGGTGACTTTGTTAGAATAGCATAATGGCTTGGAAAATGAAGTATGGATGGCCAACATGAAGACCATGACCACGAAAATGGAGGAGAAAGAAGAGAAGTCTTGAATCTTACCCAAAAAGCTCAAAGCTTGGAGCTTGGAGAAAATGGTGAAGATGGAGGAATTTCAAGAAACTCCAAGAAGAAAAGATGCTTAGAATGGTGAGAAGATTAAGGGAATGTAGTTGGTTTAATTTTTTGTGATGGTTGAGGGAGAAGGTGAGCTGCTGGCCGTAGCAATGGTGGAGAAAAAGAGGAGAAAAAAACTCAAAGTGAAGAAGAAGAAGAAAGGATGAGAGAGAAAGTGCTTTTGGTAATTAAATGAATTTGTGAGATAGATGAATTAATGGAAATGCAATTATTTGCCTTGCATGGCTGCCTTCCAGCCGTGTGGAGAAAGAAGAGAGAGAGTGAGAATTGGCTTCCAAGAGAAGCCAAGGGCATTTGAGTCAATGTTTGGTCAAAGCTTCTCAAAGAAGCTTTGATTATTTAACATTAAATTTGAATTAAAGTGGATTGATTAGACATAAAGTGGGTTTTCATTTGGATAATGTGATAGGATTTTTATTACACACTATTATCCAATGGATAATAGTTACAGTTGACAGAAATCAGTATTTAATTAATCTGACAGATAAATTTTTCGCAGTATTGATTTATTTTATCCGTTAAGATTTCTCAAAAATTGTGAAACCTCGTAAACTGTGTCCAATCTCGAGTTTAGTAAGATCCCCCGTCGACATGTCCCTAGTCCAAGGTTCGCGGAGGAAACATCGCGTTTCTCCGGTTCTGCTCAGCGTGCACGCAAAACGAAGAATATATTAAAATATTCGTCATTTTTGAAAAATTTTAAAAAAATTCCTAAAAATCAAGAATAATATAAAATGATCATTTATACTTAAACAGATATTTTTCGGGATGTTACAATAGATATATGTCATTAGTTAGTTATATAGAAGTGACGTTTATAGTACCGTTATCTTTATATATCGTTGTGTAACTATAATATATCCAGATATCTGTATCAAGATGTTACATTATGGTATCAGAGCAGTTCATCCTGTTATGGACTGATTGTGGTTAGATATAAGTAACAGTTTAGTAGAAAGTTGTACATTCTTTTATCTCTTTTTGACATATGCTAGTGGGATTGCATGACTAGCCCTAGGTATGTGTGCTAATAGCTACTGTCACACAATTACATGATATTAAGCCTAGCTAACTCAATATGTATTGTGCTGCATGTACAGGAAATTATGACAACTACCAGGCGAACCTATGAGACTAGGAGACTGGTAAAGAAGAAAATAATCAGAGTTCTTAGAGAAATGACTGCTGTAGTGAGAGAGCAGGTTGCCATTCGTAGAAGTCAATCAGAAGCGATAGAATAGTACTCACAAAGTTAGTTGTGGGAACGAGAAGGAACTTATGAGAGATCAGTATTTCTCAGAGTTTAGGAAAGTTACTCCTTTGTTTTTGAAGGGAGAGTCTGGTTCTGTCAGAGCTGAAAGATGGTTTCACATGATGGAAGAGATCCTTGAGGTCATGTCGTGCACAGATGAACAGAAGGTGACCTCGCTTCATAAGAGTTAGTAGGAGAAGTCGAAAGCTAATGAGATGAAGCAGAGAGGTTACTAGAGATGGTTAGTACTCGAATCGCCAGGAAGGTGTTTAGAGTTACTTTCCTAGACAAGTATTATTCCCTTAAGTTAAGAAATGAAGAGAAATTTAGAATTTCTAAGGTCTGAGCAAGGGGATATTACTGTAGATCAGTATGCAGAGCAATTCAAAGAATGTCAGAAGTTCTTTTCTTATTACGTCCAATCCAGATGAAGATTGGAAGTGAGTAATGTTTTAAGTAGAACTTGAAGAGGGCATTAGAAGAGTTGCGAAGCAAAAGGAGGTTAAGGACTTCTTCAGTCTAGTCAGTGAATGTAGAGTTGTAGAAGTAGATAATCTCAAAACCTCATTGGAACAAGAGTTAGAAGGTTCCTAAAGATGAAAAGATCAGATGTTGAGATCAGTAAAGGTGCCTCTTGATCTCAATTTGTATCAGAGTTATGCAGTGGAAGCTTGGAGTGATGATAAGCATAAGTAGAGTGCTTTTAGATGAGCAAACGTAAGGAAAAAGGTAAATCGAGCTTTAAGTCACTAAGATATGCTAGATGTGGTAAGATACATGGATGTAGATCGTGCTTGACAGTAATCCGTGTGCAACATAAGTGAGTAACCAAGACATTGTAAGGGAGATAGTTCTTGGAAAAAGGAAGCAACGAAATCTTCTAACTTGTTATGAGATGAGAACACATGTAAAGAGAAATCTTTCAAGATATGGATAAGGAGACAATAGATTTACTTTGAAGATCATGTTGATTTACTTTGTGAATCTAGTTTGCTTACCTTGTTAGTATGGATTGGTTGTTGTAGAGAGACAAATGATGTTTTGTTCTTGTTTAGTTGGTGTGTGAGACTGTGCCTTAAGTTAAAGGCAAGTTGAACAAAGGGAATATCAAGAATAAATGTCTTTGTCTAAGAGAAGGATGATCAAGTAGATTAGTTGAGAGAAGCTTTGAATTTTCTTAAGAGATGATCTAAGACTTGGTTGTCATACAAAAAAAGTGAAGAAGAGTAGATCTTTGAGAATTTTCCAGGGTTACGAAAGGACATGAAGAGTATGTCAAAGGTAGTTTTGGAAACTTATGGAAAAGAATTGGTTAAGTGCCAAGTAAGCCGAAAGTCAGTTTTGGATTACAAGTGGTATAGTTTAAAGGCCATGTAGTTTCTCAAGATAGAAATTGCAGAGAATTCTAGTAGAGTCTAAGTAGAGGTACAATGGGTAGAGTAGTCATTGTATCCAAGAGCAGAGAATCTATAAGTGGATTTTCTCAGTTAGTGCTACCTAGTTTAGGCCAGTTAAGGAAGGTAGTACTTAGTAGTGGACTCTAGATGGTTAGTTTGTCTTCCAAGAGTTGAAGAGAAGGTTGACTACTACGTTAGTATTAGTAATTCCAAATTCCTGAGAGAGCTTTGAGGTAGTCAGATATACTTCAAAGATGGGACGAGGGCTATTCAGATGCAATATAGGTAAGTAGATGCCTACGCATCAGGGCAGCTAAACTTGCATGATAAGGGACTACCCTAGGAATGATTTGGAATTAGCCATAGTGGGGATTACCTTATAGTTTTGGAGACATAACTCATAAGGAGTTTAGTTTGAGATGCTCAACGATAATGATAGCTCAAGATGCTTATTTATCATAGGAAGCTGGACATGAAGCAAAATAGATGAATTGAGTTTTTTTTAAGGCTCATAACCTTGAGTTGAGATATCATTCGAGTAAGGTCAGTGTAGTGGTTGTCCTAGATGATAGTCCAAGAGATAGTGAATTTCTTTACAGTTTTTGAGAATTTGAGTCTAGCGGTGACTATGATTCTAGATAGTCTCTTAGTGAACATGGTGGACATAGTAAGAGGCCTAAAGACTCAGATTTCTTTGAAGCTCAGAGGGAGAATGAAGCTCTAAGGGACAAGAGTGAGCAGATCTTCTAAAAAGCCCTAAAGGATTTTGTTATGACTAAGAGGGAATGACCAAGCTTAGAGACAACTTTGTATTCCAAGAGGGTCAAAAAAAATCAAGAAAGGGATTTCGGAGGAAGCTCACCAGAGAAAGTATACCATCTATCAAGAGGCTACTAAGGTTTTCCAAGAGTTAAGGAAGATGTATGATGGCCTAGTATGTTAAAGAACATAACAGAATATATTGAGTTACTGGTAAGGGTGGAGGGATTAGGTAATCTGCCCATCTTTCGCCAAGTACAGTTGGCTATTTTCTAGATAAGGTAGTTCAACTACTTAAAAAATAGTCAGGGTTCATGAAGTTTTAGCGAGTGTAGTGTCTGATAGAGATACTAGATTCACACTAGGTTTTGGAAGCCTTATAAGAAAGAATTCAAAGCTAAGTTATGTTTTAGTACAACTTACCATCCATAAGCATAGGGATCAAGAGCTTTAAAGTAAGCAAGTCTCCTCGAGAGGTGGTTGAGAGAAGCTGGTACTGAAAAAGGACTGCATGGAAGCAGAAGTTCCAAGTAGAGTTTTGTTTAACCATAGTTGTTTGCTTGAGGTGAGCAATTTTGAAGACAAAATTTTGAAAAGGAGGGGAGAAATGTAATACCCTTAAACACATGATAGACTAGTAAATGGTTTCCAAAGGTAGCATTTGACTTGTTTAGCATGCCAGTGAAGTTTCGCGACAAACTGAGTTCGTTTAGGAACTTAGTTGCAATACAGAAGTTAAAAAGTAGCTTAAAATGACTCAGATAATAACATAAGTTATAAGTTGAGAGAAATAAATATAAAGAGTTTGTTTCTAGGCCACAAATAAGCCAAGTAAGATGTGGTAAAAGTTTCAAGAGAATCAAAATTAGTTTGATATTTTTAGGCATACTGGTTGTGCATTTTAATACCCAATGACTAGCAGCAAATATAGAAAATGATGAAAATGGTGAAACAATAATTTAGATGAATCCTATAATTTATTCTAAAGTTGTTGGAAGCTAGAAAACTTGAATTAGTGTGATTCAAGTGTCCTTAGCATATATAAGTTTTAGTGCAGAAACTTAAGTTAATTTTCTCCCAAAATTTCCTCCACGTCCCACCCTCTATTTCTCTCTTCTCTCTCGGTAGAATGATGGAAAAACAACAAGAAAGAAAAGAGAGAAAAGGGAGAAGGAAGAAATGGGAAGAAGAAGAAGAAAGGAAAAAGGAGAGGAAGAAGATCCAAGGAGCAAGCTCAAGGATCAAGTTCAAGGCTTCAAGATCAAGAGTCTTCAAGAGGTAGGGGTTTATGATTTCTATTCATCTCTTTTCTCTATTCTCTTCATGTATGCAACTAAACAACCTAATAGGCCAAATTGAGTTCTAAGTGAGTTTGATGAGTTTGGCTTGCATGGTTATGTTTGTTTGGTTGTTTATGACTTGTCCAAAGCATAAACTGATTTTAGAAGCATAGAATACTTATTTTGTACCATTGATGCTCATTTTGGGGTTCTAGGTTCATAAATCCAAATCAAGAGGTTTAAGATAGTGATTAAAGTTTCCTATATGTTAATGAACTAGTTAGGGACTTAGGATTACCAAGAAACTAATTGAAAATGGCCAAAATCAAGAAATTGGAACAAAGGAATAGTACCACATTGCAGAATTATGCATAATGTTGCATTCTGTCATGGGAGCCGCAGCGTGGGAAGGGTGGCGCTGCGGCACGCTACCCTGAAACTAGAAAAATTGTGTTTTTTCACCATTTGATGTGCTGCCTTTGATGGATCCATATGTATATGTTTCCTAAGTATGTTGAGGCATTAGTAGGGGTATTTTCCTTAGGGAAACTATCACCTAAAGTTGAGAGAATTGTTTAAGTTTTTAGTTATCTAATAACAAGAGAATGACATAGAGGATGTCAAGCATGTTAAGAGAGGTAATCCAACAAGAGGATGATTCCTTTGATATGCATATGTTAGAACGAACTTTAAAGCAACCATGAGCAAAAGTTTGCTATAGAAAAGTGTCTTTCACCTATGATAATTTGTTGTTACTTAGTTTCACTAGAGATTTGATGATGAGTGGTGTTTGATACAAGTATACTAGGATGGACTAATAGTATTCACTCTAGTAAGTATGAGAAAGGTATGAACCTTAAGAGATCCAAGAATAGTGAATTACCTTTGGAAAGTACTTAGAACTTTAAGCAACAAAGAGTTGCAAGTAAGAACCACTCTTGTATTAGATTTACTTGAGTGGAGATAAGGTTGAGTATTAGTTTCAAGGAGGGAATGTTTATGCACTAAGTCTCTTGTTAAGTGGGACCTTGTGCATTGCTAAATACACAATAAGATGTTTTGTGACTAATAAGATGTCATAATCATAAGGTATAGCAGAAATGTGCAATAACTCCTTTATTAACAAAGATGAGTAAGAATTGCAAGATGAACGGGATTTACTTCCTTAAATACAAATGAAAGTATGGAAGTTTAAGTCCTTAAGCATTCTATAAGTTAGGAATAACTAAAGAGGTATCAAGAACCTTAAGCACACTAGTGTAGCATTGGTTACTACTAGAAGTGTGATGGAAAGTAAAGCTAGATACAACTAGAATAAGTATGTTATACTTATCTAGATGCATGAATTACTCGTTTTAATTAGAGTTGAGTTAAGTATGCAAAGTTCTAGAGAAATACTCATTTATTTCCTTAAGCAAGGTTGAATGAGACATTAGCTAAGATAAACTCTTTCACTAGGATGAGTTGAGTCTATAGGAAAGTTAAGATTGTGTTTATGTAAGAGATAAACATAACACTATGCTTTTCACATACTAGTTAGTTAATCTAGTATGTATGTGAAGAGTAAGAACCTTAGTGCAACCAAGATTAGTGGTTTGCCATAGGTAAGTAACTAACACCTCAACAACATAGTGTTGCGTTAGAAATCACTTAAGAGATATAAGTGATGAGGTAGTGTTTAGGTACAAGTATGTGGAATAGTTTGGTAATATTTACCCGTGAATGTAATGTTATATGGTGTGGCGTACCAGGGCAGACGAAGGCGGGGAGTGTTCACCGGTGCTAAAGTGAAAGCATCAATAAGCAGCTCCTGGCAGGCTTCTAGGCAAAGGGTCCCATGAATGAACTAAATATGCATCAGAATGAAGGGATTTGGATACTGTGCAGGTGTGGGACTGCATAGTTAAGGATGATTTAAAAGAATTGATTAAGCGTAGCCATATTAACAAGTTGCAACTTCTTTTTGGGAGCCTAGAACATAAGAACTCCATGGTTAAGCGTGCTTGACCTGGAACAATTGTGGGATGGGTGAGTTCCTGGGAAGTTTCCTAGGATGCGTGTGAGTGAGAACAAAGCATGCTGAAAAGGCCCATATTGGTTTGTGGAGACACTCATCAATCCTGCAGGTAGTCTTGGGATGTTACAAGATGGTATCAGAGACGGCTCCCAGTACGGTGTGGTTCGGGGACGAACCAAGCGGAAGCTGGTGGACATGTGACACCCAGGGTCGACGAGGGCAGGGAATGATTGCCGGTGCAAAGAGATGAAGCATAGACAAAGAGCAACTCTTGGCAGGCTTCTAGGCAAAAGGACACATGAATGAACTGAATTCACACCGGAATGAGAAGGATTTAGAGATTGTGCAGGTGTGGGACTGCATAGTTGAGGATGACTAAAAGGAATTAATTAGGGGTAGCCATATCAATAAGTTGTAACTCCTTTTCGGGAGCCTAGAACATAAGAACTTCATGGTTAAGCATGCTTGACATGGAGCAATTGTGGGATGGGTGACCTCCTGCGAAGTTTCATAGGATGCGTGTGAGTGAGGACAAAGCATGCTGAAAAGACCCGTGTTGGTTTATGGAGACACTCATTAATCATGCAGGTGTTGGTGTATGCCCTAGAGGCCAATACATTTTGTCTGTGTTTACATACATTATATTATGCTATTTTTTGATATATGAGGCATTTCATTTATTGTGTTATTTTTAGTAGACATAATAAAGTCCTTAGAATAGTAAGTTTGATACCATAGGATATCAAGTGGATGACTTGATCGTGAGATCCTATTGGATAGAGCACTATTCTTAAAATGTTCCTAGTCAAGTATTATTGTCAAATAGGACAACGATAATGCGTTGAGACTAGTATGTGCGTAGACTGATGACCACATCTCACGGGTCATAGATATGAGATATCAAGTCTACACACGGATACATATTAGAGTAATGATGTATCAGACAGACCCGCCATGAGAACGCTACGTGGATCATTACGTGAGTGTCATAAGCGATTCTCATAGTGATAATGGTGTATGTGGTCCTTTGACCTGAAATCACTATAATTTCTACATGAGGAGTTGTGTGTTTTAATGCCATCAAACGTCATCTGTAACAAGATGATTATAAAGTTGGTTATTAGACATACCGTGATACATGTGGAGGGATGTGAGTGACCTAGATGGGATTTGTCCCTCCTACATAACAGGAGTGATATCTTCGGCCCCCCTGATTGAGTGAGACTACGAAATGCATGGCCATGCTCAAATGAGTCAGTATGAGATATTGATTTCATTTGTTATTACTATGTCTACTCGGCAATCAGGAAACTGAAGATTGAACTAAACAAGGGTGACACATTCCATGCCTTGTGTTCAATCTGGATATCTGGACAAAGGGACTAAACTATACGGAAACATTGGTCACGGATAGGTTATGTCAAATCACTGACATTCTCATTACTTAGGTAGCAGTGATGTGTTGCTAGATATCGCTCACTGTTTGTAATATTAAAATGAGATTTTAATATTACTACCAACATTATGAGAACCTGCAGGGTCGCACACTTAGAACAGACTTGATTGGAGTAATAAGGATCCAAGTTGGACTCGGATTCAATTGTGGGCCTAACTCATGACAGATGAGTTTAGGGTTGCATAGCTTACCTTGCTACTACTCACACTCACTTAAGGTAGCCACTATTATAAATAGTACTGCTAAGGGGGCTGCTACTAGGTTACAACACAACCCTAGCTGCACCTACAGAAAGTGAGTGAGAGATAGTGAGGTCTTCTTCTCCTCTCTTCACAGCTAGCACTACGAAAACAGAGGTGTGACTCCCTTTTGCAAGTCTGTTCATGTGGATACCGCAGAGACATCGTCACTATTACGGTGTTGGTGATTCACCTCGCTTGTGATTATCACGCTTCAAGAGGTAATTTTTAAAAATTCGGATTATGGACTTTTTCGCATGGATCCTGTGAGGGAATTCTTTTATTCTGCTGCGAGACTTTTGATCCGCAATTGCCAACAACAGGCAATCCCGGGACGTTACATATAGCGCGAGGTCATTTAGCTAAGAAGGTAAGGAATCAGAGAAGTTCCTAAAGGGACAATATTTCTAACCAACGGCAAAAGTTGCATGTAGTGCGGAAATTTATATTTCCTATCTATAAGGGGGTGAACATGAGAAATCAAGATTCCTAAGTACGCAAGTCTATGAATCAGTTCATAACAACCATCTTTGTTTTTAACATAAACTTCTACATGTATTTCAAAACAAAACCCTGCATATGCATTTCATCCACATACTATTAGGATTTTCTTAGACATATTCATATTACATAACATTATCATTGCATTTACGGCCAGTTGTATGGGTATTGTCCGTCACTGTTGGTATTTACAGCTGTATGGGCGTTGTATATATTAACAGTGTGTAGGCTATCGGTTGATATCACACTACTATGTAGTGTGCAGTTAAGAGAAAAGAGCGGAGGAAACTCCAAAGTTAGAAGTTATAGCAATTGTTATATAATTGTTATATACAATGTTATAGATAACTGGTGTTGCAATTGTGGGATGGGTGACCTCTTGGGAAGTTTCATAGGATGCGTGTGAATGAGGACAAAGCATGCTGAAAAGACCAGTGTTGGATTGTGGAGACACTCATTAGTCCTGCAGGCAGTCTAGGGACGTTGCATATGGCGCGAGGTCATTTAGCTAAGAAGGTAAGGAATCAGAGAAGTTCCTAAAGGGACTATATTTCTAACCAATGGCTAAGGTTGCATGTAGTGCAGAAATTTATATTTCCTATCTATAAGGGGCAAAACATGAAAAATCAGGATTCCTAAGTATGCAAGTCTATGAATTAGTTCATAACAACCATCTTCGTTTTTAACATAAACTTCTATATTTATTTCAAAACAAAACCCTGCATATGCATTTCATCCACATACTATTAGGATTTTCTTAGACATATTCATATTACATAACATTATCATTGCATTTACAAACAGTTGTATGGGCATTGTCCATCACTGTTGGTATTTACAGCTGTATGGGCATTCTATATATTAATAGTGTGTAGGCTATCAGTTGATATCACACTACTAGGTAGTGTGCAGTTAAGAGAAAAGAGAGGAGGAAACTCCTAAGTTAGAAGTTATAGCAATTGTTATATAATTGTTATATACAATGTTATAGATAACTGGTGTTGCAATTGTGGAATGGGTGACCTCTTGGGAAGTTTCATAGGATGTGTGTGAGTGAGGACAAAGCACGCTGAAAAGACTCGTGTTAGTTTGTGGAGACACTCATTAATCCTGCAGACAATCCCAAGATGTTATATATGGCGCGAGGTCATTTAGCTAAGAAGGTAAGGAATCAGAGAAGTTCCTAAAGGGACAATATTTCTAACCAACAGCTAAAGTTACATGCAGTGAAGAAATTTATATTCCCTATCTATAAGGGGGTAAACATGAGAAATTAGGATTCTTAAGTACGCAAGTCTATGAATCAGTTCATAACAACCATCTTTGTTTTTAACATTGTAACATCCCGAAAATTAATAATTTCAGAATAAATGATCATTTTACAATATTTGGGATTTTCTAGAATTTTTCTGGATTTTTCTGAGAACGCAGAATATTTTAATATATTCCTCGTTTTACGTGCGCACTGAGCTGAGAATTGCTAAGGTCGTGTAAACGCTCCGGAAACTAATTATTTAGCCGCCAATAGTCATTTTCTAATATTTGTGATTTATGTGAATTTTTCTTGAAATTTTTCGAAACGATGAATATTTTAATATATTCCTCGTTTTGCGTGAAACTCAAGCAGAGTCGTGAAAACGATCGTAGTGCTTCAAAAATTGGAAAATTATATGACGAATAGTCGTTTTATAATATTTGCAATTTTTGAGAATTTTCTGAGAATTTTCCTAACCGTCGAATATTTTAATATATTCCTCGTTTTGCGTGTCTGTGGCCGAGAACCGGTAGAAACGCGATGTTTTCTCTAAGAACCTTGGACTATGGACATGTCGATGGGGATCTTACTAAACTCGAGACTTGACACAGTTTACGAGGTTTCATAATTTTCGAGAAATCTTTACAGATACAATTAAATCAATACAGCGAAAAATTCATCTGTCAGATTAATTAAATACCGATTGACTCAACTCAGTAACTATTATCTATTGGATAATAGTGTGTAATAAAAATCCTATCCCATTATCCTAATGTAATCTACTTTATGTCAAATCTATCTACTTTAATTCAAATTTATTGATTAAATAATCAAAGCTTCCTTAAGAAGCTTTGACCCAAGCATTGACCCATGTGCTTTAGCTTCTCTTGGAAGCCAATTTCACTCTCTCTTTTCTTTCTCCACTCACGGCTGAATGCAGCCCAAAGCAAGTGAGAATTGCTTGATTCATTAATTCATTTTATCATTTGAATTCATTAATTTCCAAAACACTTTCTCTCTCTACCATTTCTTCTTCTTTCTTCTTCAACATTTTCTCCTCCTTCCCTCTACAAGGCCATTCGGCCAGCCCATCTCCACCACCCCAACCATCACAAAAATTTAAACTAAATACATTTTCTCAATCCTCTCAACATTCTAAACACTTTTTCTTCTTGGAGTTTCTTGAAAATCCTCCATTTTCACCATTTTCTCCAAGCTCCAACTTTGAGCATTTTGGGTAAGTTTCAAGACCACTCATTCTCTTCTCTTGATTTCGTGATTTTGGTTCCTTTAATGGTCATCCATGGTTGATTTTTCAAGCCTTGATATTGATTCTAACAAATCACCATTTTCTTAGGGTTTTGGTGGCCAAATCCGAAAATCCAAGGAGCTTTCTTGGAGTTCATTTGATTTCTACACTCATGTAAGAGGAAGACACTCCTCTTCAACCATTTTTAGCATCTAGGAACCTTGGTTGTGTTGATTTGTGAAGAACCCTAATTAGGGTTATTCTTGAAATTAATGATTAATTATGCTATATGTTGATTTTAATTGATTTATGCTATTGGATTGAATTGTTGTATATAATGCTATGTTAGATTGGATCTTGTGATTGAAAATGGAAGAAAAACGTTGGAGAAGCCCTCTTGGTGGATATGGATGATCACATGGTTCTTGGTCGTCGTACTGATCTTCGGCTTGCTGCTCCTCTTCCTCCTCAGGATACAAAATCTCAAGAGGCTGTTCCTCTTCCTCAAACTCTTTACCACGTAAATAAATATACAGAAAACACATACAATAAAGAGGTAAGACAATCTAAAATCATCACAAACATGGCAAATAAGAAAACGACAAACAACAGATATACAGTTCATGCAATATGAAAAGCTATAACAGTAATTAGTAACAAGATAGTGTAAAGATTTAAATGTCATAACAACACATAATATCACAGATAAAATAATATCACAGATAAAATAAAATAAGAAATAGACAATGTATCATAATAATAACCAGATAAAAATAAATAGATAAAATAATGTCCAAGATATACCATATGTAATATGACACGATCCTACTCCATGGAGCTAAACACATACAGATATCAGAGAGAATGACCCGCAAAATCTATTAGTACCACGGCTGCCCAACCAAACTATTGCGCTGTCACACGTTGCGTCTATAGCCCCACGTCACATGGAATCCACTATCCAAGGCGTGGTGTAGCTCACGGTCTCACGTTGTGGCACTACAGGCAATGTACTATTAGACTTTACAAGATCTCGATTAAATATAGTGCGTGTCGAGTCCATTAGTGTGCTATCGGTTACCACAGCCCAGCGGAGCGACCGACTGACCATATATGGGATCCTGTACACTAACGTCTCCAAGTTCATAAAGACAATGAACCACACTACGTTTATCGCATCGACAATACGATGTGATTCACCTCGTCAACCAATCCACCAAAAATTGGCATAAACTCAATATATGAGAAATTACCAGAATACCCTCAATAAAAAAATATCCTCAAAGATAAAAAGATACAGTAAGTCCCACCGGACAAATACTGTTCCAAAGCCTGTACGGGTTCACCTCATAGCCCGACAGCAGAAAAATACAGAAAATACCGTTTTGATCAATCGCATAGAAATTTTATCGCGTTTTCATAATCTCGTCATTTTTACAAACATTTTTAAATCGCGTAAATTTATTTTTTTCTGTTTTTTTTAAATCGCGTAGAGTTTTTAACACGTTTTCTCAATCGCGTAAGATTTTTTAATCATTTTATTGTCCAAATCCCTTAAAAATTACTGTTTAAATAAACAGAAATAATAAATAATACGTTTTAAACTACGTAAAATATTTTCTATACCGTATACTATCTTTTGGACATCTTTTCTATCTTATTTGCCCGTTTTTACTAAAAATTGACAGTATTTTGCTTAGAAAATTATATTAATGGTTTCCTAATTTTTTCGTAAAAATTCTGTTTACTTAATTTTTAACCATTTAATTTAATCCTTTTGAAAACCACTAACATGCTTCAAAATAAAGTATGAGCTATACGTTAGAAATTCTCAAAAGTTACTGTATTTCCTTTCTAATAGTAAAATCAATAGTTTTAGTTGATTAAACTTAATTCAATTCAATTTATTTCTTCAAAGGCGTGGTGTAGTTCACAGTCTCACGTTGTGGCACTACAGGCAATGTACTATTAGACTTTACAAGATCTCGATTAAATATAGTGCGTGTCGAGTCCATTAGTGTGCTATAGGTTACCACGACCAAATGAGCGACCATCGTCATCCATATATGGGATCCCGTACACTAACGTCTCCAAGTTCATAAAGACAATGAACCACACTACGTTTATTGCATCGACAACACAATGTGATTCACCTCGTCAACCAATCCACCAAAAATTGGCATAAACTCAATATATGAGAAATTACCAGAATACCCTCAATAAAAAAATATCCTCAAAGATAAAAAGATACAGTAAGTCCCACCGGACAAATACTGTTCCAAAGCCTGTACGGGTTCACCTCATAGCCCGACAACAGAAAAATACAGAAAATACCGTTTTGATCAATCGCGTAGAAATTTTATCGCGTTTTCACAATCTCGTCATTTTTACAAACATTTTTAAATCGTGTAAATTTATTTTTTTCTATTTTTTTTAAAATCGCGTAGAGTTTTTAATACGTTTTCTCAATCGCGTAAGATTTTTAAATCATTTTATTGTCCAAATCCCTTAAAAATTACTGTTTAAATAAACAGAAATAATAAATAATACGTTTTAAACTACGTAAAATATTTTCTATACCGTATACTATCTTTTGGACATCTTTTCTATCTTATTTGCCCGTTTTTACTAAAAATTGACAGTATTTTGCTTAGAAAATTATATTAATGGTTTCTAATTTTTTCGTAAAAATTTTGTTTACTTAATTTTTAACCATTTAATTTAATCCTTTTGAAAACCACTAACATGCTTCAAAATAAAGTATGAGCTATACGTTAGAAATTCTCAAAAGTTACTGTATTTCCTTTCTAATAGTAAAATCAATAGTTTTAGTTGATTAAACTTAATTCAAATTAATTTATTTCTTCAAAACTCATTTTAGAAAAATTCTTTTTAACATATATTGCATCTTTATACTTGGAAATGGTTTGGAATTGATTTTAGAAATCATGAATATTTGGTTTGGCATGTTGGCCGAAATATACACTTGTGTCATTTGATTTCTAAATTCATTTTCTTTGATCTAAACAATTCTATCTCTTGTTAACTTTCCTAGATTAATTAAATTACACTTTAGGAAAATAATGGGAACATTTTGGTTCTCCTTTTAGTCAATGGCCGTGAGCCTTAGTGTGGTGTTCTTTGGAACACTCATGCATTCCTTAGTATGTTATTCACATCCTATACATTATCATGCATTTCTAACACATACAAATTATCAAAGCTTATAGACATGCAAATCAAAGCTTGTAGACATGCAACTTCATACAAATTATTACACACATCAAATAGGAAAACTACTAACAAACACACAAATAAGCTACTAACAAACACACCACAAAGGAATCCTTATGGATTCTACAATCAACAATCAATCTCCATCTTCTTACCACCACCCATGGATGATAAGAATTGTCTTCCTCTTACCTTAAATGAAGACAAAATATTCTTTCACACCTCCTCTAGGGTTTCGGTTTGACTCCACCAAGTCACCTATCAAGCTTAAACAAAACTACAAATTACCAACCATAAAAGAGAGCTTAAACCATGGAGAAATCATGGCCTAGAACTTTGAAAAAGAGTTTAGAAATGGAAAACAAGAAATTTCACCTTCTAGGTAAAATTTTCCAAGTAGGTTTCTAAGCTTCAAATGAAGGATTTTGCAAGAACTCTCAACTAGAGATGTTCTTAGGATTGTGTTTAGGTTTAGAAAACTTGGTTGGATAAATTTTTGGGTGGTTGGATGGTATAGAATAGGGCTTGGCCGAATAGAGCTTCAAGAAAGCTTCAATGGAGTTTAGGGTTTTTGGAAGAGAGAGAAGAGAGAAAATGCATGAAAGATGAAGTGAATTTTTTTCCTCCAAAGGCCAAATGGCCGTGGACTTCAAGCTTGCAAGGTGTAGCCTTGCTTGGCTTCATCCAAGCCTTAGGATGGATCAAAGGTCAAGATTAGGCCTTGTTCACCAAGCTTTGCTCCCATTGGTTAATCCTAACCTTGTCACTTAGCCTAGTCACCATGCTTAGTCACTAATTAGCCTAGTCATTAGCTTAGTCACCATGTTCTTGAAAGTTCTACTACTAATGATGCTTAATTAAGCTACTACGTTAACTGTTTTAATTAAACGTGAGTCCCGCAAAACATTTCTGGGTCCACTGTCATCTAATTATACTGACTAATAAAATAATATTATAATAATACAAAATTATTTTATTTGACCGTTAAATCCTAAAAATTAAAAGATTAACAACAATATCATTCAGAATCGAGTTAGTAAGATCCCCCAGTTCTAAATAATTAAAATAAGATTTCCTTGGCCCGGAAAAATATTATTTTCCTGTCCCGGAGCAAATCACACAAAAAGTCCAAATAAAATCACAGACAGTAATATTAAGCACTGTAACATATAGAAAAAATTAAAAACAGTACAATCGGGACATAATGGTTATTTTTCCATTTTTCCCCACGACGAAGCAAATCATCCAAAACATTCAAATAAAATTATAGACAGTATTATATGTCTGTATATCTCCCATAAAAATTAAAACAGTAGCTTGAGAAAATTTTTATTTTACCATCTCGAAACAAATTACGTAAAACGACCAAATAAAATTTTAGCCTGTAAAAACGTATTTGTATTTCATATAGAAAACAAGAAACAGTAAAATAGGGACACAATGGTCATTTACACAAAAGCTTGAAAAAAAACAGCAAACAGAACATTTAGGACATCTTTCTAAAAATTGAGGTGTTACATACTACGTGTCATAAGTGCAGTAGTGGCATATCTTTATACTGCATGTCACCAGTGCAGTAGACACTCACGAACTTTTTTTTTTTAAAGGCCAGCGTGCAAAGGTCCACCCGAGTCAATGACGGGTCAGCCAAAGGCTGGGGCTCCACAACTAATTAAAGCCATAGTACTCCTTCCAGATCGCCCTTGTTCAAACATTTTTTTTTCATTTTTTTCATTTTTTTTTTATTTTTCAAAAAGAAAACATGAAGAAGAAGATAATATGTACAGATTATTGTGGATATGGCTCACATCTGTCTCTGGTTTCACATCTAGTAACGGCTTAAACGCCTTCTATGAGTCGAGGATAAGCTTCCCATCCAATTTTCTTATAAATTGGCAAACAAGGTCTTTTAGAGTCAGATTCCCAAGACTGTAGCGTTTTTCTTCATCCTTGAAGAGATTCCACAAATTAAGAATTTCACGATGCACCAATCCACAAGAATGCGTCTCAAGAGTCAATAAGATATCATCTAATGACTCCTTACTCAGTCCATTCTTAATGAAGAAAATTTTATCTTCTCTGTTTGCGGAAACCATCCCCAAAGTACGACATCGCTTGTTACAATTCCATCGTCCACATTTGTAATAGACTTGTAACCTTTTTGCTCTTCTCCTTTTAGAATACGAACTTCTTCCAAGACCTGGCATGTATGAGTCAAATGAAATTGAAGACTCACATGCTAGTCGGACCTTTGCTTCAATTATCCAGCATACATCTTCTGGCATACCTTTGTGCATTAACAGTCTCAATCTTTCACATCGAACTTTGTAGATTTTTTTTCAGAGCATTTTGAGGGAGAGAAGGAAAATGTTTTCTCAGGTTTGAAAGAATAACATCCATTTTAAAGGAGAAAAAGGATTCAGTTATTTTGGGAAACTGAAAGACAAACCGACTTGAGAGTCACGGAGTACCATATCCGCCACTTAACCAAAGAACACAAAGAACTGCAAAAACAAGGCAACAAAATTAGAGTGAATTCTATTCATAACAAGGATGAGAAAGAGAGATGAATTCTACCTCATTAACTTGGTTTTCCGGAAATGCTTTGAGCATTTGTCAATTGATTTTAAACACATTACCATTCCTAGGATTCTCAATATCTACGGCCCCATGAGGATACACGTGTTTGACAACAAAAGGACCACTCCACCTAGATCTCAACTTTCTAGGGAATAGGTGCAGGCGAGAATCATAAAGCAGAACTTTTTGACCAATTTCAAAAGATTTTCTCAAAATTATCTTGACTGTGGATTTTATTGGATTTGTCTTTTGACAATTTTCACAACTTTTACAAAAAGTATAGCAGTCCTTAAATAAAGTGGGCCAATAAAATCCATATTGCAAGATTTTTGCAGCTATTTTCTTCGAAGAAAAGTGACCTCCACATGCTTCTGAGTGACAAAATTTAATGACACTACCTACCTCACTGTCGGGTACACATCTTCGAAAGATTTGGTCAGCATAATATCTGAACAAGTATGAGTCATCCCAATAAAAAATTTTCACCTCTGTCAAAAATTTCCTTCTATCTTAGTGCGTCCATTGAGGCGACATTTTTTCTTCTTGTTCTTCAGTAAGAGACGAGGAAATTACCACAGGAAAACTTTGCTTTTCTCCCAAAAATGTGTACTTTAACCTAGCAGGTAATGGCTTTAGTTCCGGTGTGGGTACTTCTTCATGGGCATTATCATACATGGGTTTTAGCTCTTTGAATTTTGGCTTTCTTCCTTTGTATTCTATTTCCTCTGTACAATCAAGCAAATCAAATGAATTAATTAAACAAACTTCTAATGGGTCAGAAGAACTCCCTTTTTGAAGATGATCATCTATAATGGCTTCAATTCCTTCAACTTCCTCATTTTCATCAAGGACTTCCTGTGGTTGCTTGCACATGTTAAAAACATTGGGATCCAGTGTCATGTTTCCAAATGTTAGCTTCACCACTCCATTTCTGCAATTTATCAAAGCATTTGATGTTGCTAAAAATGGACGGCCTAAGATAACAGGAATTGACTTGCAACTATCAACCATAGGTTCAGTATCCAAGATAATAAAATCCACAGGATATATGAATTTATCAACTTGAACCAACACATCTTTCACTATTCCTCTTGGAATTTTAATTGATCTATCGGCAAGTAGAAGAGTTACAGAAGTTAGTTTTAACTCACCCAAGTTGAGTTGCTGATAAACTGAATATGGAAGCAAATTGACACTAGCACTAAGATCAAGTAAAGCTTTTTCAATTTTATGTTCTCCAATAATGCATGAAATTGTAGGACAACTGGGGTCTTTATATTTCAACGCATTATTATTCTGAAGAATGGAGCTTACCTGTTCAGCCAAAAATGCTTTCTTTTTCACATTTAGTTTCCTTTTAACTATGCACAAGTCCTTCAAATATTTGGCATAAGAAGGAATCTATTTGATAGCATCTAACAGAGGAATATTGATCTTTACTTGTTTCAAAATTTCAAAAATTCCAGTGTTATGGTCTAATTTCTTTGGATTTTTCAATGCTTGAGGAAATGGGGGTGAAGGTGGTGAGAGTTTGGTCACCTTTTGGTCAACTTCTTGATTTTCTTGGGGAATTGGTTCATCTTCTTTCTCACAAGATTCAGGGATTTGTTTTTCGGCAACCTTTCCACTCCTAAGAGTTATCACTGACTGGACTTAGTCCATTTCTTGGTTTTTTGAACTCCCCTCATTTAGACTGTACTGACCCTTGGGATTTGGTTGAGGTTGAGAAGGAAATTTTCCTTTCTCATGAATGATGAGTGCAAAAGAAAGTTTAGCAAGAGTGTCTTTTATGTCATTCATGGTTTGATTGTTTTGTTTATTAATGGCCTCTTACTTTTCTATGAATGCATGCAGTGTTTCTTCAAGGTTTTTCCTATATGGTGGGACATAAGGTGCATATCCTTGAGAATTCTGAGAGTCTTGTTGTGCTTGAGGAGGTGGTGGTAGCACCAATTGTGACTGATTATTATTCCTCCAGCTGAAACTCGGGTGATTTCTCCATCCCGGATTGTATGTATCTGAAAAAGAAGAAGTAAATGGCTTGTTAAAATTATTCATTGCATTTACCTGCTCATGTACAACTTCTTTAAAAATAGGAATGTTAGGACATTCGTGTGTTGAGTGTCCTAAGTCATCACAAATGCCACAAATTTCTTCATTTTGCACAGATTTGATTTCTTTTGCTTTTCTTAATTCCATGGCTTCAACCTTTCTAGCCAAACTGGCAAATCTAGCATTTAGATCTTTCTCTTGACTAAGGTGATATTTTCCTTTATTAGCACTTGCAAGATTAGATCTAATTGAATTTTCAGAAGTGTTAGTACTATGCCAAGATTGAGAATTTTCAGCCAACTGGTTCAAATAGTCTAAAGTTTCATCAGGTTCTTTATCCAGAAATTCACCATTGCACATTGTTTCCACAAATTGTCTAGTTTCAGGTGTTAAACCTTCATAAAAGAAGCTTATAGTGTGCCATATTTCAAAACCATGATGTGGGTAAGAATTTAACAAATCTTTAAATCGTTCCCAACATTGAAAATATGCTTCATTTGAATTTTGGGAAAAAATTTGGATTTGTCTTTTCATAGCATTGTTTATATGTGTTGGAAAAAATTTCTTTAAGAACTCACCTTGCATTTCTTGCCATGTGCCAATTGATCTTGGATTTAAAGTGCTAAGCCAAGATTTTGCTTTATCTTTTAAAGAAAAAGGAAACAATTTAAGCTTAATAATCTCTTCAGTGCAATTTTGATCATTGAAGGCAATACATACTTCCTCAAATTCTTTCAGATGTAAATATGGACATTCAAATTCTAAACCATGAAAATTAGGAAGTAAAGAAATCATACCTGGTTTAAATATAAAATTATTGGCATTGAGTGGAAAGATAAAACATGATGGACTAGAACTTCGAGGTGGTTGCAAATATTCACGCATGGTTCACAACGGTTAATTTTCATGTTCATCATGTACACTTTCATTGTTAGCCATTGTGCCAATTATGTGATTGTGATTCAAACAAATCAATATATAAAGTACCAGGGTTAATTTTAACTAAACGACCAGAATTTAAATCACGATACCAATTAAGCATAAATACATAAATAACTAAAAATAAACAAACAAAAAATAATGTACAAGCTGGCAGTGTCACCCATCATTAAATATTAACAGGGATGACGTAATAAACCAACCACCCAATAAATATGTACAAAGGCGTGGAATAAACTAACCACCAAATAAAAAAAAATAGTGTGGTAGAAACCAACCACCAAAAATATATATATAACAAAGGTGGGGTAATAAACCAACCACCCAATAATAAAAATAAAAATAAAGTGCAGAAAGTAAATTTAAATATGAAAACCGGAGAGTGACAGAGCCCCACAGAGCGGGCGAAAGAGAAGAGAAGAAGAAATATTATTTTATTAAGTTAGATTGCGGAAAAATAAATAACAGAAAAGTAAAAGGGAAAGTTTCTCCCACTAAGTTAGTGCGTAAAATAACAGGGAGAGTTACCCCCACTGATAAAAAAAATGACGAAAATAAATAAATAAAATTAAAAAACACAAATAAATGACATAAATATAAAAGTTAGAAAGTTAGTATGTTAGCAAGTTAGTAAGTTAGAATTACATAGTTAGAAAGTTAGAGAGTTAATAAAGAAACCGAAGGATCAGCAAGCCGATCTTTTGCTCCGGTGAGGGAGAAGAGAGAATAGATTTTATTAAAGAAAACAAACCTCAATAAATCAAAACTTCAAATCAAGTCCCCGGCAACGGCGCCAAAAACTTGATGTGCAGGATTTAAGGATGCAAACCAAAGTGCAGGTTGTCTCAAGTAGTAAATTTCTCGGGAGTCCGAGGTCGATCCACAGGGAATTGATGAAGAAAAATTAATTGAGGTAAGAAGAGGATTTGTCACAACACCAAAAGTAATAAAATAAGTTCACAAATGAATTTAAGGGCTTGCTTGGGTTAGGAGATCCACTCTTGGTAATAAATTAAAGGTAAGATTATTTCTCTTTTTAACTCAATTGAAATCCACACACAACGGAGGTTCCAATCGGAAAATATAACATTCAAAGTTCAATTATATATGTAATCATATTATGATTCCTTTAATTATCTACCAACATTTGTAAATGAGTTCAAGCATTCACTATGACAATCCTATTGTCTACAATAAATCAAGATCTCCATTAACAAAGAAGGTTTCTAAATTGATTGGAAACAAAATACAACACACATAATGTTCATTTAATAATATATCATTTAAGCACAAGAAATAAAATAATCTAACCTTATTTCATTACCAAGAGCTTCACTCTTTCACCCAAGCAAGATGAAGATTTAGTTACTCATGGATAAGAAGAAAGAAAGAGAGAAGAAGAGAAAGATGAACATGACTTCAATTTAGAACAAGAGAAAATTACAACAAAGGAAAGCAATAAACAAGCATAACCTTAACTTGTACAAACTAAGCCTAACACCAAGTGCTTAACACTTGAGTGCCTTTTATAGAAGAGTAGGGATACAAAATGACAAGAAGAATGATTAAGAGTAGGTGGATTAGTGGGTGGAGTGGTTGGATGATTGGTTAGGTGGTTGGATTATTGAATTAGTGGTTGGATTATTGAGATTCTTTGTCTTCGAAATCATTCATTACTTAACTCATTGATTCCGTCGTTTTTGAGCCAAGTGGTCTTCATGAAAGTTCTAGGAAATTGTCTAAGCTTTCCAATGGCTCTGGAATCACCCAAAAATTCGTCCTACAGCCCAAGATATGACCCAATTACTATAGACTGTTCAGGCCCAGTTTCAACACCTCTATTTTGACTTTCAGACCCAATATCACCATCAAGGAGCCCGAATCAAGTTTTGTGTTCAACATGAAATTGTAGATATGGGTCTTAACTTTCAGATTCCAATTTTTCAGCCCATTTTATAAGCCCAAACTCGAATTATGCTCTGATTACTGTACACTGTTCAGGTTTCAGACACAAAACTCGTGTTCTGTCTTCCAAGCCCAATTAGCTCTGCTAGATGTCTGATTGAGACTTTGACCTCTTCATCAAAGTTGTAGAGCTCCCTCTTATCTTTCCTACAAGGTAAAATTCATAATTATCAGACATTTAGAACTCAAGATATGGCCGAAATACAAAAACATCGTAAGACCAAAATAGTGCTGAAAAAATCAATTAAGTCCAATTTGAGTCCAAACTTACAAAACATAACTAGGCTTAATCAATTAAGTACATGGAGAGTGTAAATGACTAAAAATGAGGGTTTATTAATGTATAAAATATGTGATCATCACCCAGGATGTTACATATGGCGCGAGGTCATTTACCTAAGAAGGTAAGGAATCAGGGAAGTTCCTACAGGGACAATATTTCTAACCAATGGCTAAGGTTGCATGTAGTGCGAAAATTTATATTTCCTATCTATAAGGGGGTAAACATGAGAAATGAGAATTCCTAAGTACGCAAGTCTATGAATTGGTTCATAACAACCATCTTTGTTTTTAACATAAACTTCTACATGTATTTCAAAACAAAACCCTGCATATGCATTTCATCCACATACTATTTGGATTTTCTTAGACATATTCATATTATATAATATTATCATTGCATTTACAAACAGTTGTATGGGCATTGTCTGTCACTGTTGGTATTTACAGCTGTATGGGTGTTGTATGTATTAACAGTGTGTGGGCTATCGGTTGATATCACACTACTAGGTAGTGTGCAGTTAAGAGAAAAGAGAGGAGGAAACTCCTAAGTTTGAAGTTATAGCAATTGTTATATAATTGTTATATACAATGTTATAGATAACTGGTGTTGGAATTTCTTTTACTGAGAATGTTAATTCTCACCCCAGTATTTCTTCTATATAAATCCAGGAACAAGTACAAGAATAGGTACATGTGCAAGTTTTGTGGTACAGACCCTGCTAAGGGTAAGAAGATAAAGCATGAAGACTAGAGTAGTTTTTATTGCTTTAAGTAGACAAAACTTATATAATCAGTTTATATTTGTTCTGTATGTTATATGTTATATGTTATATGTATTACAATAAGCCCTTTTGTGGCTTAGTTTGTATATATATGTATGAGGTTTAAGTTTTTTTGCAATCTCTCAAGGCTTTCTATGATTACTCAGTTGTGATTATAGATATATGTCATTAGTTAGTTTTGTAGAAGTGACGTTTCTAGTACCGTTATCTTTATATATCGTTGTGTAACTATGATATGTCCAGATATCTGTATCAGGATGTTACATTACACCCTGTTTTCCATTTTCTGTTTATTTTTCATGTTTTCCTTTATTTATTAATGCTCAGTTATAATATAGTTGCTATTTTGAATGACTCAGGTACCCTATAGACCATGTACTTTAAGGACATAACTTCACCTTGGTTTGGGGGGAGTATCATTACATGTTTTGTCTACTTTAATGCTTAATGTATAACATGTTTTGATGGTTTTAGTATGCAGTGGTAATAGTCACCATACTAATATGATTATATCTTGTTTTGGCTATCAATGATGCGCGGTTGATACAAATTTTCAATTTTCAATATTCTGCACACGATGTTATGCATGCTTGAATTGAAAAGGATGAATCTTTTGAATGCATGTTATTGTCACTTGCTAGTGTGTGATGGTTGTCCAATGATAAATATGGATGCGATTTAACCTCAATTCTTTTGTGAATCCATATGCGATCTTTGAAGCATGCTGAAGCAATCTAGTTTGTTTTTATGGACAATGTGTTTTCCACTTACATGCTCGTGTAACTTTGAAAGGATGATGTGTTTTCCTCCTTTCTCGCTTTTCTTTCTTCTCTTCTCTGATTTTGAACATAGATTTTGTATTGTATTTTTGTGTTCAATGATGTAGCAGTTGTTTTAGCGAATACTTTGAATCCTTTTTATGAATATAAATGTTTTTTTTCTCTGAGTTTGTATGGATGTATGATTTTGTTCAATCATATTGTTCTTAATGCTCTTGAATGCCTGATCATCATTTAAGTTGATTTGATAAAGTCTAATGAGCCTAGATATAGGACTTTGGGTTGAGATCATATATATGGTTGATGCATATTCAATTCCATTCTAATGGCAGGATGAGTTGATTCGCTAATTGGATAGAAATATATCTCTTAGCCATGCATAATGCATTTTTGAGAATGGACCTTAAAGAGTGGATTTTGTGTTAGCTCACATGGAAACATAGTGAGTTGGGCAAATGAAGCAATGGTTGATTGACCCCTAGACATAATAGTTGGGCAAATGAAGCAATAGTTAATGAAGAAGCCTTGGATGATCACCATTGATTTAATCAATGGTGTCAGAGTAAACTTAGTTAGGAAGCTTTGGATGTTCACCATTGATCTAATCAATAGTTGTAAAGACAAGCTTAATAAGGAAGTTTAGGATATCTACCCTTGATTTAATCTATGATAGAGATTGGTATCACAAAATGGCTAGGACCTTTTGTGACCATGGGATGGAAAGTATGTAGAGAAGATCTTGACCCTCCAAATTTTAAGATGCATCTTATGGCTAGAATTTCATGAAGGAGAGATCTAATGGCTCAAATTCAATCATATCACTTGGAAGATTCTACCAAAGATTAACCATGGATTTAATCAATGGCTATCGATGTCTAAAATGGTGGCTAATGTATTTGGACAATCCTTTGGTGTATAAGGGGGGAGGTCACAGTTTTGGAGGCTAAATAGTTATAGGAAAGTTTCATTTCATTTCATTACTCATCTTTAACATTTCCTAAGCCAAAGTTTCACAAATTTTCTCTCCTTTTCTTCCTTAAGCTCACGGCCAAGAGGCCTAATTCCTACCTCCACTCTCCAATAATTTTAACCAACCATATATCTTGAATCCTTACTTTATTCTAAGCAACTTTCATGTTAGAGACTTTATCTAAATCATCCATCTTCAACCTTGATCTTCAAGTTCAAAGATCAAGAGCCTTTAGGTGAAGATTTGTGTTCTTCATCTTTCTTTCCTTTGGTAAGTTTCTAAGACCATATATTGATCCATGGTCTTTCTTATTCAAGCTTTAGGTACTAATATGCTATGTTTGATTTTATTTGTAAGAATCTTGTGGTGTTGTTGAAGGACTTGTACAAGAAGCAAAGCAAGGAGCTTTGGAGGTTTCTCCAATAAGTAAGAGGGAGATTACCCTTATCAACCATGTATTGGTGGTGAAGAATGGATGTGTGTGTGGTGAAAAATCTATAAGGAATATTTCACTTGTTTGTGTAAGAGCTTTCCATATTTATGATTGTTTGATGATTAATATGTTTATTACTTTGATAATATGCTTGAGTATGTGTTTATAATGCATGAATTTTATAGTAGGCTTATTGAATTGAAGTATGCGATATGATGAAAATTATGTGGAAAGGAAAATTGTTTTGGTTCCAAAGAACCATGGAGGCACACGACTTCAAAGTTATTTTGGGAGCAAAAGATTTTAAGTATTTTACTAATCATGAGTTTTAGATAAAAATAATAATAAGTTAATGATTTTAAGGATTTGCAAAGAAAGTTGACATGAAAATGAACAAAGATTTTATGAAGAAGCTATTTGTGATTTTCGGCTAATATGCCAAGGATTGGTAAGTTAGTTCAAAGAAAAATGATTTTAAGAGTAATCTTAGATGATTATTTGCAAAGGATTTAAAGTAATGAATTTTGAGATCTTTAAAGTAAGTGAGAATTATTTTTGGAAACTATAAAATTGATAGGATTAGTTTATAAAGAGAAATAAATTGGTGGCTTGACGTTTACTAACGTATAGCTCAAACGTTGGGTTTTCAGGCGTGTTAGGAAATTTTAGGTTGGAATAATTGATTTGAAGGAATAGTGATTTTGGGGAAATAATGAAAAATATTACGTAGAGGATTTTTCAGTGAAGAAAACGTGGAAAATGAAGTTGGAAATGGTATCGATTTTTGGAAAATCCAAAATGACATTTGAAATATTGAGAAATGTTTTATGTAGTTGAGAAATGATGAAAAATGAATTACGAGACTTAAAAATATGATTTTTAAGCTATGCGATTTTGAAAACGTTGAAAAATCGCTATGCGATTTGGAAAACGTGTAAATATTTTTACGCGATTGAGAAAACGTTGGAAAATGGTCACGAGATTTGAAAACGTAACAAAAGTGTTACGCAATTGTAAAAACGCGTTAAAAACGATATGGGATTGAGAATACAATAAAGATACTGTAAGAACTGATGTACTAGACCCGGATGTATCGATGATATACGATTATATAATATTCATTGATCTTATGATATTAGACAATTGTATGGGCGGTTGTTTTAATCACAATTGGAAATCTTTTTAATGATGAAATTAAGATATGTATTTGAGGCATATGATGAAATTGAACAGAATTGCATTGAGATATTTGTACATTAAACAGAATATAGCTGAGAGTTATTATGGCCATTATGGTTGAAGAGAGAATGAGAATTGAAAGATGAAATCTATGATGGATCTTGGGGGCATCGAGGCGCGGTGGTCAACCAGTGGACAGTTGGTAAGTACCATGTGCCACTTGGTGACGCAGTCCGTTGCAATGCATTGATGATACTCGACAAGAACACGATTCCTTTCGACGACTGGGTATTGTCTTTGGGCTAAGGCTGATAATTTATCAGAACATTCATCTCGAAATTGTGAAAACTTCTATGGAGTGAGAAATTGGTCTAGTATGCATACACATGGTCAGTACACATATTGTTACGGCATGATAAATGTTCAAATGGTGTGACATCATCATTTTATATATTAAGGATATATGTTGTGATGAAATTGGTGCTGGTGATTTAACTGAGATATATGTTTACCGAAATTGTGATGAATTGATAACATGAATAAAATTATGATATCTGTGTGTATAGAATGGCTTTGTTATTTATATCATTCTTTGCTACCGTATTGGTATTGATGAAATGGGATCTCACCTCTTTATTGTATTGTTTTGTTGTACTTGTATTGTTAAAATTGGTATAGTAGGTGGAACGAGTTTCTTAGACTTGACTGGAGGCAAATATTCTGAGTTCGGTGACAACATCGAGGAGTGACCATCCCAGATTGGTTGGCGTGCAGATTTGAGGAGGAACAGATATATGACGCATCAAGATGGATACAAGACGGAATAAGCATGTTGAATTTTTATCATTAGTGTTTTACCGTGCTATTGAGTAGGACCCGTCATGGGGTTTGCTACTGTTAAAACTTAAGTATGTAAGTTTTATGTCTTTTGAATAACTGTAAAATATTATGTGGTGTCAGTAATGTATATTAATCAGTTTAAATCTATTTTTTTAGTATTATCTATAAATTTCAGTAAGTTTATGTTTCCGCGAAAAGAAATTTTAAAATCCATGTTTTATAACTCAAACCTTTTATGAAATGATTTACAGATTATAAGCTTGTAGTTGGAAATGTAATGCCCTACGGAGGGTGTCACAAGCACCACTTGGCATTTGTCTGGATTCACCTCAATCCCACAGTGAATTAGCATGAAGCTCAGGAATTTACCTACTTGGTCCCTAAAGGAGCACTTCACCGGATTAAGCCTCATGTTATGCTCCCAGAGTTGTGCAAATACTTCTTTAAGGTTCACAATGTGTGATTCAGCCTATGGAGTCTTCACTATCATATCATCAATATATACCTCTAGCATCTTCCCCACTTAATCCTCAAAAACCTTATTCATCATTCTCTGATAGGTAGCTCTTGTGTTCTTTAGTCCAAAGGGCATAACCCTATAGCAGTAGTTCGCCCTATCAGTGATGAAAACAGCTTTGTCTTCATCTCCGGAGTACATTGGGATCTGATTGTATCTAGAGTATGCATCCATGAAAGATAACAAACAAAAATTGGAGGAGCTATCAACCAATTTGTCCATATCGGGGAGTGGGTATGGATCTTTGGGCCAGACTTTGTTTAAGTCCATGTACTCCACGCACATCCTCCACTTCCCATTGGATTTCTTCACCAAGACTACATTAGATAAACAAGTTGTGTATGTTATTTCCCTAATGAAGCTGGCACTAAGCAGCTCCTTGACCTATTCTTCATTGACCAACTGTCTTTCTGGCCAACTTTCCTCTTCTTCTAGGAGACCTGCCTCGCATCCTTCCTTATAGATAGGTAATGGTAGATGAAGGCAGGGTCAAGGTCAGGCATGTCAGAGGACGTTCAGATGAAAAGGTCTTTCTTTTTTCTTCAAGATCTCAATTAGTTGATGCCTCTTTTCTTTCTCCAAATTTGTTTCAATCTTGGTGAGTTGATCTGACCTGATACCAAGTTGGAGCGGCTCTAGTTCAGCCTCTGGCTGCAGTCTGGTACCTTGGATTTCTTCTCGCACATCTAACTAAGTCATGAGAATGTTGACTTGGTCCAGAACCAAGCTAGATGTGGTAGCTTATGCTTTCTTAAGCGTCCAACTAATCTTGAGGCTCTCGTTGTAGCATTTACGTGCCATAATATGATCCCCTATGGCTATGATGACCTCATTATTCTTTCTGAGGAGTTTCATGGCCAAGTAGGTAGTAGATATTGTGGCGCCAAGTGCATTTAGAGCTAGACGACCTAAGATAATGTTATACATTGAGGGGTAGTCCATGACCATAAACTTTACCTTAATAGTCCTAAAAAGCTTAGTGCTTCCTAGGGTCAGGTGAGTCTCAAAATAACCTATCGGAGTGATCTCTTCACCACTAAAACTAGTAAGCTCGCCATCATAGGGATTATTCCTAAAATCCCTTGGTCAATGAAGATGCGTCGGACCTCAACATTAGAGATTATTTTTGAGATAACCAGTGGGTCATCATGATCTAAGATAATTCCATTGTAGTCTTCGTCTGATAAAGAGATGAGGGGGCACCTTCCAATCTCCGGCCTGTGATTTGGGTGTAGGGTGGGAAACACTCAACACGTCATCCTGAGCACTTTCTTTCGGGCACCATTGGACAACCCACCACTGGCGAAACCACCAGCGATAATGTGTATGGTTTGGTAGGGCTGGGTACGGTGGTCGTCATTATCTTAAGACGGAGCATCCCAATTCCAATCTTGTCGGTTATCAGTATCACAGCGAGGTGGACTCTGGGATCTTCTCCTAGGGTTGTGCCTTCTTTCACTCCATCCTCTGCAACGTCCATTGTTTTGGACATGGTTTATGTACTGATCTAGCCCTGCTCTAATTAGGGATTCAATGTTGTCACGGAGTTGAAAACAATCTTCAATGTCATAATTGTAGCCCTTATGCCATGAACATTGCTTGGTACAATCCTTCTGTGCATTTTCTTTAGAGGAGCTGGCCTCTTAATACTCCAAAACTCGATTTGAAACACTTCCCTCAGAATTGTTGTGCGTGGAGTATTCAAAGGAGTGTAGATAGAGTACTTGGCCTTGGGTGGATTGTCCTTAGATGAGTTATGGGGTTGAGAGGAGTTCTGGTTGGAGTTCTGGTGAGAGGGCTCACCCTTCTCTAGGCTCCTCTTAGTGTAACATTCTGTCTAATCTAATAGTTCTAATCACAGTTATAGAAGCTCGGTAATACAAGTGTGAATTATCTATTAATTTGGATAATTTTCTAAACTAATTTGAGCATAATTTTGTATTACCGAATACAAGAGAATAATTAAGGTATCTGTTGAATCAGTTAATATGATGGAAATAAATATGAAAAATTTATTTCCTAGCTAAGGACCATTGATAAGAATTATAGAAAATTTTGGAGAAGCAACAGAGCAAGTTTGGTATTTTTAAGGATATTGCTAAAAATAGTTGGGACAATTTAACAGCTCATAAAATTATAAAATTTCATGAGGATGATAAGTAAAATATGGAGAATATTTTAGTATGAAAAATATTTTAAGGCAGACATATTTACCTATTTTACAAATTCGATTTAATTTGAAAAAGTACTACAACTTATTTGACAAATAGCAATATATGTAAAATTACGAAAAAATGGATTTGATGACTACGATGAATCCTAAAACTTTTCCTAATACTTATGGACACTTAAAACTTAACTTTGAAATATTAAAGCGTACGTAGCAGATACAAAAGTTCCAGCACAATTCATTTCTTTACTTTTTCTTTCTTCCACCGCTACTCAACTTCCAGATTTCTCTATCTTCTTTCATCTCACTTTTCTTATGATATTTTCATCCTATTCTCTCTTTTCTATCCTTGTTTTCACGCTCCAGCAAAAGGCTTCTATTATTCTTCCATTTTCCATCCTTTAACTTCCACATTTCACCCTCCACTCCACAGCCATATTACTCATTTTTATATTAGGCAAACTTTTGATTTTTTCTATCATCTTTTGTCGTCATTTCTCATATATCACAACTACTGGAAACAAAACAAAAAAGAGGGGAGTGGCCAAAAAAGAAAAAAGGAAAAAAGGAAATAAAAAGGGGAGGAAAAAGTGAAGAGAAATTGAAGGCTAAGGCTTGAGAACCAAGGAGGAAAGGTAAGGGTTTTATTTGATTCTTTATCTTTATCTTGTGATTTTCAAAAGCTTGATAAACTACTATTCTGATGATGATTTTTGGATTTGAAATAGATGAAGTGAAAAGTATGTGTTTGATTATGACAAAGGAACATAGCTTTATTACTTGATTTGTCATGGATTTTGAGTTTCAAAAATGGGTATGAAACCTATATTTGATATACTATTTTGATGATGATTTAAATGTTTGATTATTATGAAATGGTTATGGTTGAAGATGATTCTTGAAAGATTTTGAAATGGAAAGAATGATTATATATTGATTGAGGTTTACGAAATTGGTCCTTTAATTTGATTCCTTTGATTAATTCCTAATGAAATTTCTTTAACTTTGAAAGTGAGTTTGAAACTTATTTATGTTTGGGTGACTTGGTTGAGTTATGGATGCTTGTTTGATATGATTTTGATGTTATTGAGTTGATATATGCTGGTTTGGTGTTGATTTGTTGTTGAAATAATGAAATTTGGGTGTTGGAATATTAGAACCGTGAGTTTCTGATTGCTAGATTTCCTTTATTTAAGAAATTGATTTTTATGCATTGCTATGCTATTCTAAAAAATAATAGATGAAAATAATTATACAAAATATTATGTAAAGCATGATTATGCATTTGCTTGATTGTAAGTATTAAGAAATTTTGAGATGATTATGATATATTGTGAATTTGATTGTGAAAGGAATATATATCCAAACACATTTGAAAATTTCTAATATGATTGGATTGGATCAAATGAGATTGAACAATGAATGATTGATTACCCATGATAGGAATGATGAATTTATGCATTTTATTCATATTTGATAATTTGATGTACAAAGAGATTTGACGAAATTATTTGATTTCATGGGTATCCCTTTGTGGAACTAGGATGAGGGATATTTTGGATATACCTTAGACTAAGGGTAAGTTTTGGAAAATGGTAAGAGAGAAATTGAGAATCTTTTTATACCATGGTAATTGAGGTTGAGCATGACCTCCCGATTTACCTGAGCTTCCCTAGTCATCAAGTAGTAGATGATGACTTTACTACTTAGGGTGATCCTAAATCTGGGATAGTGTGAAGATTTTTGTGCGTCTTTCCTATCCTAGACAGCTACTAATATAAGGATTTCTGTGCATCCTCTCTATTCTAGTGGTTGTGGTCTACCTTTATGTCTAGTTTGAAGATTTTTGTACGTTTTCTTTACTAAAGTGAGATTGACAAGGCCTAGTTACCTGGAGCTGCCCTGTGTGGCAAATCGATCGTCATAAATGGGTTGAAGTGCACCAACCTGAAAGCAGGCTACTACCAAGTGAATGAATCAATGATATTATGAGCTTATAACTTTGAATATAAGATGAGACTTGATTCTTGATTACTTAAGATATAATGAGATTTTCTTAAAAGAGATTGATGAATTGAAATTGGATAAATGAATTCATGATTTGAAGAGTTTTCAGAAACGAGATATATTGATAAGATTTTAATGTCAATGATATTTTTGCTTAATCAAAAATACGAGATTTGATAACATGATATACAATCGAACGATATGGAATTTAAAGATATGATTTATGATGTGAATTTTGATGATATGTATGATTTTTGTAAAGATAAAATGAATCGACTATTTCGTGAAGAGGAATGACTTGTTTTGGCTTTCAACCACGTTCCTAGAAAGATAATAAATGTTTTGTAATGAATTTTTTCCCGAAATAGCTAGAATTGTTGTGATGACACATTTTTAATTAAACTACTGAGAATTTTCATAATTCTCACCCCTTACATCTATGTTTTTTGCAATGATTCCAGGAAAGACTAACAACAGATATGCAAGATGAAGATAGATGGAGCATTTGGGATGAAGAGATAGTCAGTTTCTTTGGTTTAGGTTTTTGTTTAATGAGATGGTATATTATGTAATATTCAGTGATGTATAATTTGTATATAATTCATTTCATACTAAATGTAATATATGCTTCCGCTAAAGGCTCATAGTTTGTATATTATTAGATCATTTATTTCAAAAATTGTGGATATTCATAAGTAATGTACCAAATTCTAATTACTAAGACGTAAACTAGATACATCATTAGTGTTAGTCTTTGGGATGTTACATTTAGCCTTAGTAACCTCCTCCAAGTTTATGTACATTTTGGACTGCTGGTGGAATTCTTCCATGCTCTCTGGCTGTTTCTTCTCCAAAGATTGAAAAAATTAAGAGTCAGTCTGGAGGGCACTTCTGGCATAGTGGAGAACAATCCTATCATCAAGGTTCTCCGCATTGATGAAAGTCATATTGAACCTTTTAAGGTATTCGTGAAGGGGCTCGTCACGCCTTTGGAAAGTTTTAGAGAGAGATTTAATATATTTAAGTTTTTCCTTGTTGGTGGTGCAGTGGAGCAAGAAACGTTGTCTCTTATACCAGTTGATGATGGATCCCTGTGGTAGGGTCACGAACTATCTAAGGGCAGCCTTCTTCAAGGAAATGGGAAGACGCGACATAGTAGTTGTGATAACCCACCATGGAAACGAATAGATTGGACATAGACACTTATGTGCTCCTGAGGGTCCATGGTCTCATTATAGAGCTCCACATTGGCAGGAAACTTGAAGTTTCTTGGGACTCTTTATTCCATCAATCGAGCAGAGAAGGGCTACTCGTGATTGTCGAGGTCTAGGTTGTTATTAACAACATGGGACATTTCGACGTCATTGTGCGACATTCTTCTCTAATCGTTGACCACGTTCCACCTTCCGTCATCACGGCAGGGTCTAGACTGGCCCTCATGCAAAGATCACTCCAAATTTTCTAATCTACAATGTTGCTCTTCTAGCACCACCGTTGTTGCATTAAATCCAAGAGACAGCTTATGTACACGTTGGATTGAATCGTTCCCTCTGGATGGGACACACGATCATCAACTTCTTCATTCTTGGATCCCAAGCGCTGGTGCACTAGGATTCTGGGCCCATTATCATCAGCTCCATTCAAGCAAGGACCAAGTCAATCCTTTACATAGGTCCTGCACGATGGGTGAGGGCTTTCATTAGAAAGCGAGGTTTCATGCCTATTGCGTAGGTGCCCAGTGTTGGACTCTTGGTTCCTTGACCATTGGTGCGATAGGGTAAAGAGGATGGTGCACCGCTGGACCTCGCCTTTGGCTTGCGGGGGCTTGCGCAGCACCTCCCCTCCTTGAGTTTTGTCTCGTGCTCACCATGGTTGAGTGGGAGTAGGAATTTAAGGATTCCCACAGACGGAGCCAATGTTTAGTAGTGGATATTGAGTTGTACTTGAATAGGTGATTGAAGGTGTTTTCTTCCTTGCGTAGCAACGAAGCGTGTTGAAATAGGGGGATTGGTACCTGCAAAAGTGTAACATCCCAAAATATGTTAGGCTTATATATGGTCTCAGATGTATGATTATACTTGTATAACATGTTAGTTAAGTTTTGTGACAAACTAAGTTCGTTTAGGCACTTAGTTTCAACCAAAAAGTTAAAAAATAGCTTAAAATGACTTAGATAGTAGCATAAATTAATAAGTTGAGGGAAATAAACATAGAGAGTTTGTTTCTAAGTCACAAATAAGTGATACAAAGTGTAGCTAAAGTTTCAAGACAATCAAAGTTAGTTTGGTATTTTTAAGCATACTGGTTGTGCGTTTTAATGCAAGATTGACTAACAACAGATATGAAAAATCATGAAAATGGTGAAACAATAATTTAGATGAATCTTATGATTTATTCTAAAGTTGTTAGAGGTCAGGAAACTTGATTTATCACAACTTAAGTGTTCTTAGCAGATATAAAGTTCCAGCTTATGGTTCATGTGGCAAAGTTAGACTTTTCCTCTTTTATTTCTCTTCATTCACGACTGTAGGCAGCCCAAAATAGAAACAAAAAATGTGAGAAAGGAAAAGAATAAGAGAAGGAAAGCAAAGGGGGAGAAAGGGGAAAAATCAAGAGGATCAATGGAAGATCAAGATCAAAGCTTAAAGCTTGAACGTTGATCATCCATATAAGAAGTAGGGGTTCTCTAACCTTCAAAACTCATCCTTTCTTCATCTTTTTCACTAAGGAAAGTTAGGTCACCTAGATGGAGAAATTGGGTTTAAGATGCAAGAATCCACTTTCTTTGTTAGTTCTTGCTTCTTTGGATGAAACTAAGTTAGTTTCACTCCATTGGATGCAAATTGATTGATTTTGTCTTTAAACAGACTTGGTTGGTTCCATAAGTTGGAACATAGAACCCAAGTTATGATTTTGAGCATTAATCCAAGTTTAAGTGAATTGATGAGTTGAACTTAGTATTTAATAATTCTAACATGATTAGAGACCATGATTAGGGTTGGAAAACACTTAGAATCCAAGATTGGAAGGTTAAAAATAGATTTGGGATCAATGGAACAGTGGCTCGATTTCTGCAGAATGGTCACGCCTAGGTGTAAGATTTACACACCTAGGCATGGCTTGATTAGTTTTCAGTCCTGACGAGACAGAGAGTGCCACACCTAGGCATGGTAAAATCAAGCCTAGGCATGAGACAGGAAAATATCTTGACAGCTTGTAGTGTTTGCTACATCACTTGAGCTGTAGATATCAGAGTGACCCGATTCCAGTGGCATTTTGAAGCTAACATATAAGGCTATTAGACTGTAAAATTTCAAAATTATAAGAGTTAGGATGTATATTTTGTGCATTCATGAGAATAAGCTTTTTTAGGTGATAAACCAAGAAATGTCAAGATACGAATCTTGTTAAAATGAAGTTTCCAACTTGTTGGGATCCTTATACATCCTTTTGGAGTGTGTTATGATGCTACTAGGGATATTTCAAAGAGGAAACAACCCTTTAGTATAGATGAGAAAGTTTGGACCTTTTGTGCATCTAAGAGTTAAGGATTGTCATAGGTAGGTATCTAACACTCTAGGCACTTAGTGTTGCACTAGATATCACACAAGAAGTGACGAGATGATGTAATAGATACAAATGTACTAGAAAGAATTAGTAGCATTTACTCTAGTTAATTGGTAAATGTTTAAGCCTAGGATATCCTATAGTAGTGGATTACCTTGGAAGGGTACCTAGAATTTTAAGCAACAAAGTATTGCAAGTACTAACCACTCTAGTGGAGTCAAGTTTGTGTGTTTAGTTCCTAATTGAGGATGGTTGTGTACTAATTTGTTTAGTTAAGTGAGATCTCGTGCATTGTTAAATACATAATAGAATGAATGGTGACTTAAAAGCTTGTCATATTCATTGAGTTTAGCATAAACATGCTTGACTCTTCTAGTAGTATAGTTGAGTTGGAGATGCATGTATGAAGAGAGTTACTTCCTTGAATACTAAGTTAAGTACGGAAGATCAAGTCGTTAGGTATTCCAAGAATTAGGAGTTACCTAAAACAGGTATTTGGAGCCTTGAGCACTCTAGTTTGACACAAGTCACTACAGATAGTACAATAGCAAGGAGAGCCAGATACAAATAAGAGAGGTATAGTTTACTTATCTAGATGCACGAATTACTCACTTGCAGTTGAGTTGAGTTAAGTGTGCAAAGATTAGATATATGCTCTTTTGACTCCTTAAGTTAAGTCAAAATGACACATTAGTTAAGATAGACTCTTTCACAAGGATGAGTTGAGTCTATGAGCAAGTTTACAGTTAGTGAGGATGACAGTTTTCCTCTGTCCTAGGTAGGACCAGAATGTGATAAGTTCACTCCCTACCTTGGCAAGTGTTCGTGGAACCAGAGTTTCCTAGAATGAACATGTAGAGGTAGGGTTAAATCATCAGCTTTGCAGTTATAGTTCAGTTGTATGGGCAATTGTCTGTTGCTATTGACATGTGCGATTGTATGGGCGGTTGCTTATGTTAACGGTATGTAGGCTATCGGTTTGGCTATACTACTAGGTATTGTGCAATCATCAATTATAGTGGAGGGAACTCTTGTGATAGTTATTATAGACAATATTATATGGTTGTATGGGCGATTGTATAATGTTGAGTTTAGTTTAATTATGTATGCAGTTTACATAGTTTAATGCTATGAAAAATATGAATATTACTAAGACTTTTTATGTTCTCACCCTTTTCTATGTTTCTATGGTAAAAGCAGGTGCATCCTTTAAAAGGGTAAGGAGATAAAGAAATAGAAGAACTAGTGTAGATTAGTTTTATTTGTTTCCTTTATAGACAAAGTTGATGTATTTATTTATATTTGCTTTGAGGAAGTAAAGGTTGTATATATAACACTTTGCCTTTTACGGCTATTAATGTTTATGTGTATAACTTTTTAGTTTTGGCTCTCCATGATTATTTATAAATATTATGGGTTAGTTGATGATTGTATTAGAAGTAGCATAACTATTATTGTTTATCCAAGTATTTGTTAGTTATACTAAGGTAACAGTACTAGGATGTTACATTATGGTATCAGAGCCATTCATCTTGTTGAGTCCGGGTATGGACTGGCTAGGCTTAGTTAAGTTTAGAGTTTTCCGCTAAGTGTTATGCATTTCTTGTCTCTTATATGAGATGTGGTGATAGAATTGCATGACAGGCCTTAAGTTTGATTGTTAATGGTTAATGTCACACTTAGTGTGTATAGGGAACTATTACTTCACCAAGGCGAACTAGGAGAAGTAGGAATTCTTCTAGTGAAGGTTCAGCCATTATGGTTGAAGTGTTCTTAGAGGTGACAACTGCTATTAAGGAGCTAAATGCTATCGTAAATAGAGTTTTAGAGAAAATGAAAGTAATTTCATCTTAGTAGTTAGTACTACTAGTATAGGTAGTGTATGGGGTTGTGATAGCAGAGAACCAAAACTTCCCAGATCTCTCAAAGTTTAGAAAGGGTCAATCCTGTATCCTCTAAGGGAAAGAAAGAGTCATATGGGATAGGGAGATGGCTTAAGAAAATGGAGCAAAATCTTAATAGTTAAAGTTTGTTCAGATGAACTGAGAGTTTTGGTTGTCTCTTATAAGCCAGAAAGGGAGACCGAGTTTTAGTGAGTAGGTGCCAAGGAGTTGTTAAGACCTTTAACACTTAGTTTACTTGGGGAGTGTTTAAGAATTATTTTCTGGATAAATACTACCATAAGAACCTACAGAATGCCAAGGATATAGAGTTCCTAAGACCTAAGTAGGTGGCATATTAGAAGGCCACTTTATAGCTAAGTTTGATGAGCAAGTTATCCTTGTCAAATAGGCTTTGTTTACCCCCATTGAAGCCAGAATTGGGTTATACATGCAAGTCCTTTGATTAAAACTCTTTTCACTCATTGATTTGAGTCGAAATAGAGCATTAGTCAAGAGATGGTTCCTTTAGTAGTTAAAGTTGAACCATAACACGATTATCCTAACTAAGGGTATGAATTAAACCCCTTGATCTTGCAAAGTAGTGAGCAAAGCTCTTTGTTAAGGATGGAGTTGTGACACAAGGTAGCGAGGAAAGCACCTTATAAGGGTAAAGATGTAAGTAAAACACTTTACCAGATGTGTAGAAGAAGTAGCCCCCCAATCCCTCCACATCAAGCAAGTAAGTAAGACCAAATAAATCTTGCCAAGTATGGTAGAGGAGTGAGGTAAACACTCTATCGAGGACAAAGTAGTGAATTAAGCTCTTTGTCAAGAAACGTGAGGAGTGAAAAAAGCACTTGTGTAAGAGATAGTAAGAGTGAGTTAAACTCCTTACCAAGGGTCTCACGTAAGAGTGAGTTAAGCTCTCTACCAAGGATAGTAAAGCGAGAAAAGCTTACTATCAAGGGTAATGGAATGAGTTAAGTTCTATGTCATGCTAAGGAGTGAGATAAGCCCTTATGCAAGTGTAGTAAAGTGGGGCCAACTTACTAAAAAGAACACTAGGATGAGTTAAATCCTAAGTTAGGCAATAAGGTGAGTTAAGTAGTTTGCCAAGTATAGTTGATCTAAGATTTAGTTGTTTTAGAATCAGAAATAAAAAGAGACTATCTCTAAAATTGTTTCTAGGATTATGGAAGAACATGGTCAATATGTTAGAGTAGTGTTGGAAACTTTTAGAGAAAAGTTTTCGTGTACTAAGTTAGCTAAGAGTCAATTTTGGTTACAAATGGTACAATTTAAGGGTTATGTAGTTTCTCAAGGAGGAATTGCAGAGAACCATAGCAAAGTTTGAGCAATGGCACAATGGCAAAGACTAACCAGTGTGACCAAGGTTAGAAAGTTTATCAGTAGATTTTCTCGGTTAATGTTACCCTGACTAGGTTAGCTAGAAGAGGTAGTAGCTTTAGTGGACTCTAAATCGTGAGTACAGTTTCCAAGAATTGAAAAAGATAGGTTAATCATTACGTCAGAGTTAGTAAACATGAATTTCCATAAGAACTTTGAGTCAGTTAGTGATACTTCGAATGGTGGGACTAGGGTGTGTTTTAATGCAACAGAGGTAAGTAGATGCCTATGCATTGAGGTAGTTAAAGTTGCATTAGGAGAATTACCCTATATATGTTTTGGAATCAGCTATCGTGGGGTATACTTTACAAATTGGAGACATTACTCATAAGGAGTCTAGTTTAAGGTGTTTAGCAATCATAATAGTTTAAGATGTTTGTTGATCTGAAGAAGCTAATCATGAGGCAGAATATATTCATAGAATTTTTCAAAGCTTATAACCTTGAGTTGTAATATCTTTCAGGTAAGGCTAAAGTAGTGGTTGATGCACTAAGTAGGAAATTCCTACAGGTGTTCTAAATGATAGTCCAAGAGAGTGAATTTCTTGAAAGTTTTAGGAATTTGAGTCTCGCGATAACTATGATGCCATGTAGTCTCTCAGTGAGCAAGATAGACATAGCAAAATACTTAAGGACTCAGATTTTTAGAAGTTCAAATAGAGGATGAAACTCTAAGGGACATTAGTGAGCAGATCTTCTTAGAAACCCAACAAGATTTTAGTATGACAATAGATAGAATGACAAGGTTTAGAGACAAACTTTGTATTCTAACAGAGTTGGGAATCAAAGAAGGGATTCTATGAGGAGTTCTCAAGAGTAAGTATACCACCTATCTAGGGGCTACTAATATGTTTCAAGAGTTAGGAAAGATATCTTGGTGGTCTAGTATAATAGAGGACATAGAAGAATATGTTGTGTTTTAGGTAATGGTGGAAAGATTGAGTAATCTGCTCACTTTTTACCAAGTAGAGTTAGCTACCCACTAGATTAAGTAGTCTAACTACTCCTGAAAGAGATAGATAGATTGCAGGAAGTCTTATGAATGTAGTATTTGATAGAGATCCTAGATTCACACTCAGTTTTAGGGAAGCCTTGCAAAAGAAGTTCAGAGCTAAGTTAATTTAGTACAGCTTATCATTCATTGGCAGAGGAATCCAAGAGCTTCGAGGTAAGCAAACTTCCTCTGGTGAGAGTATGGTGGGGAGAAGCTAGTATTGAAAGGACTACTTGGGAGTTAGGATCCCATGTAGAGTAAGTAGACTCAGAGTTGTTTATAAGAGACGAGCAATTTTGAGGAAAAGAAATTTAAAAAAGAGGGGAGAATGTTACATCCCGAAAACATGTTAGGCGTGTATGTGGTCTCAAAGGTACTGTTATACTTGCATAATATGTCAGTTAAGTTTTGTGACAAACTGAGTTCGTTTAGACACTTAGTTGCAACCTAGAAGTTGAAAAGTAGCTTAAAATAACTCATATAGTAGCATAAATTACTAATTTGAGAGAAATAAACATAGAGACTTTGTTTCTAAGTCACAAATAAGTGAAATAAGGTGTAGCTGAAGTTTCAAGACAATCAGAGTTAGGTTAGTATTTTTAGACATAATGATGTGCGTTTTAATGCCAGATTGACTAGCAGTACATATGGAAAATGATGAAAATGGTGAAACAATAATTTAGATGAATCTCATGATTTATTCTAAAGTTGTTGGAAGTCAGGAAACTTGATTTATCACAACTCAAATGTCTTTAGCAGATATAAAGTTCCAGCTTTAGGTTCATGTGGCAAAGTTGGGCTTTTCGTCTTTCATTTCTCTTCATTCACGGCTATAGGCAACCCAAAATAGAAATAGAAAATGTGAGAAAGGAGAGGAAGAAGAGAAGGAAAGCAGAGGGGGAGAAAGGGGGAAAAGTAAGAGGATCAATGGAAGATCAAAATCAAAGCTTAAAGTTTGAAGGTTATCATCCATACAAGAAGTAGAGGTTCTCTAACCTTTAATTCTCATCATTTCTTCATCTTTTCCACTGAGGAAAGTTAGGTCTCCTAGATGGAGAAATTAGGTTTAAGATGTGGATAAATGACCCTAGTATATTTTGATTAATGACTAAACTTAACATGATTATTACTCTAATTCATTAACTACTTGCTAAGCTTGACTTTTTCAATGAAATTTAATGGAGCAAGAAAAATAGATGCAAAGGATCATGGAGCATAGCATTTGAATGCAAGGATCATGAATGAAAACTTGAAAAAGGAGCATCATGAAGAAGGAATTCAAGGAAGATCATTAGGAACCTTTTTGTAAAGAAAAGACTTAGTATAACTCTTTCATTAGGCTCTCTAAAATAAGTAAAAATGGTTTTCAAAAGTAAAAACAGACTAAGAATGAAAAAAGGTTAATTAATAAGTCTATACATCTATGTGTACATCGATGTACTTTCATTTAATTAACTAACTTTTAATGAAAACCTCAGTGTATATCTATGTATAAGTGTTATACATCTATGTATACATCGATTGATTATGGACTTCCTTGATTAGTATGCACCTTTGCATCTGTACATCGATTGGTACATCGATGCATAAGCCAAAACAGAAGCAAGGACTTTTTGAAATAGCCATACAATCGATTAGGTAATCGATGTATGAACTTCTGGGCTAAAAATGCAAGTGTTTCTCAAGAATAACATCGATGTACTCATGTGTGTATCACTCATGATCAAGAACATCCAAGAACACAATCGATTAGGTAATCGATGTACACACGTTGTAAGAGTGAAATTTTGTTTAATACATTTATGTACTAATCGATTGACTGATAACAGAATTTTTCAGATAAGTTTGTTTTGATCTTAACTGACCTGTAAAGTGCGTCCAACGGATCTATTTTGAAATATACCTATATAAGGACATTGGCAAACACTTTCTTAATAACAATTCATTCAAAAACTTGAGATCAAACACACAAATACTGAGAGAGCTTTTCATTGAAAGAAACTGAGCACTTTTCTGTAGAACTTCAAATTGTAATATCTAATTTCGTAGAATCTGATTCAATCTTTTATATTGTAAAAGAGAGATAAGAGAGAAGGTTCTCTCGCTAATTAAATCAAGAGTAGAAGGGACTCTTGGTAGTATATAAGAGTAGAAGGAACTTTTGTGGGAATTGCAAGATTGCTTTGACTAGAAAAAGCTATCATTTGGGTAGAAGGAACCTAGAAGTAAAGCTTGTGTAAAGAATCTTGTAAATTGATTTTTAATAGTGGATGAAACTCACAGTGATGTGGGGACTGGATGTAGGTTACCAGAGGAGGTAATTGAACTAGGATAAAACTCGGTTTATAATTTTATTTATCCCTTAACTCATTACTTGCTTTATTGTTGAATGTATGAATTAAGCAATATGTTAGGGATGCTTGCATGATTTGATTAGTTTTTGATCTTGTTCACATCTGAAATCGACCTTATTGTTAATATTCCATTATAAGTTTCTAGTCTTGATAGAAACACATCTTGCAAAAACACATTTTGGTTTGTTGGTTGACAAAATCTTTTTCATAGTTAAAGAAAAGAATCAATTTTTGCAAAAAAAGGGGGAAAAACTTTGAAAAGTTATCATACTCAATTCAACTCCCCCTTCTTGAGTATTAAGAAGCCACAACCAACAAGTGGTATCAAAGTTTTCACTCTTGTGTAAAGCTTAATAGCTTAAGAGGATGACTTCAAATAACATCTTGGGAGAAGGGGCTTCCTTGGCAAGACCCCCTACTTTCAATGGCACTACCTATATGTATTGGAAAGAAAGGTTGTTAATATTCCTTGAGGCAAGTGGCATTGATGTATTAGATGCTGCTGAGAATGGTCCATACATTCCTCACACTCTTGATTCAAATGGCACCAAGAAAGAAAAACTTAGAAGTGAATGGGATGATGAGGACAAAACTAGAGTATGTTATAATGCTAAAGCTAAGAATATTATAACTGCTGCCTTGAGTTATGATGAATTTTTCAGGGTTTCAAATTGTAAGACAACCAAGCAAATGTGGGATACACTGCAAATTACTCATGAAGGAATCAGTGATGTAAAGAGAGCAAGAATGAACTCACTCATGCACGAGTATGAACTCTTTCACATGAAGAATGGTGAAGACATCAATGATATGCAAAGGAGGTTCACTCACATAGTGAATCAGCTGAATGGACTTGGAAAGAGCATTTCAGATGAATAACAAATTAACAAGATTATAAGATGTTTGACAAGAGAATGACAACCAAAGATTACTGCTATAGCTGAATCAAAGGACTTAGCAACTATGAATATTGCTACACTATTTGGAAAACTTAAAGAGCACGAGATAGAGTTGCATAGATTGAATGACCATGAAAAGAAGGAGAAAAAGAAAAGAGGCTTATCACTTAAAGCACATGTCTCCAAAGAAAGTCTTGACAGTGATGAAGATGAAGAAGTTGAAGAAGATAGTGAATCTAAAGAGGATATGTGACTGCTAGTTATAAAGTTCAAGAGATTCCTCAAAAAGAAGAAAACCTTCAATAAAAGGCCCTCAAACTTCTTTTCCAAGAAGAACACTTCGAAAGTTGAAAGTTCAACATCAAATGTGAAGTGCTATAAATGTGGCAAACCTAGACATTACAAGAATGAGTGTTCTAAACTTCAAAAGAAGGACAAGCATGACAATCATGAGTCCAAGGACAAGAAGAATAGAAAGCCAAGAAGAGTATACATAGCTTGGGAGGAGAATGATATGGATTCCTCTGAAGATTCTGAAGAAGAAGAGGCCAATCTTTGTCTCATGACTAACCATCAAAGTGACAATGAAGATGAGGTGTGTTTGAGAGCCAAAAGTTCAAATTGGTATCTTGATAGTGGTTGCTCCAAACATATGACTAGAGATATCAGAAGGTTCTCATCCTTCACTCCCAAACAAGGTGGAAGTGTCACCTATGGTGATAACAACAAAGGAAGGATCTTAGGAGTTGGAATAATTAGAAGAAGCACGACTACCAAGATAAAATGTGTACTATATGTGGAAGGGCTCAAGCATAATCTACTAAGCATTAGCCAACTATGTGATAAAGGTTATAAGGTATTCTTTAACTCTAGTAGTTGCATTATAGAAAACAAGCATGATAGTAATGCAAAGCTGATAGGTAATCGATTGAATAACATATACATGATAGATTTAGAGAGTATTTCTACTAGTGATGTATGTTGTTTGATATCTAAGGAAAAAAAGAATTGGTTATGGCATAGAAGAATAGGACATATTCATATGGATCATCTAAACAAACTCATTTCTAAAGAATTGGTAATTGGACTTCCTAAAACCAAGTTCTCAAAAGATGGTTTATGTGATGCATGTCAAAAGGGCAAGCAAACTAAAGTATCTTTTAAGGCTAAGAATATAGTTTCAACTGAAAGACCTTTACAACTACTGCACATGGACTTATTTGGACCCTCTAGGAATAAAAGTTTTGGAAGAAATTTGTATGCATTAGTTATAGTTGATGATTTCTCTAGATTTACATGGACCTTCTTCTTAGCAAATAAGAATGAAGCTTTTATAGCCTTTAAGAAAATGACTAAGTTAGTATAAAATGAAAAAGACATGAAAATAACTTCTATAAGGAGTGATCATGGTGGAGAATTTCAAAATGAAGAATTTGATAATTTCTGTGAAGAGTTGGGAATTCAACATAATTTCTTTGCTCCAAGAACTCCACAACAAAATGGAGTTATAGAAAGGAAAAATAGATCTTTAGAAGAAATAGCAATAACTATGTTGAATGACTCAAACATGCCAAAATATTTTTGGACAGATGCTGTAAACACAGCTTGCTATTTAATGAATAGAGTCTTGATTAGACCAATTTTGAAAAAAAACTCTATATGAACTCTATAAAGGTAGAAAACCAAATGTTTCACATTTCCATATCTTTGGTTGTAAATGTTTTGTACTAAATAATGGAAAGGACAATCTAGGAAAGTTTGATCCTAAAGCTGATGAAGGAATCTTTCTAAGCTATTCATCATCTAGTAAAACTTTTAGAATCTTCAATAAAAGAACACAAACAATTGAAGAATTTGTACATGTTACATTTGATGAAACTAACCCCAAAAGGTTGGAAAAGGAATTTGTTAATGATATTGCAGAAACTTTAGAAGAGATTCAACTTGAGGAAAAGTAGGACAATGCTAAAGTGGATGAAGTAGTGGAAATTCCAGGAGAGGCTCAACATGAAGATCTACCTAAAGAATGGAAAACTGCAAGGAATCACCCTCTGGACAACATAATTGGTGAAATATCCAAAGGGGTAACCACTAGACATTCCTTAAGCAATGCATGCAATAATATGGCTTTTGTATCACAAGTTGAACCTAAAACTATAGATGAAGCAATTATTGATGAAAACTAGACTATGGCAATGCAAGAAGAACTTAATTAGTTTGAAAGAAATAAAGTTTGGAAACTTGTTCCAAAACCCAAGGATAAACAAATAATTAGTACAAAATGGGTGTTTAGGAATAAGCTTGATGAAAATGGTATCATAGTAAGGAATAAAACTAGATTAGTAGCAAAAGGCTATAATCAAGAAGAAGGAATTGACTATGATGAGACATATGCACCTGTGACTAGATTAGAAGCCATTAGCATATTATTAGCATATACATGTATCATAGATTTTAAATTGTATCAAATGGATGTTAAATGGATATATACAAGAAGAAGTGTATGTTAGTCAACCCCTTGGATTTGAAATAAATGAATTTCCTAATCATGTGTATAAACTCACTAAAGCCTTGTATGGACTTAAATAAGCTCCAAGAGCTCGGTATGAAAGGCCAAGTAATTTCTTACTTCAAAAAGGATTTATAAGAGGAAAAGTTAATACAATACTATTCACTAAAAGAAAAGTATAAAACATACTACTTGTTCAAATTTATGTTGATGATATTATATTTGGTGCTACTAATGAATCTTTGTGTACGGAGTTTGCCAAACTAATGCAAAACGAGTTTAAAATGTGTATGATGGGAGAGCTTACATTCTTCCTTGGACTACAAATCAAACAATGCGATGATGGGACTTTCATAAGCCAAACTAAATGCTGTAAAGAACTATTGAAGAAGTTTGGAATGGAGAATGCAAAGGAAATGACTACTCCAATGAGTCCATCATGTTACTTGGACAAAGATGAGAAAGGTAAATCAGTAGATGTTTCCAAGTACAGAGGTATGATTGGTTCCTTACTCTATCTAACTGTAAGTAGACCTAATATAATGTTCAGTGTTTATATGTGTGCTAGATATCAATCTAATCCTAAGGAATCACACTTAACTACTTTAAAAAAAATCATGAAATACTTATTAGGAACTAAAGAAATGGGATTATGGTACGCTAAAGGATCAACATGTAACTTAGCAGGATATTCTGATTCTGACTTTGCTGGATGCAAGTTAGATAGGAAAAGTACTAGTGGAACTTGCCACCTTCTAGGAAACTCATTAGTTTCTTGGTTTAGTAAGAAACAAATAAGTGTGGCTTTATCAACTACTGAAGCAGAATATGTTACAACAGGAAGTTGTTGAGCACAAATTCTTTAGATGAAACAACAACTTATTGACTATGGTGTTTTCTTAGAGAAAGTACCAATCAGATGTGATAATACTGTTGGTGTATGCCCTAGTGGCCAATACATTTTGTTTGTATTTACATACATTGTATTATGCTATTTTTGATATATGAGGCATTTCATTTATTGTGTTCTTTTTTGGTAGACATAATAAAGTCCTTAGAATAGTAAGTTTGATGCCATAGGACATCAAGTGGATGACTTGATCCTATTGGATAAAACACTATTCTTAAATGTCCCTAGTCAAGTATTATTGTTAATTAGGACAACAATAATGCATTGAGACTAGTATGTGCGTAAACTGATGACCACATCTCATGGGTCATGGATATGAGATATCAAGTCTACACATGGATACATATTAGAGTAATGATGTATTGGACAGACCCGCCATGAGAACGCTACGTGGATCGTTACGTGAGTGTCATAAGCGATTCTCATAGTGATAATGGTGTATGTGGTCCTTTGACCTGAAATTACTACGATTCCTACATGAGGAGTTGTGTGTTTTAATGCCATCAAACGTCATCTGTAACAAGCTGATTATAAAGTTGGTCATTAGACATACTGCGATACATGTGGAGGGATATGAGTGACCTAGATGGGATTTGTCCCTCCTACATAACAAGAGTGATATCTTCGGGCCCCCTGATTGAGTGAGACTACGAAATGCATGGCTATGCTCTATGAGTCAATATGAGATATTGATCACATTTGTTATTGCTATGTCTACTCGAGAATCAGGAAACTGAAGATTGAACTAAACAAGGGTGACACGTTCCATGCCTTGTGTTCAATCTAGATATCTGGACAAAGGGACTAAACTACACGGAAACATTGGTCACGGATAGGTTATGTCAAATCATTGACATTCTCATTACTTGGGTAGCAGTGATGTGTTGCTAGATACCGCTCATTGTTTATAATATTAAAATGAGATTTTAATATTACTACCAACGTTATGAGAACTTGCAGGGTCGCACACTTAGAGCAGACTAAATTGGAGCAATAAGGATCTAAGTTGGACTTGGATTCAATTGTAGGCCTAACTCATGACAGATGGGTTTAAGGTTACACAACTTACCTTACTACTGCTCACACTCACTTAAGGCAACCACTATTATAAATAGTACTACTAAGGGGGCTGCTACGCACGTTACATCACAACCCTAGCCGCACCTAAGAAAGTGAGTGAGAGACAGTGAAAGGTTCTTCTCTTCTATTCGTAGTTAGCACTGTGAAACAGAGGCGTGACTCCCTTTTGTAAGTCTGTTCGTGTGGATACCGTAGAAACATCGTCGCTATTACGGTGTTGGTGATTCACCTGTGTTTATCACGCTTTAAGAGGTAAACTTTTAAAACTCGGATTATGGACTTTTCGCATGGATCCTGTGAGGGAATTCTATTATTTCGCTGCGAGATATTTTGATCCGCAATTCCCAACAAATACTAGTGCTATAAATCTCACTAAGAATCCTATAATGCATTCAAGAACTAAACACATCGAGATAAGACATCATTTTATAAGGGATCACATTCAAAGTGGAGATATAATCATTGAATATGTTAATACATCTAAGCAATTAGCTGATATTTTCACTAAACCATTGGCTAAAGAAAGCTTTTTCTATATCAGAACAGAATTAGGAATAATTGATCCTACCTATGCTTGATGTTTTGAATGTTGAATGCATGATAATTTGATGTTTGATGTCTGCATATCGATTAAACAATCGATTTGTCTAGACAAAATCCCTAATCTAAAAGCTGGTACATAGATTAGGTAATCTATATATAAACTTAGAAATCCATTTTAAGTGCCCTTACATCGATTATATAATCAATTAATACAAGCAATATAGACTTAAAATGATTAGAACATCAATGTTGTACATCGATTGACTTCAAAAATAAGAAAACATGACTCTCTGGAAGTCATTATACATCGATTGGATAATCGATTATTTTGATCAAATAGGTATAGGATATCGTGTGCATCAATTGTAACATCGATTGAGTGATAATTCCAAAATTTAGGACTCATTGACTTACCCTATACATCGATTTGTACATCGATTGGGTGTATGTTACAATTGTTGGACTCTCTGACATTGCTTATACATCGATTCACACATCGATTAAGTTCAAGTTTTCAGAACTTGGTACTCTCTGACTTAGTTTATACATCGATTAATACATCGATGTACCTGGTTTAAAATTCAAATCTTGATGCTAAGTACATCGATTAGCACGTGTGTACAGGAGGAAAAACCCTTTAATACATCGATTGGGTAATCGATTGACTGATCTAGGTTTATAAATTTCGACCCTTCCCTCCAAATCTCTCACTTTTCAAATCCAAATTTCAAAGACCCAAACCCTAGCAGAGCTCGAAATCATCTCCAATGGCTTGTGTGAAGCAACCTAGACCCTCTACACCTGTTCCCTCTAACTCCACATCTTCCTCCTTAACTCAATCTTCCACACCTCAACATGTTTCACTTATAGCAACCCCTGCACGCCCTAAAAGAAAAGAAACTGAGAAAACCTGGGCTTCTCAAAGGATTGATAAGCTTCCAATCAAAAGCTTGAAGAAGACACAAGACAAGGGCAAGAAGGCAGTTGAATCTTCAAAACTAGCACTCAAGAAACAAGAAAAGAAGAACAAAGTGGTGAAGGAAACACCCAAAAAGAAGACTATTCAAAAGAAGAGAAAAAAGATAGAGGAAGAAGATGATGATGATGAAGGAGTCACTGAGATTGAACCTCTTAAGAGGTATTTTTCTTATGAGGAGTACATCATGCTTTATAATAATGATTTTAAACATAGTGATATTCACGAGGCTAGGACTGTAGATTTTAAGTATTTTCAGGCCAAAAAGTTTATTTTTCACAAGATTTTAGAGGAGTATAAACTGAGTGAATTTATGCAAATTAAGAGTGATAGTCACCCTACATTAATCAAAGCGTTTTACTATACATTTGAGATGGACAATGAGGGATTTTCTGCTGAGGTGAAGAACACAAGAATTGAGATGACTTTTGATGAGTTTGCTTAATTTACTGGACTAGATTACAAAGGAAGTAATCTTGCTGGTACTGGACCTGACAGTGTATGGATCATGAACTTTGACAAGGAAGAAGCAAGGAAGGTGCTTCTAGTTGAAAATGCACTAGAAGGAAGACTAATCAACATCAGCTCTATGCACATTCAGCATAGGCTCCTGCAATATGTGCTGAGCAATATGCTTTTACCAAGATCTAGAAATCATGTTGTGTTGCAGAATAATGATATTCTGATGCTCTGGGCTATGATACAGAAGAAGCAGATGAGTTGGAGCTTCATAATTTCCAGGCACATGTTGGATTGCAAAATCAGTGGTACCCTATCTTGGATTAGTGGTGAGTTTGTTGGAGCATTTTGGAGTCTTTTCTGGATAATGAAGAGAAGTTTCACACAAGAGAGGTCACTCACAAGTTTGGTGAAGGGACCATTAGCAAGATGAAGCTTGCTAAAGTAAATGGAGAGTGGGTTAGGATAGCTGGTGAAGAGCCAAGAGCTGCTGTGGACAACTCAGAGCTGAATAACAAGATAGACAAGCTGCTCCAAATGTTTCAGAACTTTGAGGCTAGGCAAATCAAACATCATCTAGTGTTGAAATAGTCTATTAATTATCTGAGTATCAAACTTAACACATTGGAAGGCCAAATGGCCACTTTGCATCAAAATCTAAGCATTTCCATCACTACACCTCCAGAAGTTCATCCCACTTCTGAAGATGTTGTGAACAAGACTAGAGAAGCTGCTGCTGTTGCACCTGAAGATGAAGGCAATCCTGAAGAACAAGCAGCCCAAGCTTCACCGCACACTGAAGAACCAAGGACCAATGAAGATGTTTAGATCTTAGCGTGTCTTAAGTGTGTCTATAATGATGTTAGCATTCTATTTTTGATGTTTGTTCTACTATTTTCAATTTCAATTTTTCTTTGAACAATGATGAATATAAATGACTGTAAAACTTGTTTTGATTATGCTGATATGAATGAATGAATCTTTGATATCAATGAATGGTTGAATTCTAGTATGTGCCTTGTTTTACATGCTTTTATACTTTGAATCTCCCACACATGTTCTTTTTTATAATGACAAAGGGGGAGAACGGGTACCATACTAAATAAAACAACTTGAACTAATGATCTAACATAATGATGCAATGATCCTATATATGTTCAAATGATAAGAATTGTCAATTAGACAGGGGGAGTAAATGGTAAACAATTGTTGCATTTTATTACTTTGATATTTCTAATTACTTCATAAGATATATTGAATATTAAACATGTTATGTATTGTAAGTTTGTCATCAATCAAAAAGGGGGGAGTTTATGGATCAATGACCCTAGTATGTTTTGATTAATGACTAAACTTAACATGATTTTTACTCTGATTCACTAACTACTTGCCAAGCTTGACTTTTTCAATGAGATTTAATGGAGCAAGAAAAGTGGATGCAAAGGATCATGGAGCAAAGCATTTCAATGCAAGGATCATGAAGCAAAACTTAAAGAAGGAGCATCATGAAAAAGGAATTCAAGGAAGATCATTAGAAACCTTTTTGTAAAGAAAAGACTTAGTATAACTCTTTGATTACGCTCTCTAAAATAAGTAAAAAAGGTTTTCAAAAGTAAAAATGGACTAAGAATGAAAAAGGTTAATTAATGAGTCTGTACATCTATGTGTACATCAATGTACTTTCATTTAATTAACTAACTTTTAATGAAAACCTCGGTGTACATCTATGTATAAGTGTTATACATCTATATATACATCAATTGATTCTGGACTTCCTTGATTAGTATGCACCTTTGCATCTGTACATCGATTGGTACATCGATGCATAAGCCAAAACAGAGGCAAGGACTTTTTGAAATAGCCATACAATCGATTAGGTAATCGATGTATGAACTTCTGGGCTAAAAATACAAGTGTTTCTCAAGAATAACATCGATGTACTCATGTGTGTATCACTCATGATCAAGAACATCCAAGAACACAATCGATTAGGTAATCGATGTACACACGTTGTAAGAGTGAAATTTTGTTTAATACATTTGTGTACTAATCGATTGACTGATAACAGAATTTTTCAGATAAGTTTGTTTTAATCTTAACTGACCTGTAAAGTGCATCCAACGGATCTATTTTGAAATATACCTATATAAGGACATTGGCAAACACTTTCTTAATAACAATTCATTCAAAAACTTGAGATCAAACACACAAATACTGAGAGAGCTTTTCATTGAAAGAAACTGAGTATTTTTCTGTAGAACTTCAAATTATAATATCTGATTTCTTAGAATCTGATTCAATCTTTTCATATTATAAAAGAGAGATAAGAGAGAAGGTTCTCTCGCTAATTAAATCAAGAGTAGAAGGAACTCTTGGTGTTGTGCAAGAGTAGAAGGAACTCTTGTGGGAATTGCAAGATTGCTTTGACTGGAAAAAGTTATCATTTGGGTAGAAGGAACCTAGAAGTGAAGCTTGTGTAAAGAATCTTGTAAATTGATTTTTAATAGTGGATGAAACTCAAAGTGATGTGAGGACTGGATGTAGGTTACTAGATGAGGTAGCTGAACTAGGATAAAACTCAGTTTATAATTTTCTTTATCCCTTAACTCATTATTTACTTTATTGTTGAATGTATGAATTAAGCAATATGTTAGGGATGCTTGTATGATTTGATTAGTTTTTTATCTTGTTCATATCTGAAATCAATCTTATTGTTAATATTTCTTTATAAGTTTCAAGTCTTGATAGAAACACATCTTGTAAAAACACATTTTGGTTTGTTGATTAACAAAATCTTTTTCATAGTTAAAAAAAAGAATCAGTTTTTGTAAAAAAAAAGGAAAAACTTCAAAAAGTTATCATACTCAATTCAACCCCCTTCTTGAGTATTAAGAAGCCACAACTAACATAAGATGCAAGAATCCACTTTCTTTGTTAGTTCTTGCTTCTTTGTATGAAACTGAGTTAGTTTCACTCCATTGGATGCAAATTGATTGATTTTGTCTTTAGACAGACTTGGTTGGTTCCATAAGTTTGAACATAGAACCTAAGTTATGATTTTGAGCATTAATATAAGTTTAAGTGAAGTGATGAGTTGAATTTCGTGTTTAATGATTCTAACATGATTAGAGACCACGATTAGGGTTGGAAAACACTTAGAATCCAAGATTAGAAGGTTAAAAATAGATTTGGGATCAATGGAATAGTGGCTCATTTTCTACAGAATTTTATGCAGAATGGTCACACCTAGGCATAGAATTTCCACGCCTAGGCGTGGACTGATCAGTTTTCAGTCCTGACGAGACAGAGAGTGCCACGCCTAGGTGTGGTAAAACCAAGCCTAGGCGTGAGACAAGCCATCATTTTGATAGCTTATAGTGTTTGTTGCATAACTTGAGCTGTAAATATCGGAATGACCTGATTCCAGTGGCACTTTGAAACTAACATGTAAGGCTATTAGACTGTAAAATTTCATAATTCTAAGAGTTAGGATGTACGTTTCGTGCATTCATGAGAATCAGCCTTTTTAGGTGATAACCAGGAAATGTCAAGATACGAATCATGTTGAAATGAAGTTTTCTACTTGTTGGGATCCTTTATACATCCTTTTTGGAGTGTGTTAGGATGCTAATAGGGATATTTCAAAGAGGAAAAAACCCTTTAGTATAGATGAGAAAGTTTAGACCTTTTGTGCATCAAAGAGTTAAGGATTGGCATAGGTAGGTATCTAACACTCTAGGCACTTAGTGCTACACTAGATATCACACAACAAGTGATGAGGTGGTGTAATAGATACAAATGTACTAGAAAGAATTAGTAGTATTTACTCTAGTTAATTAGTAAAGGTTGAAGCCTTGGGATATCCTATAGTAGTGGATTACCTTGAAAGGGAACTTAGAATTTTAAGCAACAAAATGTTGCAAGTACTAACCACCCTTGCATTAGTTTCACTCGAGTGGAGTCAAGTTTATGTGTTTAGTTCCTAATCGGGGATGGTTATGTACTAATTTCTTTAGTTAAGTGAGATCTCATGCATTATTAAATACACAATAGAATGAATGGTGACTTGAAAGCTTGTCATATTCATTGAGTTCAGCATAAACATGCTTGGCTCTTCTAGTAGTATAGTTGAGTTGGAGATGTATGTATGAAGAGAGTTACTTTCTTGCATACTAAGTTAAGTTTGAAAGATAAGGTCGTTAGGTATTCCAAGAATTAGGGGTTACCTAAAACATGTATTTGGAGCCTTGACCACTCTAGTGTGACACAGGTCACTATAAATAGTGTAATAGCAAGGAGAGCTAGATACAAATGAGAGAAGTATAGTTTACTTATCTGGATGCACGAATTACTCACTTGTTGTAAAGTTGAGTTAAGTGTGCAATGATTAGAGAGGTGCTCCTTTGACTCTATAAGTTGAGTCAAAATGGCGCATTAGTTAAGATAGACTCTTTCACAAGGATGAGTTGAGTCTATGAGCAAGTTTACAGTTAGTAAGGATGACAGTTTTCCTCTGTCCCAGGTAGGACCAGAATGTGATAAGTTCACTCCTTACCTTGGCAAGTGTTCGTGGAACCAAAGTTTCATAGAATGAACAAGTAGATGTAGGGTTAAATCGTTAGCTTTGTAGTTATAGTTCAGTTGTATGGGCAATTATCTGTTACTGTTAACATGTACGATTGTTTGGGCAATTGCCTATATTAACGGTATATAGGCTATCGATTTGGCTATACTACTTGGTATTATGCAATTATCAGTTATAGTGGAGGGAACTCTTATGATAGTTATTATAGATAATATTATACGGTTGTATGGGCGATTGTATAATGTTGAGTTTAGTTTAATTATGTAAGCAGTTTACATAGTTTAATGCCATGAACAATATGAATATTACTGAGACTTATTATGTTCTCACCCATTTCTATGTTTCTATGGTAAAAGCAAGTGCATCCTTTAAAAGGGTAAAGAGATAAAGAAACAGAAGAACTAGTGTAGATTAGTGATCAATCAATTTTGAGCCATTCATTATTGCTTTATATTTGGCCTAATTGATGCTAATTGTGTCCAATATGATGTTTGTAGATGAGTTTTAGATGATTGGTCTTCATTGAGCTTAATTGTAAAAACTTCATTAATTTTCGGATTTTAGCTCATTTTGACCTTTCTGTCTTGTATAGGCCATAACTTGGGCTACAAATATCGTATTTGGATGATCTTGGAGTCCCCTGAAAGCTGAGATGAAGATCTACAATTTGGTGTCTAATGCAATTTTTCTAATTCAGCCGGATTCAAGGCGAAATTGGGCCTCAAAGTTAGGATGCTGTTGCTGTCATAAAGCTTGGACCTTCCCTCACTATTTTGGGCCTATCTCTCTCAATTTAAGCCCAAATAAGGCAAATGATATGTCTCTGGAAAGCTTATTCAAAGGGCTACAGTTTGGGCTAGGGGTAGATTAGGAATTTGAGAATACTTTTCAGTTACAAATAGGTTAAAGCAGAATGCGAAAAACACTTTTTGGATTGTTTTTCTGTTTTACCTTTTCAGATTGAAGAAACAGTTATTATCTTTTCATCTTATCTATTTTCGTTTTTCACTTTTCTCTACATTTTTGTAATGGCCATGGAAGGCTAAAGCTCCAATCAATCCAAGGAATTTAATGATTATGGTTAGAGTTTTGAGTTCTCTTGTTTAAATTGTAAATTCTGTTATGTTCTTCCCTCTTCTCCTTCTTCAATTGATTTCTGATTATGATTTCGAAATTGGAGTTAGAATTAGGGTTGATTAATCTGAATCTAATGGAGAATAGACCATCGATTGATAATCTATGTTAATCCATTTGTTCCTAAATCAATCTTAATCAAGAATTGCGATTGTGATTCTGTTTTAGTTGATGAAATTCTAGGTGATTATCTAGTTGAATTCGAATTAACAGAGGTGTAAACAACAGAATTCCAGTCTCTTTGAACAATGATTAATTCTGCCACTTGAATTGAAGACCTTGGATTGGTGTCTCCTTAATTGAATTTTCTTTTAACCTTGACTTGATTTGACTTCGTTTTCTGCTACTGTTAATGAACAAAACCCCCTTACTTTTTGATAACTTCTAACATGCTTGAGAAATTCGAATTGGTCCTTGGGAGATGACCTAGGTTATGCACTATGCTATATTCCATTGTAAATCCTAGTCTATTTTGAGGCGAGTACGACTTCGCCGATCAAACATTTGGCGCCGTTGCCGGGGATCTATTTTCGGTTTCTTAAGTTTATTAGGAGTTGCTAATTGTTGCTAATTTCTCTGCATTCGTGATCAACTTTGCAGGAAGTCCTTAAGTGCATTTTGCTATTTTTTTCTACTGATTTTGCTACTCTACTGATTCTGCTGCATTCTGCCTACTGCATTCTGCTTCATTCTGCTGCATTGCGTTGTGTGCATACCTGCTGCATTGCAACCGTCACTGTTCCATTGGTCTTGTTTCTTTTGCTGCATAATTCTTACCTACTGCATAATTCTGCTCTATTGCATAATTCTGTTCTTCTGCAGAATTCTGCAGAATTTTGCTCTTCTGCAGAATTTTGTTGCTCCATTGTGTTTTTCTACTGCAACACACCATTGTTCAATCCTGGTATAAATCTGTTGCATTGCATTTTGCAGTTCATTAGATTTTCGTGTTACTGTTCCATTGGATTGTTTACTATTCCATTAGATTTTTGCTGCATTTCATGACTCCTGTGAATATGCATTGTTTCACTCAACACAATTGATACTTCTGTTGCACAAATAACACATTTATCTGCTGCAGAATCTCTTGCATGATCTGCTGAGCTGCATAGCCTAATTTGTGCATAACCTTGCTGCGGTTACTGTTCCATTGGTCTCCTTGCACCATATTTGGTTTTTGCATGTCATTTTACTGCATTTGATCATCCATATACTTCATTATTGATATTTGAAAGTTCTCATCTGCATTCTTGAGTTTCACCTCCACTTTCACTTTTGAGTTTCACTTTGTTCCCATTTTTCTGAATCCAAAAAGGCACTAGTAGACAGGAATTGTATTGCGATGGAGTCTTGACCTGAGACTTGGTCCCCAAAGGTAAACCATCATTCTAAGCAAACAGGTCCTAAAAGGATCATTCCTGCAAAATTTGGCCAAAATCCATCGTTTGGTAGGGTTTTTGAGCAAATTTAGGTGAGATAATGGCATTTTTATAATTTTTGAGTGAGCAAACATGCTCAGAATGAGCTGAAAATTGGTGGGTTGAAGGAAAATGGCCTTCTCCACAAGGCTCATAGCTAAGCTATGAGCAACACCATATCTTGCTCTAAATCATTCATTTAGACCACTTTTTCATTTTTTGAAGATTTTTCATTGCATTTTTGAGTTCCATTTTAGTGTATTTTTAAGTGTGTGGTGGTCCCATATTTTTTAAAAATCATTTGATAGGTCACATAGATTTATTTTGGTGCATTTCTAGTGTTGGATACTCCATTTTGCTGTTTTGCTGTTTTTGAGTTTTGCATGTTATATGACTAGGTCCAATCCTGGTTATTTGCATAATTTTGATCCTGAGATAGATAGGACTTTTCATACCTTGCATAGGTTCAATAGATTTGATTCTGCATTTGCTGAGCATATAGGAAGTAGTGATTCTTCACATACTTATCATACTAGTGATTCTGCTTCTGAATTTTCTGATTCTGCACTTTCTGTCACTGATCCATCCTTCAATTCTGATTCTACTGAGCATACTGAGATTATGGATAATAGAACCTTGAAGGAGCTGGCTGCTCCTGATGTTACATATCAGTCTTTATGCATTCAGTATCCTGATGTTGATGTTCCATTTGAACTTAAATCTGGACTAATCCATTTGTTGCCTAAGTTCAATGGTCATGCAGGAGAAGATCCTCATAAGCATCTCAAGGAGTTCCACATTGTGTGTTCTACCATGAAACCTCAAGGCATCTCCGAAGATCATATCAAACTTAGAGCATTCCCTTTCTCACTACAGGATGCTGCTAAGGACTGGTTGTATTATTTGCATCCGAGATCTGTGACTAGCTGGAATGATCTTAAGAGACTGTTTTTGGAGAAATTCTTTCCAGCATCAAGGGCTGCATCAATCCGAAAAGAGATATGTGGCATCAGGCAATTCGATAGAGAACCATTGTCTGAATACTGGGAAAGATTCACGAAGATGTGTGCTAGTTATCCTCACCATCAGATTAGTGATCAGTTACTAATCTAGTATTTTTATGAAGGTTTGCTGCCTATGCATAGGAGCATAATTGATGCTGCTAGTGGAGGAGCATTGGTGGACAAGACTCCTATGGCTGCAAGAGCACTGATTGAGAATATGGCCACTAATTCCCAACAGTTTGGCACCAGAAGTAACTCAGTGGTATTGAGTAGAGGTGTCCACGAAATTGAAGCAACTTATGCTGCAGATCACAGGAAATTGGAAAGCAAAATTGATGACCTTGCATCCTTGGTGAGACAATTGGCTGTGACTCAACATCAGCAACCTGCTGCAGTAGCTCTGCCAGAGTGTGTGGCATTTGTATTTCTGTTAATCATTCTACAGATGCCTGTCCTACACTACAGGAAGTTGATATTGATGGTACCCCACAAGCCTATGCTGCAAACATCTATAACAACAGGCCTCAATAGCAGCAGCAGCAGCAATAACCGAGTTATGATCTGTCTTCCAACAGATATAACCCAAGCTGGAGAAATCATCCAAATCTGAGGTGGGGAAATACCTCTACACAGCCTGCCCCTACTCAATTTAGGCAGCAGCAGCAGCTACCCTTCCAGTCCACTACAGGACCTAGCAGACCATATCAGCCACCTTTCATGCAGCAGCAAAATATGCAGCAACCAAACAATGCACCTCCTAAATCCGAGCAAACCTTGGAGGAATTGATGAAACAGATGGCAATGAACAACCTGCAGTTCCAGCATAGGACAGAAGCTACCATTCAGAATTTGGAGAATCAGATTGGCCAACTTGCAAGTTCTATGAACCAATTACAGTCCCAAGATTCTGATAAACTTCCTGCACAAACTGTGGTGAATCCAAGAAATGTGAGTGCCATCACTCTAAGATCTGGTAAGACTGTTGATGAAGTAGATAAGGAGAAGCAAGTTATACCAGAAATTCCATGTAGCAGCAAAAATAAGAAAACAGATTCTGGCCCCATTCCTGTAGTTGCTGCTGAGCAGTCCATCCTACTACCATTCCCTTAGAGAGTTGTGCAGCTTAAGAAGACTCATGAGACTGACACAGATAGGGAGATCTTGGAGACATGTAGGAAGGTTGAGGTGAACATTCCTCTCATTGAAGCAATTAAGCAAATTCCAAGATATGTCAAGTTTCTTAAGGATTTGTGTACTCATAGAAGGAGACTCAAGGGAAATGAGAAGATCAGCATGGGAAGAAATGTGTCTGCACTTATACAGCCTACAATGCCCCAAAAATGCAAGGATCCTGGAATTTTTACTATTCCATGCACCATAGGCAGTAACAAATTCGAAAATGCCATGTTGGATTTAGGTGCTTCAATTAATGTTATGCCTATGTCAATGTTCAACTCTCTTGCTCTTGGACCCTTGCAGAAGACAGGAGTCATCATTCAGTTGGCAAACTGGAGTAATGCATACCTTGCTGGACTCATTGAGGATGTCCTTGTTAGAGTAAATGATTTGATTTTTCCTGCAGACTTCTACATTCTGGATATGGATGGAGAATCCAAATCTAGCAAGGCTCCCATCATTCTTGGTAGACCTTTCCTCAAAACTGCCAGGACCAAAATTGATGTCCATGCAGGCACTCTTTCCATGGAGTTTGGAGATAATGTGGTCCGATTAAACATCTTGGATGCCATGAAGCACCCCATGGAAGAACATTCAGTTTTTCATATACATTTGCTGGCTGATATAGTTGATGATAGCTTTTCTAAGCTCTTTGTTGATGATCTTCCATTCTTTTCTGATTTTGTTGATACCTACACATGTGATGCTTGTACTGATTCAGGAATGTGCAGTGTTTGTACTGAGATTGCATCCTATTTACATGGTGATTCTGATATAGATATGGGGTCTGATCAATTAAATGGTGGTGCAGCTGCAGAATTAATGGAGCCAGAATGCAGTAGTTTGATTACAACAAGTACCTCTGAATCAGATTTCATTGGATTGCAGGCTATAAACACAGCTACTTCCACCAGAATCCTTCCATCTGGAGTGCAGCCACCTACACTGGAGCTTAAGCCACTCCCAGAGCACCTTAAGTATGCATACTTAGAGGAGGATAAGAAGGCGCCAGTGATCATTTCTACGCCCTCCATGCTGACCAGGAGGAGAGGCTGCTGTAAATATTGAGGAAGCATAAGAAAGCTATAGGTTGGACTTTGGCTGACCTTCCTGGCATTAGTCCTTCCATGTGCATGCACAGAATACTACTTGAGGATAGTGCTAAACCAGTGAGACAACCATAGAGATGACTCAACCCTTTGATCCTGGATGTGGTGAAGAAAGAGGTGACTAAGCTTCTGCAAGCAGGCATCATCTATCCTATCTCAGATAGTGCTTGGGTGAGTCCAGTTCAAGTGGTTCCAAAGAAATCAGGAATCACAGTAGTGAAGAATGATCGTGATGAGCTGATTCCTACTAGAGTGCAGAGTAGCTGGAGAGTTTGTATTGATTACAGGCGGCTCAACCAAGCGACAAGAAAGGACCATTTTCCTTTGCCCTTTATCGATCAGATGCTTGAGCGCCTGGCTGGAAAGTCTTTCTACTGCTTTCTTGATGGCTTTTCGGGGTACTTCCAGATCCATATAGCACCAGAGGACCAGGAGAAGACCACCTTCACTTGCCCTTTTGGCACTTTTGCCTACAAGAGGATGCCTTTCGGCCTGTGCAATGCTCCTGGTACCTTCCAGCGATGCATGGTGAGTATCTTTACAGATTTTTTAGAGGATTGCATTGAGGTGTTTATGGATGATTTTACTGTTTATGGTTCCTCCTTTGATGCATGCTTGGACAGTTTGGATAGAGTTTTGCATAGGTGTATTGAGACTAACCTTGTTCTTAATTATGAGAAATGTCATTTTATGGTAGAACAAGGCATAGTCTTAGGTCATATCATCTCTCAGAAGGGTATAGAAGTAGATCCTGCTAAAATTGATGTTATTTCCCAGTTACCTTACCCCTCTTGCGTGCGAGAGGTTCGTTCTTTTCTTGGCCATGCAGGTTTCTACAGGCAGTTCATTCAAGATTTCAGCAAAAAGGCCCTTCCGCTGTCCAACTTGTTGCAGAAAGATGTTGTTTTTTATTTTGATGGCAAGTGCAGAGAGGCTTTTGATTGCCTCAAAGGAGCTTTGACCACCACTCCCATCATTCAGCCACCTTTGTGGACGCTTCCTTTTGAACTCATGTGTGATGCGTCCAACTACGCATTGGGAGCTGTCCTTGCACAGAGAGTTGGCAAACTTCCTCATGTCATTTCATATGCTTCTCGGACTTTAGATGCTGCACAGGCTAACTATACCACCACTGAGAAAGAGTTGCTTGCCATTGTATTTGCACTTGATAAGTTTAGATCATATTTGCTTGGCTCTAGAGTGGTTGTTTTTACTGATCATGTAGCATTAAAATTCTTGTTGAAGAAGGCAGAATCGAAGCCGAGATTGATTAGATGGATGCTGCTTCTCCAGGAGTTTGATTTGGAGATTAGAGATAGGAGTGGCACAGAGAATTTGGTGGCAGATCATTTAAGCAGGATAGAAAGAGTTGTTGACCCTTCTCCTATCAGAGATGACTTCCCAGATGAGCAGCTCATGCAGCTGCATGATACACCACTTTCTCCTTGGTTTGCTGATTTAGTTAATTACTTGGTTGCATCTGTTTTTCCTTCTCATGCATCTAGATCACAGAAAGCTAAACTTAAGAGTGATGCTAAATATTATGTGTGGGATGATCCATATTTGTGGAAATTTTCTAGTGACCAGGTGATTCGCAGATGCATACCTGACCATGAGATCCAGTCCGTTCTTCATTTCTGTCATGCCTCTCCAGTTGGAGGTCACTTTAGACCATAGCGGACCGCTAGGAAGGTGTTGGATTCTGGATTCTACTGGCCTACCATTTTCAGAGATGCATATCAGGTTTTTAGTACTTGTGAGCAGTGCCAGAGAGCAGGAGTGGTTATCACTCGCCGATAGGAGATGCCCCAGCAACCCATTCTTTTCTGTGAGGTTTTTGATGTTTGGGGTATCGATTTTATGGGCCCTTTTCCCTGTTTCTTTTGGTTTCTCTTATATTGTGCTTGCAGTTGATTATGTTTCTAAATGGGTGGAAGCTAAGGCCACCAGGACTAATGATGCTCGAGTTGTTGTGGATTTTGTCAGGTCTAACATATTTTGCAGGTTTGGAGTGCCCCGAGCTATCATTAGTGACCAAGGGACTCATTTCTGTAACCGGACTTTGGAGGCTTTGTTTCGAAAGTATGGGGTCGTGCATAGAGTGTCTACTGCATATCATCCCCAAACTAACGGGCAGGCCAAGATTTCTAACAGAGAGATCAAGCAGATTTTGGAGAAGATGGTGCAGCCGAATAGGAAAGATTGGAGCCACCGGTTGGCAGATGCTCTTTGGGCTCATCGTACCACTTACAAGACACCTATAGGGATGTCTCCTTTCAGGGTTGTCTTTGGTAAACCATGTCACCTTCCAGTGGAGATAAAGCATCGTGCATACTGGGCAGTGAAGAGTTGTAACTTAGCATTTGACCAAGCAAGTTCAGAGAGGAAGCTTCAATTGCAACAGTTGGAAGAACTTCACTTGGAGGCTTATGAGAATTCAAGGATCTATAAGGAGAAGACTAAGCATTTCCATGATAAGATGATTTCTAGAAAGGAGTTTTCCATTGGCCGAAAGGTGCTTTTGTTCAACTCTCGCCTTAAACTCATGCCCGGTAAACTCCGTTCTAGGTGGGATGGTTCTTTTGTTGTCACTAGCATTTTTCCTTATGGTGCAGTGGAGATTTCGCATGCAGCCACCAATAAGAGTTTCAAGATTAATGGCCACCGTCTTAAGCCTTTTCTTGAGAGCCCCGCAAGCCCTGCAAGCCCAGCACCTATAGAGGAGTTCTCCTTAGCAAAGCCCACCTTTCCCCAAGTGCAAATCTTCCCACCATGATAAAGGTGTTTTCTTCCCCTGCTCTTTTATTTCACATGTATACTTGTCTTTTGCTTTTGCTTTATGTTTCCATTAAGGACAATGTATGATTTAAGTGCGGGGGAGGGAATTTTGTTTTTTCTATTTTTATTTTTTTTTTGTTTTTGTTTCTATTTTTTTTTCTGCTTTTCTGTTTTGCTGAATTTGCTGGATTCTGCTGTTTCTAATTCTATTTTTGTTTGTTTTGATCCATTTTGCATGCCTTTCATTGAATATCTTGGTTTGTACAGGTTGTGAATAATTTCATCATTCTTAGTTAGAGGTTTCTTGATATGATGTGAATATTTTTCTTGCATTTTTGGTTTAGCAAGCTGGCATTGAGAATTAAAGTGTTGCTTCATTTGTGATAGGCTTGTCCTTGGTGAGATTTTGGACCTTATACATGGATGGATTGCATTATGCCATTCTCTTTTCTTTCTTGTGTGATCTCACTCATGATTGTTGGTACTCTAGAACTTGACTTGATTCTTTTTGAAGCTCCTTGTTCACATGCATGTATTGAGATGATTGAGGCCTTCTTTCTTTGTTTAGCTACTTTGGCCAAATAGCCAACCTTGCATCATTTCCCTTTGATTACCCCCCTTGAGCCTAATTGCCTATTCTTTGCTTTAGCTCATTTTATGCCTTTGTGAAAAACCATGATTTTACCGTACCTTAGGGAATAGGAGAGCATTGGTTCATTTCATTTGAGGAGCTCTTTTACTTGTAGGCTGTTGATAGTTCAAGTGTGGTGGTTATACAAAATTGATGTGTAATATGCATGCAAGGTTATAATAAAAAAAATTAAAAATAATAAATAAAAAAAGAAAAAAAAAGAGAGAGAAGAAAAGGAAGAATGAAATAAAAATAAAAAAAAAAACAAAAAATAATAAATTAAAAAAAGAAAAAAAAAAAAAAAAGAAAAAGGAAGAATGAAATAAAAATAAAAAAATAAAAAAAAAAAGCAGTTCAAGAAAGGTTGTAATAGCAAAAGGGAAAGGTGATCAAAGTAAGAGAATATGCATTACTTGTCATTTGAGTTCCTCCTAATTGCTCTTTTATTCTCTTGGGTGCTTAACTTGTCATATCCATATTGTTCCTTCCCTTGCCTTGGCCCCATTACAACCTTGAATAAAGTCCTTTTGATCTTTATTTGCATGTGTTTCAAGTGGTGAAAATTAGAGACTTGTCAAGCTTATGGTAGTACTTGCTTTCATGGGTGCCTTGAGTGTAAATACAATCCTAAACACTTGAGAGTAGAGTATGCCTAGTGAGGATCTTATCACTTTTGGTTCATCATTTGATTCGGTTTGTCTTCTTGCTTGCTTGAGTTGTTGAGAGATATATTCATGTTTGTCTTGATTCTTTGATACTTTGGATGTTTGAATCTTGATCTCCACTTTGCATTCTTGCAATTCATTGGAAGGCATGTTGATTTTGTGTTCTTGTGGCGAAATCCCTTTTGGTTCAATTTTGAATTTTGCCCAGGAGTGCAAAGGTTCAAGTGTGGGGGATTTTGATCAATCAATTTTGAGCCATTCATTATTGCTTTATGTTTGGCCTAATTGATGCTAATTGTGTCCAATATGATGTTTGTAGATGAGTTTTAGATGATTGGTCTTCATTGAGCTTAATTGTAAAAACTTCATTAATTTTCCGATTTTAGCTCATTTTGACCTTTCTGTCTTGTACAGGCCATAACTTGGGCTACAAATATCGTATTTGGATGATCTTGGAGTCCCTTGAAAGCTGAGATGAAGATCTACAATCTGGTGTCTAATGCAACTTTTCTAATTCAGCTGGATTCAAGGCAAAATTGGGCCTCAAAGTTAGGACGTTGTTGCTGTCACAAAGCTTGGACCTTCCCTCACTAATTTGGGCCTATCTCTCTCAATTTAAGCCCAAATAAGGCAAATGATATGTCTCTGGAAAGCTTATTCAGAGGGCTACAGTTTGGGCTAGGGGTAAATTAGGAATTTGATAAGACTTTTCAGTTACAAATAGGTTAAATCAGAATACGAAAAACACTTTTTGGATTGTTTTTCTGTTTTACCTTTTCAGATTGAAGAAACAGTTATTATCTTTTCATCTTATCTATTTTCGTTTTTCACTTTTCTCTGCATTTTCGTAATGGCCATGGAAGGCTAAAGCTCCAATCAATCCAAGGAATTCAATGATTGTGGTTAGAGTTTTGAGTTCTCTTGTTTAAATTGTAAATTTTGTTGTGTTCTTCCCTCGTCTCCTTCTTCAATTGATTTCTGATTATGATTTCGAAATTGGAGTTAGAATTAGGGTTGATTAATCTAAATCTAATGGAGAATAGACCATCGATTGATAATCTATGTTAATCTGAATTTGTTCCTAAATCAATCTTAATCAAGAATTGCGATTGTGATTCTGTTTAGTTGATGAAATTCTAGGTTATTATCTAGTTGAAGTCGAATTAACAGAGGTGTAAACAACAGAATTCCAGTCTCTTTGAACAGTGATTAATTCTGCCACTTGAATTGAAGACCTTGGATTGGTGTCTCCTTAATTGAATTTTCTTTTAACCTTGACTGGATTTGACTTCGTTTTCTGCTACTGTTAATGAACAAAACCCCCTTACTTTTCGATAACTTCTAACATGCTTGAGAAATTCGAATCGGTCCTTGGGAGATGACCTAGGTTATGCACTATGCTATATTCCATTGTAAATCCTAGTCTATTTTGAGGCGAGTACGACTTCGCCGATCAATTAGTTTTATTTGTTTCCTTTATATACAAAGTTGATGTATTTATTTATATTTGCTTTGAGGAAGTAAAGGTTGTATATATAACACTTTGCCTTTTAGGGCTACTGATGTATATGTGTATAACTTTTTAGTTTTGGCTCTCCATGATTATTTATAAATGTTATGGGTTAGTTGATGATTGTATTAGAAGTAGCATAACTATTACTGTTTATCCAGATATTTGTTAGTTATACTAGGGTAACAAAACTAGGATGTTACAAAAGGCACTCTAATGCTCAAGTCAAGATGTGCACAATTAGGATTTAACCTAAAGAGCAATAGATACCTGTTAGAGATGATTAAGCCTGATATTTGTAGAGGTTGGATAGGGAGATACGTTCCCTTAATAGTTGCAGAGGATCCCTATAAAATTAGAATATTGATACTGTAGTTATGAGAAGTTAAAGGCGATCATGGGTGCTATTATTACACAAGATCATGATTGGCAGTTACAAATACTTATGAGATTTATCCACTGTGTAAAGCTCGTAGTAATGTTGCTGCTACCCAATATCGTAGTCCGACATCCGTTATGATGGGATCTATTTGTCCTTTTTTATACTACAAGTGCACGGGTGCACAAGTAATAAAATGATAAGTAGGGTATCATTCCCACGAGGATAAGGACCAAATCTAATGCTAAATATTGACCAATAACTCAATAAGTTCTATTCAAGATCATTCAATAAGGGAAAAGATGTGTATACGTTAACTATGATGTCAAAGACTTAAATGCAATAAATTGAGAATGAAAGATAATGATTTGAGAATAGGGGATGCTTTTTCACCTACTACTTCAATTGGAAATATGCAATCTTTTAAGCAACATAAATGAAAGGGTTTTGTTAGCTTAAGAAACTTGTTAAGAGTCTATTTCTAGATCAATTTACCATATGTCATTTTTCTAGTTCACTTTGTTTCCATGAGAACTTGTGTAACCTCCACTCATTAAAGACTATTCTCAAACACTTGCTATGCTTGACCAATAGGCATATTTCTATCCCATTAGCTAATTAACTCACCCTACCATTAGAATAAAATTAAACATGCATCAACTATATACATGATCTCAAATCTAAATTCCTATGTCTAGTTCAATCAATTCAATCAAATCACATTAAATGTTGGCCAAACAATCAAGAGCGTTAAGAGAAATAAGGTTGAACAATCTCAATTCATCATTGTTAACTCAAGAAGCTACAAAATCACCAAAGGAACCCCTAAATACAGCTTAACTATCCATGAAACATGAAAATCTAACAACAATAATCATGTTCATGACAAAAGAAAAGAAAAAGTAAATGGAATGGGAAGAAGGCTCAATGATTATGATCCTTGATGCTTAAATCTTCCTCCTTGAAGAAGATGGCCTCCAACTTGACTACCTTTAACTTCCTCTCAATCTCAAAATGAAACCCTAGCTACTGTTTTCCCTCTAATAAATACTCTCTTTTTGAATGACTCTTAAAATAGTATTTATAGGCCCAGCTTGACACTTCATGTCGCAGCATGACACATCTTATGCTGCGGTGCGGCGTGCTAGCCTCGGTTTTAAGTATGTACCAGGGCTTATGCTACCACACTATGGCATGAATGTGCCTGTGCCGTAGCGTGGGTTGCTGAATCACTCCTTGGGCTTTCTCTTCCAATGTTAGTCCAAATCTTCATCCAATTTGCTTATTTGGAGCCCATCTTGCAATTGAGAATTCACTAAATTAATAACAGTTGCAAATCTACAAAATCACTTAAAGAATATGCAAGATTTTCTCAAGATCATATAGGAAGATATCAAAATTGAATTCGATGAATATAAGCCTAAAATCTTCCATTTATGCATAAGAACAAGGACTAAGCTATCTATAGAGCATAGATATAGGGCATAAATAACTATATTTTATGGAATTATCACACCCCCAAACCTATATTTTTGCTAGTCCTTGAGCAAAACAAAGTATGATTAAATACACTTGCATTGATAAATCATGCTCAACATGTATTCAACAACTATTATGTATTCAATTTTCAATTAAACCAAAACAAGTGTATAATGATTGTATAAGCCCTCAAAGAATGCTCATGCCTCACAATCAACTCCACACATACACAATCCTTAGTATGCTAATATTCAAGGCATCTTTTATGCATAACACATTTCCCACAATCATGCAAGCTAAACTTCTCCTATTCAAGTCATACTTATCCGGATAAGTTTATGAACATATACATTGTATATGAATCATATAATCCACAAGATTGTTTTTTAACTCTCTCTCCACTAATGTAAATCACACATTATTGAGGATCAAAAGGGACTTCAATAGCTTGTAATGTAAGGCCAATAGTTATAGGCAGAAGAACAAATAGGGAAAGGATTCAGTACAAACAATGAGAAACATAAATATGCTATTTCAAGACTTGAACCTCCAAGTGATACTATTTGGATATTCAAAAATGAAAGAATAAAACTCTCCAGAACCACTCAATGGCTTTTTATTTTTCTCTTTATTTCTTTCATTTGCTTGTTTGTGTTTTTTTTTAACAAAGCAATTACTTCTACTGCATCTAGTTCCTTCAAGCTCATTTTGTATTAAACATGCATTATTACCCCCAATCACAGGACTCACTTCAAGAAATAACATGTTATGTACTCAACAAATAATGAAAGTAGGAAGAGAATGCAATGCTTTCACATGCATGAGAATGGTTAACATGGTAGGGAATATAAGGGTGGTTGAAGAACATACAAGGCCAAGTATTTATAAAGCTTCAAAGGGGACCTAAGGATACAATCTTATAAAGGTAAGCTTGAAAGGCTCAATCGATCCAAACAATGTCCTAATCATTTCCTCAATCAAGCATCATTTAGGATTTCGCTTCAAGAGAGTTTAAAAATAATTTCTAGGATACTTGATATCTCTACATGTATATTCCATAAACTTTCTCTAGACATGCACTCATATCATTTTCAACATGCATTAATTGTGGGATATAAATTATGCATAAGAAGAGACTAAATTGTTTCAGCATGCTTCTAAGACTGCATATGGATTCGCAAAAATATTGAGGTCAAATTGCATACATTTTTATCATTGGACAACCAATACCACACTAGCGACATTTTATGCATTCAAATAGTTCAGACTTTTTAATTCAAGCATGCAAAACATCATGTGCAAATGAAAATTTCTCATCTCATCGCTAACCATCACTAATAGCCAAACTCAATCTATAAGTATGATAATGCAATGACTATTACTGCTGCATACTTTGAATATCAAAACATGTTATACATTAAATATCATAATATCGAAAACATGTTATGATAGTCCACCAAACCTAAGGGAAGCAGTGTCTGTAACGCCCCTTTTTGAGGAGGGAACGTCACACCAAAAAGGACAATGCAGAAATAAAACATAAATTAAGACCCGGTTCATTATGAAATAGATAATCCTGTTTAGTTGTAAATCGTATAAGTAATTTGGTGAATACTTTTTTTTTGTTGCTTTGTTGTAAGAAAATGATAAAACATAATTACAGTAGAATCAACATAAGAAATAAACCATACGTCATACATATATATATACTTATATCATACTTGTTTAGTTACATCATCAGATATACAAAATAAGCAAAAGCTTTACTCGCCCCAAAATGATTACACATACATAGCCCACAAAAGAGACGAAATATCAAGTCCTTGATAATCACATATTTTATTCATTAAGAAACCCTTATGTTTAGTCATTTACACTCTCCATATTCTTAATTGATTGAGTTTGGTATGATTTTGTGAGTTTGAGCTCAAATTGGTCCTAATTGAATATTCCAGCATTATTGAGATTTGACACTATTTCTGTATTTTGGCCATAACTTGAGTTCCTAATATCTGATGAACATGAATTTTACCTTGTAGGAAAGCTAAGAGGAAGCTCTACAACTTTGATGAAGAGCTCGAAGTCTGATTCAGATGTCTAAGGGACCTAAGTTGACATGGAAGTCAGAATACGGGTTCTGTCAGTAGAATCTGAACAGTGTGCACTCAAAAAAATCATATCTCAAGATGTAATAATGGAGATGGGCTGAAATTTGGACATTGGATAGTCAAGATCCAAATAAACAACTTTCATGAAGAACACATTTTGAGAAAAAGAAGTCTAGTAAGTCATTTTGAGCTTGCAAGTCGGAACAGAGGTGCTGAAGTTGGGTTTGAGCAACCTACGGTATTTGGGACATATCTTGGGCTTAAGGAAGCCAAATTGGACGAACCAGCTATCCATTTTATAGCCAAGACAAGGATATACAACTTTCATGAAGAACACTTTTCGTGGTTCTGAAGTATAGTGGGTCGTTTTTGGCTTCCAAGTCAGACACGAAATTTTCGTCCTCACTCATCCACTCATCCACTAACTCACCCACTCATCCACTCATACACTAATCCAACCACTTAACCACTCCACCCACTCATCCACTAATCCATCCACTCACCCATTCATGTCCATAATTTCCCACTCACCAAAAGTCCTTTGGCATTTTTCACTAATTCAACCACTCAACCATTCCACTCACTCATCCACTAAACCAATCCACTAAACCAACCCACTAATCCATCCACTCAAACACTCCACTCACTCACCCACTCATCCACCCACTTCCCTTTGTCATTTTGTTACCTTAGACTTCTATAAAAGGCACCATTTATCATGAACAAGATGTAATTCTCCTTCATTTCTCTCTAAGTTTCTTCTTGCTTCTTCATAGTTTCTCATAGTTTTGTATATTTTGATGCTCCTTCATGGTAATGGAGGGCTAAGCTACTTTTTGGGTCAATTTAGAACTCTTGAAGAGATTGTGGTTTGGATTCTTGAGACCTTGGTTATGCATTGTATTTGATTTGTAATTGAATTCCTCTTTTCTTCTTCTTTCTTCTTCTTCTTGATCTTGAATGCATGAATGGTGATTCTATTTATGTTGATCTGATTGATCTTGGTTTAAGATTGAGATTTGTGATGAAACTTAGAACTGATTGATCTAAACTAATCACATAAATGAAGATTGAGATTTGTGATGAAACTTAGAACTGATTGATCTAAATTAATCACAAATTGAAAAGGTTAGGTTACTGATTTGTGCCTAAGTTAATTGAATTCGGTACTTGAAATTAACATAGATTTTCATGAATGATGCGATTGCGGATTTGTGTTTATCACTTGTTAATTAAATTCTAGACGATCGTCTAGTATGAATTCTGGATTTGATGCAGAGATCTCGGTTAGATCCAAATTAACAATTCAATTGCGCTTCAAGTGTTCTATGAAGGGTCTATGATTGAATACACCCAATCTTGGATAGGTTTCTAAATTGACTACTCTTTAATTGTCATTTCTCCGTTAATTTTGTTAAGTACGATATTAAACTGTCAAACCCCCCTTTGCTAACTTTCACTTGATTTGATTAAATTACATCTACGATCCTTGAGGAGACGATCCGGTGTTGTCACTGTGCTACAAGTTTAGGTAATAACTTCGGTTATAATTTTGACTGAGTTCGGCGCTCGTCAGTCCTCAAAAGATTTACAGATAATCATCAGTGGCTATCGACAGCATCAGCTCCTAAAACTAACGAGAAGGAACCGTGGTTAGGTCCTCCTCGGGGTCTTCATCGTTAGAGGAAATCCTGATCGGAGTAACCGAGTTACAAGCAGGGGCTCGAGCAGCGGATAAAAACAAATCCTCATGTGGAGTGTAGTAAAGATCATTCCACATATCACGAACAGGTAAATAAAACTCTAAATGAACATTTGCAGCGCAAGTAAAAACAGGTGGGCCATAATGACCATAAGCCAGTGACATCGTCACGTCTCCACAGTAGACGCAGCAATCCGTACGTAGGTTGATGTGCTAGCAGTCCGGACCTCCATGAAAAGTCAGCTTAACATAACCCGAAAAGCCATGTGGACGGGACGTCATGCTCCAAACAGGTACTAATCAAAATCAAGCCAAAAGCCTGGGAACTCGTGCACTTCCCCTTCTTCACCAGCGTCTTCAGAGAAACATATAAATATACAAAATAGCATAAATACAAGAAAGATGTGAGACACCTACATTCAATACCAATTATGACAGTAAAGAAACAAAATGACGCAAGATGCTCACATAGCATATAAAGAAATAATAATTAATGTTAAGATTCAAATAATAAACAGATTAGCAATTCCAAGCAGTTATACATCAATAAACAACAATTTCATCAACATATGAATAAATAAATGTCAAATGATATGTTGACTCACTATGCACGTGCACATGGTACCAAAATCCAACATTCGATACTACAATTCCTACTCCATAAAGCTAAACATTATTTCGAGGATAATGATCCACAAGACATGCCTGTATCTTGTCAAGTATATTCAATGTAACAGTCCCAGCCATCTCATTCGGTACCCGCTAGTCTGTTCATCAGTGTCCAAGCCACCTCATTCGGGTCTGTTCATTAATGTCTCAGCCACCTCATTTGGTACCCGTTGGTCTGTCCATCGGACTTTCACAATGCATAATGACTCAATGCATATACATGTATATTCAACAAATGATATACTCATCCATAACATATCACAATTTGTCTAAGTTAAACATCAATAATTCCTTGGTCCCACGCATGGACCCACAATAACATAGCATTAAGTTCCTAAAAATGGTAAAACACTAATCAAGTTCTTTACTTTAGTTTAATTGTAACATCTTCATACTGAGTCCTAGTATCATCTCACATATAACTCGCTGATTTTGCTCTAGGCTCCTAGGCGCCATCTCTTCAGCGCCTAAGCGCTGGTTGAGCGCCTGGGCATTCAACACAAAGCACCTGAGCACTCATCGAGCTGCGTTACAGGAAAATTTTCTGGACGTTGAGCACTTAGGCGTCCAAGCTCCAGTGCCTGAGCGCCGTTTGAGCGCCTGAGCATAGTTTGAGCGCCTGAGCGCTCTCTACACAGTGCCTGAGCGCTAGTGCATCAGCAAAGATTCTGTAGAACTCGTTTTCTATAGAATCTTGATCCACTTTTCAAGGTTTTCTCATCAATCTCAAGCAATCCATTACATGGTTCATAGTCATTAAGATACACAATGAAAATCAATAGATTTATACACATCAAAATAGCAACAAAATCATGAAAAATAATACAACAAAGGGGGGTAATCCCACATGGATTCCCTTATCAACAACACCAAACAAACGTTTCTTCACCACCAAGATAGGTTGAAGAGGATTATCTCCCTTTTACCTAGAGAATGAACAAGGAAAGTAAGTTCCTTTTCCTTTGGGAATTTCGTCCTCCACCTTCAAGATAACCCTAAGGTGAGCAACTTTCAAAATGTTCACTCAAACCATGAAAAGATGAGTCCTTGGTCACATAGGTGACCAAGAAAAACAAAAATAAGAGGAAAAGAGAAGAAAGTTAAGAACTTACCTCAAAAGCTTCAAGCTTGGGTTTCAATGGTGGAAAATAGAGAAGGGAAAACTAGTGGATGACCACTAAGGAGAAATGTCTTAGGATGATAAGAAGATGCAAGAAATGGAAGTAGTTTAGCAAATTAGTGGAGATGGTCTCCAAGTGTGGGTGGCATAGAAGAAGAAGAAGAAGAAGAAGAAGAAGAAGAAGAAGAAGAAGAAGAAGAAGAAGAAGAAGAAGAAGAAGAAGAAGAAGAAGAAGAAGAAGAAGAAGAAGAAGAAGAAGAAGAAGAAGAAGAGAAGAGGAAGGGATGAGCTTGAGAGAAAATGAGAGAAGGAAAAGGGTAGAGAGAGAAAGTAATAGATTTTTGTGTTTTGAAATTAGAAATGAAGGTGATAAAGTGAGAAGCAATTTTGGCTCCCCAAAAATTTGGTCCTTGTCGTGGAATAAGAGAGAGAGAGGAGGAAAATGGCTTCTTGCATTGATTGGGAAATTTCTCGGAAGTTTCTTTGAGAAGCTTTGGTTTGACTTTGTAAAAAGTCAACTTGATTAGACATAAAGCAGATTTATAGATAAGATAATAAGGATTTTTACTACAAGCTATTACTCAATACATAATTGTTACAATTAATAGTACCAGTATTTATTGTCTAATGGCTAATAAATTGTACAACAACTTTTATTTATGAAATAAAAATCTTGAAAAATATAAACCTCGTAAATTGTGCCCGGTCTTGGGTTTAGTAAGATCCCTCGTCGATGTTTCCACAATTCAAGGTTTACCAACCTCGGGAAAAATATTCTATTTTCTTGGCTCCGCTCAATGCGCACGTAAGACGAGGAATATATTAAAATATTCAACGTTTCTAGAAAAATTCACAAAAATCACAAATATTATAATATAACTATTTATCATGAAATTATCAATTTTTGGGGTGTTACAACTCTCCCTTTCTAAAAATAAATTTCGTCCTCGAAATTTTCATACCTTAGAATAGTTGTGGATGTTGCTCCTTCATTTTGTCCTCTAACTCTCACGTTGCATCTTCGGTTGTGTCATTCCAGATTACCTTTACCAATGGGATCTCCTTTCCTCTACGTTGCTTTACCTTCTTATCCTCAATCCTTACAAGAGTTGTCTCATAGGTTAAGTTCTCTTTCAATTGTACTGTGTCCAGTGCTATGACATGGCTCGGGTCAAGAATATATTTTCGTAGTTGTGACACATGGAAAACATTGTGAAGGTTAGAAAAAAAAAAGGTCGTAAGGCTATTTGGTAAGCTACTGGACCTATTCGGCGAAGAATTTGATAAGGTCCAAGGAATATAGAAGCAAGTTTTCTAGATTTTAGAACTCGACCGACCCCAGTCGTAGGCGTGACTTTAAAAAACACATGCTCGCCTTCCTCAAATTCAAGAGGCTTCCTTCTTTTGTCAGCATAGCTCTTCTGTCGACTTTGAGCCATCCTCATCTTTTCTTGAATCATCTTGACCTTCTCAATCGTTTGCTGTATAAGATCAGGTCCAATAGTAAGGCGCTTGCCATCTTGGTACCAACACAAAGGTGTTCTACACCGTCATCCATATAAAGCCTCATAGGGTGCCATCCCTATGCTCGAATGAAAACTATTGTTGTAGGTGAACTCTACCAAGGGTAAAACTTCATCCCAACTTCTAGTTTGTTCCAAAGTGCAAGCTCTAAGCAAATCCTCCAATGATTGATTTGTCCTTTTTGATTGACCATCGGTTTGAGGATGATAAGCAGAACTTGACCGAAGTTTAGTCCCCAATGCTTCTTGCAAACTTTGCCAAAACTTTGATGTGAACCTTGGATCTCTATCAGAAATAATACTGGTAAGCACATTATGTAGTCTAATGATCTCACCAATATACAACTGAGTCAACTTTTCTATATTATACCTTATGTTGATTGGTAAGAAATGTACTGACTTTGTGAGTCGATCAACGATTACCCATATTGAATCATAACCCTTTCTGGTCTTTGGCAATCCAAACACAAAATCTATAATAATACTATCCCACTTCCATTCTGGAATAGCTAGGGGTTGTAACATTCCAGAAGGTCTTTGATGTTCAACCTTCGCTTTCTGACAAACCAGACAAGACGACACACATCTGGCAATGTCACTCTTTATTCCGTACCGCCAAAATAACCGTTTCAAATCTTGGTACATCTTGGTTATTCCCAGATGCATACTTAACTGGCTTGTGTGAGCATGTTTGAGAATATATTTCTTAAGCTCTTGATCTTTGGGTACACAAAATCAACCTTTGAATCTTAGGATTCCATCAATTCCTTCCTCTAATGTTGTCACACCGCCTTGTTTTATTAGCTCCCTTTCTTCTTAGAAGAACTTGTTAACTTTCTACTTCTCTCGGATATCTTCCATTCAGTCATTTGAGATAGTGACCATGTTCATACAAATCTTCCCTGGTGCGAATTCCACAAAGGACCATACATCTCTGAATTGCTCTATCAAATCATTTTCCTTGACCATCATAGCAGAGATACTAAGCATCTTTCTACTTAAAGCGTTTGTCACGACATTTGCCTTTCTAGGGTGATACAGAAGTTGAAAATCATAATCTTTCAGAAATTTCAACCACCTTCGTTGCCTCATATTCAACTCCTTTTGATCATACAGGTACTTCAAGCTCTTGTGGTTGCTAAAGACGTTGAACATCGCCCCATAAAGAAAATGCCTCCATATCTTCAAAGCGAATACCACAGCTGCTAATTCCAAGTCATGTGCTGGGTAATTCTTCTCATGCACTCATAACTGTCTCGAAGCGTAAGCCACCACTTTTCTGTTTTGCATAAGCACACTTCCTAGTCCTTGGTATGAAGCATCACAGTACACTTTGAAAGGTTCACTCGAATCGGGTAGAACTAACACTGGTGAAGTAGTTAGTTGTTTATTCAATTCTTGAAAACTTTCTTCGCAAGCATTAGTCCACTCAAAGGCTTGATTCTTTCTCGTGAGCTGAGTGAGAGGCCCTACAATCTTAGAGAATTCCTCAATGAATCTCCGATAATATCTAGCTAATCCCATAAAGCTCCAAATTTTTGTCACTATCTTTGGCCTTTCCCATTGCAGAATTACTTCCACCTTTGACAAGTCTACTGCAATCCCTTCTTTTGAGATCATATGGCCCAAAAACTTGACCTCCTCTAGCCAAAATTCACACTTCGATAGCTTGGCGTACAACTTTTTCTCCTTCAGAATCTAGAGAACTTTACTGAGGTGTTTAGCATGATCCTCTTGATTTTGAGAGTAGATTAGAATGTCGTCAATGAAGACAAAAATGAATCTGTCTAAGTAAGGATGAAAGATTCTATTCATATAATCCATCAATATGGTAGGTGTATTCGTCACACCAAACGACATTACAAGGTATTTGTAATGACCATAACAAGTAGGAAAAGTCGTCTTAGGAACATCATCCACCTTTACTCGAATCTGATGGTAGCTCGATCACATATCGATCTTGAGAACACTGCTACTCCTTTCAGTTGATCCATCAAGTCATCTATCCTCATAAGTGGATTCTTGTTCTTGATCATGACCTTATTCAGCTAGTGATAGTCCACACACAATCGTGAAGTCCCATCCTTCTTTTTGACTAGCAACATTGGTGCTCCCCATGGAGATACATTGGGTCTAACAAACTACTTTTCCAAGAGTTCTTCTAACTACTTCTTAAGCTCAACTAATTCTGATGATGACATCTTGTAGGATGCTATAGAAACGGAACCAAATCCAGGCACAAGATCAACAGTGTAACACCCCAATTTTTAGAAAATGTACTGAATGTACTGTTTGCTGTTTTTCAAGCTTTCGTGTGAATGACCGTTGTGTCCCTATTTTACTGTTTCTCGATTTCTGCATGAAATACAAATACGTTTATACAGGCTCAAATTTTATTTGGTCTTTTTACGTAATTTGTTTCGAGACGGTAAAATAAAAGTTTTTCCGAGCTACTGTTTTAATTTTTCTGGAAGATATACAGACAATTAATACTGTCTGTAATTTTATTTGAACTTTTTGGATGATTAGCTACGTTGTGGAAAAAAATGGGAAAATGACCATTACGTCCCGAACGTGCTGTTTGTACTGTTTTTGCTGTTTTTAATTGTTTTCTACTTGATTTAGTGTCCAATATTACGTCTGTGATTTTATATGGACTTTTTGTGTGATTTGCTACGGGGCAGGAAAATAATATTTTTCCTGACCTAGGTAAAATCTGTTTTTAATTATTCGGAGGCGGGATCTTACTAAACCCAATTCTGAATGAGCCTAAAATTAATCTTTTAATTTTTAGGATTTAATCACAAATAAAATAATTTTGTATTATTATAATATTATTTTATTAGTCAAGATAATTTAGTGACAAGTGGACCCTAAATGTTTTGCGGGACCCACGTTTAGCTAAACCAATTAACTTAGTAGCTTAATTAAACATGATTAGTGGAGGAATATTCTTGAACATGATGATAAGGCTAATGACTAGGTTATTAGTGACTAAGCATGGTGACTAAGGCTAATGACTAGGTTAGGAGCAACCAATAGGAAACAAGCTTGCTAATCAAGGCTTAATCTTGACCTTTGATGCATCCAAGGGCTTGGATGAAGCCAAGCAAATGTCCACCTTGCATGGCTTGAAGTCTACGGCCATATGGCTTTGGGAGGACCAAAAATCTCTTCTCTTTCATGCAAATTCTCTCTTCTCTCTCATCCAAGAACCCTAAACACCATTGTTACTTCCTTTCTCACCTATTCGGCCAAGCTTGATACTACACCATTCAATCACCCAAAATTTCTTCTAACCAAGTTTTCTAAACCTAAACACAATCCTAAGAACATCTCTAGTTGAGAGTTCTTTCAAAATCTTACATTTGAAGCTTGAAAACCTACTTGGAAGTTTGTACCAAGGAGGTGAAATCTCTTGTTTTTCTTTTCTAAATTCTTTTTCAAAGTTCTAAGCCATGATTTATCCATGGTTTAGGTTCTTTTTCAATGGTTAGTAACTTGTAGTTTTTGTTTAAGTTTGTTAGGTTCTTGAAGGAGGAAAACCGTGACCCTAGGAGGAGTGAAAGAATCCATTTGTCTTCATTTAAGGTAAGAGGAAGACAAATCTTATCATCTATGGATGGTGGTAAGAAGATGGAATGTGGTTTTATGATTGTAGAATCCATAAGGATTCATTTGTGTGGTTGTTAGTAGCTTGTTAATATGGTTGTGTATTTGTTAATAGCTTTCCTATTTGTTGTTTGTAATAATTTGCATGTCTACAAGCTTTAAATTGCATGTCTACAAGCTTTGATTTAGGTTATATGTGTTAGAAATATATTGCATGTGTTAGAATTGCATGATAATGTATAGGATGTGAATAACATGTTAAGGATTGCATGTGTGTTCCAAAGAACACAATCCTAAGGCTCACGGCCATGGACACAAAGGGAGAACCAAAATGTTCTCATATTTTTCCTAAATTGAGATTTAATTAATCTAGGAGAATTAACAAGTTATTACATTGTTTAGATTAGGGAAAATGAATTTAGAAATCAAATAGCATAAATTTCTAAGTTTCAGCCAACATGCCAAACCAAGTATCCATGGTTTCTAAAATTAAATCCAAACCTTTTCTAAGTATAAGAATGCAATATGTGTTAAAAAGAATTTTTCTAAAATGAGTTTTAAGGAAAAGAATCAATTAGAAATAAGTTTGAGAACTTAGAACTAATGATTTTGTTATTAGAAATGAAATACAAGAACTTTCAAAAATTTCTAACATATAGCTCATGCTTATTTTGAAGCATGTTAGTAGTTTTCAAAGGGATTAATTTTATGGTTTAAAAATTTAATAAACAAATTTTTACGGTAAAATTAGGAAACCATTAATATAATTTTCTAAGCAAAATACTCACAAATTTTAGTAAAAACGGACAAATAAGATAGAAAAAAATGTCCAAAAGACAAGATACTTGTATGAAAAATATTATACGTAGCTTAAAAGTATTATTTATTATTTCTGTTTATTTAAACAATAATTTTTAAGGAATTCGGTCAAGAAAATGATTTAAAAATCTTACGCGATTGAGAAAACGTATTAAAAATCCTACGCGATTTTGAAAACAGAAAAATATATTTACGCGATTTCAAAACGTTTATAAAAATGACGAGATTGTGAAAACGCGATAAAATTTCTACGCGATTGACCGAAACAGTATTTTTCTGGATTTCTGTATTTTTCTCTGTCGGGCTATGAGGTGAACCCGTACAGGCTTTGAGACAATATTTGTCCAAGGGGACTTATCATCAGTATATATTTTTGCCATTAAGGGCATATATTTTTATACCTTGAGGGTATTCGGTAATTTACCAATTTTTGGTAAATTTTGGTTGACGAGGTGAATCACATCGTGTTGTCGATGCGATAAACGTAGTGTGGTTCATTGTTCTAATGAACTTGGAGACGTTAGTGTACGGGATTCCATATATGGACAAGCTTGGTAGCTCACGGGCCGTGGTAACCGATAGCACACTAATGGACTCGACACGCACTATATTTAATCGAGATTTGTAAAGTCTAGTAGTACATTTGCCCGTAGTGTCACGACGTGAGACAAAGAACTACACCACGCCCGGATGGTAAATTCCCGGATGTGGAGCTATAGACGCAACGTATGACCGCGGAATAGTTGGTCCGGGCAGCCGTGGTACTAATAGATTTTTGCGAGTCATTCCTCCGATATATGTGGTATCCGTGTTGTTTAGCTCCATGGAGTAGGAACGTGTCATATTTCATATGAGTATATCCGGAATCTTATTTTATTTTATCCGTCTATTTTTATCTGGTTAGTATTATGAGGATTATTTATCTGTTCTATTATTTTATCTCGTGATGTTTTATTTTATCTGTGATATTATGTGTCGTTATGATAATTAAATCTTTTTCTTTATTCTCATTATCGATTTCTCGTTATAGCTTTTCATATTGCATGAATTGTATAACTGTTGTTTGACGTTTTCTTATTTACCATGTTTGTGATGATTTTAGATTGTCTTACCTCTTTTCTGTATTGTGTATGTTTCCTGTATATTTATTTTACGCGGTAAAGAGTTTGAGGAAGAGGAAGAGGAAACAACCTCTCTAGAGGTTCTGTACCCGAGGAGGAGGAAGATCACCTAGCCGACGACCAGTTTGACGATCAAGAACCATCTGATCATCCATATCCATTGGATTGATTAGTTTTGGTATGGCGGTGCCTGGATTTTTGGGGTTCGTGACTCTCGAGTTTCACGGTGGATCGTTAGCGTGGCACATGAGAGGAGATAGAGACTCCGTGACGTATGTGGGACGGCTGACAGTGTCCCTACGTCATAGGTTTGATGAGGAGCCAGTGATGAGGACTACAGTGTTCCTACATTTGGAGTTACCGTTGTCCATTAGGCGTCATTGGGGTGGGATATCCACTGAGCCTAGTGAGATGACACTTGTGTCGACTGCGCGGTCACATTTCCGCCGAGAGTCGAGGCATCCTGGATATTTGTCTTCTGATGAGTTTCCTGAGAGTGATCCATCAGAGGATTGAATGTTCATGATGTGATTTGGGCGCGTCTGCGTATGGTTGTAGAAATTGCTTTACTGTTTTTATTTACTGTTTCTGTTTAAATATTTGTAATTGTAGTTGTAAATTATTTGTATAACTTATAACTTGGAACATATGTATATTATGAGTGATGTTGTTCTGTTTATTTTATGTTTTCCGCATTATTTTATTTTTAATAATCTGTTTAACAGGAATTATTTTACGACCCATATTATTATGTATTAAATGTTTTATAACTTGGGTAGATTTTATTTATTTTCTTTATATATGTGACATCCTCCAAAAGGGGTGTTACATTAGTTGGTATCAGAGCCCAAGTTAGAGTCTTTTGGGGTTGTGGTTGGGTCTGTTTTTGTTTGTGCTGTGTGATTCTCTGTGATTTACTTCCGAAAGGATGTATCTAATTTTGTTTTGTTTTGTTTGAAGAAAGAAGATGTCTGGACGAGGTAGAGGACGTACGAACATGAATCGTGATGTGGACCCTATGATTGCGGCTGCTGAGGCTATGCAAATGGGATGGTCAAGTAATGATGCAAAGAATGTGAGAGCAGGAGTCAACAAAGAAGATGCTACTGCGATGCCCTAAATTTGTCTCAATTTAGGCGCCACAATCCGCCACGCTTTAGAGGCGAGGTTGATCCGGAGAAGGCAAGTCAATGGATACAAGACTTGGAAAGGATTTTTGAAGGATGAGATGCACGATGACAAGAAGGTAACTTACGCCGTCTTTATGCTAAGAGGAGATGGAGAACATTGGTGGAGAGGAACCCGCCGAGTTTTGCAAGCTGAAGGAACAGAAATCACATGGGAAGTGTTTTCTAATGTTTTTCTAGAGAAATATTTTCCTGCGAGTGCTAGGCATGCCAAAGAAATGGAATTTCTTGGTTTGCGACAGGGGAATATGACGGTGAATGAGTATGCCACAAAGTTTGAGAATTTGTCTCAATTCTCAGATTATGCTCAGACACGACAAGACGATGTGTGGAGATGTCGGAAGTTTGAATCAGGATTAAGGGTGGAACTGAAACGAGGAGTGGTATCTTTGAGAATGACTCAGTTTCATGCTTTGGTGGATGCTTATGCTCGACTTGAGGAGTTGGAGCCATCTAGAGATCAGAGGAATCGGAACTTTGGGCCGACAAGGTTTCAGAGAGGTGGAGGTAGTAATACGAATCGGTTTCAGCGTAAGCCGTATTCCAGACCAACAGGGACTCAATCTCAACGACCATCAGTTAGTGGAGGTGCAAGTGGTAGTGGAACTGGACAGAGAGTGGCGTTCACGCCGACATGTTTTAAGTGCGGGAAGAAAGGCCATATCTCGCCGGAATGCACGCTTAGAGGTACAGTTTGTTTTAACTGTAAGCAACCTGGGCACATGTCAAAGGATTGTACTCAACCGGAAAGGAAACCTGCTGTTCGTTATGTTCGTGCTAGCCAGCAGAAATCAAGGAATACTCAACCGAGATCTGGAGGGCGTGTTTATACCATGAAGGGAACTGAGATTTCTCAATCTGATGATCTTATACAAGGAGAAGGTGACATTGGAGGTAACCATCTGACTGTGTTGTATGACTCTGGTGCTACACACTCGTTTATTGCATATGATTGTGTGGAAAGATTGAAGTTGCCTGTGTCTTCTTTGAATGTTAAGTTGAGTGTTTCTACTCCAACTGCTAAACCTGTGATTGCATCAAAGATATGTTTGGATTGTCCTGTTGCTGTGAAGGGCCGTCTGTTTATGGTCAACTTGATTTGTTTACCTCTTGTTGAAATAGATGTAATCTTAGGGATGGACTGGTTATGTTCTAACCATATCCTTATAGATTGTGCCAGTAAAACCATAGTTTTTCCTAAGGAAGAAAAGTCTGGATTCTTAACTGCCGTTAAGGTCAAGTCTTTGTTAAGAGAGGGAGCACAGGGATATGTGGTATTGTCTTCTCTAGAGGTTAAGAATGAGAAAGATGTGAATACTATTCCTGTTGTTAACGAGTTTCCTGAGGTTTTTCCTGATGACGTACCTGGTTTACCACCTGAGAGGGAGATCGAGTTTTCAATTGATTTAGTACCAGGAGCAGGTCCTATCTCAATTGCACCGTACCGTATGTCGCCAACAGAGTTGGAGGAGCTGAAGAAGCAATTGGTGGAATTGTTGGAGAAGCAGTTTGTGCGACCAAGTGTTTCGCCATGGGGTGCGCGATTGCTTTTGGTCAAGAAGAAGGACGAACTTCTCGGCTTTGTGTGGATTATCGTCACCGAACAAGGTGACTATCAAGAATAAATATCCGCTTCCAAGAATTGACGACTTGATGGATCGCCTGAAAGGAGCCGTGGTATTTTCCAAGATAGATCCGAGATCCGGTTATCACCGTATTCGTGTAAAAGGGGGAAGATGTGCCGAAAACTGCCGAACTCGTTATGGACATTATGAGTATCGTAATGCCATTCGGAGTGACGAATGCTCCCGCCATATTTATGGATTATATGAATAGGATTTTTCGTCCTTATTTAGACAGATTTGTTGTTGTCTTTATCGATGACATTCTCGATCTATTCTCAATCGAGGAAGAGCATGCCGAACATCTTGGTGTTGTTCTTCTGATTTTGAGGGAGAAGCAAATTGTATGCGAAATTGGCTAAGTGTGAGTTCTGTTGGAAGAAGTCCAATTTCTAGGTCACGTAATTTCTAAAGAAGGTATTGCGGTGGACCCATCAAAAGTGGAGACTGCTTTTTTACAATGGGAAAGACCTAAGACTCAACGGTAAGTTCAAGTTTTGTTGGACTTGTCGGTTATTATCGAGGTTTATCGAGGATTTTTCCAAGATTGCTTTGGACCACTTACGCAGCTTACGAGGAAAAATCAAGCTTTTGAATGGACGGAAGAACGTGATGCCGCCAAGAGTTGAAGAAGAGGTTAACGATCGCACCGTGTTGATCTTACCGATTCGAAGAGATCTTTTGATGTGTATTGCGACGCTTCTTATCAAGGGCTAGGATGCGTATTGATGCAAGATCGAACGTTGTGGCATATGCTTCTCGACAATTGAAGGTTCATGAGAGGAATTATCCAACGCACGATTTGGAATTGGCCGCCGTGGTTTTTGCTCTAAAGATATGGAGACATTTTCTCTATAGAGCAACGTTCAACATCTTCAGTGATCACAAGAGCTTGAAATACTTGTATGATCAGAAGGAGCTGAACATGAGGCAAATGGAGATGGTTAGAATTCCCGAAAGATTATGATTTTCAACTCGTTGTACCACCCTCGGCAAGGCGAATGTCGTGGCCGACGCCTTAAGTAGAAAGATTATCGCTGTGCTTCGCTCCGATGATCAAGGAAAAGGAGCTCATTGAACAGTTTAGAGATGTGTGGTCATTTGTTGAGTTGAAACCGGGGAAGATCTGTATTAACATGGTTACTATCTTGAGCGAGCTAATGGAAGACATAAGGGAAAAACAGAATGCCGATGAATTTTTGCAAGGAATAAGAGAACAAATAAAGCAAGACGAGACAATAGAGTTCAAAGAAGGAACTGATGGAATTCTGAGGTTTCGGGGTAGAGTCTATGTTCCTCGTGACCAGGAGCTGAGGCGATATATTGTGGAACATGCCCATACTAGTCTATTGAGTATGCATCCAGGCATAACAAAGATGTACCAAGACTTGAAGAAGTTATTCTAGTGGCATGGATTGAAAAGTGATGTTATTAGGTGCGTGTCAACTTGTCTAGTCTGTCAAAAGACGAAAGTGGAACATCAAAGACCAGCTGGAATGTTACAACCGTTATCTATTCCAGAATGGAAATGGGATAGTATATCGATGGATTTCGTTCGGTTTGCCAAAGACGAGAAAAGGTCATGATTCGATATGGGTTATAGTCGATAGGCTTACGAAATCGGCTCATTTCTTACCAATTAATATTAAGTATTCATTGGAAAGATTAACCCAGTTGTACATCGTTGAAATTGTCGATTACATGGTGTACCTACATATATAGTTTCTGATCGAGATCCGAGGTTTATGTCAAGGTTTTGGCGAAGTCTGCAAGAAGCTATGGGAACTAAGTTGCGACTGAGTTCAGCGTATCATCCACGCATGTATGGGTCGACAGAGAGAACTATACAATCTTTGGAAGATCTGTTGCGTGCTTGTGTTTTAGAACAACGAGGAAGTTGGGATGAATTTTTATCTTTGATAGAATTCACCTACAACAATAGTTTTCACTCAAGCATCGGAATGGCACCTTATGAAGCATTGTATGGAAGACGATGTCGAACACCGTTGTGTTGGTATCAAGATGGGGAAAGTATGACTATTGGACCCGATCTTGTACAACAGACTACGGAAAAGGTAAAGATGATACAAGAGAAGATGAAGATGACGCAAAGCAGACAGAAGAGTTATGCGGATAAACGAAGATGACCTCTTGAATTTGAGGAGGGTGAGCATGTGTTTCTAAGAGTTACTCCTACGACTGGTGTCGGAAGAGTTATTAAGTCTAAGAAACTTACTCCTAAGTTCATTGGACCGTATCAGATTATCCGACGTATAGGTCCTGTAGCGTATCAGATCGCTATGCCGCCGTTTCTGTCGAATCTGCATGACGTGTTTCATGTGTCTCAGTTACGAAAGTATATACCAGATCCGACGCATGTTATACAACCAGATGACGTACAGTTGAAGGAGAATTTGACTTACGAGACTTTACCTGTCAGAATTGAGGACAGAAAGGTAAAGCAGCTTCGAGGGAAAATGATCGAGCTAGTGAAGGTCATATGGAATGATGTGACGGGTGAAGCTACCTGGGAGCTGGAAGATAAAATGAAGGATCGCATATCCTCATTTGTTTTGAGGAACAACGAATTTCGAGGACGAAATTTTTATTTGTTGGGGAGAGTTAACACCCCAATTTTTAGAAAATGTACCGAATGTACTGTTTGCTGTTTTTCAAGCTTTCGTGTGAATGACCGTTGTGTCCCTATTTTACTGTTTCTTGATTTCTCATGATGAAATACAAATACGTTTATACAGGCTCAAATTTTATTTGGTCTTTTTACGTAATTTGTTTCGAGACGGTAAAATAAAAGTTTTTCCGAGCTACTGTTTTAATTTTTCTGGAAGATATACGTACATTAATAATACCGTCTGTAATTTTATTTGAACTTTTTGGATGATTAGCTACGTTGTGGAAAAAATAAGAAAATGACCATTACGTCCCGAACGTGTCGCTTGTACTGCTTTTTGCTGCTTTTAATTGTTTTCTACTTGATTTAGTGTCCAATATTACTTTCTCGTGATTTTATATGGACTTTTTGTGTGATTTGCTACGGGCAGAAAATAATATTTTTTCTGACCGGTAAAATCTATTTTTAATTATTCGAGAGGCGGGGGATCTTACTAAACCCAATCTCGAATGAGCCTAAAATTAATCTTTTAATTTTTAGGATTTAACTCACAAATAAAATAATTTTGTATTATTATAATATTATTTTATTAGTCAAGATAATTTAGTGACAAAGTGGACCCTAAATGTTTTGCGGGACCCACGTTTAGCTAAACCAATTAACTTAGTAGCTTAATTAAACATGATTAGTGGAGGAATATTCTTGAACATGATGATAAGGCTAATGACTAGGTTATTAGTGACTAAGCATGGTGACTAAGGCTAATGACTAGGTTAGGAGCAACCAATAGGAAACAAGCTTGCTAATCAAGGCTTAATCTTGACCTTTGATGCATCCAAGGGCTTGGATGAAGCCAAGCAAATGTCCACCTTGCATGGCTTGAAGTCTACGGCCATATGGCTTTGGGAGGACCAAAATCTCTTCTCTTTCATGCAAATTCTCTCTTCTCTCTCATCCAAGAACCCTAAACACCATTGTTACTTCCTTTCTCACCTATTCGCCAAGCTTGATACTACACCATTCAATCACCCAAAATTTCTTCTAACCAAGTTTTCTAAACCTAAACACAATCCTAAGAACATCTCTAGTTGAGAGTTCTTTCAAAATCTTACATTTGAAGCTTGAAAACCTACTTGGAAGTTTGTACCAAGGAGGTGAAATCTCTTGTTTTTCTTTTTTCTAAATTCTTTTTCAAAGTTCTAAGCCATGATTTATCCATGGTTTAGGTTCTTTTCAATGGTTAGTAACTTGTAGTTTTTGTTTAAGTTTGTTAGGTTCTTGAAGGAGGAAAACCGTGACCCTAGGAGGAGTGAAAGAATCCATTTGTCTTCATTTAAGGTAAGAGGAAGACAAATCTTATCATCTATGGATGGTGGTAAGAAGATGGAATGTGGTTTTGTGATTGTAGAATCCATAAGGATTCATTTGTGTGGTTGTTAGTAGCTTGTTAATATGGTTGTGTATTTGTTAATAGCTTTCCTATTTGTTGTTTGTAATAATTTGCATGTCTACAAGCTTTAAATTGCATGTCTACAAGCTTTGATTTAGGTTATATGTGTTAGAAATATATTGCATGTGTTAGAATTGCATGATAATGTATAGGATGTGAATAACATGTTAAGGATTGCATGTGTGTTCCAAAGAACACAATCCTAAGGCTCACGGCCATGGACACAAAGGGAGAACCAAAATGTTCTCATATTTTTCCTAAATTGAGATTTAATTAATCTAGGAGAATTAACAAGTTATTACATTGTTTAGATTAGGGAAAATGAATTTAGAAATCAAATAGCATAAATTTCTAAGTTTCAGCCAACATGCCAAACCAAGTATCCATGGTTTCTAAAATTAAATCCAAACCTTTTCTAAGTATAAGAATGCAATATGTGTTAAAAAGAATTTTTCTAAAATGAGTTTTAAGGAAAAGAATCAATTAGAAATAAGTTTGAGAACTTAGAACTAATGATTTTGTTATTAGAAATGAAATACAAGAACTTTCAAAATTTCTAACATATAGCTCATGCTATTTTTGAAGCATGTTAGTAGTTTTCAAAGGGATTAATTTTATGGTTTAAAAATTTAATAAACAAATTTTTACTAGTAAAATTAGGAAACCATTAATATAATTTTCTAAGCAAAATATCAAATTTTAGTAAAAACGGACAAATAAGATAGAAAAAAAATGTCCAAAAGACAAGATACTGTATGAAAAATATTATACGTAGCTTAAAAGTATTATTTATTATTTCTTTATTTAAACAAGAATTTTTAAGGAATTCGGTCAAGAAAATGATTTAAAAATCTTACGCGATTGAGAAAACGTATTATTAAAATCCTACGCGATTTTGAAAACAGAAAAAAATATATTTACGCGATTTCAAAACGTTTATAAAAACGATGAGATTGTGAAAATGCGATAAAATTTCTACGCGATTGACCGAAACAAGATTTTTCTCGATTTTTGTATTTTTCTCTTTGTCGCTATGAGGTGAACCCGTATAGCTTTGAGACAAGATTTTGTCCAAGGGGACTTATCAGATATATTTTGCCATTAAGGGCATATATTTTTATACCTTGAGGGTATTCGGTAATTTACCAATTTTTGGTAAATTTTGGTTGACGAGGTGAATCACATCGTGTTGTCGATGCGATAAACGTAGTGTGGTTCATTGTTCTAATGAACTTGGAGACGTTAGTGTACGGATTCCATATATGGACAGCTTGGTAGCTCCGCCGGGCCGTGGTAACCGATAGCACACTAATGGACTCGACACGCACTATATTTAATCGAGATTTGTAAAGTCTAGTAGTACATTTGCCCGTAGTGTCACGACGTGAGACAGTGAACTACACCACGCCCGGATGGTAAATTCCCAGTGATGTGGAGCTATAACGCAACGTATGACCGCGGAATAGTTGGTCAAGGCAGCCGTGGTACTAATAGATTTTTGCGAGTCATTCCTCTCGATATCCGTGGTATCTCGTGTTGTTTAGCTCCATGGAGTAGGAACGTGTCATATTTCATATGAGTATATCCGGAATCTTATTTTATTTTATCTGCCGTCTATTTTTATCTGGTTAGTATTATGAGGATTGTTTATCTGTTCTATTATTTTATCCGTAATGTTTTATTTTATCCGTGATATTATGTGTCGTTATGATAATTAAATCTTTTTCTTTATTCTCATTATCGATTTCTCGTTATAGCTTTTCATATTGCATGAATTATATAACTGTTGTTTGACGTTTTCTTATTTACCATGTTTGTGATGATTTTAGATTGTCTTACCTCTTTTCTGTATTGTGTATGTTTCTTGTATATTTATTTTACGCGGTAAAGAGTTTGAGGAAGAGGAAGAGGAACAGCCTCTAGAGGTTCTATACCCCGAGGAGGAGGAAGATCAGCTAGCCGACGACCGCTTGACGATCAAGAACCATCTGATCATCCATATCCATTGGATTGATTAGTTTTGGTATGGCGGTGCCTGGATTTTTGGGGTTCGTGACTCTCGAGTTTCACGGTGGATCGTTAGCGTGGCACATGAGAGGAGATAGAGACTCCGTGACGTATGTGGGACGGCTGACAGTGTCCCTACGTCATAGGTTTGATGAGGAGCCAGTGATGAGGACTACAAAGGTTCCTACATTTGGAGTTACCGTTGTCCATTAGGCGTCATTGGGGTGGGATATCCACTGAGCCTAGTGAGATGACACTTGTGTCGACTGCGCGGTCACATTTCCGCCGAGAGTCGAGGCATCCTGGATATTTGTCTTCTGATGAGTTTCCTGAGAGTGATCCATCAGAGGATTGAATGTTCATGATGTGATTTGGGCGCGTCTGCGTATGGTTGTAGAAATTGCTTTACTGTTTTTATTTACTGTTTCTGTTTAAATATTTGTAATTGTAGTTGTAAATTATTTGTATAACTTATAACTTAGAACATATGTATATTATGAGTGATGTTGTTCTGTTTATTTTATGTTTTCCGCATTATTTATTTTTAATAATCTGTTTAATAGGAATTATTTTACGACCCATATTATTATGTATTAAATGTTTTATAACTTGGGTAGATTTTATTTATTTTCTTTATATATGTGACATCCTCCAAAAGGGGTGTTACAAACGGTGAACTCTATCTCCCACTCTGGTGATAGTCCAGGTTCATCATCAGGAAAGACTTCGGGAAACTCGTTAACCACTGGAATCGCGTCCACGTCTGCTTTGCCTTCAACTTTTAAGGAAGACAATAGCATGTATCCCTGAGCTCCTTCTTTCAAGAAAGCTTGAACTTGGTTGGCCGTCAGAAATCTAGAATTCTCATTCATAGGGAAAACTATGATTTTACTAGAACAGTCTAACAGGATATGATTAGAAGACAACCAATCCATTCCTAAAATTACGTCTAATTGGGAAAGAGGTAAACAAATCAAATCAACATAAAATATTCGACCTTCAACAATCAAAGGACAATCTAAATAAACTTTGGTGGTAATAACAGGTTTAGCTGTAGGGATAGAAATAATTAAGTCAAAAGGTAAAAAAGGCACAGGTAAACTAAGTCGTCACACACAGTCATTAGAAATAAAAGAATGGGTTGCCCCAGAATCACACAGTACAATCAAAAGATTACCTCCTATGGTACCCTCTCTTTGTATTAGATCTTCAGATTTGGAGGCTTCCGCTCCACTCATGGTATAAACTCGACCTCCTGCTTGTGGTTTTATAGCTCTTGCATTGTTGACCGAAGGCTCTGCCTTAGCCTAATTGCAGTCACGAGAGATATGCCCAGGCTTCCTGCATCGAAAACAGATGATTCCTTTGATGGTGCAATCCCTCGTTAGGTGATCCTTCTCGCACTTCATACACTTTGGCATAGACGCCGTATTCTAACCAATTCAATTTCCACCAGAACCTCCGCTAGGACCTCCACCAAGTGACTGTTGTTGGTTTCCCGGTGATCAAGAATATGGTTTCTTCTAATAGCGATTTACATTGTTGCCACCTCCTCTTTGGAATCTAGTAGGTCCAAAGTTATGGTTCCTCGTGTCCCATTTTCGATCCAAATCTTCCACTTGGCAACACGTGTCCAACAACTCTGAAAATTGATTGATCCTTAAGGTTATGACTGCTCTTTTCACATCATGCTTTAATCCTTCTTTAAATTTCTGACATATCCACATCTCGTTCGGCTGATGTTGGAAATAAGTCAAAAATTTGGACAAGCTCTCGAACCTCGTAGCATACTCACTAACAGTCATAGTTCCTTGTCTCAAATTGAGGAACTCCATTTCTTTTGCATGTCTTGCACTTGCTGGGAAATACTTCTCCAAGAATCTGTCCTTGAATACCTCCCAGGTGATTACTCGACCTTCAGCCTCTAGCAGTCTCTGTGCTTTGTTCCACCATTCTTTTACGTCTTCGATCAACATGAAAGCAACATAAGTTACTTTTTTGTCATCCGCACAATTCATGCCTCTAAAAATTTTCTCCAACTCCTTGATCCATAGACTAGCCTTCTCTAGATCAAATTCCCCCTTAAACTAAGGAGGGTTGTTACGATGAAACTCTGACAGATTTTGAGCATCAGCAGATACTTCTAGTTGTTGTGAAGCCTTTTCTTGCTGTTGAGTAGCTCTCTTGGTTTGTTGTGCGATAACGTCTGCTATTCTTTGCATTGCTTCTGCAGCTGCAACCATACTTTCAACTTCTTGTCTACGTGCCATTGTTTCTCTTCAAGTCAAGCTAGAGAAATGGCAAGGAAAAATTAGATGTATCCTTTCGGAATACCAAACACAGAGAATCACATAACACAAACAAGTCAGACCTAACTATAAAGACCCAAAAGAAAACTTAAACTGGGGCTCTGATACCAAACTAGTGTAATGTCCCTTTTTGAGGAGGGAACGTCACACCAAAAAGGACAATGCGAAAATAAAACATAAATTAAGACCCAGTTCATTATGAAATAGATAATCCTGTTTAGTTGTAAATCGTATAAGTAATTTGGAGAATACTTTTTTTTTCATTGCTTTGTTGTAAGAAAATGATAAAACATAATTACAACAGAATCAACATAAGAAATAAACCATACGTTTTACATATATATATATAGTTATATCATACTTGTTTAGTTACATCATCAGATATACAAAATAAGCAAAAGCTTTACCGTCCCAAAATGATTACACATATACAGCCCACCAAAAAGACAAAATATCAGGTCCTCAAAAATTTACAGATAACCATCAGTGGCTATCGACAACATTAACCCCTAAAACTACCGAGAAAGAACCGTGGCTGGGCCCTCCTTGGGGTCTTCATCGTCAGAGAAAATCCTCATTAGAGTAACCGAGTTACAAGTAGCTCGAGCAGAGGATAAAAATGAATCCTCACGTGGAGTGTAGTAAAGATCACTCCACATATCACAAACAGGTAAATAAAACTCTAAATGAACATTTGCAGTGCAAGTAAAAACATGGGGGTCATAATGCCCCAAGCCAGTGACATCGTCACGTCTCCACGATAGACACAACGATCCGTACGCAGGTTGATGTGCCAGCAGTCCAGACCTCCTTGAAAAGTCAACTTAACATAACCCAAAAAGCCACGTGGACGGGACATCATGCTCCAAACAGGTACTAATCAAAATCAGGCCAAAAGCCCGGGAACTCGTGCACTTCCCCTTCTTCACCAGTGTCTTCGGAGAAACATATAAATATACAAAATTGCAGAAATACAGGAAAGAGGTGAGACATCCTACATTCAATACCAATTATGGGAGTAAAGTAATAGAATAACGCATGATGCCCACATAGCATAGCAGGAAATAATAATTAATGTCAAGATTCAAATAATAAACAGATTGGCAATTTCAGGCAGTTATAAATCAATAAACAACAATTTCATCAACATATGAATAAATAAATGTCAAATGATATGTTGACTCACTATGCACGTGCACATGGTACCAAAATCTAACATTCGGTACTACAATTTCTACTCCATAGAGCTAAACACAATTTCGAGGATAATGATCCACAAGACATGCCTGTATCTTGTCAAGTATATTCAATGTAACAGTCCCGACCACCTCATTCAATACCCGCCGGTCTGTTCATTAGTGTCCAAGCCACCTCATTTGGTACCCGCTGGTCTGTCCATCGGTGTCCCAGCCACCTCATTCGGTACCTGCTAGTCTGCCCATCGGTGTCCCAACCACCTTATTCGGTACCCACTGGTCTGTCCATCGAACTGTCACAATGCATGATGGCTCAATGCATATACATGTATATTCAACAAATGATATACTCATCCATAACATATCACAATTTTTCCAAGTTAAACATCAATAATTCCTGGTCCCACTCATGGACCCACTATAACATAGCATCAAGTTCCCAAAAATGGTAAAACACTCTTTAAGGTTCATTATAGAATTTCACTGTTGTCTAATAATTCTTATGAAGTCTTTCTCTAGAGGAATTATATTAATTAATGAAGTTCTTTACTTTAGTTTAATTGTAACATCTTCATATTGAGTCCTAATATCATCTCATATATAACTGGTTGATTTTGCTCTGGTCTTCTAGGCGCCATCTCTTCAGCGCCTAAGCGTTGGTTGAGCGCCTGGGCATTCAACACGAAGTGCCTGAGTGCTCATCGAGCTACATTACAGGAAAATTTTTTGGACGTTGAGCACTTAGGCGTCCAAACTCCAGCACCTGAGCGTCGTTTGAGCGCCGTTTGAGCGCCGTTTGAGCGCCGTTTGAGTGCCTGAGCGTCGTTTGAGCGCCTGAGCGCTCTCTACACAGCGCCTGAGCACTAGTGCATCAGCAAGAATTCTGCAGAACTCGTTTTCTGCAGAATATTGATTCCCATTTCAAGGTTTTCTCATCAATCTCAAGCAATCCAATACATGGTTCATAGTCATCAAGATACACAATGAAAATCAATAGATTTATACACATCAAAATAGCAACAAAATTATGAAAAATAATACAACAAAGGGGGGTAATCCCATATGGATTCCCTCATCAACAACACCAAACAAACGTTTCCTCACCACCAAGATAGGTTGAAGAGGATTATCTCCCTCTTACCTAGAGAAATGACAAGGAAAGCAAGCTCCTTTTCCTTTGGGAATTTCATCCTTCACTTTTAAGAAAATCCTAAGGTGAGTAACTTTCAAAACGTTCACTCAAACCATGAAAAGATGAGTCCTTGGTCACATAGGTGACTAAGAAAAATGAAAATGAGAAGAAATGATAAGAAAGTTAAGAACTTTACCTCAAAAGCTTCAAGCTTAGGCTTCAATGGTGGAAAATGGAGAAGGGAAAACTAGTGGATGACCACCATGGAGAAATGTCTTAGGATGATGAAAGGATGCAAGAAATTGAAGTAGTTTAGCAAATTAGTGGAGATGGTCTCCAAGTATGGGTGCCGTGGGAAGGGATAAGCTTGAGAGAAAATGAGAGAAGGGAAAGGGTAGAGAGAGAAAGTAATAGATTTTTGTGTTTTGAAATTAGAAATGAAGGTGATAAAGTGAGAAGCAATTTTGGCTCCCCTAAAAGTTGGTCCTTGCCATGGAACAAGAGAGAGAGAGGAGAGAAATGGCTTCTTCCATTGATTGGGAAATTTCTAGGAAGTTTCCTTGAGAAGCTTTGGTTTGATTTTGTAAAAAGTCAACTTGATTAGACATAAAGCAGATTTCTAGATAAGATGATTAGGATTTTTACTACAAGCTATTACTCAATACATAATTGTTATAGTTAATAGTACTAGTATTTATTATCCAACGGATAATAAATTGTATAGCGATTTTTATTTATCAGCTAAAAATATTGAAAAACATAAACTTCGTAAACTGTGCCCGACCTCGGGTTTAGTAAAATCTCCCATCGACGTTTCCATAGTTCAAGGTTTGCCAACCTCAGAAAAAATATTATATTTTCCCAACTCTGCTCAAGGCACATGCAAAACGAATAATGTATTAAAATATTCAACGTTTCTGAAAAAATTCACAAAAATCACAAATATTAAAAATTGACTATTTATCTCAAAATTATCAATTTTTAAGGTGTTACAGTGTCCCCACTGTTCAAAATAAATCACAGTACAATCAATATCAAAGGAAGATGCCATGTATGCATCGACACTACTCCTCGGCAACATCACCATCACCCTCTTCCTGATCCTGTTGTAGTAGAGGATCAACAACTGCCTTTAGAGCGAACTCTAGCACGGGAAGTCATTTATAGGATGCACCATGCACTCTGCTATCCACCAGAGACTCTAAATAATGCAATGATATTGACATGTCTGTAATGTTGCCAAACGCGCGCCATCTGGGTCTCCATCATTGTACGCCACTCTGTATCAAGGGGAAGGGCTGGTCTGGGCTCTCGATGAGCCTATCTCTATCTTTGGGGTGCTAGAGCTACACCCAACTATTCAATGATGTAATCGTTGAGAGGTTGTTTCACATCAGTCAACTCCTTATGCTCCTCCCATAGAACATGCGATCTGGTACAAAGGGGAAAAAAGAAGGAAAGAATAGGCTCTTGTACTCTTGCATTGATCTCTTGATCTGGTCATGCATGAGCTGGGCGACATTGATGGAGTGTCGATCAATGATGGTATAAATGAGGATCGCCATGTCTATGTCCTAATGAATGGCCTTTGTGAAGTCGAAGCCACACTCTGAGATCACTAGTCCGGTGACCAATGATGTATGGTATCTCTCACCAGCTGCAACGGATACGAATTTCCTCCTATCAAATTGATAATCACATATTTTATTCATTAAGAAACCCTTATGTTTAGTCATTTACACTCTCCATATTCTTAATTGATTGAGTTTGGTATGATTTTGTGAGTTTGAGCTCAAATTGGTCCTAATTGAATATTTCTAGCATTATTGAGATTTGACACTGTTTCTGTATTTTGGCCATAACTTGAGTTCCTAATATCTGATGAACATGAATTTTACCTTGTAGGAAAGCTAAGAGGAAGCTCTACAACTTTGATGAAGAGCTCGAAGTCTGATTCAGATGTCTAAGGGAACTAAGTTTACATGGAAGTCAGAATACGGGTTCTGTCAGTAGAATCCGAACAGTGTGCACTCATAAAATCATATCTCAAGATGTAATAATGGATATGGGCTGAAATTTGGACAGTGGATAGTCAAGATCCAAATAAACAACTTTCATGAAGAACATATTTTGAGAAAAAGAAGTCTAGTAGGTCATTTTGAGCTTACAAGTCGGAACAGAGGAGCTGAAGTTGGGTTTGAACAACCTACGGTATTTGGGACATATCTTGGGCTTAAAGAAGCCAAATTGGATGAACCAGCTATCCATTTTATAGCCAAGACAAGGATCTACAACTTTCATGAAGAACACTTTTCGTGATTCTGAAGTATAGTGGATCGTTTTTGGCTTCCAAGTCAGACACGAAATTTTCGTCCTCAACCATCCACTCATCCATCCACTAATCCACTCATCCATCCACTAATCCACTCATCCACTCATCCACTAACTCACCCACTCATCCACTCATACACTAATCCAACCACTTAACCACTTCACCCACTCATCCACTAATCCATCCACTCATCCATCCACTCACCCATTCATGTCCATAATTTCCCACTCACCAAAAGTCCTTTGGCATTTTTCACTAATTCAACCACTCAACCATTCCACTCACTCATCCACTAAACCAATCCACTAAACCAACCCACTAATTCATCCACTCAAACACTCCACTCACTCACCCACTCATCCACCCACTTCCCTTTGTCATTTTGTTACCTTAGACTTCTATAAAAGCACCATTTATCATGAACAAGATGTAATTCTCTCCTTCATTTCTCTCTTAGTTTCTTGTTTCTTCATAGTTTCTTCATAGTTTCTCATAGCTTTTGTATATTTTGATGCTTCTCTTCATGGTGATGGAGGGCTAAGCTACTTTCGGTCAATTTAGAACTCTTGAAGAGATTGTGGTTTGGATTCTTGAGACCTTGGTTATGTATTGTATTTGATTTGTAATTGAATTCCTCTTTTCTTCTTCTTTCTTCTTTTTCTTCTTCTTGATCTTGAATGCATGAATGGTGATTCTATTTATGTTGATCTGATTGATCTTGGTTTAAGATTGAGATTTGTGATGAAACTTAGAACTAATTGATCTAAACTAATCACATAAATGAAGATTGAGATTTGTGATGAAACTTAGAACTGATTGATCTAAATTAATCACGAAATTGAAGAGGTTAGGTTCTTGATTTGTGCCTAAGTTAATTGAATTCGGTACTTGAAATTAACATAGATTTTCATGAATGGTGCGATTGATTTGTGTTTATCACTTGTTAATTGAATTCTAGACGATCGTCTAGTATGAATTCTGGATTTGATGCGAGAGATCTCGGTTAGATCCAAATTAACAATTCAATTGCGCTTCAAGTGTTCTATGAAGGGTCTATGATTGAATCCACCCAATCTTGGATAGGTTTCTAAATTGACTGCTCTTTAATTGTTATTTCTTCCTTTAATTTTGTTAAGTGCGATCTTAAACTGTCAAACCCCCCTTTTTGCTAACTTTCACTTGATTTGATCAAATTGCATTTACGATCCTTGAGGAGACGATCCTGTTGTCAACGTTACAAGCTTAGGTAATAACTTCGGTTATAATTTTGACCGAGTTCGGCGCTCGTCGAGAATTTTGGCGCCCGTTCTTGGGGATTAGTAAGTGTAATCTTTTCATTTTAAGTGTTTTTACTAACCTTTGCTTTTTATTAACTTTTCTAACAATGGACCATGCATAATGGAGTCAAAACTTGAGGAGTTGACTTCTTTGGTAAGACATATAGTAGTGAGACAACAATTACATGTGCGAAGCTACACTTGTGTGTAACATTTGTTTTTGTTCATCTCACCCCACATATGCATGCCCTACACTTCAAGATATAGTAGTTCTGTTTTTCCCAGATCAATTTGTTGCGACGAATGGTTATTTTCCGATAAACCACAGTTCAAAGACTGAGCGAACGAGTTATGACCCCTTCTTCAACACATACAACCCTAGTGGAATACTATCCGATCTGGGATATGGCAATACGGCATCACTACAGCAACAATCATTTCAATATGAGCAGCCATTCCAGCAGATAACAAGTCCATCAACCACAAAACTTGAGCCTTCATGGGAGGACTTGATGAAAACCCAAATTGAGTTCCAGCAGAGTTTCACTGCCACTATTCAAGATTTAACAACCCAAATTGAGCATATGACAACCACTATTAATGAACTGAGAAGTCAAGAGTCAGACCAACTCTCTTCCCAAACAATTCCCAACTCCCTGCATTCTAATTGTCATATTGATTTACCTGCATTTAGTTGAGGAAACTCATGATGAGTTGTGTCTTGAATTTCATGATTTAATTGGTTTTGATGATTCTATCAATTGCAACTCATGTATTGATTGTGACGGTGATATAAAATGTGTTATGTGTGCTGAGATTTCTGCATATTTGAAAGCTGATGATTCTGTTTTGTACAAAGCATCTAATGATATTGAAGGGTCTATCAACAATGCGATTGCGAGAATCAAACACATAGGGAGGTGGAGTTGAAGGCCATTGAGGAATTTTCAAAGAAGGAGGAAAGACAACATATGACAATAACTTCACGAAGTGGATTTTGTTTTTGGGCCATGGTCCAATATAATCAATGAAAGCAGGATTGCCAAATTACACGTGTTGCATACCATTGGTGAAGTCAAGGAAATTAAGAAAGACCAATGGGACCCCAATGGGAGCCCTCATGTTGCAAGCTTAACTTGGTCATTACACTTCAACCAATGGGACCCTAGTAAAAGCTATCATGTTGTGTCAACCATAACTTGGTCATCACGTTTCAACCAATGGGATCCTGGTGGAGTCTTTTCACCAACCTCACTTAATAAGACCAATGGACACCATCTCAAACCGAAAAATGTGGAAGTGAAAGTGATGGGCTTTTATCATCCACATTATAAAGATCACTAAGAAGTGTCCCAACGTCGAGCTAACGACGTTAAACAAGCGCTTATTGGGAGGCAATCCAACTAGATTTGTTTTTAAGATCTTTAGGGATGGTTTTCAATAACGAGAAGATAAAAACATTCTTCACTTTGAATGGTACCGAAAAGAGTCGAAAGTTATACCTTATTGACTCTTGAGACGCATTCTTATGGCCTGGTATATCATGAACTTCTTAATTGTGGAATCTCTTCGAGATGAACAAGTGTTACAATCTTGGGAATCTGACTCTAAAAGACCTGCATTTCCTCTTTAATTTTATATTATTCTAGTCATGTTATTTTGGTTTTACATTTTACTCATTTGTTTTGTGAGTTTTCAGGTTATATTGCAACTTTGATTCTTACGCATCTTTTCTGCTGGCCATTATCTCGCCCCTCATCAGGTTGTGTTGCTCTTTTCTTTCCGTTTTATTTATCACTTTCACATTGAGGACAATGTCTATATTAAGTGTGGGGGAGAGATTTTAGCATGTTTCTTTTTTGTTAAAAAAAATAAAAAAAGGGGTTCATTGCATGATTGAATAACTTTTCTCCCTTCTTGAACTGATATGCTTGGTGATGGATGATTGAATTGATGAATTGAGTTTGATGGATGCATACCTTGTGAGATTTTGAGCCTAATGGATGGATTTAACATTTATGCCATTCTCTTCTTTCTTGTGTGATTTTCACTCATGTTAATGACCACTCTAGAACTTGCTTTGATTCTTTTTGAGGCTACATTTCACTTGCATGCATGAACATGATTGAGGCCCTCTTTCTTAATTAGCTAGTTTAACCAAATAGCCAACCTTGTTTTCAATATGATATCAAGCACTTTTTTGACTTCTTGAAAATTCTCTGATTCTTGCCAACCTTGTATATTTTCCTTTGCTTAACCCCTTTGAGCTTATTTGACCATTCCTTGTTTCTAGCTCATTATGTGCCTTAAATGAGAAATCGTGTTCTTACTTTACCTTAGGGAATAAAAGAACATTAGCTTGGTTAATGGATGAGTTTTTGAACAAGTGTGGGGGTGTGTGTACAAAATGGTTGTTGAAAAAGAAAAGAGTGCCCAAAAAGAAAAAAAAAATGTATGTATATAGTTATGTTCATATATATAAAAGAAAAAGAAAAAGAAAAAAAAAAAAAAAAGAAAAAAAAAAACCAAGTGTTTAAAAAAAAAAAAAGTATGGGGAAATGAATATGTAAAGGGATATACACTAGAGTTGGGATGAACTTTTATGCTTGTTATTTGAACTCAGCTCTCATTTGCTTTTATTCTCTTTAGTATTTATCTTCTCATATCCATTTTATCCTCTCTGTTACCTTGACCTCACTACAACCTTGAATAAAGTCCTCATGATTTGTGTGTGCATGTGTTTTGAGTAGTGGAGAAGTAGAAGATAAGCAAGCTTATGGTAGTGCAATTTTCATGGGGTGAATTGAGTGAAATACCTACCCTTTAAACACTTGAGAGATTGAGAGGGAATCTTGTGAAGATCTATCATTCTCGATTCATGTTGAAGATACCTTGCTTGTTGGTTTGAGATGTGGAGAATTGTTAACTCATGAATGTTTTGATCCTTGAACCTTTGGTTGTTCTTCTTGATTGTAAAATTTTGGTCCCGAGTTTTGCCCAGAGTGCAAAAAGCTAAGTGTGGGGAATTTGATAATCACATATTTTATTCATTAAGAAACCCTTATGTTTAGTCATTTACACTCTCCATATTCTTAATTGATTGAGTTTGGTATGATTTTGTGAGTTTGAGCTCAAATTGGTCCTAATTGAATATTTCTAGCATTATTGAGATTTGACACTGTTTCTGTATTTTGGCCATAACTTGAGTTCCTAATATCTGATGAACATGAATTTTACCTTGTAGGAAAGCTAAGAGGAAGCTCTACAACTTTGATGAAGAGCTCGAAGTCTGATTCAGATGTCTAAGGGAACTAAGTTTACATGGAAGTCAGAATACGGGTTCTGTCAGTAGAATCCGAACAGTGTGCACTCATAAAATCATATCTCAAGATGTAATAATGGATATGGGCTGAAATTTGGACAGTGGATAGTCAAGATCCAAATAAACAACTTTCATGAAGAACATATTTTGAGAAAAAGAAGTCTAGTAGGTCATTTTGAGCTTACAAGTCGGAACAGAGGAGCTGAAGTTGGGTTTGAACAACCTACGGTATTTGGGACATATCTTGGGCTTAAAGAAGCCAAATTGGATGAACCAGCTATCCATTTTATAGCCAAGACAAGGATCTACAACTTTCATGAAGAACACTTTTCGTGATTCTGAAGTATAGTGGATCGTTTTTGGCTTCCAAGTCAGACACGAAATTTTCGTCCTCAACCATCCACTCATCCATCCACTAATCCACTCATCCATCCACTAATCCACTCATCCACTCATCCACTAACTCACCCACTCATCCACTCATACACTAATCCAACCACTTAACCACTTCACCCACTCATCCACTAATCCATCCACTCATCCATCCACTCACCCATTCATGTCCATAATTTCCCACTCACCAAAAGTCCTTTGGCATTTTTCACTAATTCAACCACTCAACCATTCCACTCACTCATCCACTAAACCAATCCACTAAACCAACCCACTAATTCATCCACTCAAACACTCCACTCACTCACCCACTCATCCACCCACTTCCCTTTGTCATTTTGTTACCTTAGACTTCTATAAAGGCACCATTTATCATGAACAAGATGTAATTCTCTCCTTCATTTCTCTCTTAGTTTCTTGTTTCTTCATAGTTTCTTCATAGTTTCTCATAGCTTTTGTATATTTTGATGCTTCTCTTCATGGTGATGGAGGGCTAAGCTACTTTCGGTCAATTTAGAACTCTTGAAGAGATTGTGGTTTGGATTCTTGAGACCTTGGTTATGTATTGTATTTGATTTGTAATTGAATTCCTCTTTTCTTCTTCTTTCTTCTTTTTCTTCTTCTTGATCTTGAATGCATGAATGGTGATTCTATTTATGTTGATCTGATTGATCTTGGTTTAAGATTGAGATTTGTGATGAAACTTAGAACTAATTGATCTAAACTAATCACATAAATGAAGATTGAGATTTGTGATGAAACTTAGAACTGATTGATCTAAATTAATCACAGAATTGAAGAGGTTAGGTTACTGATTTGTGCCTAAGTTAATTGAATTCGGTACTTGAAATTAACATAGATTTTCATGAATGGTGCGATTGTGGATTTGTGTTTATCACTTGTTAATTGAATTCTAGACGATCGTCTAGTATGAATTCTGGATTTGATGCAGAGATCTCGGTTAGATCCAAATTAACAATTCAATTGCGCTTCAAGTGTTCTATGAAGGGTCTATGATTGAATCCACCCAATCTTGGATAGGTTTCTAAATTGACTGCTCTTTAATTGTTATTTCTTCCTTTAATTTTGTTAAGTGCGATCTTAAACTGTCAAACCCCCCTTTTTGCTAACTTTCACTTGATTTGATCAAATTGCATTTACGATCCTTGAGGAGACGATCCGGTGTTGTCACTGTGCTACAAGCTTAGGTAATAACTTCGGTTATAATTTTGACTGAGTTCGGCGCTCGTCACAAATTCAGGAGGAGGTGAAGGTTCTCAGTTACGCTGGCTGCTTGATCCCCTTTGTCATTTTGGAGGCATGATGGTTGGTAAGGAGTACCTGGACCTATCAAAATATTCGCAATGTTAAAAATGAAATAGAGCATTCAAAAATATGACAAACATGTAAAATAGAGCAAATTATGCACATATTATGGTGACACACCGTGGCATAAACAGTTGCGCCATGGTATGAAAGAACAGTTGGGCACGCTGCGACATACATGAAAATCCCATCACACGCCGCGACATAAAGTAATCACGCCACGACATGATTGAACATCTTATCACACGCCGCGGTATAAAGCAATCACGCCGCGGCACAGAGATGAAAATAGTGCTTTTGCCCAGCAACACCAAGGGCAAAACCTATGCACATCATATAATAGGCATTAACATGCATTTTCAGGCAGAATTTCAAGCACACAAATTAAAAAAAAACTACAAAAAATCATAACAAAAATAATATAAAAAGCAAACTAAATGTTGTAACCATATAAATTATACCTGGAAAGGAAGAATAGGGACAAAGAATGGTTGAAAATTGAGAGAAAGTGTAAGAACTAACTAGGAGATACAGTAGAGAATGAGAGAAAACGAGAGAAAATGTGAAACAAATCGCATATAACCCATTCTATTGCAACATGCCACAACATGCACGTGCCTGGGCCGCAACGTGAGTTGCAGTGAAATGCACGTTTCACTTTTAGGGTAGCACTCTGTAGCATGAATATGTTTGCGTCGAGGCGTGAGTTCAAAATTCTTGCTTTTACTAAATAATTAAATATTTATTATTATTATTATTATTATTATTATTATTATTATTATTATTATATTTTTATTTTTTCAAATACAAGGTTGTAACACATGGTGCACTGCGGCGTGGAGCTCTCAGGTTTTAAGCCTTGAGAATCCAGAGGCTTATGCATCGTGGCATGGGAAAGCTTACGCTGCAGAGTGAGGAGTCTATTTGCAAAATTCTGTAGCAAACTCAATTTAGTAGCAACTTCTGCTTCCTATAGGTCTCCACCATCTGTAAAATTAGTCTAGATGGTTCAATTATAGTATGTATGACCAAAATAACTCAAAACCACTAAATCAAAAGTACTAAATGTGCAAGACTCAAACAAAAGGATAAGAACTTTGGTTCCCTCCTAATATGGGCCTTAGTTATAATCTCTCTAGGACTTTACTTCAAGATGGAGAGGCAATAGTGAGTGAGGTTTTGTGTCTCTCCACCTCAACACCTAAGTAAAGCTTGAGCAGCTGGCCATTGACCTTAAAGGTTGACTTTGAAACCGGGTCTTCTAGGGTTACGGCACCATGAGGAAACACTTCCTTAATTAAAAAAAGGCCTGACCATATGGATTTTAGCTTACCAGAAAATAATTTCAGCCTTAAGTTGAATAAGAGAACCTTCTGGTCTGGTGCAAAGCTTCTTGGGATAATGTGCTTGTCATGCCACCTATTCACCTTTTCTTAGTAGATCTTAGCATTATCATAGGCTTGTAAACGAAATTCATTAAGTGTAGTCAGTTACAACAATCTTTTCTCCCCACTAGCTTCAAAATCCCAATTTAATCTCTTGATAGCCCATTAGGCAAGGTGTTCAAGCTCTACAGCAAGATGGCAAGCCTTGCCAAAGACCAATTGGTATGGATACATGCCAAGAGGGGTTTTATAAGTAGTGCGGTAAGCCCAGAGAGCATCATCCAATTTTTTAGACTAGTCCTTTCTAGAAGGGCTCATAGTTTTTTCAAGAATCCTCTTCAACTCTTTATTAGAAACCTTTGCTTGGCTACTTGTTTGTGGATGATAGGCAACGACTACCCTATGTGTCACCCAATACTTAGCAAGTAATGCAGCAAAATACTTGTTGCAAATATGTGATCCTCCATCACTAATAATGACTCTAGGTGTGTCAAATCTTGTGAAAATACTCTTTTTTAGAAAATTAAGGACCACCTTAGAGTCACTAGTAGGTAGGGCACAAGCTTCCACCCATTTTGACACATAGTCCACTGCTACAAGAACGAAACGATTACCAAAGGATGATACAAAGGGCCCCATAAAGTCTATGCCCCACACATCAAAGATTTCTACTTCCAAAATGGAGTTCAAGGGTAACTCCTTCCTTTTGGAGATGTTTCTGGTCCTTTGACATCTATCGCACTTAGCTGCAAATAAGTGGGAATCTCAAAATAGAGAAGGCCAATAAAAATCTTATTGGAGAACTTTTGTTGTAGTTCTCTCTCCACTATAATGACCACCATATGCTGAAGCATGACATTGATTCAAAATAGGTTCTACTTCCTCCATGGGCACACATCTCCTTAACATATGATTGGCACATTGTTTAAACAAGAACGACTCATCTCAAAGATAGTGCCTCACATTATGTAAGAATTTCTTCTTTTGGTGATATATAAGATTTAGAGGCAGCACATCACCCACTTTGTAGTTCACAATATTAGTGAACCACGGGCATGAGTGAGTTGTAGTAGCAAAGAGTTGCTCATCCGGGAATGTCTCTCCAATTGTTATCGGTTCAGCTTGACATTCCTGGTTTTTAAGTCTAGAGAGATTATCTGCAACTTAGTTCTCTGCCCTCTTTTTGTCATGAATTTCAAGATCAAATTCTTGCAGCAGTAAGATCTACCGAATCAACCATAGTTTTGCATCTTTCTTGCTCACAAGGTATTTGATTGTGGAATGATCCATGTAAACAATCACCTTAGTGCCTACCAAATATGCTCGAAACTTGTCAAATGCAAAAATAACTGCCATAAGCATTTTTTTTTTAGTTGTGGTGTAGTTTAACTGGGCATCATTAAGTGTTTTGCTTGCATAATAGATGGAGCGAAACACTATCATTTCTTTACCCCAAAACAGCACCAATGACATAATCACTAGTGTCGCATACTAATTCAAAAGGCAACTCCCAATCTGGAGTTGTAATTACTAGAGCCGAAACAAGTTTCTTCTACAATTCCTCGAATGCAACCTGACATGACTCATTAAATTTAAACTAGATGTCTTTTCTAGTAGGTTGCATAGAGGTTTGGTAATTTTAGAAAAGTCCTTGATGAATCTCTGGTAGAAGCCGACATTACCAAGGAAGTTGTGAATTCCTTTCATAGAATTTGGTGAAGGAAGCTTGTCATTCACTTCAACTTTCTCCTAATCAACCTCCATCCCCTTAATAGAGACTCTATGGCCAAGAACAATGCTTTCTTGAACCATGAAATGGAATTTCTCCTAGTTTAGCACTAAGTTGGTCTATTTTCATCTGTTGAGCACAGATGAGAGAATATGCAAACAACTATTAAAAGAGTTTCCAAACACCGAAAAGTCATCCATGAAGACTTCAAGGCCTTGCTGAATCATATCAGTGAAAACAACCATCATGCAACGTTGGAAGGTTTCTGGTGCATTGCACAACCAAAATGGCATTCTTCGGAAAGCAAATGTACCAAAGGGACATGTGAATGTTGTCTTTTCTTGGTCTTCGGTTGCTATGGCAATTTAGTTATAACCAGAATAACCATCAAAGAAACAATAATAAGTCTTTCTAGCTAATCTATCTAGCATTTAATCAATAAATGGGAGTGGGAAATTATCCATCCTAGTATCTTTATTCAATTTCATATAGTCCATGCTATTGGTGTATACCCTAGAGGCCAATTTATTTTGACCGTACTAGTTTACATTGTATTATGCTATTTATTTAATATTTGAGATATTTCATTTATTGTGTGTTATTAATGATGAACATAATAAAATCCTTACAATACTAAGTTTTATGCCATAAGACATCAAGTGGATGACTTGATCGTGAGATCCTATTGGATAGAAACAAAATACTATTATTAAATGTCCTTAGTCAAGTATTATTGTTAATCAGGATGACAATAATGCATTGAGACTAGTATGTGCATAGACTAATGGCCACATCTCACGAGTCATGGATATGAAATATCGAGTCTTCACATGTGTACATATTAGAGTAATGATGTATTAGATTGACCCGCCATGAGAACACTACGTGGATCGTTACGTGAGTGCAATAAGCGATTCGCATAGTGATAATGGTGTATGTGGTCCTTTGACCTGAAATCACTACGATTCCTACATGAGGAGTTGTATGTTTTAATGCCATAAAACATCATCTATAACAAGGTGATTATAAAGTTAGTTATTGGACATACCACAAATCATGCAGAGGGATGTGAGTGACCTAGATGTGATTTGTCCCTCCAACATAATAGGAGTGATATCTTCAGCCCCCCTGATTGAGTTAGACTACGAAATGCATGGTCGTGCTTAAATGAGTCAATATGAGATATTGATCTCATTTGTTATTACTATGTCTACTTGAGTATCAGGAAACAGAAGGTTGAACTATACAAGGGTGATACGTTCTATGTCATGTGTTCAATCTAGATATCTGGACAAAAGGACTAAACTACACGGTAACATTGATCACAAAAAGGTTATGTCAAATCACTAACATTCTTATTACTTGGGTAGCTCTGATGTGTTGCTAGATACCGCACACTACTTGTAATAGTAAAATAGGATTTTAATATTACTGTCAATGTGATGAGAACTTGCAAGGTCACATATATAAAGTAGACTAAATTAGAGCAATAAGAATCCAAGTTGGACTTAGATTCCATCGTGGGCCTAACTCATAATAGATGAGTCCAACACCTGCATAGCTAACCCTATTGCTGCTCACACTCACTTAAGGTAGTCACTATTATAAATTGTACTATTAAGGGGGCTACTTAGTACGCATAACAGAACCTAGCCGCACCTGCAAACATAGTGAGTGAGAGAGTGACAGGTTTCTCTTCTCTTCACAACTAACACTGTGTCAAGATGTGGGACTCCTTTTTGGAGACAAACAACGTTCATGAGTCTATTCGTGTGGATACTATAGAGACATTGTCATTGTTACAGTGCTGGTGATTCACAACATTTTATTTTATCTTGCTTCAAGAGGTAAACTCAAAAATAACAGATTATGGTCCTTTTCGCATGGATTCTTGGTGGGAATTTTTGTTTTTCCGCTGCGTGATATATCTGTAATTCCTAACACATGCATACCCTCCTACCAGTAACTGTGCGAGAAGGGATAAGCTCAATATTTTCATTAGTCACTATTGTCATACCACCCTTCTTTAGAACACATTGAATTAGTGAAACCCATGGGCTATCTGAAATAGGATAGACTATGCCTACATCAAGCCATTTAATAATCTCCTTCTTCACTACTTCCTTCATCACTGGATTAAGCCGTCCTTGGTGCTCCACAGTTCCACTTCGGTTATCTTCCAATATAATCTTATGTATACAGATAGAAGAACCAATGCCACGGATATCAGCAATAGTCCACCCAATGACATGTTTGTACTTCTGAAGCATACGAAGAGGTTGATCCTCTTATTCATTAGTGAGGGATGAAGATATAACTACCAGAAGGGTAGATGTGGCTCCCAGATAAGCATATTGTAAGTGGTTAGACAATAGCTTCAACTCAAGCGTTGGAGGTTCTTCAATGGAAGGCATCGATGTTGTTCTTTCTTTTACTTACCGCAAGTGCACAAATCTCACTTGTAGTGTAGCTAGAAGTCAGATATCATTCCTACGAGGAATTAGGTACTTCTAATACTAACTACCAACCAATATCTTACTTGGTTCTATTCAAGATCATAAAAATAAGACCAAGTGAAATTAAACTAACCTAAGTAATCAAAAATAGCAAATGGAAATTAAAGATACGGGTTAAAGATTAAGGAATCCTTCTTCACCTTCTACTTCAATCAATGACATGAAATCCATCAAGCAATATAAATGAATGAATTAAGTTAGCTTGAGAATCTACTTTAGTTAAAAGCCTATGTCTAGGTCAATCAATCATAGTTTCATTTACCTTATCCATTATATTTCCATGAGAACTAGTGTAAACTCCACTCTTTAATATCTATTCTCAAACACACACTATACATGGCTAAGAGGCATATCTCTATCCCATTAGCGAATCAACTTATCCAAGCCAATTGAACTCATCGAACATGCATCAACCATACTTACAATCTAAAACCCAAATTCCTATGTCTAGGTTCATCAAATTTCAACGAATCGCTTAAAAGTTGGCTAAACTATCAAGTGTATTAAGATCGATATGATTGAACAAAACCTCAAAGAAAGACACAATTATCAATATCCATACAAAGATCCAAAGTAATCCCTACATACAGCTCAGTTAATCATTGAACACGAAATTACACAATAAAAATAGTATTCATGAGATAAGGAAAAGAGGAGAAAGCATAAGAAGAAGGAAGACAATTTATAGATATGACTATTGAAGCTTGAATCTCCATCCATGAAGAAGATGACCTCCATTCTTGGCTTCTCTAGCGTCCTCAGCCTCCAAAACGTGAATTCATGTCGCAACTTCTCTAACCTAAACAAGGCTCTCGCAAAGCTCCTCTGAAAAATCTAATAAAATAGTATTTATAGATCTAGAAAACAAAGTCACGCCGCGACATTAACAAACCTACGCCACGACGCATTTCAATTTTGGTCACCAACGCCGCGGCGTGCAAAATTCGTAGCCCTCCGCCTGAATCAGGGGAAGTTGCCAAGTCGCGGCATTAACATGCACGACGTTAAATGCTGATTTTTCTTCTTGGCTTCCTCTTGGGCTTCCTGGTTCAATGCTAATCCAAATTCTTCAAGTTTGAGCTTGATTAGAGCCCTTCCTATGATAGAGAAATAACCAATTTAATAAATACATGCAAATGTAGTTGATTCATCAAAGATTGAGCAATATATCCTCAGAATCATAATAGAAGACATCAAAATTGAATTATATAGAATTAAGGATAAAGTCTTCCATTCCTACTTAAAAACAAGGACCAAGCAATCATTATCACACAATTGTAAGGCACAAATAACTACATCTTATGGAGTTATTAGACGTCTCTTTAGATGAATGGAACTCCAAAGGCTCAAATTTAGATGACCTAAAATACTTAGCGAACACATCAAGCCGTTTAATATAATCAAGTACATCATCCCTATCACTATCATCTTGCTCAGTACTGTGGTCAAAGATAATGTAAGAGGGTCATCTGGATAATTGGCATGGAATGCATCAATAATTATATTATTCAACATACTTATGTACGAACACTCTTCATGGTCATGAGGAAATTTAATTGCTTTGAAGATAGTAAATGTTACCTCTTGATTATGCACTCTTATAACACCCCAATTTTTTTTTGCTAAATTATGATTTCATCCTAATTGTGCTATTTTTTGTTTTTTGTGTTATAAAATTAATTTGACTGTTTTGTAACTGTATTTAATTGTTGTGTGTGATTTACTCCGAGTCAAGAAAATAATAATTTGTGGGCCGAAAAAAATTGGTATATGATTATTTGGAGTTGGGGGATCTTACTAAACCTAATTCCGAATAATACGTGTATCAATCTTTTAATTTTTAGAATTTATCTGTAAAATAAAAATATTTTATATTATAATATTATTTTATTGGACAGTACCTACTGACTTAAAAGCGGTAGTTTCTGCCCAATGAACCATGGACCCGAAAAAGTCTGTGGGACCTATACTTGGTAAATCAGTCAACATTAATGGCTTGAATTATTTCTAAACCAATAAGAATGAGTCAACATAAATGGCTTGATTTCTTTAAATGGCTTGATTTCTTCTAAGCCAATAAGAATGAGTCGACTTAAATGGCTTGGAATTTCTAAACCAATAGGAGGAAAGTCCTCAAAATTGGTTAGACTTAATAGATTAGTAATAGAAAACATGACTAAATTAGTTTAAAAACCTAATTAAGTTAATCTAAAATGCTTAAGTAGTAACCCAATGGTATAAACCTAGTTATTTATTTATTAAAATTTTAGTTAGACAATGTTCTAGCATAATCAAGAATGTGATTAGTGATTCTAAGTAACTACATGATTTACTAAATAACTAAGAAACCTAACTAATTTTATCTAAACTTAGCTAGAATGGCTTAAGCATAATTAGGAGACTAAAATGAATCAAGATTTGATTAATTCTTCCTAAGTGCAATTAAGGCCAAGCTCTTCAAGAAGGTTCAAGAACAAGGTGACTTGTCTCTCCTAGCCAATAGGAAGCAACTTGGAGATAAAGCCTTGAAGATCCACCCTTGAACTCATCTAAGGCCATTAGGAGCTCTTAGATGTCAACTAAAGTGGCCACCTCCTTTAGGTGAACTCCACGGCCATGCATTAGGGGGGGGGGGACAAATTGTCACTTCATCATCAACGTTTCTATCACACTTAACCTATTCTCTCATTTCTTTCTCTTCAAGAACACAAAGAAAACTCCATAGCTTTTCTCCTTGAGATATTTGGCCACCGTCACAAATCCATACCTCTACTCTTCTAAAATTTCATCTAACATCATTTCCTAAATCTAAACATCATTCTAAACATCTTTCATCTTGAGAATTTCTTCAAAATCATCCATTTGGAGCTTGGAAAATAGCTTTAAAGTTTCTTTCCTACAAGGTAAAAATCCTTGTTTCTTGTTTCTAACTTGATTCTTGAAGTTCTAAGCCATGATTGATCCATAGTTTTTCTTTTTCAACCATAGTTTATGACTTTATAATTTGTTTAAGCTTGTTAGGGTTTTCTTGGAGCCAATACGAAATCACTAAGGAGAAGTCCAAGAAGGTTTTGTCTTCCTTATAAGTAAGAGGGAGATTTAATCTCATCAATCATGTATGGTGGTGAGAAAATGGATTGATTTGTGGTGAAGAATCCATAAGGATTCATTCACTTGGTTGTTTTAAAGTTGTTTCTATTTGTGATTGATTTGTTTGCAAGCATGTCTATAGCTTTGATATATTTTGTATGTGTTTATAGATGCATGATAATTATTGTAGGATGTGAATAACATGTTGAGGATTTGCATGAGTGTTCCAAAGAACACAAAGAAGCTCACGACTTCATCATTTCAAAGAGGAACAAAATGTTCTCAAATATTTTTCCAAGGTAAGGATTAATTAATTTAATTGGATCAATGATTTTTACAAGGACTTAGATAGTATAAAATAAATTAAAGATGATTCATGGAGGATATAGTAAATTTCGGCCAACATGCCCTTTGTGATACCTTTGATCTAAAATTATTTTGCTAAGTGTAGACTATGTAATTAAATTAAAGAGAACTCAATTTTAATGAATTTTATAGAATAAAATAAATGAAGTTATTTTAGAAACTTAATTAGAAAAATTAAGTATGAATGAGAAATATAATGAACACTTGAAAAATACTAACGTATAGCTCACCCTTTGGGTTTTGAAGCGCGTTAGCAAGTTTCGAGATGTAAATATTGGTAATGATCAAGAAAGGAAATTTTTAAGAGAAAACATAGAAAATATTACTTAACAAATTTTCTAGAAGGAAATGTTGTAAATAAATTTAGAAATAAATATATAATGGAGAAAAAAACTCAAAATATAATTTAGAACATTAAGAAATATTTTACGTAGTTGAAAAATATTAGAAATATATTATGTGTAATTAAAAATATTAGAAATATGTTATGTATATTTAAAATAATGATTTTTAAACTACGCAATTGAGAAAACGATTTAAAAATGTTATGCGATTGAGAAAATGATTTAAAACACTACGCGATATTAAAAACATCAAAAAATATTTGCGCCATTTGAAAATGTTTGAAAAAGGTGACGCGATTGTGAAAACGCGATAAAATATTTATGCGACTAAAAGGAACAGTAAGTTTATTGTCGGGCCAAAGTGGTGGACCCGGATACTTAGAGAAATAGTACTGTCAAGTGGAGACGTACTATATTTCGAAATATTGATAATGAGGGTATATATGTAATTATGGTTCATTATATTGGAAGATATTGATAATAAGGGTATTTATGTAATTATAGTTCATTATATTAGGAAATATTGATAATAAGGATATTTGTTTAATTTTGGTTCATATACATACATTGAGAGGTGTGTCAATTTGGTTGAAAATTGGTGATTAGCTGACAAGATGAATTACACCGTGTTATGGGTGTGATAGGCGCAGTGTGGTTCATTGAGTGAACTAGGAGGCGTCAGTGTGTGGAAGATTCTATATGTGGACAGTTGGTAGCTCCTCTGGGCTGTAGTAACGGGCAACACACTAACGATCTTGACAAATACTATTCTTAATCAGAATCTAATGGAGACTGTTTAGTACAATGCCTATTATGCACGACGTTTTAACTGTGTACTGTTTACACAACGTATTTGATTGTGTAATATGTAGTTGGGCAGCCTGAGGTACGGACAGGTCTTCTGGGTCATTCTCTCTGATGTTTGTGTTTAGCTCTATGGAGTAGGAATGAGTCTGTGTACATTTACATATGTGGTCTGCATCATGATGTGATTATTTATATTTGATTTTGTGATATTATGTATGATGTGATTATATGGAATATTGTATCAATTATTATATTTGTATGTACTATCATTTTCTGTACTGGTAATGATATAGATTATCTCACCTCTTTGTATACATTTTCTGTATTATTATTTTTATTTAGTAAAGACTTTGAGGAAGAAGAAGAGGAGCAACCTCAAGATTGCCAGTACGAAGAGGAACAGCAACCAAGCGACCAGTTCAACGAAAGCGAGCCTCGAGATCATCCATATCATTTGGATTAATTGCGACTTAGTATGGTTTTACCGAAGTTTTTCTGTGTTCCGATGATCTCCCAGAGGAGGATTTTTCAGAGGATCAGAACTTTTAATGTTATACTTGGGCTAGTTTATGGTTTGCTTTAAACCAAACTATTTACTGTTTTATTAAATAGTTTGTAGTGTGTAAATTATTTGTACCTATTAAAGAAAAAATCATATGTATAATTACGGTGTGTATTTAATAGTTTGTTTTATTTCATACTCTGTTTGTTTTATTTATTAATATAATGTACAAAAAGAAAATTTTCACAATTTCTATATTTATATATTAAGAAATGATTTATAACTTGGGTAAAGGTTTATTATATTTATTGTAAATGTGACATCCCCAGTTTGGGTGTTACAACTTTCATAGTTAATTCACCTTTTTGGACATCTATAAGTGTTCTCCCCATGGCAAGGAATGGTCGGCCATGAATCAAAGGTACGTTGCGATCCTCTTCCATATCCAAAATTGTAAAGTCTGCGGGAAATATGAACTTATCCACCTTGACTAATACATCTTCCACAATTCCATTAGGATAAATGTAGGAGCGATTAGCTAGTTGGAGGGTCACCGATGTTGGCTTACATTCCCCTAAACCTAGCCTTTGGAAAATAAATAAGAGCATGAGATTTATGCTTGCCCTCAAATCACATAGAGCTTGTCCAAAGAATTGATCTCCAATGGTGCATGGAATTGTGAAGCTTTCGGGATCCTTCAATTTTGGAGGTAGCTTATTTTGTAGAATGACACTACATTCTTCTGATAGTGCCACTATTTCAAACTCACCCAGTCTTCACTTTTTGGATAGAATATCTTTCATAAATTTCATATAACTGGGCATTTGTTCTAGTGCTTCAGCAAAAGGAATGTTGATGTGAAGCTTTTTGAAGACTTCTAAAAAATTTTTGAACTGCTCTTCCATCTTTTGTTTAGCAAAGCGATGGGAGAATGGCAAGGAAGGAGAGGTGCTCTTGTCATTTTTCTCGAACTTCTCCTTCTTTGGCTCTTCTTTCTTCTCCTCTTCATCTTTACTTTGAACTACGTCTTGCTCAATTGGATCTTCCAAAGCTTTGGCTTATAGATTGCCTTCAATTTCTTTACAGCTTCAGAGAGATATAGCTTTAAAATTTTTAGTTGTGTCACTCCTAGGATTGTTGATTGTGTCACTCAGAAATGACCTAGTAAGACGATTGTTTATTGCAGTTGCTAGCTTCCCAAACTGTGTCTCAAGTGCTCGCATTGAAGCTGCTTGGCTTTGGATAATTAAATCATTTTTAGCCAAGTAAGCATCTGTCTTAGACATGCACAAATTTGTTTTGACCATGAGTTGTATGAACATGTCTTCCAAAGATGGTTTCTTCTCTTGCATGGGATGCCTTGCTTGTGATGGGAAACTAGGAGGATAATTTGGTCTTTTATTTCTAGAAGATGAAGAAGTTGCTCTTTGATTGTTGCTCCAAGAAAAATTGGGATGGTTTCTCCAATGCTGGATCGTACTAATTTGAATAGGGGTTGCTTTGTTGTTGGGGATAATTCTCCATATACTGAGCACTTTTCGAGATGGAAGGGCATCGATCACTTGCATGATTGTCACCACACTTATCACACAGAACAAATGGCCTTTGATGAAGGCTTAGTCCCAAACTATCAAGCTTGTTAACAATGGCTGCCACTTGAGCTGATAATGAAGTAATGACATCTACATCATGGACTTCTGCCATTTTCCTTGGAGTGTTTCTTGCTGAAGGCCATTGATAGCTATTGGCTGCCAATTCTTCTAACAATTGAAATGCACATTCAAAAGATTTGCTAAGTAATAATCCTCCAGCAGCTGCATCCACTATGGGACAGTGGTGTGGTAGCAAGCCTTTACGAAAGGAATAAACTTGGTGCTATGTGTAATGTCCCAAGACTACTTGCAGGATTGATTAGTGTCCCCACAAACCAACACGAGTCTTTTCAGCATACTTTGTCCTCACTCATACGCATCCTAGGAAACTTCCCAGGAGGTCACCCATCCCACAAGTGCTCCAAGTCAAGCATGCTTAACTATGGAGTACTTAAGTTCTTGGCTCCCGAAAAGAAGATGCATCTTGTTGATATGTGTGGTGCTAATCAATTCCTTTAAGTCATCCTCAATTATGCAGTCTCATACCTGCACAGTCTCTGAATCCCTCTCATTCCGATGTGTAATCAGTTCATTCATGTGTCCCTTCGCCTAGAAGCCTGCCAGGAGCCGCTCCTTGTCTGTGCTTCATCTTTATGCACCGGCGACCACTCACGCCATGGTCCGACTAAAACTACCACCACTTGTACCTCCTCCTTATGATTGTTGTCGTTGTTGATTTCCCGATGATCGTAAATACGTTTTCTGTAGGAATCGCTTGACCTTATGATTTCTCCTCTTTCAGAACCAATATGGTCCAACGTTATGGGGTCCCATGTAACACCCCAACTTTTGGGTGAATGACCGTTGTGTCCTAATTTTACTGTTTCTTGTTTTTCTGCATGAAATACAAGTATATTTTACAGGCTCTAATTTTATTTGGTCGTTTTGCGTAATTTGCTTCGAGACAGTAAAATAAATTTTTTGTCGAAATTACTGTTTTAAATTTTTTTTTGTGCTATACAGCTATATTTTACTGTCTATAATTTTATTTGAGCGTTTTGAGTGATTTGCTAGGTGGTGGGAAAAATGGGAAAAATGACCATTACATCTTGAATGTACTGTTTTAAATTTTTCTGTATCAAATAGTGTTTTATATTACTGTCTGTGATTTTATTTAGGTGTTTTATGTGATTTGCTTCGAGTCAGGAAATTTAAAATTTTCTGGACCGGGGAAATTTTATAATTATCCGGAGCCGGGGGAGCTTACTAAACCCGAAACCGGAGTCAGTTTTTGAAGTTTTATTTTCTTACGATTTTATCTGACAAATAAAATCGGGGTATGTTTTATTATCTATTGGATGATATTTTTCTTGAAAAATATCTAGTGGATGATGACTCATCGCAACGGGCTAATAGAAATTCGACACGTGGCGTGACACCTCAGCACCATGACTCAGCAGATTCCGGAAGGTTCCAGAAGCGGTGACTTGCCCTGTGACTCACTGTAGTGAGTCACCTGTTCCGTGCTTCTATGATGACTCACCATGCCGACTCGGTATGTGTGACTCATCATTGATGACTCAGCGATGACTCAACGCTGTGACTTCACCATTGATGATGCACCGATGACTCGGTCGGTGACTCAGCATGTTGACTCGCCATGCTGACTCACCTGCTCTAGAAAATATGTACACTGACTCGCCATGCTGACTCACCCGTTCTAGACAGTTCCACGATGACTCATCATACTGACTCATCGTAGTGAGTCACATGTTCTAGAAATTTCTCATTGATGACTCGCTTTATGACTCATCAAGGGCAATCAGTAGAAAAAAAATGATCAATAATAATTGCTACTCTGTTAGTGTAAGATAAAAATCTATGTATATTTTATTATCCATTAGACAATAAACACTAACTTTATAAACAGTAATTATTGTTCATTGGTTAAAGTATACTAGAAAATATACAGTGTGCACCAATAGAAATTGGTCAACAAAAATAGCAACCAATAGGAATCAAGTTAGTAAATATTCAACCAATAGAAATTGGTCAAGAATAATGGCTTGACTCTTTAAGGACCAATAGGAAGCAAGCTTTTAAACAAATATTGGACTTCTTAAAGTTGTTGGTCTATGGTGAAGGAGAAGAGAAATTGCTCTAATAGCCAATTCACAAAGTGAATTCAGGTAGAAGACTTTGTGAAATGCATGTAAAAAGCCAAATTGAATAAAAGGAAGACTAGTCAATATTGATGGCTTTTCTTTGTTGAAGTCTACGGCCAAGCTAAATTTTGGAAGGCAAAATATTACCATTCAATTCTTACTATCTTACATTTAATTAACCAATTAAGACAACGTCAATTTTAGTGGCTTTTTGCATGTGTTTCTACGGCAATCGCATGCTTTAGGAAGACAATTCCAACACTCCAATTCACTCTCACTCTCTATGCATTTACGACAATGCATGATTTAGGGAGACAATTATTACATTTCATTTCCATTCATAATGCATTTACGACCATGCATTAGAATGAAAGCCAAATTGCCTACTTAATTATATTTGGTCACTTTTCTATTTAGCTATTATTCAAAGAAGCAAAACAACAAATATTTCTCACTTTCTCTCAAAGTGATTTACGGCCATGCATAGTCAAAACCTTCATCTTTCTCCAAATATTTCCAAATAGCAAAAGCTCTCAAATATTTCTTCTCCTTTTCTTCTCCAACCTCACGGCCTCCTTACCTTTTCCATCACTCACTCTTCTATAATTCTAAACTACCTTATTTCTTACTTCCTTACTTCATTTCAAGACACTTTTGTAGTTGAAACCTAAGCTTAAATCATCCATTTTCTATCTTGATCTTCAAAATTCAAGTTTGAAGCCTTGAAGGTAGGATTCTTTAATCTTCATGTTTCTATCCATTTCAAAGTTCTAATCATGATTTTAATCCATGATTATTTTAGTTTAGAGCCTTAGGTATTAATATTGTATGTTTTCTTTGATTTTCAAGAAAGCTCTTGGTGGAGAAAATTTGCTTGAAGGAGACATACAAGGAGCTTTGGAGGTTCTTCAAGAGGTAAGAGGGAGATTACCCTCATCAACCATGTGTTGGTGGTGAGGAATGTTTGTGTGTTGTGGTGAAGAATCCATAAGGATTCATTCACTTGATTGTTTTATTGTTTTTCCTAATTGTGATTGATTATGTGTGCAAGCATGTCTAATAGCTTTAATATTTTGTATGTGTTTTATGGTTGTTTTAATATATGGTATGTGTACATATATGCATGATGATTATTGTAACATGTAAATAATATACAAGGATTTGCATGAGTGTTCCAAAGAACACAAATCCAAGCTCACGGCCTCAATGCAAAAGGAGAACCAAAATGTTCTCATCAATTTTCTAAAAGTGGAATTTAATTAACCTAGGAAAATTGACAAGTTACCAATTTGTTTAAAGTAAGAAAAATGAATTTGTGGATCAATGGATAAAATTAGGTATTTCGCCAACATGCCAAAGCCAAGCAATTATGATTTCTAAAATCATTTCCAAACCATTTTCTAAAACAATGATTTAATGAATTTAGGTAATACAATAAATTTGACATGGATTTAGAAGATGAAAAATAATTTAGAGATCAAATGCAAAGACTTTGTTAAATTTGGCCAACATGCCACATACTTTTTATCCAAATTTATTTTCTAACTATTGACTAGATAATGTAATGATAATAAATTAGATCAAGAGTTTTATAAGAGATTAAATGTATGGAAATAATTAGGAATGAATTACAAAGCATAGAATGATTTTCGCCAAAATGCCAAATTTAAATGTGTTTTGATTTATAGAATTGTTTTCAACTAAGGTTAAGTAATAAATGCCAAAAGGATTTTATTACAATGAGTTTTGAAGAACTAAATTGATTAAGTTTAAGAAGTTTAAACTAATGATTTTTACTGTTAGAAGAAAATACAGTAACTTTTGTAAATTGCTAACATATGGCTCATATTATGTTTTGAAGCATGTTAGTGGTTTTCAAAAGATGAAATTATACGGTTAAAAATTAAGTAAATAGAAATTTTTTTCAGAAAAATTAAGAAACCATTATTATAAATTTTCTAAACATAATACTTCATTAATTTATATTAAAAATGGACAAATAAGATAGAAAAGATGTCCAAAAGACAGTATACGGTATGAAAAATATTCTACGTAGTTTAAATGTATTAAATATTATTTCTTTTATTTTAAATAGTGATTTTTAAGGAATTCAGACAAGAAAATGATTTAAAAATCTTACGCGATTGAGAAAACATATTAAAAACTCTACGCGATTTTAAAAACAGTAAAATATATTTACGCGATTTAAAAACGTTTATAAAAACGATGAGATTGTGAAAACGCGATAAAATTTCTACGCGATTGACCAAAACTGTATATTTTATACCGTTGAGGGTATTTTCAGTATATTTTTCATTTGTCGGGCTATGAGGTGAACCCGTACAGGCTTTGGAACAAGATTTTGTCCGGTGGGACTTATCAGTATTTTTATCTTTGAGGATATATTTTTATTGAGGTATTTTGGTAATTCTTATTTTTATCATGCATTGAGTTAATGCCAATTTTTGGTGGATTGATTGACGAGGTGAATCACATCGTATTGTCGGTGCGATAAAGTAGTGTGGTTCGATCTTGAATGAACTTGGAGACGTTAGTGTGCAAAATTCCACATGTGGACAGTTGGTTGCTCTTCTGGGCCGTGGTAACTGGCCACACACTAATGGACTCGACACACACTATACTTAATCGAGATCTTGTAAAGTCTAATAGTACATTGCCTGTAGTGCCACAACGTGAGACCGTGAACTACACCACGCCTTGGACAATGGGTTCCATGTGACGTGGGGCTATAGACGCAACGTGTGACAGCGGAATAGTTTGGTTGGGCAGCCGTGGTACTAATAGATTTTGAGGATCATTCGCTCTCTGATGTCTGTATGTTTTTAGCTCCATGGAGTAGGATTGTGTCATATTGCACATGTATCTGTGTTGTTATTTATTATATTTTTATCTGTGATATTTTTATTTGTGTTGTTATTTAGTATATTTTCATCTGTGATATATTTTTTTTTTTTTTTATCCGTGTTTTTATTTATTATATTTTTATCTATGATCTTATATGTTGTTATTTATTATATATTTTTTTTTATCTCGTGACGTTATATGTTGTTAATGTTTTTAATTTTTATATTATATCATTATCTACACTTTATTATGGTATTTTATATTGTATGAATTGTTATATCTATCTTAGTAATGTTATAGTTGTTCATTATATTATGATATATGCTTATTTGATTTATTTATAAATTGATAACATGATTGCATTTGTGATATCTGTGTATGGAATGACTTTGTCATTCGTATTATTCTTTGCTACCATATGTGATCTTGGTGAAAGGGATCTCACCTCTTTACTGTATTGCTTTGTTGTGTTTGTATTGTTAAATTCATATAGTAGACGAAGGAAGTTTCTTAGACCTACTGGAGGCTATGTTCTGAAGATGGTGACGGCGTCAAGGTGTAATCTTCCAAGTTTCAACAGGATGCAGTTGATGAAGAAATGGAACATGTAGGTTGGGTTTTTTTCGTTAGTGTTGTTACCGTGCTATTAGTAGTAGTACCCATCTTTGGGTTTGCTACTGTTTCTCTGACTCTGTAAATGTTATGTTTTAAATTGTTGTTGAATATTTTGTGACATATATAATATGTGTATTAATCAATTCAATCTAATTTATTTTTACTTAAAATTTTTGGTAAATTTATATTTTCGCGAAAAGAAATTTTAAAATTCATCCTTTAGAATTCAAAGCTTTTATAAAATGATTTTATTTGGTTTTATGTTTTATTTAAAAATGTGACGCCCTACGGAGGGTGTTACATTAGTTGGTATCAGAGCACGGTTAGAGTCTTTTTGGGGTTTGTGGTTAGGTCTGTCTTGTTTTTGTTGTGTGACTCTCTGTGCTTGGACTCCGAAAGGAGACAATGTTTCTTTGAAATGGTTACATCCGGTTTCCATTGTACTATGATTCGTCCGTCTTTGAAGGAAGGCGATGATTCATGGTAAACGTGCACGTGAGGAAGCAGGACATGATAGCGGCGATATGACTGCATTTACGAAAGCAATGCAAAGAACAGCTGAAGGAACAGTACAACATGATCAGAGGATTGCTCTGCAGCAAGGAACGATAGCCGAGGTTTAGGATCGAACAAAGTCGGAATAGATCTTAGAATACAAGATTTTGTAACGTTGGACCATATTGGTTCCAAAGGAGGAGAAATCGTAAGACCAAGCAATTCCAGTGGAAAAACGTATTCGTGATCATCGGGAAGTCAACAACAACAACAATCTTGTGGAGGAGAGCCGAGTGATAGCAGGTTTGGTCAGACTGTGACATCTACGCCAAAATGTCAGAAGTGTGGGGAAGATCATCTAACGAGGAGTTGTGCAATCAAAGGAATCATCTATTTCAAGTGTAGGATGCCCGGACATTTTGCTGAACAGTGTACCTCGCCAAAGACGAAGTCATCTGTTAGTAACGTACGTGCTCTGACATCTTAAGTAGAATGGAGCAACGATTCTTCAAGTGAAGTAAAAGAATCTTAGACTGAGAACTTAAACAAAGAAGATTGTATCACAAAAAGGTGATTCTTTAACTATACTGTATAATTCCGAAAGTAACCTATTTCTCTATGGCATATAATTATGTGGGTCAATTAGAGTTATCTGTGCTTTCATTATTCTTTTGGCCTGATTGTTTCTACTTCTGTTACTAGAACATGTGGTTGAGGACTTGAGTTGCTTAAACCATCCTAAGTCTATTAAATAATTGAATCTTTTCTGTTGATTCAATTTGTATGCTTCTTTCTCAAAACAAAAGCAATCTAAAAATATGGATTGGGCATTTTCCAACCATCCATACTCTGTTAGACTTATCAGTTGAAGTATTCAACTTAAAAAGTTCACTTCTAAATTCATCGAACCACATCAATTTTTCTATTGGATAGGTTCGGTGGTATGAATGATTCTATCATCTCTTATTTCTATGCCTTCATGATATCTTTCATATGCCGCAATTGCGAAAATGTACTTTTGGTCTAACTCATTCTTTTATGACTAATTGACTGTTTGGGTTGATTAGAGCTATCAATATCTTTGTTACCTTTCGACCTATCTATTTCTGCTTTTATTACCAAATCCATTATTACTATCCAGTTTCTTAAACAATCTTTTCTATTAATCTAAATTGTCTACCTCTTTCACGAGATAGATGTGATCTTATACATGGATTGGTTATTTTTAATCATATCCTATAGATTGTTCCAGTAAAACTTTGGTGTCTCAGAAAACTTATTCTTAAAATTAGGCAATGTTAAATTCTTTGTTGGACATGTCTGGTAACAATTCCAATAGTTTCTCTACCTTTTCTTTCTAAATTTTTATAATGTCCTTTTGTGTATTACAATTGCAAAAGAAGGGATATTTTTAGTTAAAATTATGTCATAAGTATCAAATACAGTATTGTTGAAAAAGAGAACTTGATTTGTGAGGCACTTCCTGTTAAAAGCAAAGGGAAAAGAGTGAAGCGGTACAAAGGCAGGGATAATTTCAAGTGGTACGATCAGAGTGGCGCAATTGAAGCGTGGTGGATAGTATTTTTCGTCCTTATCTAGACAGAGTTGTCATTATCTTTATTAACGACATTCTGATCTATTCCTGAAATCATGAGGAACATGCTAAATATCTTAGTGTGGTTCTCCATGTTTTACGCGATGCAAGGAGTTTTCGTTGGTCAAGGAAATTTGGAATGGCGTAAACGGATATGCAACGTGGGAACTAAAAGACAAGAGTGGAGGAGTAGTATCCATGATTGTTCAGAGACTGCTACGAATTTCGGGGGCAAAATTCTTTTTAGGAGGGGAGAGTTGTAACACCCTAACTTTTGGGTGAATGACCGTTGTGTCCCGATTTTACTGTTTCTTATTTTTCTGCATGAAATACAAGTATATTTTACAGGCTCTAATTTTATTTGGTCGTTTTGCGTAATTTGCTTCGAAACAGTAAAATAAAAATTTTGTCGAAATTACTGTTTTAAATTTTTTTGTGTGCTATACAGCTATATTTTACTATCTGTAATTTTATTTGAGCGTTTTGAGTGATTTGCTCGGTGGTGGGAAAAATGGGAAAAATGACCATTACGTCCCGAATGTACTGTTTTAAATTTTTCTGTATGATACAGTGTTTTATATTACTGTCTGTGATTTTATTTGGGTGTTTTATGTGATTTGCTTCGAGTCAGGAAATTTAAAATTTTCTGGACCGGGGAAATTTTATTATTATCCGGAGCCGGGGGAGCTTACTAAACCCGAAACCGGAGTCAGTTTTTGAAGTTTTATTTTCTTACGATTTTATCTGACAAATAAAATCGGGGTATGTTTTATTATCTATTGGATGATATTTTTCTTGAAAAATATCTAGTGGATGATGACTCATCGCAACGGGCCAATAGAAATTCAACACGTGGCGTGACACCTCAGCACCATGACTTAGCAGATTCGGAAGGTTCCAGAAGCGGTGACTTGCCCTGTGACTCACCGTAGTGAGTCACCCATTCCGTGCTTCTATGATGACTCACCATGCTCGACTCGGTGACGTGACTCATCATTGATGACTCACCGATGACTCAGTGCGTGTGACTCACCATTGATGATGCACGGTGATGACTCGATCGGACTCAAATGCCGACTCGCCATGCTGACTCACCTGCTCTAGAAAATATCTACGCTGACTCGCCATGCTGACTCACCCGTTCTAGACAGTTCCACGATGACTCATCATACTGACTCATCGTAGTGAGTCACATGTTCTAGACATTTCTCTTTGATGACTCGCTTTATGACTCATCAAGGGCAATCAGTAGGAAAAAAATGATCAATAATAATTGTTACTCTGTTAGTGTAAGATAAAAATCTATGTATATTTTATTATCCATTAGACAATAAACACTGACTTTATAAACAGTAATTATTGTTCATTGGTTAAAGTATACTAGAAAATATACAGTGTGCACCAATAGAAATTGGTCAACAAAAATAGCAACCAATAGGAATCAAGTTAGTAAATATTCAACCAATAGAAATTGGTCAAGAATAATGGCTTGACTCTTTAAGGACCAATAGGAAGCAAGCTTTTAAACAAATATTGGACTTCTTAAAGTTGTTGGTCTACGGTGAAGGGAAGAGAAATTGCTCTAATAGCCAATTCACAAAGTGAATTCACGTAGAAGACTTTGTGAAATACATGTAAAAAGCCAAATTGAATAAAAGGAAGACTAGTCAATATTGATGGCTTTTCTTTGTTGAAGTCTACGGCCAAGCTAAATTTTGGAAGGCAAAATATTACCATTCAATTCTTACTATCTTACATTTAATTAACCAAGTAAGACAACGTCAATTATAGTGGCTTTTTGCATGTGTTTCTACGGCAATTGCATGCTTTAGGAAGACAATTCCAACACTCCAATTCACTCTCACTCTCTATGCATTTACGGCAATGCATGATTTAGGGAGACAATTATTACATTTCATTTCCATTCATAATGCATTTACGACCATGCATTAGAATGAAAGCCAAATTGCCTACTTAATTATATTTGGTCACTTTTCTATTTAGCTATTATTCAAAGAAGCAAAACAACAAATATTTCTCACTTTCTCTCAAAGTGATTTACGGCCATGCATAGTCAAAACCTTCATCTTTCTCCAAATATTTCCAAATAGCAAAAGCTCTCAAATATTTCTTCTCCTTTTCTTCTCCAACCTCACGGCCTCCTTACCTTTTCCATCACTCACTCTTCTATAATTCTAAACTACCTTATTTCTTACTTCCTTACTTCATTTCAAGACACTTTGTAGTTGAAACCTAAGCTTAAATCATCCATTTTCTATCTTGATCTTCAAAATTCAAGTTTGAAGCCTTGAAGGTAGGATTCTTTAATCTTCATGTTTCTATCCATTTCAAAGTTCTAATCATGATTTTAATCCATGATTATTTTAGTTTAGAGCCTTAGGTATTAATATTGTATGTTTTCTTTGATTTTCAAGAAAGCTCTTGGTGGAGAAAATTTGCTTGAAGGAGACATACAAGGAGCTTTGGAGGTTCTTCAAGAGGTAAGAGGGAGATTACCCTCATCAACCATGTGTTGGTGGTGAGGAATGTTTGTGTTTGTGGTGAAGAATCCATAAGGATTCATTCACTTGATTGTTTTATTGTTTTTCCTAATTGTGATTGATTATGTGTGCAAGCATGTCTAATAGCTTTAATATTTTGTATGTGTTTTATGGTTGTTTTAATATATGGTATTTGTACATATATGCATGATGATTATTGTAACATGTAAATAATATACAAGGATTTGCATGAGTGTTCCAAAGAACACAAATCCAAGCTCACGGCCTCAATGCAAAAAGGAGAACCAAAATGTTCTCATCAATTTTCTAAAAGTGGAATTTAATTAACCTAGGAAAATTGACAAGTTACCAATTTGTTTAAAGTAAGAAAAATGAATTTGTGGATCAATGGATAAAATTAGGTATTTCGGCCAACATGCCAAAGCCAAGCAATTATGATTTCTAAAATCATTTCCAAACCATTTTCTAAAACAATGATTTAATGAATTTAGGTAATACAATAAATTTGACATGGATTTAGAAGATGAAAAATAATTTAGAGATCAAATAAGACTTTGTTAAATTTGGCCAACATGCCACATACTTTTTATCCAAATTTATTTTCTAACTATTGACTAGATAATGTAATGATAATAAATTAGATCAAGAGTTTTATAAGAGATTAAATGTATGGAAATAATTAGGAATGAATTACAAAGCATAGAATGATTTTCGGCCAAAATGCCAAATTTAAATGTGTTTTGATTTATAGAATTGTTTTCAACTAAGGTTAAGTAATAAATGCCAAAAGGATTTTATTACAATGAGTTTTGAAGAACTAAATTGATTAAGTTTAAGAAGTTTAAACTAATGATTTTTACTGTTAGAAGAAAATACAGTAACTTTTGTAAATTGCTAACATATGGCTCATATTATGTTTTGAAGCATGTTAGTGGTTTTCAAAAGATGAAATTATACGGTTAAAAATTAAGTAAACAGAAATTTTTTTCAGAAAAATTAAGAAACCATTATTATAAATTTTCTAAACATAATACTGTCAATTTATATTAAAAATGGACAAATAAGATAGAAAAGATGTCCAAAAGACAGTATACGGTATGAAAAATATTCTACGTAGTTTAAATGTATTAAATATTATTTCTGTTTATTTTAAATAGTGATTTTTAAGGAATTCGGACAAGAAAATGATTTAAAAATCTTACGCGATTGAGAAAACGTATTAAAAACTCTACGCGATTTTAAAAACAGTAAAATATATTTACGCGATTTAAAAACGTTTATAAAAACGACGAGATTGTGAAAACGCGATAAAATTTCTACGCGATTGACCGAAACTGTATATTTTATACCGTTAAGGGTATTCTGTATATTTTTCGCTGTCGGGCTATGAGGTGAACCCGTACAGGCTTTGGAACAGTATTTGTCTGGTGGGACTTACTGTATATTTTTATCTTTGAGGATATATTTTTATTGAGGTATTTTGGTAATTCTTATTTTTATCATGCATTGAGTTAATGCCAATTTTTGGTGGATTGATTGACGAGGTGAATCACATCGTATTGTCGGTGCGATAAGCGTAGTGTGGTTCGATCTTGAATGAACTTGGAGACGTTAGTGTGCAAAATTCCACATGTGGACAGTTGGTTGCTCTTCTGGGCCGTGGTAACTGGCCACACACTAATGGACTCGACACACACTATACTTAATCGAGATCTTGTAAAGTCTAATAGTACATTGCCTGTAGTGCCACAACGTGAGACCGTGAACTACACCACGCCTTGGACAATGGGTTCCATGTGACGTGGGGCTATAGACGCAACGTGTGACAGCAGAATAGTTTGGTTGGGCAGCCGTGGTACTAATAGATTTCGAGGATCATTCGCTCTCTGATGTCTGTATGTTTTTAGCTCCATGGAGTAGGATTGTGTCATATTGCACATGTATCTGTGTTGTTATTTATTATATTTTTATCTGTGATATTTTTATTTGTGTTGTTATTTAGTATATTTTCATCTGTGATATATTTTTTTTTATCTGTGTTGTTATTTATTATATTTTTATCTATGATCTTATATGTTGTTATTTATTATATTTTTTTTTTTTTTTATCTCAGACGTTATATGTTGTTAATGTTTTTAATTTTTATATTATATCATTATCTACACTTTTGTTATGGTATTTTATATTGTATGAATTGTTATATCTATCTTAGTAATGTTATAGTTGTTCATTATATTATGATATATGCTTATTTGATTTATTTATAAATTGATAACATGATTGCATTTGTGATATTCTGTGTGTATAGAATGACTTTGTCATTCGTATTATTCTTTGCTACCGTACTGGTACTGGTGAAAGGGGATCTCACCTCTTTACTGTATTGCTTTGTTGTGTTTGTATTGTTAAATTCATATAGTAGACGAAGGAAGTTTCTTAGACCTACTGGAGGCTATGTTCTGAAGATGGTGACGGCGTCAAGGTGTAATCTTCCAAGTTTCAACAGGATGCAGTTGATGAAGAAATGGAACATGTAGGTTGGGTTTTTTTCGTTAGTGTTGTTACCGTGCTATTAGTAGTAGTACCCATCTTTGGGTTTGCTACTGTTTCTCTGACTCTGTAAATGTTATGTTTTAAATTGTTGTTGAATATTTTGTGACATATATAATATGTGTATTAATCAATTCAATCTAATTTCTGTTTTACTTAAAATTTTTGGTAAATTTATATTTCCGCGAAAAGAAATTTTAAAATTCATCCTTTAGAATTCAAAGCTTTTATAAAATGATTTTATTTGGTTTTATGTTTTATTTAAAAATGTGACGCCCTACGGAGGGTGTTACATTAGTTGGTATCAGAGCATGGTTAGAGTCTTTTTGGGGTTTGTGGTTAGGTCTGTCTTGTTTTTGTTGTGTGACTCTCTGTGCTTGGACTCCGAAAGGAGACAATGTTTCTTTGAAATGGTTACATCCGGTTTCCATTGTACTATGATTCGTCCGTCTTTGAAGGAAGGCGATGATTCATGGTAAACGTGCACGCGAGGAAGCGGGACATGATAGCGGCGATATGACTGCATCTACGAAAGCAATGCAAAGAATAGCTGAAGGAACAGTACAACATGATTTGAGGATTGCTCTGCAGCAAGGAACGATAGCCGAGGTTTAGGTTCGAACAAAGTCGGAATAGATCTTAGAATACAAGATTTTGTAACGTTGGACCATATTGGTTCCAAAGGAGGAGAAATCGTAAGACCAAGCAATTCCAGTGGAAAAACGTATTCGTGATCTTCGGGAAGTCAACAACAACAACAATCTTGTGGAGGAGAGCCGAGTGATAACAAGTTTGGTCAGATTGTGACATCTGCGCCAAACTGTTAGAAGTGTGGGGAAGATCATCTAACGAGGAGTTGTGCAATCAAAGGAATCATCTATTTCAAGTGTAGGATGCCCGGACATTTTGCTGAACAGTGTACCTCGCCAAAGACGAAGTCATCTGTTAGTAACGTACGTGCTCTGACATCTTAAGTAGAATGGAGCAACGATTCTTCAAGTGAAGTAAAAGAATCTTAGACTGAGAACTTAAACAAAGAAGATTGTATCACAAAAAGGTGATTCTTTAACTATACTGTATAATTCCGAAAGTAACCTATTTCTCTATGGCATATAATTATGTGGGTCAATTAGAGTTATCTGTGCTTTCATTATTCTTTTGGCCTGATTGTTTCTATTTCTGTTACTAGAACATGTGGTTGAGGACTTGAGTTGCTTAAACCATCCTAAGTCTGTTAAATAATTGAATCTTTTCTGTTGATTCAATTTGTATGCTTCTTTCTCAAAACAAAAGCAATCTAAAAATATGGATTGGGCATTTTCCAACCATCCATACTCTGTTAGACTTATCAGTTGAAGTATTCAACTTAAAAAGTTCACTTCTAAATTCATCGGACCACATCAATTTTTCTATTGGATAGGTTCGGTGGTATGAATGATTCTATCATCTCTTATTTCTATGCCTTCATGATATCTTTCATATGCCGCAATTGCGAAAATGTACTTTTGGTCTAACTTATTCTTTTATGACTAATTGATTGTTTGGGTTGATTAGAGCTATCAATATCTTTGTTACCTTTCGATCTATCTATTTCTGCTTTTATTACCAAATCCATTATTATTATCCAGTTCCTTAAACAATCTTTTCTGTTAATCTAAATTGTCTACCTCTTTCACGAGGTAGATGTGATCTTATAAATGGATTGGTTATTTTTAATCATATCCTATAGATTGTTCCAGTAAAACTTTGGTGTCTCAGAAAACTTATTCTTAAAATTAGGCAATGTCAAATTCTTTGTTGGACATGTCTGGTAACAATTCCAATAGTTTCTCTACCTTTTCTTTCTAAATTTTTATAATGTCCTTTTGTGTATTACAATTGCAAAAGAAGGGATATTTTTAGTTAAAATTATGTCATAAGTATCAAATACAGTATTGTTGAAAAAGAGAACTTGATTTGTGAGGCACTTCCTGTTAAAAGCAAAGGGAAAAGAGTGAAGCGGTAGAAAGGCAGGGATAATTTCAAGTGGTACTGATCAGAGTGGCGCAGCGGAAGCGTGGTGGATAGTATTTTTCGTCCTTATCTAGACAGAGTTGTCATTATCTTTATTAACGACATTCTGATCTATTCTTGAAATCATGAGGAACATGCTAAATATCTTAGTGTGGTTCTCCATGTTTTACGCGATGCAAGGAGTTTTCGTTGGTCAAGGAAATCTGGAATGGCGTAAACGGATATGCAACGTGGGAACTAAAAGACAAGAGTGGAGGAGTAGTATCCATGATTGTTCAGAGACTGCTACGAATTTCGGGGGCGAAATTCTTTTTAGGAGGGGAGAGTTGTAACACCCTAACTTTTGGGTGAATGACCGTTGTGTCTCGATTTTACTGTTTCTTATTTTTCTGCATGAAATACAAGTATATTTTACAGGCTCTAATTTTATTTGGTCGTTTTGCGTAATTTGCTTCGAGACAGTAAAATAAAAATTTTGTCAAAATTACTGTTTTAAATTTTTTTGTGTGCTATACAGCTATATTTTACTGTCTGTAATTTTATTTGAGCGTTTTGAGTGATTTGCTCGGTGGTGGGAAAAATGGGAAAAATGACCATTACGCCTCGAATGTACTATTTTAAATTTTTCTGTATGATACAGTGTTTTATATTACTATCTGTGATTTTATTTGGGTGTTTTATGTGATTTGCTCCGAGTCAGGAAATTTAAAATTTTCTAGACCAGGGAAATTTTATTATTATCCGGAGCCGGGGGAGCTTACTAAACCCGAAACTGGAGTCAGTTTTTGAAGTTTTATTTTCTTACGATTTTATCTGACAAATAAAATCGGGGTATGTTTTATTATCTATTGGATGATATTTTTCTTGAAAAATATCTAGTGGATGATGACTCATCGCAACGGGCCAATAGAAATTCAACACGTGGCGTGACACCTCAGCACCATGACTCAGCAGATTCCGGAAGGTTCCAGAAGCGGTGACTTGCCCTGTGACTCACCGTAGTGAGTCACCTGTTCCAGAAGCTTCTATGATGACTCACCATGCTGACTCAGCGCTGTGACTCATCATTGATGACTCAGCTGATGACTCAGCGCTGTGACTCACCATTGATGATGCAGCTGATGACTCAGTCAGTGACTCAGCATGCTGACTCGCCATGCTGACTCACCTGCTCTAGAAAATATCTACGCTGACTCGCCATGCTGACTCACCCGTTCTAGACAGTTCCACGATGACTCATCATACTGACTCATCGTAGTGAGTCACATGTTCTAGACATTTCTCTTTGATGACTCGCTTTATGACTCATCAAGGGCAATCAGTAGGAAAAAAATGATCAATAATAATTGTTACTCTGTTAGTGTAAGATAAAAATCTATGTATATTTTATTATCCATTAGACAATAAACACTGACTTTATAAACAGTAATTATTGTTCATTGGTTAAAGTATACTAGAAAATATACAGTGTGCACCAATAGAAATTGGTCAACAAAAATAGCAACCAATAGGAATCAAGTTAGTAAATATTCAACCAATAGAAATTGGTCAAGAATAATGGCTTGACTCTTTAAGGACCAATAGGAAGCAAGCTTTTAAACAAATATTGGACTTCTTAAAGTTGTTGGTCTACGGTGAAGGGGAAGAGAAATTGCTCTAATAGCCAATTCACAAAGTGAATTCACGTAGAAGACTTTGTGAAATACATGTAAAAAGCCAAATTGAATAAAAGGAAGACTAGTCAATATTGATGGCTTTTCTTTGTTGAAGTCTACGGCCAAGCTAAATTTTGGAAGGCAAAATATTACCATTCAATTCTTACTATCTTACATTTAATTAACCAAGTAAGACAACGTCAATTATAGTGGCTTTTTGCATGTGTTTCTACGGCAATTGCATGCTTTAGGAAGACAATTCCAACACTCCAATTCACTCTCACTCTCTATGCATTTACGACAATGCATGATTTAGGGAGACAATTATTACATTTCATTTCCATTCATAATGCATTTACGACCATGCATTAGAATGAAAGCCAAATTGCCTACTTAATTATATTTGGTCACTTTTCTATTTAGCTATTATTCAAAGAAGCAAAACAACAAATATTTCTCACTTTCTCTCAAAGTGATTTACGGCCATGCATAGTCAAAACCTTCATCTTTCTCCAAATATTTCCAAATAGCAAAAGCTCTCAAATATTTCTTCTCCTTTTCTTCTCCAACCTCACGGCCTCCTTACCTTTTCCATCACTCACTCTTCTATAATTCTAAACTACCTTATTTCTTACTTCCTTACTTCATTTCAAGACACTTTGTAGTTGAAACCTAAGCTTAAATCATCCATTTTCTATCTTGATCTTCAAAATTCAAGTTTGAAGCCTTGAAGGTAGGATTCTTTAATCTTCATGTTTCTATCCATTTCAAAGTTCTAATCATGATTTTAATCCATGATTATTTTAGTTTAGAGCCTTAGGTATTAATATTGTATGTTTTCTTTGATTTTCAAGAAAGCTCTTGGTGGAGAAAATTTGCTTGAAGGAGACATACAAGGAGCTTTGGAGGTTCTTCAAGAGGTAAGAGGGAGATTACCCTCATCAACCATGTGTTGGTGGTGAGGAATGTTTGTGTTTGTGGTGAAGAATCCATAAGGATTCATTCACTTGATTGTTTTATTGTTTTTCCTAATTGTGATTGATTATGTGTGCAAGCATGTCTAATAGCTTTAATATTTTGTATGTGTTTTATGGTTGTTTTAATATATGGTATGTGTACATATATGCATGATGATTATTGTAACATGTAAATAATATACAAGGATTTGCATGAGTGTTCCAAAGAACACAAATCCAAGCTCACGGCCTCAATGCAAAAAGGAGAACCAAAATGTTCTCATCAATTTTCTAAAAGTGGAATTTAATTAACCTAGGAAAATTGGCAAGTTACCAATTTGTTTAAAGTAAGAAAAATGAATTTGTGGATCAATGGATAAAATTAGGTATTTCGGCCAACATGCCAAAGCCAAGCAATTATGATTTCTAAAATCATTTCCAAACCATTTTCTAAAACAATGATTTAATGAATTTAGGTAATACAATAAATTTGACATGGATTTAGAAGATGAAAAATAATTTAGAGATCAAATGCAAAGACTTTGTTAAATTTGGCCAACATGCCACATACTTTTTATCCAAATTTATTTTCTAACTATTGACTAGATAATGTAATGATAATAAATTAGATCAAGAGTTTTATAAGAGATTAAATGTATGGAAATAATTAGGAATGAATTACAAAGCATAGAATGATTTTCGGCCAAAATGCCAAATTTAAATGTGTTTTGATTTATAGAATTGTTTTCAACTAAGGTTAAGTAATAAATGCCAAAAGGATTTTATTACAATGAGTTTTGAAGAACTAAATTGATTAAGTTTAAGAAGTTTAAACTAATGATTTTTACTGTTAGAAGAAAATACAGTAACTTTTGTAAATTGCTAACATATGACACATATTATGTTTTGAAGCATGTTAGTGGTTTTCAAAAGATGAAATTATACGGTTAAAAATTAAGTAAAGAGAATTTTTTTTCAGAAAAATTAAGAAACCATTATTATAAATTTTCTAAACATAATACTGTCAATTTATATTAAAAATGGACAAATAAGATAGAAAAGATGTCCAAAAGACAGTATACGGTATGAAAAATATTCTACGTAGTTTAAATGTATTAAATATTATTTCTGTTTATTTTAAATAGTGATTTTTAAGGAATTCGGACAAGAAAATGATTTAAAAATAAAATATATTTATGCGATTTAAAAACGTTTATAAAAATGACGAGATTGTGAAAACGCGATAAAATTTCTACGCGATTGACCGAAACTGTATATTTTATACGGTTGAGGGTATTTTGTATATTTTTCACTGTCGGGCTATGAGGTGAACCCGTACAGGCTTTGGAACAGTATTTGTCTGGTGGGACTTGTCTATATTTTTTATCTTTGAGGATATATTTTTATTGAGGTATTTTGGTAATTCTTATTTTTATCATGCATTGAGTTAATGCCAATTTTTGGTGGATTGATTGACGAGGTGAATCACATCGTATTGTCGGTGCGATAAGCGTAGTGTGGTTCGATCTTGAATGAACTTGGAGACGTTAGTGTGCAAAATTCCACATGTGGACAGTTGGTTGCTCTTCTGGGCCGTGGTAACTGGCCACACACTAATGGACTCGACACACACTATACTTAATCGAGATCTTGTAAAGTCTAATAGTACATTGCCTGTAGTGCCACAACGTGAGACCGTGAACTACACCACGCCTTGGACAATGGGTTCCATGTGACGTGGGGCTATAGGCACGCAACGTGTGACAATGAGAATAGTTTGGTTGGGCAGCCGTGGTACTAATAGATTTCGAGGATCATTCGCTCTCGATGTCCGTATGTTTTTAGCTCCATGGAGTAGGATTGTGTCATATTGCACATGTATCGTGTTTGTTATTTATTATATTTTTATCTGTGATATTTTTATTTGTGTTGTTATTTAGTATATTTTCATCCGTGATATATTTTTTTTTTATCTGTGTTTTTATTTATTATATTTTTATCTATGATCTTATATGTTGTTATTTATTATATATTTTTTTTATCTCAGACGTTATATGTTGTTAATGTTTTTAATTTTTATATTATATCATTATCTCACCTTATTATGGTATTTTATATTGTATGAATTGTTATATCTATCTTAGTAATGTTATAGTTGTTCATTATATTATGATATATGCTTATTTGATTTATTTATAAATTGATAACATGATTGCATTTGTGATATCTGTGTGTATAGAATGACTTTGTCATTCGTATTATTCTTTGCTACCGTACTGGTACTGGTGAAAGGGGATCTCACCTCTTTACTGTATTGCTTTGTTGTGTTTGTATTGTTAAATTCATATAGTAGACAAAGGAAGTTTCTTAGACCTACTGGAGGCTATGTTCTGAAGATGGTGACGTCGTCAAGGTGTAATCTTCCAAGTTTCAACAGGATGCAGTTGATGAAGAAATGGAACATGTAGGTTGGGTTTTTTTCGTTAGTGTTGTTACCGTGCTATTAGTAGTAGTACCCGTCTTTGGGTTTGCTACTGTTTCTCTGAGTCTGTAAATGTTATGTTTTAAATTGTTGTTGAATATTTTGTGACATATATAATATGTGTATTAATCAATTCAATCTAATTTCTGTTTTACTTAAAATTTTTGGTAAATTTATATTTCCGCGAAAAGAAATTTTAAAATTCATCCTTTAGAATTCAAAGCTTTTATAAAATGATTTTATTTGGTTTTATGTTTTATTTAAAAATGTGATGCCCTACGGAGGGTGTTACATCCCATATCTTGAGACTGATTCAACTCTAACAAATTATGAGCCTCAGCCATCAATTCCTGCTGTTGAGCGATCCTCTGCTCCTGTTGTACTGTTCCTTCAGATGTTCTTTGCATTGCTTCTATAGTTGTAGCCACATTATCAGTGTCACTTCCTGCTTCCTCACGTGCACATTTACCACTAGCCATCGTCTTTCTTCAAAGATAGATAAATCAAAACACAATGGAAACCAAAGTAACCATTCCAAACAACATCGTTTCCTTTCGGAGTCCAAGCATAGAGAGTCACACAACACAAATAAGACAAACCTAACCACAAAATCCCAAAAGACTCTAATCGTGCTCTGATACCAACTAATGTAACACCCTCCGTAGGGCATTACATTTCAGACTACATGTTTGCCAAATCACTAATTAAATTATAAAATATTTAATGTTATAAAATATGAGTTATAAAATTTCTTTCGTTGATAACTTAAACTTACCAAAGATGTAGGTAATATAAAAACATCTTGAACTGATTAATACACATTACATACACCACATAGTATTCAACAACATTCAAAACTTAAAATTTACAGACTCAAAGAGAAATAGTAGCAAATCCCATAACAGGTCCTACTTAATAGCACAGTAATAGACTTAACAAAATTCAAAACGTCTGCATCCAGATGGATATACCGTATGATGATACCTCACCACACTACATCCTTTTAAAAACAAGGAAGATCTTCGCTTCACCACCGCGATGAACTTTACAAAACATAAACATATAAACAGAATAAGACAATAAAGAGGTGAGATCCCCTACATCAATACCAACATGGCAACATAGAAACAATGCGAATGATAATAATGCTATTCAAACATAGTGTAATAAGTATATTCATATTACCAAGTAACAGATAATTTAATACAAATAATTCAACAGATAATATAAATATCACAGAAATCACAAATATAGTCATACTATCAATTAATAAATAACTTCCATAAACACATATCGCACAACATAAATGTCAACATTACTTCAAATATAAATGTCAATGATATGTGTACTGACCATGCATATGCACAATGCACCAGTCCTTACTCCATGGAGCTAACCTCAATTTCAGAGATGAACGTTCCAGAAGACCTGCGAGCCTCAATGACAGTCTATGCTAGATCACGAAATGAATATAATGTGAACAATTATCACTATGAATCACCGCGCCCTAACGGCCCCAAGACTCATTGTACGATCTGCACTATTCAATTCTCATTCACTCCTAGGCAACAAAAGTCGTATTCAATGCATGATAACTCAATGCATAACACAAATCACCATTGCACTGTTCCCAATGATATTAAAATAACTGCCCATACAATTGTCTAATGCTATTAGTATCAATGGTATTCGATAATTGCCCACACAATTATATAATACCACTGATCCATCCGAGTCTAGTACATCAGTCTTACAAACACCGCTGTCATTCTCAATTACTTAATACTTTTATTGCGTTTTCGCAATCGCGTAATACCTTTGTTACATAGTCAAATCTTGTAACCATTTTCCAACATTTTCTCAATTGCATAAAGATATTTAAATGTTTTCTAAATTGCGTAGTTCAAAAATCCACATTTTTGAAACGCGTAAGATTTTTTTACTGTTTTTTACTGTATAAACTATTTCTTGATGTTCTAAATTAAATTCTGAAACTTTCTAAGTTTAAAATATAATTTGGACCTTAAATCCAATTTCTCCCATTAAAATTCCTTTACGTAATATTTTCTGACGTTTTCCATAAAAACTGCATTATTCTTAATCTACTAAAAATTTCTTCTACTTCATTTATTAAAATCCTTTTAAATAAAATACTTCAAGTTCCAAATCACTTTTAAAATTGATTTCCAACAATATAACTAAAATTTGCTTGATGTTCCATAATAAAACTTTGTTCCATGTCTTTCTTAAAATAAAATACTTAAATCTCAACATCACCCTTTAAAACTCCTTTTCCATCTCTATTTCCCAAAAATCACCATTTGTCCAATAAAAACTATATGTTTCCATATTCATCTAAAAATCCTTAATTTTAATCAAATTCTTTATCAACTAATATTTCAAAAATATACTTTAAACTTATTTTCTTTCTTATGATAAAAAATCCATTCCTTTCCCAATAATAAAATCTTATCCATTTCCTTTCCTCTTAACTGAAAATCAATCATTTTCCAATACTAAAACTCTATTCACTTCCTTCCTTAACTTGAAAATCCTTAATTTGTACTCTTGTTACAAAATCCATTAAGTTCACCATTAGTAAAATATTTCCATCTTGAATATCCCTATCTTGGGCTTGGACGCCGTGAGCCTCAAGTGATCTTTGGAACCAAAAAACATTTCCTTCCCATGTGATTCACATACACAACATATATCAATTATCATTGTTCTATCATAACAGTTTCATACATACCATGAACATCACATAAAGCATCAAAATCATGCTATTAAAATCATACATCACATATAGCTAATAAACAATCATAATAAATATCATGCATACTAACAAGGCTATGAATCACATGAAGCAAACCAAACACAAATCATTAAATCATACAATCAAGTGAATGAATCCTCACATGGATTATTCACACATACACATACAATTCATTCCTCACCACCATGGATGGTTGATGAGGTTAATCTCTCTTTTACCTTATTGTGATGCTTCCTAAGCTCCTTACTTGTCTTCTTGAATCAGTCCTTCACCACTAAGAGATTCTTGAAAACAAAACAAATACCAAAATATTAACATCTAAGGCATAACTAGGATGACCATGGATTCAAATCATGGTTTAGGAACTTTGAATATAAGATTCGAAAAGAATATCAAGAACTTCACCCTTTATCCTTCAAACTTTAGATCTTAGAACAAGTGCTTGAAGATGATGGATTTAGAAGAAAGTCCCAACATGAAAGTTCCTTAGAACTGCATGAAGATTCAAGATCTATGATTGGTTAAAATTATAGAAGATTGGAGAGTGTTTTTCTTGGCCTTGGCCATGAGTTTCTCTAAAGGGAAAAGGTGAGAGTTTTTGTATTTGGTTCTCTTGGTTCTTGGTGAAATTGGGAAAAGGATGAAGGAAGTATAGAATTTGATCTCCCAAAGTGTCTTGGCCATGGGTTTAGTGAAGAGAAAGGATGAGAACATTTTCATAAAAGTGAGAGAGTTTGGTGTATAGTTTTTGGCTTCTTGGATGGAGATAAAGAAAAGATGATCAAGTTTAGAATTTTGGGTCTTCAAGTAATGCTTGGTCGTGGAACACAAGGAGAGAAAAGGATGAGAGCTTCATACAAAAGATGAAAATGAACCAAAGCCCTCCTATTTATAGAAGATGATAGGATAGCTTAGGATATTTTGATCAAGATATTTTTATCAAAGCAAAATATCTAACTAAAATATCTACCAAGATATTTAATCAAAATATCTATCAAGATATTTAATCAAAATATCTTACAAAGATATTTATCGAAGATATTTCAAGCAAGATATTTATCAAGGAGATATTTATCAAGAAGATATTTACAAAAGATATTTTCAAGAAAGAGTATCCAGCTTCTCTTCTACTTCTTCCTTGCTTAGCCACCAAGAAAGCCTCTCATTGGTCTATTTTTTGTGCAAGCCGCTATTGTTGACTTTTCCCTAACTTAGCAAGCAAGTTACGCTCTCTTATTTGTTCATCATAAAAGTTGTAATGATTTCTCATGATGAGCTCTAAGATATTTTCCAGCAAGATATTTTTAGAGCCTCCTAGAACCTTCCTTTAGCCTTGAGTCACATGCTGAGTCACATAGCGAGTCATCAGAGATAAACTTCTAGAACATGTGACTCACTACGATGAGTTAGCATGGTGAGTCACTATGAAGATTTCTAGAACAGGTGAGTCAGCATGGTGAGTCATAGCACTGAGTCACTATGAGAACCTTCTGGAACGTGCAGCTCATTGTGGCGAGTCACAAGGTGAGTTAGCATTCTACATCCTTCTAGAATATGGTGAGTCACCATTCTAGAACATAGCGAGCATCGCTTCTACAAGCTTCCAGAACATGTTAAGTCATAGGTACTGAGGTGTCATGTAACACCCCAAATTTCTTTACTATTTGACAGTAATTTTGATAGGTAACAGAATTCTACTGTTTAGTGATTTTTGTGTACTGTAAAAGTATTTTGAATATTTTATCAGTATATTTGATTGTTTGGTGTGATTTACTTCGTGTTAGGAAAATAATAATTTTCAGGCCGGAGAAAATTTTGCGTAATTTAATTATTACTGTTAAGTCTTAATTATTTTACGTAATCTGATTTGATATTCATGAATTTTCTAATTTTATGATTTTGTGAATGATTATGAAATTTTTATATTTCTCTGATTATTTTTGGACTGTTTGTGGGCCCAGGGGGCTATACGTGGGCCCAGGCAGGTCTGGAAAAATGAAAAATTTTCTGTAGCCAGAAAAATTCATACTGTTGAGATGGAGACGGGGGATCTTACTAAACTTGAATCCGAAAATAGTTTTTAAAATTTTCTTTTATTGTATTTGGTACTGTATTTAATTATCAATCGATAAAAATACAGTAAAAATATTATTCGTAGGGTAATAGCAGATAAAAATAAATATTATACTAATTAGTAAACCTTGGTGGTTTGAAGATCCACCATTGATTTAATCAAGGGTGGAGATTTAGTCTTAAAAAGTGTTGGAGATCCACCATTGATTTAATCAAGGGTGAAGATTTAGTCTTAAAAAGTGACAAGGATCATTTATGACCATTGGATGTAAAGTTTGAAGGAGTGATCTTGACCCTTCATTTTGGAGACACATCTAATGGCTAGAATTTCGAGGAGAAAGATCCAATGGCCTAGATTAAGTCTTCTAATCTAAAGGCTATACCTAGAATCTACCTTAATCCTAACCATTGAACTAATCAATGGTTAGGAATGTTTCAAATAATGGCTAGTGAAATTTGTCACAAATTTGGAGTGCTTGAAGAGGGGGGGACAGTTTTGTGAAGCTTAAGAGCATGGATAGGTTTAAAGACCATATTATTGCTATCATAATTCATTTTTGTCTCCTCCAAAAAGTCAAGACTTCATCAAAAATTTTCTCTCCATTCTCTCCATGCAAGTTTCAGCCAAGCACTCTAATCTTACCTTCCATCCCTCTTTAATTTCAACCAACCATATTTCTTGAATCTCTACCTCATTCTAAGACACTTTGTAGTTTACACCAAGTTCTAAATCTTTCATCTTCAAGGAGTTTTGCCAATAGTAAGTTCTAGGGTTTTTGAGGTGAAGTGTAAGGAAAACTTCATTTCTTCTCTTCTTTTTCATGTTCTAAGCCATGTTTGATCCATGGTTCCCCTAGTTCAAGCTTAATATACTAACATACTTGTGTTTTGTTTTGTATTTGAGAAGCTTTTGGTGGTGAAGGACTTGGAAAAAGAAGCAAAACAAGGAGTCTTTGAGGTTCTTCAAGAGGTAAGAGGGAGATCCATCTCACCAACCAAGTATGGTGGTGAGAGATGGTTTTATATTTGATGGATGGTGAATCCATGTGAGGATTCATATCCATGGTCATGTAATTATCTGTCGGTGTTTATGTGTTTTGATTATTTGCTTATGCTTGATGTGCTTTGTATGATTTATTTATGCTTGCATGTTTAGTATGATTTTTATTACTTTTATGGTATGCTTGAAATATAATATGTTGATTATATGTGATGTATGCCATAAAAATTGTTAGAAAGGAAAACAATTTTTGGTTCCAAGGACCATGAGGATTTCGGCCTCTACACCTCAAAATAGGTGTTCACAAATTAATATTTTCATGAATGGTAAAATTGGATGTTTAGAAAAGCAAAGAAAATAAACAAAAGGCTTGTTTTGAAGGACTAAGTGCTCATGGTTTTGGTGAAAAATTTTTAATGGTTTTGTTTGTGTAAAAACAAGGATGGAACTTAGATGATTTAGAAGAAAAAAATATAAGATGGTTTCAATGGCCATGTACCACGGTTTTAAAGGCTTGTAAATGCCTTGGTTTTATGAAACAAAATGATTTCAAAGTGGAAATATAATTTGATTTAGTACAAGGATTTTGGAAATGGAATCAGAGTGTTTTATCACTTAAGAAATAGAAATTTTGGTTATGAAAGAAAAAGAGAGGTTGAAAGTGTTTGAACCTCAATTTATTTTGAAGAGGATTGATTTTGGAATTGATTTGAGAAAAATGGAAAATATATTACGAAAAAGATTTTCTTGAGTAAGAAAATGTGGAAAATAATGTGAAATGTCATATTATTTTGAGAAAGGTTGAAATGGAATTTTTGAAGGTTGAGAAATATTTTACGTGGTTGTAAAATGATGAAAAATGATTTACATAACTTAAAAACGTGATTTTTAAGCTACGCGATTTGAAAATGTTAAAATATTTCTACGCAATTTGGAAAGCGTTTAAATATTTTTATGCATTTGAGATATTATTGAAAAACCGCTACACGATTTAAAAATGATGAAATATTTTTACGTGATTGATGAAAACGTTGAAAAATCTATATGTGATTTGAAAACGCAACGAAAATGTTACAAAATTATGAAAACGTAATAAAAATATTACGCAATTATGAAAAACGCGATAAAAGTGTTTCGTGACTATGAAAACGCGATAATATGATTTCACGATTGAAAATACAGTAGGATTACTATTGGACTAGTGTATGGACACTATATGAGAAAATGATGAATTTTTCCTGTGATTGGCATTGGTGCATTTTATATACATGAACTAGTGTATGAACACTGTATATGAATTTTTGCCTATGATTGGCATTGGTGCATTGAACATGCATTGGAAAGGTCCGATGGATTGTATGAGGATATTTGCCTAGGAGAGACGTACACCTCTTGAGTGGGTGCGATATGCGTAGTGTAAGTCACTTGCTGACCTTGGGGGTATCGGGGTGCAGGTTGCTTACATGGGCGGTTGGTAGCTCTTCTTACCATAAGTTAGACTGATGCAACGCACCGATGATCCTAACCGAGACACTATTCTTAATCGAGATCTAGTAAAGACTGTCGTGTATATGCTAGATGTGCAAATACATATGAGAAATATGGCACATGGTCTGAGGCATGTTGGTATAGACAGATCTTTCGGATCAATTTCTTCGAACTAAGTATTAGCCCCATGGAGTAGGAAATTGAGTCTATGTGCGTATGCATGAAACTGAGCATTTATATCTATATGATATAATAATTGAGAAATATTGGCTATGACAATTGTTCTATTGGGAAATACTTGGATGATGATGATGATAATAATGTGATGGCATTATTGTAATTATTGTATGATTTGAATAATATTAATGGCATGATGGTAATTATTATTTATTGTATCTGTTATGATAAATAATGTTGATGGTATGATGTATCTGTATGATATGCTATTTGTATTATCTCTATGCTACCATGTTGGTATTGGCGTAGGTGATCTCACCTCTTTGTATGTCTATTTTGTACTGTAATTATTTTTGAAAAGACGCTGAGCAAGGCATAGAACAAGAGGGTGAAGAAGAGTAGGTTCCTGTGGAAGAAACGGAGTTTTGATAAGATGACATCAAGACCTAGTTTCTTTGGGTACGTGAGACTACAATTCCACGGTGGAGCTGGAGTATGGAGGACTAGTCCTGATGAGAGGGGACTAATATATCAGGGAAATCTGACGGTCAATATGAGCCGAGACTTTCGTAGAGATCCGTTCTTTTCCATAACTATATATGTACATGTCAAATTTTTGTTGTCAATTAGGCAGTATTGGGATGCTAGGTATTATGTCCCAACGGAGATTAGTATCGTGTCGTCTGCTCGAACACCTGTCCGTAGGACTTCGCATCAAGTCAGATTCCTACCAGTTGAGGAGTCTGAGGAGGACCCGTCTGAGGGTTCTGTTGTGTAGTTTATGCTTGGGCAAGTGTGTTAGTTTTTAAATAATGTCTAACTACTTTTGAGAACTTGGTCTGTATATAAATAATTTCGATAGTACTTCTGTAATGTATAATGATGTAAATTATGTGTGATGATGTATGATATTTTATTTTCTGCTAAGTTTATCTTATTGTTATTAAGAATTTTTACAACTTGTAATTATAACATCATATTTATGAACTTGGGGGTAATTTCATAATTAAATAACATAAATGTGGCACCCTATGGTGGGTGTTACATGTCACGCAAGGTGTCTAGCTTCTATTGGTCCTCCACGATGAGTCACAGCTGCAATCGTTGACTAGCGCCTCATTGGTTCACACATAAAGCAAGTACTCAAGTTTTGATGACTAGGCACGTGACTAGGCGCGTCTTCTAGAATAGTCTAGAACATGTGAGTCACTAGCCTAGTCACCTAGATGAGTCACCAAACGATGAGTCATCGTCTAGAACATTCTAGAGTGGGCGACTAGACTTGCGTCTAGAATCATCCACTAGATATTTTTTCAGAAACTATTATCCAATGGATAATAAAACATACCCCAATTTTATTTTGTCAGATAAAATCATAGAAAACAAAACTTCAAAAACTGTTTCAAATTTTGGGTTTAGTAAGCTCCCCCAGCTCCGAATCAACAGTACAAAAATTTTTGACTTCGAAAAATTTTTGTTTTTCCGGGCCTATCCCGGGCCATACACGGCCCAAAATATCAAAAATATATTAAATATTCAAAATATTCTAAAATATCAAAAATATAATAAAATATTTAAAATATATTAAAATATTCAAAATATCTCGAAATATCTAAAATATAATAAAATATTCAAAATATCTTAAAATATCTAAAATATCAAAAATTTCACAAAAATCATAAAAATTATAAAAATCATATATATTCAGAAAAAAACAAAATTTGGGGTGTTACACCATGGAGGTATCTTATGATGTGGACACCTTCGAAGAAGATCCATGTACCGGTCCCATGCATCATACAAGGACTCAGACTTGGATTGAGTGAAGGGGGTGATGTCATTCACTATTTCAACAGACTTTGTTGGTGGAAATTATTTGTTCAAAAACTTGTTGCACACATCTGTCCAAGTAAAAATTGACCCCGCTGGTAGAGATTGTAATCAACTCTTGGCTCTATCTCGAAGATAAAATGGAAAGAGCCTTAGGTGAATTGCATCTTTGAAGACTCCATTGTGCCTGAATATGTCACAAATCTCTAAGAAATTAGATAAGTGAGCATTGGGATCTTCAATTGAAAAATCGCCAAATTGCACCAAAGTTTATATCATTTGAATAATGGCCGGTTTGATCTCGAAATTGTTGGCGCATATGGGAGGTCATCTTATGCTTGATTAGAGGTTCTCCATTTGAGGAGTTGTAAACTCCTGCAAAGGCCTAGTGTGATTATGGTCATCCTCCATTTTGATTATACCTAGAACAAAGAAAGAAAGTAAACTTAAATTAAAATGTACTAAAAAAAACTTGAATTAGAACTAAGTAAGCATGTTGTCAATATTAGCAATATAGAAATAACACCTAGTCCCTGGCAACGACGCCAAAAACTTGTTTGTATTTTTTTATACCACAAGTGTACGAGTCGCACAAGTAATAAAATGATAAGTAGGGTATTATTCCCACGAGGAAAAAGACCAAATCTAATGCTAAATATTGACCAATAGCTCAATAAATTCTATTCAAGAACATTCAATAAGGGAAAAGGTATGTATATATTAACTATGATGTCAAAGACTTAAATGCAATAAATTGGGAATGAAGGATAATGATTCGAGAATATAGGATCCTTCTTCACCCACTACTTCAATTAGCAATATGCAATCTTTTTAAGCAACATAAATGAAAGGATTTTGTTAGATTAAGAAACTAACTTAGTTAAAACCCTATGTCTAGGTCAACTAACCATATGTCATTTGCCTAGTTCACTATATTTCCATGAGAGCTAGTGCAAACTCCACTCATTAAAGACTATTGTCAAACACTAGTTATGCATGACCAAGGGGTATATTTCTATCCCATTAACTAATTAACTTACCCTACCATAAGAATGAAATTAAACATACATCAACCATATCCATGATCTCAAATCTAAATCCCTATGTCTAGTTCAATAGATTCAATCAAATCATATTAAACGTTGGCCAAACAATCAAGAGCATTAAGAGAAATAAGGTTGAACAAACCCAATTTATCATTGTTAACTCAAGAAGTTACAAAATCACCAATATTCATAGATAGATACAAAGCAACCCCTAAATATGTTACTCAAGTGGCTTCAGTACTCAAGAGGGGGGGTGAATTGAGTAATTAAGAAACTTTTTCGTAAAACCTTTTTTTTATACAAATTTCTTGAAGCAATATAATGAATATATATAAAGATGATAAAATGCTTTAAGAACAGAAAATAAATAATTAAATAATGATAAATAAATTGTAATAAATAAAGAGATAAAGGAGAGAAGAGCTGGCACGATATTTATCCTGGTTCGACCACCAACCACTTGTGGCCTACGTCCAGTCCCCGAAACATAGTTCGAGATTTTTCACTATTCAAAACAAGCTTAAAATAGTTGCTTGCAACCTTTACACAACAGGGATACCTCACCCTATTTATTAGAGGGATACCTTACCCACTTTGAAGGATACCTCACCTTCTTTACAACAAGGGATACCTCACCCTTTTACTGAGGGATACCTCACCCTCACAAAATCACTAAGGGATACCTCACCCTTCACAAAAGCAGAAAATAGATGAAATAGAAAACTCTCACAAAGAGTAAATGATACAACTTGAAGCACTATGGAGCTCTTTAAGGATATCTAAAGATTTTGGCAAAAAGAGCATAGAAAATATGAGAAAATAGAGAATCACGTTTTTGGCACAAGCAAAAATAGTTCAAGTGGTTAGGCAACCTTCAGAAGAGACCAAAGGTCTCTATTTATAGAGCAATGAAGAAAAGAGCCGTTGGGTGCCATTAAAATCATATTAAATGCAAGAACGTTGGCTGCCATTTTCAAAAATCAGAGCAGAGTCTCGTGGGTTATTCGAATACCATCAGGGGGTATTCGAATACCTCTGATAAAAGGTATTTTTAAAAACAGATCAAAGGGGGTTATTCGAATACCAGTTAAGGGTATTCGAATACCTCAGTTTAAAAGGTATTTTCTGAAATCAGGTTATTCGAATACCACAAGGGTTATTCGAATACCTATCACTTAAAATAGGTTTTTAAGAAGCACTGTATTCGAATGCCATGAAGGGTATTCGAATACCTCTGATTTGGAAAACAGAAACGTGTGTAAATGATGCAGGTTATTCGAATACCATAGAGGTGTATTCGAATACCTCAGTTAAAAACAGTTAAAAAACCCATTTGTAATTGCTTCGAAAAACCATTTCCAATGTCTACAACCTTTGATCTTTCAAAACCATTTTGAAAACCTCAGTTTGTTTTTAAAGAACAGATTTTTAGATCTTTTAAATTTAACCAATGAGATATCCAAAAGGCTTCTTACAAAGATCCTAAGTCCTAAACTATTCTTTGAAGATCTTGGACTTGGTCTTCTCATCATCTTCATGTTTGTTATCATCAAAATCATTATCCATGATAGCTAGCCAATTACATTCTCCCTCTTTTTGATGATGACAAACTATTATTGAGAAAAGCATCAGTTCATATAAATTGGAATTCACAAAGTTGTTTAGAGATACTTACTCCCCCTCTTTTTCATAAGAGGTGATTTATATCAGAGATGTGCACAGCAGCTCCCCCTTACTTTTCAAATCCAATTTCCATTTTTGTCTTACCAAACTTTTACTTTTTCTCCCCCTGACTTTTCTCAAACAAATAATTCAAGCTTTTTCTCCCCCTTTTGTCATGATCAAAAAGATGGGGCAAGATAAAGCATAAAACTAAATAGAGTATATGCCAGTCCAACAAGATATATTCATGCATAGCATATAAGAATAGCAACAGAGTATAATTTTATAAATTTAGCAATATAAGCACAATATTTAGCACATGAGCAAAGATATATTCATTCATAGAACAACTAATTGCATTGTATTATCATCAAAACAATCATTACATTTGCCACGATACCACTTGTTATCAAAATATAAAACATTTACCACTTGTTATCAAATATAACCAATTGCATCAATTTCTTATAAATCCGCCATATATCAAGAGAATCATAGATATTAAATATTTTACTTGATGAAATATGCTATAGGGATCGAGCATTGTATAGAACTAGCATTATTTATCCTATATTGACAACATTAGCAAGATAATATCCAATTTGATACTAAGCATGTTATCAAAAAAAATATTTAAATTTAAGATTCTTGACTTTCTTCCATTGAGTATTTCTTTTCAATGTACTTGAAGAAAGTCCTCTAATGTCCTCTTCATTCATTTCCCACAAGTTGAATAATCTTTTTCATTTAGGAGTTTGCTTGAGGTAGTTATAACCCTACAAAACAATTCAAAGTATTTTCTTTGGTATCCATTAATTTTTAGATCCATAGAGGTTAGCCAAACTCATAAGCAAATAATCATTCAAAATAATAAGGCAAAAATAGCAAATGAGTTCACAAAGGCAAAAGATATTTTATTGATTAATTTGGCCAAGTAACCACTTGTTTGTTACCACTTGTTACTACTTGTTATTACGTTCATACCACTTTGTTTGATATCACTTGTTACACTTGTTCATATATTTATTAAAACAGTAGCCAATTACATTAAGCATTTACCTTATAAAGAATTTAAATATGCAGCATATACTTGAGAAAAAGAAGGTACAAGAACAAGCTAAGAAATATGCATTTAAGAACATCATGTAATTTTCATTTAGGCTTAAAAGAAATGAGATATATTTAATCAAAAACTTGATATTCATAGAGTCAAATATATTTATATTGCATTTGTATAAAAAAGAATAGAAACAGAACAGAGATTGTGCTGTAAATTTGGCTTTCAGCCATGTGGTATTCGAATACCTCTTGATGTATTCGAATACCCACCACAAAAAAGAAGATAAGGCAGGTGCAAGTATTCGAATGCCTTAGAAGGTATTCAAATGCTCCATAGGCATGTGAGAAATATTGATATGATAAGTCTCTGGGTATTCGAATAGCTATATTAGTTATTCGAATACTCTAGCTTTATGGAGACATAATATTGCTGTGCTGATGTATGGTATTCGAATACCTTATGATGGTATTCGAATAGACCTATCAGAAAAACATAGATTTTCACGTACAAAGCAATAGTATTCGAATACCATAGGAAGGTATTCGAATAACATAAACATAAAAAGACATATTTTACATCCAGAAAGGTATATTTGATATATGAAAACTTACCTTTTGATGGAAACACTTATATATAAAAAAAATGCAAGTCCAAGCCTGATAGAGACAAGAAGGAGTGCTTAGAATTATTTCTAGTCTTGTGCTTGCAGCAACCACTTTCAAAATGCCAAAGTCAGCTCTTGGCCTTCAAGCACACCTACAACACATTTCAATTTGTGGCTTTTGGTACCCAAATTTTCTTGGGTCCTTGAATGTCAGTTTTGGGTATAGTACCCTTAGGAACCTATACCATTTTAGTTCCAATTTTTGTATTAATGTTTTTCCTTGCATTGCATGTTGATGCACTATGACCCTTTTTCCCACAATAAAAACATTTAGTAAATGGGCTACTAGAAGTACTTGAATAAGTAAAGAAATTTTTATACGGTTTGTGCTGATTTTTCGGGTTATAACCAATTCCAACTTTTTCAAAAACAACCTTTTGTTTTCCTAATATGATATTTAAATTATTTCTTCTGATAGTAAATTTGGCAAGAATGTTATTTAAATTTTTAATTTCTTTTTCAAGCAAATGACATGAAGAACAAGACGAAGAAGTAGAAGCATGTGAGGAATGAAATGAGCATGCATCAATTAATCCTAATGTCTCATTTTCAATTTTTAATTTTTTAATTTTTTTATTCAAAATTAGAATTTGATTTTCCAAAGAAGAAATAGTTTTCTTAGATGAAGAAATTAATTTTGTGAGCCTTATCGATTCATCATGCAATTCTTCGAAAGCTTCTTGAAGTTCATCATAAGAAGGAGATAAGTCAAAGTTAGAAATTACCTCAGTGTCGCTTTCTTCTTCTTCTTCTCCTTTGGCCATAAAGCATAGATGGGCTTCCTCACTATCTGAGCTGTCAGATGAGTCCATGTTGTTGTCATCCCAAGCTATGTAGACTCTTCTTCCTTTTCTTTCCTTTAAAGGCTTCTTTTCAATTTTCTTTGGGGAAAGAGGCGGTCTTCTTTGAGTTCCTTTCTTTTTGAGAAACCTTCCGAATTTCTTCACTAGAAGACTGAGGTTTTCTTCATTTAACTCAATGTTGTCCATGTCATCTCCATCGTCTTCTTCTTCATTATTGATAGTGGAGGTGGTGGCTTTAAGTGCAATCCCTTTATTTTTCTTATCGTGTTCCTCACTTTGGTCAAGCCTGTTGAGTTCTAATTCGTACTCTTGAAGTTTACCAAATAGGGTAGCTAAGGACATGGTTGTCAAGTCCCTTGATTCTGAAATTGCTGTTACCTTTGGTTGCCAAATCCTGCTTAAACATCTCAACACTTTGTTAATTAAATCTTCGTTAGAAAAATTCTTTCCTAATGATGCAAGATGATTTATTATGTGGGTGAACCTCTTTTGCATTTCCTGAATGCTTTCAGCATAGTTCATTCTAAATAATTCATATTCATGAGTTAGAGAATTAATTCTCGACCTCTTAATTTCACTAGTACCCTCATGGGTAACTTGTAAAGTGTCCCACATTTCTTTAGCAGTTTTGCAATTTGAAATTCTAAAAAATTCATCATGCCCCAAAGCTGCGGTAATGATGTTTTTGGCTACCAAGTTATTTTGAATTTTTCTTTTATCATCTTTAGACCAATCATTTCTAGGTGTCTCGGTTTTTACACTATCAACAACTCGTGTAGGTATAAATGCGCCATTTTCGATCGCATCCCACACATCTAGATCAATAGCCTTGATAAAGATTTTCATTCTTTCCTTCCAATATGCAGAACCATCCCCATTGAAAAAGGGTGGTCGATTTATGGAAGTTGCTTCTGAAAAACCATTTGATAAAGTCATGTACTCTTGAAGCGACTAAGCTCTTTATACAGGAGTCTAGCTCTGATATCACTTGTTACCCAAGTGGCTTCAGTACTCAAGAGGGGGGTGAATTGAGTAATTAAGAAACTTTTTCGCAAAACCTTTTTTTTTAATACAAATTTCTTGAAGCAATATAATAAATATGTATAAAGATGATAAAATGCTTTAAGAACAAAAAATAAACAATTAAATAATGATAAATAAATTGCAATAAATAAAAAGATAAAGGAGAGAAGAGCAGGCACGATATTTATCCTGGTTCGACCACCAACCACTTGTGGCCTACGTCCAGTCCCCGAAACACAGTTCGAGATTTTTTACTATTCAAAACAAGTTTAAATCAGGTGCTTGCAACCTTTACACAACAGGGATACCTCACCCTATTTATTAGAGGGATACCTTACCCCCTTTGAAGGATACCTCACCTTCTTTACAACAAGGGATACCTCACCCTTTTACTGAGGGATACCTCACCCTCACAAAATCACTAAGGGATACCTCACCCTTCACAAAAGCAGAAAATAAATGAAATAGAAAACTCTCACAAAGAGTAAATGATACAACTTGAAGCACTATGGAGCTCTTTAAGGATATCTAAAGGTTTTGGCAAAAAGAGCATAGAAAATATGAGAAAATAGAGAATCACGTTTTTGGTACAAGCGAAAATAGTTCAAGTGGTTAGGCAACCTTTAGAAGAGACCCAAGGTCTCTATTTATAGAGTAATGAAGAAAAAAACCGTTAGGTGCCATTAAAATCATATTAAATGCAAGAACGTTGGCTACTATTTTCAAAAATCAGAGCAGAGTCTCATGGGTTATTCGAATACCATCAAGGGGTATTCGAATACCTCTGATAAAAGGTATTTTTAAAAACAGATCAAAGGGGGGTTATTCGAATACCAGCTAAGGGTATTCGAATACCTCAGTTTAAAAGGTATTTTTTAAAATCAGGTTATTCGAATACCACAAGGGTTATTCGAATACCTATCACTTCAAATAAGTTTTTAAGAAGCACTGTATTCGAATACCTCTGATTTGGAAAATAGAAACGTGTGTAAATGATGCAGGTTATTCGAATACTATAGAGGTGTATTCGAATACCTCAATTAAAAACAGTTAAAAAAGCCATTTGTAATTGCTTCGAAAAACCATTTCCAATGTCTAAAACCTTTGATCTTTCAAAACCATTTTGAAAACCTCAATTTGTTTTTAAAGAACAGAATTTTAGATCTTTTAAATTTAACCAATGAGATATCCAAAAGGCTCCTTACAAAGATCTTAAGTCCTAAACTATTCTTTGAAGATCTTGGACTTGGTCTTCTCATCATCTTCATGTTTGTTATCATCAAAACCATTATCCATGATAGCTAGCCAATTACAAAATACAGCTTAGCTATCCATGAAACACAAAAATCTAACAACAATAATCATGTTCATGACAAAAGAAGAGAGAAAGTAAATGGAATGGGAAGAAGGCTCAATGATTGTGATCTTTGACGCTTGAATCTTCCTCCTTGAAGAAGATGGCCTCTAACTTGGCTACCTCTAGCTTCCTCTCAATCTCAAAATAAAACCCTAGTTGTTATTTTCTATAATTGGCTAGCTGACATTGATAATAGTTTTGATGATAACAAACATGATGAAGATGATAGGAAGACCAAGTCCAAGACCTGCAAGAATAGCTTTAGGACTTAGAGTCATTTTGTATGAAGCCTTTTGGATATCTCATTGGTTTTGGAAAGAAAAGTCTTAAACATGATTTTCAAATATATCCATGTTTTCAAAATGGTTTTGAAAATGATTAAAAGTTAGTTTGGAAATTTGGAAGCAAATTCACAGGTTTTTGAAAATGTTTAAAAAATTCTTTTTAAATGGATTTATTCAAATAAAGCTCTTTGTATTCAAATAGATCAATTTCAAATGATTAGTCTTTATCAAAGCTTATTCGAATAACTATAAAGTTATTCGGATAACAGTTTTTCAAATTGGCTGCGCGTTATTGATGTTATTCAAATAGCACTCTTACTATTCGAATAGAAACGTTAATGAACATAACTTTCAAGAAGGTTTATTCGAATAACAAAAAGTTATTTGAATAACCATGTTTTTTCAGAAAACTCTATTTGAAAGAGTTATTTGAATAACCATTTGAGTTATTCAAATAAAATGTCTCAGAATCTGTTTTCGCAAGGCTTTTTCAAATTGGGTTATTCGAATAACTCAATGGTTATTCGAATAATGTCGTGATCCTGTTTTAGAAAGAAACGACCATTTTCGCATTGAATGCATATTTAATTTTCTTTCAATGGCTCTTTTTCTTCAATGCTCTATAAATAGAGACCTTGGGTAATCTTTGCAACTAGCCTAACTATCTAAATTATTCTTTGGTTGCTTGAAAACGTGATTTACATTTTGTTTCTTATTTTATGTGCTCTTTTTGCCAAAACTTTGAGATATCCTTAGAGAGCTCTATTAGTGCTTCAATTTATATTATTTGCTTTTTGTGAGAGTTTTTCTTCATCTATTTTCTGCTACATTTCTGCGAGGGTGAGGTATCCCTCAAAGGCATTGTAACAAGGGTGAGGTATCCCTTGAAGGTTTGTGAGGGTGAGGCATCCCTCAAAGGCATTGTAACAAGGGTGAGGTATCCCTTGAAGTTTTGTGTAAGGGTAAGGTATCCCTGACAGTTTGAGGCTTTAGCACAAGGGTAGAGTTTCCCTGTGTGTGAAAAGTACTCTTGATTGTAACAGTTGCAAGCACTTGTTTAAGCTTGTATTGAATAGTAAAAAATCTCGAATTATGTTTCGAGGACTGTGCATAAGCCACAAATGGTTGGTGGTCGAACCATGATAAATATTGTGCCTGCTTTTCTAATCCTTATTCTTTTTATTTATCTACATTTAATTTATTATTTCCTTCAATTTATTTATTGGTTGTTCTTAGTGTTCTTCTTCTCTTCCTTTAATTCACGCTTTTTAATATTTTATTTCAGTATATTTAATTTGTTTATACTTTTGCAAAAAGTTTTTAATACTCAATTCACCCTCTTCTTGAGTACTGGAAGCCACTTGGTAACACTATTTTTTATCTAATAAATGCTTTTGTTTTGAATGACTTATAAAATAGTTTTTATAGGCCCAACATGACACTTCACATCGCGGCATGACAAACCATATGCCACAACATACATTAATTTAGGTCACTACGCCTGGCATGAACTCCTCTGTGACGTGGCGTGCTAGCCTCGGGTTTAAGTATGTAGTAGGGCTGATGTCACCACGTCGCTACATGAATGTGCCTTTGTCGCGGTGTGGGTTGTTGAATTACTCCTTAGGCTTTCTCTTCCAATGTTGGTCCAAATCTTCCACCAATTTTCTTGTTTGGAGCCGTTCTTGCAATTGAGGATTCACAAAATTAATAACAGTTACAAATCTACTTAATCACTTAAAGAATATGCAAGATTTTCTCAAGATCATATAGGAAGATATCAAAATTGAATTCAATGAATATGAGCCTAAAATCTTCCATTTATGCATAAGAATAAGGACTAAGCTATCTATAGAGCATAGATATAGGGCATAAATAACTACATTTTATGGAGTTATCAGGATCTCAATAGTGTACAATGAATTCCAACAAGGGTGTCAACAACAGACTTCGAATGGATGGGTGCCTGGTTAACCCATAGGACAGGATCTCGGATCGTGGTCTAAAACAATTGTATAGATACAAAACACTCGTGAAAGTTAAATGCAAGTTCAAGAAGCATTGTTAACCCTCACATTTACCTAAAGTCAGAGGAGTTTAATTCAATGGAGAATGCTACAAGCATAAGCCTACTTTATTTTGGTTTTCATTTCTGTAACACCCTCTATAGGACATTACATTTCTGACTACAACTTATAATTTGAAAATCATTTTATAAAAAGGTTTGAGTTATAAAACATGAGTTTTAAAATTTCTTTTCCCAGAAACATAAACTTTCCAAAATTTATAGATAATACCAAAAAATAGATTTAAACTGATTAACATACATTACTGACACCACATAATATTTAACAGTTATTCAAGAAACATAAAACTTACAGACTCAAGTTTTAATAGTAGCAAACCCCATGACGGGTCCTACTTAATAGTACGGTAAAACACTAACGAGAAAAACTCAACATACTTATTCCGTCTTGTATCCATCTTGATGCGTCATATATCTGTTCCTCCTCAAAATTGCATACCATCAAATCCGGGATGGCCACTCCTCGATGTTGTCATCGAACTCAGAATATTTGCCTCCAGTCAAGTCTAAGAAACTCGTTCCATCTACTATACAATTTTAAAAATACAAGCACAACAAAACAATATAACGAAGATGTGAGATCCCTTTTCATCAATACCAGTACAGTAGTAAAGAATGATATGAATGATAAAGTCATTCCATACTCACAGATCTTATAATTATTCATGTTATCAATTTATGACATTTCCAGTAAACATATATCTCAGTTAAATCACCAACACCAATTTCATCACAAAAAATATCCTCAATATGTAAAATGATGATGTCACACCATATATCATGCCACAACAATATGTGTACTGACCATGTGTATGCATACTAGACCAATTTTCCACTCCATGAAGGTTTTCATAATTTCGAGATGAATGTTCTGGTTAATTGTCCAGTCTTAACCCACAGACAATCTCTAGTCTTTTTGGTTAATTGTCCAGCCTTTGGGGTCTTTTTAGTTAATTGTCTAGCCTTAGCCCACAGACAATCTCTAGTCTTTCTGGTTAATTATCTAGCCTTAGCCCACAGACAATCTCCAGTCTTCGAAAGAAATCGTGTTCTTGTCGGGTATCGTCAATGCGTTGCAACGGACTGCATCGCCAAGTGACACATGATACTATGCCAACTGTCCACTGGTTGACCGCTGCACCTCAACGCCCCCAAGATCCATCATAGATCTCACTTTTCAATTCTCATTCTCTCTTCAACCACAGGGCCATAATAGCTATCAGTTATATTCCGTTCAATGCATGAATACCTCAATGCAATTCTGTTCAATGCACGAATATCTCAATACAATTCTATTCAATGCATGAATATCTCAATGCAATTCTCAATTTCATCATATGCCTCATTGCATATCTCAATTTCATCATTAGAAGGATTCCCAAATGCATCATATGCCTCATTGCACATCAGTTCTTTACAATATCTTTACTGTATTTTCAAATCGCGTATTATTTTTAACGCATTTTCATAACCGCGTAACACTTTTGTTACGTTTTCAAATCTCATAACCATTTTTCGACATTTTCTCAATCGCATAAAAATATTTACACGTTTTCCAAATTGCGTAGCGATTTTTCAATGTTTTCAAAATCGTGTAGCTTAAAAATTATATTTTTAAGTCGCATAAATCATTTTTTTCATTTTTAAACTACGTAAAATATTTCTCAATATTCCAAATGTCGTTTTGGATTTTCAAAACTCAATACCATTTCCAACTTCATTTTCCATGTTTTCTCACTTAAGAAATCCTTTCCACCATATATTCCACAAAATCATCTTTTCATTGATTTAAATCAATGTTTCTAGCTTAAAATTTTCTAACGCGCTCCAAAACCCAAAGAGTGAGCTATACGTTAGTAAATTTCAAGTCACCAATATATTCTCCATAATTCTCAAATCAATTCTAAAATCAGTCCTCTAAAAAATAAGTGGAGGTTCAAACACTTTCAACCTCTCTTTTCCTTTCATAAATGAAATTTCCAGTCTTTCAAGTGAAAAGTATTTTATTTCCATTTCTTAAATCCTTTACAAATAATCATCTAAGATTGCTCTTTAAAATCATTCTTTTAACTTCATTTACCAATCCTTGGCATATGAGCCAAAAATCACAAGTGGCTTCATCATGAAATCTTTGTTCATTTCCATGCCCACTTTCTTTGCAAATCCTTGAAATCATTAACTTATTACCATTTTTATCTAAAACTCATGATTAGTAAAATACTTAGAATCTTTTGCTCCCAAAATAACTTTGAGGTCGTGTGCCTCCATGGTTCTTTGGAACCAAAACAATTTTCCTTTCCATATAAATCTCATCACATCACATAATTCAATTCAATAAGCATACTATAAAAATTCATGCATCATAAACATATGCTCAAACATATTATCATCAAACGATCATAAATATGGAAAACTTTTAAACGAACAAGTGAATAAATCCTTATGGATTTTTCACCACACACATATCCATTCCTCACCACCAACACATGGTTGATGAGGGTAATCTCCCTCTTACCTCTTGGAGAAACCTCCAAAGCTCGTTGCTTTGCTTCTTGTACAAGTCCTTCAGCAACACCACAAAATCTTACAAATAAAATCAAACATAGCATATTAGTACCTAAAGCTTGAATAAGAAAGACCATGGATCCATATATGGTCTTAGAAACTTACTAAAGGAAAGAAAGATGAAGAACACAAATCTTCACCTAAAGGCTCTTGATCTTTGAACTTGAAGATCAAGGTTGAAGATGGATGATTTAGAGAAAGTCTCCAACATGAAAGTTCCTTAGAATTTCATGGAGATTCAAGATCTAGGATTGTTTAGAATTATTGAAGCTTGGAAGGTATTTCTATGGTGGTTGGCCATGAGCTTGGTGGAAGAGAAAGGTAAGGGCTTTTGTGTTCTTTGCTTGATAGAAAGGTGAAGATGAATGAATCTTGAGAAGTTCACAACATGAAAGTATCTTAGATTGATAAGAAGATTCAAGATATGAAGTTAGATAAAATTATGGAAGATTGGATGTAGGTTTTGAGAGTAGTGGTTGAATGCTCCAAGAAGGAAGAAGATGGAGTTCTTGGTGTTTGTTCTTGAAGTTCTTGAAAAAGAAAGAAAAGATAATAGAGGTTTATGATCACAAAGTGTTAAAAATGAAGTGAAATGCCTTCTTTCTCAAGTGTATAGCCATGTGATGCATAAGAAAGGAAGCTTAAGGCTTGTTTAGCAAGATAGAAACAAGTGCACATGGCTTCACATGGTCTCATATGGCCTAAGTCATCATGTAGTCATCCTTTAGTCGTTAGAAAATTCAAGAACATGCTAGAATAGCTTAGGTCTTCAACATAAAAGAGTCTTAGAATGATATATAGGCTTAGGAAATAAGGTTGGATAAAATTTTAGAAGCTTGATGGTTGGTCTTTGGTTGATGACCGAATGCTTCAAAGAAAGGAGAAATGGAGTTTTTTTTTTGTTAAGTGAAGAAGAAAAGAAATGAAGAGAATGGCTTAAGTGATAAAAGGTGATAGAAATGAAATAGATATCCTATTACTAAAGCTTCTAGTTGTGGAGTGCATGCATCTGAGGGAGTTAATGCTTGATTAATCAAGATGGAAATCCAGCACATGGTTATTGTCATCAAGTGATCATGCTTTGATCACCCTTGATGAATAATAAGCTCTTGAATGTCCTGGAATTCTCTACTTGGCCATAGAACTCCTTGACCAACACTAACCAAATTTTGTTTCATTTAATTACCACTTAAACTTAAGTTAACTTAGTTAATTTATCTAGTTTAAGAACTAATTAATCAAGCCATTTTTGTTGACTTAAGGCTATTGGCTAATAATCATGTCAAGCCACTAAATTTGACTACAAATAAAGCTAGTGTCACATGGCTACAAGCTATGTTATTTATTACTCATAGAATAGAAATTACTGCTCACAAACTAGTAATTATTGTATAGTGAATCATAAAATCACAGTAAAAGAAAATTTTGATAACTGTGTCTGGTTTCGGGTTTGGTAAGATCCTTCGTCCCCCTATTATCAGTACAAAATTTCTGGCCATAGAAAAATTTTATTTTTTCGGGCCCACCCCAGGCCCGCTGATAATCACATATTTTATACTTTAATAAACCCTCATTTTTAGTCATTTATACTCTTCATGTACTTAATTGATTAAGCCTGGTTATGTTTTGTAAGATCAGACTCAAATTGGACTTAATTGATTTTTTTTTAGCATTATTTGGGTCTTACATTGTTTCTGTATTTTGGTCATATCTTGAGTTCTAGATGTCTAGAAATTATGAATTTTACCTTGTAGGAAAGCTGAGAGAAAGCTCTACAACTTTGATGAAGAACTCAAAGTCTCAATCAGACATCTAGTGGAGCTAATTGGGGTTGGAAGACAGAACATGAGTTTTGTGTCTAGAACTTGAATAATGTATAGTAATCAGAGCATAACTTGGGCTGTAAGAATTATCTTGAGCTGCAATTTGGATATTTGAAAGTTAAGACCTAGATCTACAACTTTCATGAAGAACACAAGAGCTCATTCGGATAGCTTGGAGGTGATATTGGGTCTGGAAGTCAAAACAGAGGTGCTGAAACCCAGGCCTGCACGGTCCGCAGAAGATGGTGGGCCATATCTCGGGCTGCAGGTGATGAAATGAGCTGAAATTTGGACATCTGAAAGTAAGATCTAGATCTACAACTTTCATGAAGATGACTTTCCTATTTGATGATGGAATCCATGAGTTAAGCAATGAATGATTTCAGAGACAAGGAATCTTAATAATTTTTCACTCACTAACTCACCATTTGGCATTTTCCACTCATTCATCCACTCATCCACCTACTCTTAATCAGCCCCTTGTCATTTTGTATCGCTAATCCTCTATAAAAGGCACCATTGGCTGATCATTTGGGGCGCTTGGTGTTAGGTTTAGTTTTTACAAGTTATGGTTATGCTTGTTTCTTGTTTTACTTTGTTGTAATTTTCTCTTGTTTTAAAGTGAAGCTATGTTCATCTTTCTCTTCTTCTCTCTTTTTTTCTTCTTATCTATGAGTAACTAAATCTTCATCTTGCCTGGGTGAAAGAGTGAAGCTCTTGGTAATGAAATAAGGTTAGATTATTCTATTTCTTGTGCTTAAAAGATATATTATTAAATGGACATTATATGTGTTGTATTTTGTTTCTAATTAATTTAGAAACCTTCTTTGTATAATGGAGATCTTGATTTTTTGTAGACAATAAGATTGGCACAATGAATGCTTGAACTCATTTACAAATGTTGGTAGATAATTAAAGAAATCATAATATGATTGCATATATAATTGAACTTTGAATGTTATATTTTCCAATTGGAACCTCTGTTGTGTGTGGATTTCAATTGAGTTATAAAGAGAAATAATCTTGCCTTTAATTTATTGCTAAGAGTGGATCTTCTAACCCAAGCAAGTTCTTAAATTTATTTGTGAACATTTTCTATTACTTTTGGTGTTGTGACAAATCCTTTCCTACCTCAATTAATTTTTCTTCATCAATTCCCTGTGGATCGACCTCGGACTCCTGAGAAATTTACTACTTGAGATAACCTGCACTTGGGTTTGCATCCTTAAATCCCGCAATCACCCGCATACAGCCCGAAAATAATATTAAAATAATCCAAAAATATAAAAACACACAAGAATTCACAAAAATCATAATAATTATGAAATTCATGAAAATCAAATCGGATTGGTAAAAATCACTAAGGATTGATAGAAATAAATAAAATACGAAGGCTCATATACAACCCCAAAAATAATATTAAAATAATTAAAAACATAAAAACTCTAAAAAATTCCTAAAAATCACAACAATTATAAAACTCACGAAAATTGAATCGGATTACTAAAAATAATTAAGAATTGCCCGAAATAAATAAAATACGAATTTTGGGGTGTTACAATTTCTCTCTCCTATTCTTCTTGCCCCTGCAAGGATATCCATCTTCCTTTTCTTTTCAAGATTCAAAATCTTCTTTCCTTCATTTTCTGTCTTCCTTCCTCTCCTCTACTTTTCAGCCTAGAGCACGTCAGTGGCTGCAAAGACCCTAGAGCGAGTAGATAACCCAAAGAACTGATTCCCAGAGCGGGTGATCACGCCCAAGTCACATAACTTCAATGCATTGCATATTGATGTTATAGTCAATGCCAACATAGTCGATTATGGTTTGGTTCATAGCACAGTGGTGATTCATCCCCGATTATGGTTCGGTTCATGGCACAATGGTGATTCGTCCCTATGGTTACACTATTCAACAATCCATTCAGGTTTGTTCTTCTAAACTAATTGACCTCACCAATGGCTATGAACATTCCTTTTGGGGTGATTTTTCATTCAGATTATTGATTTTTTTTATTTTGGGGGCATTTTGTTTATTTTGTTATCTTTAATTTAGGAAAATTCATATTTTGTTCGGGTTGTTGACCCGTTTATGCAATAAGGTATTGACCCTATTGCTCAGGTAAGGTTATGAATTTAGATGGATTTTACATTTTTATGTTAGGGAAGGGGTTGTGTAAATGAACAATTTGCTGAGATTATGGTTATGATAAGTTTTTGAAAATAAAATTGACACCTTTGGCTTTTAAGTTTTAGCTTCACTGGTGAAATAATTTGCTCTTACTCCAACTTACACTGGGAAACTGTATTTTAGATATTTTTTGACTAGTGAGATTATGGTTACTAAAACATTCACCATTTCTTATTTTTTCAAAACAAACAAATGATGAAAGTTTTTTGTCCAGAATATCCTACTTTTGGTGAAGGTTATATTTGAGATTTTGAGCTCTTCTTGGAAACTAGATAGTTTAATCCTTGGTGAGTTTTAGAATCTTTAATAATAATTTAGGATATATCTATTTAAGAAGCTTGGTTTTGGTTGCTGAGACGAATCAAGCTATTTTGTAGAGTATTTAAATGTACAATAGTAACATAAATAGTATTAAGGTGAATTACAAAATGATTAAAGAATTGAAATGAAGATTTGTTTCATCAAATCTTTTAATTTAGAGTATGTATTGTAATATCCTTCCTAACCTAATAGCTCTAATCAGGGTTATAGATGTTCAATAATACTAGTATAAGTTGCCTGTTAATTTTGGTAACCTATTGAATTAGTTTAAACATGATACTATAACACTAAATGTGAGAAATAACTCAAAAAAGCTCAAAATTTAGCATAAACAATTGAGATGATAGAAATAAATATGAAAAATTTATTTTTTGGTTACAAATGGTTGGAATGAGTTAAAGTAAATTTTGAAGGATCAAGTGAATTAGTTTGGCAGTTATAATAAAGCTTAGTAGTTGATAATGGTGTATGAGGAAAGTTGTTGAATGATGAAATTGAGAATTGAATGAAATCCTAGAATTTTTTATAATACCTATGAAGGTTAGAAAATTCACTAATGGAAGATTAGAGTATCCTTAAGGGATATAATATTTTTAGTTGGATTTCATCTTTATCTCTTATTTTCTCTTCTCTGCCGTCTCCCTCCCTCCATCCTTATCTTTTCTTTTGACTTTTCATTTCTTTTCATTTTTCTTATGAAAGATAAGAAACAAAGGAAGAAAAAGAAAAGAGAGAAATAGAGAGAAAGAAAGAAAGATGCAGCACGTGAGAAACAAGGAAAAAAGAAGAGGAAGAAGGAAAAAAAGTGAAGAACCAAGCAAAAAATAAGTTAAGGGATAAAATAACAATCATATAGGAATAGAGGTAGGGGTGTATTCCTTTGTTTCATCAACTCTTTTCTTATTTTCAATGAATGTTTGAGTTGATAACTTGATTGAGAAATATGAAATGGATATTGGATTGATGAAGATATTATGACATTTTGTGTTATGACTATGTGTTTGGATTTGACTTTGAGCTTCTATGAATGGTTGAATGATGAAATGAGTTTTGATTTTATCCACTTTTATGGAACCTATTTGAGATGGGATTGGATGTATAAATATGAAGTATTGGTGTTGTGATTGAATTATATGTTGTATTTTGTAAGATGTTTATGCATCAAATTGAATGAGATCTTTAACTAGATCAATTTTTATTATGATTATACACTTGATAAATTAGAAAAGAATGAAAATGTGCACTAGATATAATCAAATGATTTATTTGCTCAATAAATGATAAAGGAAATGATCCTAGAGATTGAAAGTAGAATGAGGTTGAGATACTCCCTCTCTACTTGAGATGATCCATAGTAGATTGAGGTTGAGATACTTCCTCTCTACTTAAGATGATTCATAGCAGATTGAGGTTGACATACTCCCTCTCTACTTGAGGTGATCCATAGTAAATTGAGGTTGAGATACTCCTTCTCTACTTAAGGTGATCCTAGAGATGGATAGTAAATTGAGGTTGAGACACTCCCTCTCTACTTGAATCTCTACATCGAGGACGAACATTCCCTCTCTACTTGAGATGAGATATTTGATAGTATGAGGAAGGATGATACCCTCCCTATCAGAGTAGTATGAGGATTCGGTAGTCCCTCTCTACTCATAAATCTAGACCGAGGATGCAATATTCCCTCATTAAAATGATATTAATGAAGATCATAGAGATATTTTGAGAATTTGAAAATTATTATAATGTTGTTAAATTATACTTTATATCGAGATGTTTATGAGATATTTCATGATTGTATTAAATGAGGAATGATGATTCCTTCATTATCAAGGTAGTATGAGGATGGACATTCCCTCACTACCTAGTTGATGCTTGGGATACGGTGAATGATTAGATTTACATTAGTTTGAGTTTATCATCCTTTGACTTATTGATAAGATAATGAGATATAGATTATATATGAAAATGATTTTTTATAAATGATTTAAAAAATTGAATTCTTTTTTGGGAAAAGTAATGACTTGTTTCAGCTTTCTACCACCTTTCTACCTTATATATTTAAAGTATTGAATGAATTTTTCCCGAAGCATCTGGAATTATTATTATGACATGATTTATGAACTCGACCTACTGAGAGTTTTATGATTCTCATCCCATTTATTTGTATTTCCATAATAATTCCAGGAAAGGATTTTATAGCAAGAAGATGAAGAAAAATGGACGTGGAATAGTTAGATTCCATTTTTTGTATAAGAATTTGTATATTAATAGTATAAATAGTGCCTTGGAAGTATATTTTGTATTTAATATACTGTGAAGCACAACTTTGTATATCGACCACTTTCAGATATATGTATATTATATTTCCGCAACATACTCATATTTTTATATATAAATTATAAATATTTTACAAAAAAAGATATTAGTTTTGAAGTGACGTGCCTTATTCTTATTACTAATCTAGCATATGATGCTATAGTAGGTGAAATAGTCTGACCTTATTGCCAGTACATGTTTGTGGAGTCCATTTCGAAGTCCATCATTGGCACCGCAAATAGCATAGAGATTAAGGTTATCAAGGACCACAATTGATTGTATGTGCCATTTTCCTTTTCAATTGGAACTTGAGGGGAATGAAGGTTGAAATTTTGCATATGGTGGGTAAATTAATGATCTTGCCTGTGAAATGTTTTCGCTCCTCTCAGAAGCTTTTTCAAATTTTCCTATTGCATAGGTATCTTTTTTTTTTTTGGGGGAATGTGGGTTTATCTCTTAAAGATCTGCACCTTTCTCCCTTGGATGCTCTTCTCCAGGCACTCCTACTTAATAGCCTCTGAGAAAGTCTTCTAGAAAGAACACTATTATCGCCACCTTTCTTGGCTTTATACCATTGGATTTAGGACAACGAGAGAGATCTTTGTCGAGCTAGAGTTGATAGTATGATTTTATGGCATTGATCATTGCTTTTGAAGCTTTTTGTTGAGAACATTCCATGTAACAGTGAGGTAGCAGGTAGCATTGTCGGTGGTAGAGCCATCAAAATAAGCCAACCTCGATAGATCAGTCCGAATAGCCCAACAAAATGGGAGGACTGGGCTAGCAAAATGCTAGCTCGAAATTAAAATAGCCCAAATTAGTATGGCCTAGCCCATTTATGTTGCATAGGGGCAGGCTGGACTAACAAAATGTCAACCCAAAACTTACATAATTTGATCTATCCCGACCCAAATGGAGCAGACCGGCCCACTTTAATAGCTATAGTCAGTGAGGGAGTTATTTGAAACCGCTGGATGAATATGAACTTTGGTTAATTCTTTAATATATTAGTCCTGTTCTTTTTCTATTTGTAATATTGATATTATTTTTCTATTCAGATAGTTGGTGAATTGCCTGTGACTTTCTATGGCTTCAAGATAAAGAACACACCCATCTCACTTTCTGCTTTGCAAATAAATGTTTTATGCTTTGGTTAATTCTTTTAGGTTTTGCCTTCAAATATTTTAAACTATTCTTTATTATCTTTAAACTTTATATTTTTCTCATTATTTTATTTAACCTTTTTCCCCTACATAGTCAGGGGATTTGTAAAATGAACAACTTGATTTGGGGCACAGTTACAGTAGAACAAAGGTGAAATTTAATCTTAGAAGGTGTCGATAATATTTTTAATAGCATATATTTTTCATTAGGATGAAATTTTGGCCCTGATGAGTCCCATCATTACTCTACTTCTCTATTATTGCCTTTGTGTGCCTATGTGCAAACTTTTCTTAAGACTAAATCGTCATTTTGATTCTTCATTAAAATGAGGTCGGTCATTTTAGTCCCAAACTAAACGAAATTAATGAAAATGTCTCTCATTCAGCAAATCGTGAGTCAAGTTAGTCAATGTCTATTAATGCTAACGGAGAGAGTGATATGGCATGTTAAGTGCCAAGGTGGATGAACACGTGGCAACCATCTTCCCCCAATGTAACATCCCAAAGACTAACATTAATGATGTATCCAGTTTATGCATCAATAATTAGAATTTGGTACATTACTTATGAATATCCACAATTTTTCAAATAAAAGTTTTAATAATATATAAAACATGAGCCTTTAGCGGAAGCATATAATACATTTAGTATGAAATGAATTATATACAAATTATACATCACTGAAAATTACATAATATACGATCTCATTGTAAAAAAAGCCTAAACCAAAGAAACTGACTATCTCTCAATCCCAAATGCTCCTTCTATCTTCACCTTGCATATCTATAGTTGGTTTTTCCTGGAATCATTGTGGAAAACATAGATGTAATAGGGGTGAGAATTGTGAAAATTCTCAGTAGTTTAACTAAAAATGTGTCATCACAACAATTCCATCTATTTCAAGAAAAAATCCATTTCTTTTAGGAAAAAAACATTTAATCTCAAACTAGGAAGGTGGCAGAAAGCCAAAATGAGTCCTTCCTCTTCTCGGAATAAATAGTCCATTTTATCATTAAAAAAAACATTCATAATCATCAAAATCACATCATAAATCAAATATTTATATCTCATATCATTCAGTCATAAATCATGTATACAATCTTATATTTTCAAATAATTAAAATATCATCAAATTTCATGTCTTGAAAATCATCAGTTATATCATTAAAATCTACTGTTTCAAATCCTTTATATTCAAGGTTATTAAGAATAAAGTCATTAAATCAGAAATCATATCGTCAAATCTTATATTTTCTACTCTTCTACACATATAAAGAAATCTCATGTTGATTTTAAAACAATATTCATCATGTCTCAAATCATTAGAACACATGTGTCATCTCAAATCAAATGGTATAGAGGGAATGTCCATCTCAAATCACTTAGCAGTAGTCTGCTTTCGGGTTGGTGCACTTCAACCCATTTACGATGATCAATTTGTCACACAGGACTACTCCAGGTAACTAGGCCCTATATACCACAGTCTAGTAAGGAGAACACATAGAAATTCGTAATCTAGACATAAGGATAGATCACAACTACTAGAATAGAGAGGATGCACAAAAATCCTCATACTAGTAGTCGTCTGGGATAGGAAAGATGCACAGAAATCTTCACACCATCTCGGATTTAGGATCACCCCAAGTAGTAAAGTTATCCTCTACCACTTGATGACTAGAGAAGCTCAGGTAAAGAGGGAGGTCTTCCTCAACCTCAATTACCATGGCATAGAAAGATTCTCAATTTCTCTCTTACCATTTTCTGAGACTCACCTTAAGTCTAAGGTATATCCAAAATCTCACTTAGCCTAGCTCCACAAAGGATACCCATGAAATCATCAAATGTGCAATAGAATGTATAAATTCATCATTTCTATCATAGACAATCAATCAATCACTATTCAATCTCATTTGATCCATTCAAATCATATAATCAATTCCCAAGTGTGTTAAAGTGTATAATCTCTTCACAATCGAATTCATAATATATCATCATCATCTCACAATTATTAGTCATTGTAAATAATCTCATGCAAAATTATACGTTGCATAACATTTCTTATGCTTTTCATCATCTAAAATATCTTAAAATAGTATTGCATAGCAATTTGACATCAAATTCTCAAGAACAACATCAAAATTACTTCCTACCCGGCTGGCACCAGACATCTAGCGCCTAGGCACTCTGCGCGAAAACAGAATAGCAACAGATGGCTTGCTGCTTAGCAACTCATAGTGCTGGTTTAAACCCAAAAATTAGTCCCTTTCAAAATCATCGAAGAATCATCAACAACCACAACCATATCATAATAATCAAGCTTTTAAATCTTCATCAAAATAGTAGATCAAATATGGGTTTCATACCCACTTTTGAAACTCAAAATCCATGACAAATCAAGCAAGAAAACCATGTTCTTGTTTCATAACCTCTTTGTACTTCAAATTATCAAGTATGCAATAAAATGCGTAAATTATATAAATTCATCATTATTATCATAGGCAATCAACCAATAACTGAAATTCTAGTCATAAACAAACCAACACAGCCATGACCTTTCAACACTATACAAACCATGATTTTACATATTTAAATCTTCCATATACAAATCTAAACTAGGTAGCATTTTGCCCTTATAATTTATCCATCAATCAAGCTCCAAACATTAATCAATCTCACAAGCTTTCATTCAAAATCTCAAGAAAAAAATTAGAACCAAAGCAAGATAATATAAATAGGGCCACAACATAAAATTAAAAACCCCTTTTTGGTTTAGTTCTGGTCGTGAAATCGTGTAGCTCCATGGACCAGATTTCAAACTAAAAATCAATAAGAAAAGATGAGGAAAAAGTTAGCAAAGAACCCCTACCTTAATTCCTTAGCTTTTGGAGCTTGAATCCTTGAATTTCTTTGAATTTTCTTCACTTTTCCACCTTTTTTTATCTCATTTTTCCTCTCTATTTTTTGTGACTTCTCTCCCCTATTTTAGTTGTTTGAGACATAAAATGGGTAGCACAAAATAGAAGAAAGAAAGCCCAAAAATTAACAACGATGAAGAAAAGCAAAAATAGTGGAAATAAAAGAAAAAGATAAAAGTTTTCCCTTCTCTTTTGGTTTGTTTCTTCCCCTTATTTGCTACTGGTTCGTGCGTCAGTAAGAAGCAAAAATGAGGAGAGAAAGTCAAACTAAATTAATAAAGACGAAGAAGGAGTGCCAGTGGAGAACAGGAGAAAGTGTGAAAACTTTTTCCTCCTAGAACTTTTGTATCTGTTAAATTAACTTTTCCAAAATTATATTTTTAAGTGTCCATAAGTATTAAGCAAAATTTTAGGACTCATCTTAGTCCTCAGATCCATTTTTTTCGTAAATTTTCATATACTACTATTTTATCAGTTAAGCTTTATTAATCGATCCCAAGTTAAATTAAATTGAGGGATTAAGTAATATGCTTATTGATGGTTATCTTGGTTAATATTTATACCAACATATTCTCCATATCTTACTTACTATCTCCATGAAAGTTCATAATTTTTTGAGCTTCTTCGTTGTCCCGGCTATTTCTCAACAGTATCCTTAAAAATACCAAACTTGATCTATTGATTTCCCAAAATTTTCCAAAACTCTTATCAATGGTTCTTAGCTAGAAAATAAATTTTTCATATTTATTTCCATCATATCAACTAAGTCAGCAGATACTTTAATTATTCTTTTGTATTCAGTGTTATAGAATTATGCTCAAACTAGTTTAAAAAATTATCTGAATTAACAGATAATTCTTACTAGTATTACTGAGCTTCTGTAACTCTAATTAAGACTGTTAAATTAGGAAGAAAATTACATTTCTCCCCCCTCCTTTTATAAATTTTGTCCTCAAAATTTGATTTATCTCGTTCGAAAAATCCTAGATAACTCTTTTAATTTCTCAGCTTCATGCTTCTATCTAAGGGTAAGATTCAGTACTACAGTGAATTCAACTAGATCAAAAAGCTCATCAAGAACATCTTCCTTATAATAGTAAAATACATTGCTCGTCATCTTATGCAAATCTTATATGATGAGCACTTTTCTTTTAAAATTTGTGTCCTTCCACAAAGTGTTTTCAACCAAATCAAAGAAGTTTCTTATAACAAGAGTATGTATTCCACTTATGAATGAGCTTAACGACAAGTCTAGATGTTCCTAACTTTAGAAACTTTGGCCACACAAGATTTACAACGTCAAACACCTTCCTGACATGATTCGGATTTAGTGTTTCTGATAGTACAACTTTTCAAAGTGTTTGTACTCAAACAACAACCGTACCATGTCAGTATTTTCATTCCTTGGAGTGTGTCTCTCATCAAATAAAAATTGAAGGAATTTTAAGTCATATCTTTTGGCAAGATAATAATGAATCGCTAGTTCCTTTCTCACAGACAATTGAAAATAACTACTTGTATCCCAAGAAAAGGATATTTTTCCACTCCACCCATTATTTCAACAATTCCAGTTGCTAAAATTTATTTGTTGTTTTCATAGTGTAAAAGCCATAGAGCGGTATGTTTTCCACTTTTTTAAAAACTTTTTTTTTCAAGTCAATAATGATCCCCTTAGGAAGCACCACTAAAGGTCTAGCATTAGGATACTTGCTAAGAAAACTTTGCATGAAACTGATAATCATGAATAACTTTCCAGATCTCGCTCGGGGCATGAGCTAAGATACAATTCCTAGGACACTCACCCGCAAGGTTTCTAACAAGAAAAATTGAATCCTTCGACTTGATGAGGTTTCATCTGCTTTATCTACCATGGGTGCACAAAGGTTATAGTTACCATGAGATCACCTTCAACAATTTTAATTCCAAATACATCTGTATTTTCCTTGGTATTCCATGAATTATCCACGTAAGTTCTTGTACTCCTTTTTAACTGTGTACTGGAACTTGAATATGATTCTAATTCCTTTATTAATAACCCCATAAATGCAACAATCATAACTAAGATCATCCTTTGAAATAAAAGAATGAGTACAATCCTTATCTTTTATAGGGCAGAGGATTTATAAGAGTATCTTCTAGAGCATTCGCTTACCATTGACGTAACATCTATTTCAAATCATTATAAAATTTCTAATCTGTCTAAACAGAGACTATATCACAACACAGTCACTGTCAAGCTTGAGTTTTAGAAATTCTTTAAAAATTCCATCTCTCGTACCATCATATAAGACACATGCAGAAATCTTTTGTTCAGTGCATCGGCCACTTCATTGGCCTTGCCGAAATGATACTCTAACTCAAAATTATAATCTTTTATGAACTCCACCTATCTTCTTTGTCTCATATTTAACTATTTATAGTCAAACATGTGTTTCAAACTTTTGTGGTCACTAAAGACCTCAAATTTAACTCCATACACTTAGAGCTTCCACATCTTCAAGGCAAACATCACAGCAGCCAGTCCTAGGTTGTGGGTTGGATAGTTGTCCTCATACGGTCTCAATTGCCTAGATGCTTAAGCAACTACTCACCCATCTGACATCACAAGCATCCTACCTCTTTCCTTGAGGGATTAGAGTATATCTTAAAGTTTCCTTGAGGATTTGGGACCACTAGAACTAGTATAGTAGTTAATCTCTTTTTCAGACATTGGAAATTGTTTTCCTACTCTTATGTTTATTCAGAAACACTGCCTTTTTTAGTTCTTGTGTTTATTCTTACTTGGATTTAAAAATATCCCTTTTCTTGAAATTACATGTTCTAACAATTGCACCATGCCCAACATACAGTTATTTCTCTTTCAAGATTTCTAGAACTTTCCTGAGGTGATCTTCATGCCCTTTAAGTGTCTTTAAATAGATAAAAATATAATCTACAAAGATGTTTAGCCCTTTTGTGTACCGCAAGTGCACGGGTCGCATAAATAATATAATGATCAGTTGGATATCATTCCCACGAGGATACAGTTAATTTCTAATGTCAACTAGCAACCAATAGCTTACTTAATGCTATTCAAGAACATTCAAATTTGGAAAAAGTTTGTGTAAGTTAACTATGAAGTAAAAGACTAAAATGCCGCAAATCAAGAATAAAAGTTAATGATTAGAGAATAGGGAATCCTTCTTCAGCCTCTACTTCAATTAGTGATATGCAATCCTCTTAAGCAACATAAATGAAAAGGGGTTTGTTAGCTTGAGAAACGACCTTAGTTAAAAGCCTATGTCTAGGCCATTTAACCAAGCTTCATTTACCTAATTCACTATGTTTCCATGAGAGCTAGCGCAAACTCCACTTATTAAGAATGATTCTTAATAATAGTTATGCATGACCAATAGGTATATATCTATCCCATTAGCTAATTAACTCATCTTACCATTTGAATGAAATTAAATATGCATTAACCATATTCATGATCTCAAATCCAAATCCCTATGTCTAGTTCAATAGATTTAATCAAATCATATTAAATGTTAGCCAAACACTCAAGAACATTAAGAGAAATATGGTTAAACAAACCCAAATCATCTATATTAACCCAAAGAAATCCCTATATATAGCTTAGCTACTCATAACACATGAAAATCTATCACAAATACTCATGTTCATGATAATAGAAGAAAAGAAACTAAAAGGAATGAGAAGGAAGCTCATTATATGTGCTCTTTGATGCTTGAATCTTCTTTCTTGAAGAAAATGGCCTCCAACGTTGCTTCCTTTAGCTTCCTTTCAACCTCAAATGTAAAACCTAGCAGCAGTGTTCTGTGTTACAAAAAGCTCCTCTACTAAAATGCCTAGAATTAGTATTTATAGGCCATCATTTTAGTTGCACGTCACGGCATGAACCACCTAGCGCCGCCGTGCGTGTGTAAATTAGGTCACCACGCCACGACATGAACTCCTTTGCGCTACGGCGTGCTAGCCTTGAGTTTCTTTATGCAACAGGATGAGTGCTTCACGTCGTGGCATAAACCAGCTTGTGCGGCAGCGTTGTAACATCCCAAAAATTCGTATTTTATTTATTTCAGGTGATTCTTAATTATTTTGAATAATCCGATTCGACTTATGTGGATTTTATATTTTTTGTGATTTTTAAGAATTTTTGGGAGTTTTTACGTTTTTTTATTATTTTAATATTATTTTGAAGCTGTATACGAACCTTTGTATTTTATTTCTTTTTGAAAATCCTTAATGATTTTTAACAATCTGACTTGATTTTCATATGTTTTCTAATATTTTTGATTTTTGTGGATGATTATGAAATTTTTATATTTCTCTGATTGTTTTTAGGCTGTTTGTGGGCCCAAGTGGCCTTACGTGGGCCCAGGTGGGTCTCACAAAGTGAAAATTTTTCTACGCATAGAAAAATTTGTACTGTTTAGATGGAGACGGAGAATCTTACTAAACCTGAATCCAGAAACAGTTTTTGAAATTTTCTTTTACTGTGTTTTGTACTGTATTTAATTATCGGGCGATAAAAATATAGTAAAAATATTATTCTTAGGGTTATAGCAGATAGAAAAATAAATATTATACTGCTTAAGTCAACATTGGTGGTTTGGATATCCACCATTGATTTAATCAACGGTGGAGAATCTTGATTTAATCAACGATTGAGAAACAAACTTAATGAAGAAGCATTGGATGATCACCATTGATTTAATCAATGGTGTGGGAATAAACTTAGTTAGGAAGCTTTGGATGTTCACCATTGATCTAATCAATGGTTGTAAAGACAAGCTTAATAAGGAAGACTTTGAATATCAACCATTGATTTAATCAAGGGTGGAGATTTGGTCTCAAAAAGTGACTAGAACCATTTATAACCATTGGATTTAGATTTAATCAAGGGTGGAGATTTGGTCTTATAAAGTGGCTAGGACCATTTATGACCATTGGATGTAGATTTAATCAATGGTGGAGATGGACCATTTATGACCATTGGATGTAGATTTAATCAATGGTGGAGATTTAGTCTTAAAAAAAAGTGACAAGGACCATTTATGACCCTTGGATGTAAAGTTTGAAGGAGTAATCTTGACCCTTCATTTTGGAGACATATCTAATGGCTATAATTTCAAGGAGAAAGATCTAATGGCCTAGATTAAGTCTTCTAACTTAAAGTCTACCTTATTCCTAACCATTGAATTAATCAATGGCTAAGGATGCACAAATAATGGTGGCTTGGAGATTGGTCACATTTTGAAGAAGCAAGAAGCGGGGGACAGTTTTGTCATGGTGTAGGAGATTAGCCAAGTTTCAAGACACCAATTATATGTTGTTTTGGTCATTATTGATCATTATTGATCAATTTCAAGAAGCTAAGTTATCAAACTTTCTCTCCATTTCTCTTCTCCTTCATGTTTCGGCCAAGCACCCAAGAATTTCCTTCCATCACTCAACAATTTTATCCAACCTTATTTCTTAAATCCTTACCTTATTCTAAGCAACTTTCATGTTGGAGACTTTCTCTAAATCTTTCATCTTCGAGGAGTTTTTCAAATAGCAAAGTTATAGGGTATTTGAGGTGAAGTGTAAGGAAACTTCATTTCTTCTCTCTTTTTCATGTTCTAAGCCATGTTTGATCCATAGTTCCTCTTATTCAAGCTTAATATACTAATTTCTTTGTGTTTGTTTTATGTTTAAGAAACTTTTGTTGGTGGAGATCTTGTTCAAAGTGCAAAGCAAGGAGCTTTTTGAGGTTCTTCAAGAGGTAAGAGGGAGATCCATCTCACCAACCAAGCATGGTGGTGAGAGATGGTTATGGTATTTTATGGATGGTGAATCCATGTGAGGATTCATATCCATGGTCATGTAATTATTTATGGGTGTTTATGTGTTTATGTGGTTTATATGCTTAGCATGGTTTATTTGTGTTTGCATGCTTAGTATGATGTTTATTTGCTTTTATGGTATGCTTGAAATATAATATGTTGATTATATGTGATGTATGCCATAAAAATTGTTGGAAAGGAAAATAATTTTTGGTTCCAAAGACCATGAGGATTTCAGCCTCTACACCTCAAAATAGGTGTTTACAAATTAATATTTTCATGAATGGTAAAATTGGATGTTTAGAAAAGTAGGAAAATAAACAAAGGGTTTGTTTTCAAAGAATAAGTGTTCACAGTTTTTGAAGGATGTTTTTTAATCAAAAGATTCTAAGTATTTTGCTAATCATGAGTTTTAAATGAAAAGAGCAATGAGTTGATGATTTTAAGGATTTACAAAGAAAGTGAAAATGAAAATGAACAAATGAATTGATTTTAAAAACCGTGAGTCTCACGGTTTTTGAAAGAAATTTTAATGATTTTGTTTGTGTAAAAACAAGAATGGTACTTAATTGATTTAGAAAGAAAAATATTTGATGGCCATTGGAACCATGTACCACGGTTTTGAAGGTTTGTAATGCCTTGGTTTTATGAAACAAAGTGATTTCAAAGTGGAAAGTTTGAACAAAGTGTTTTTGTACAAGGATTAAATAAAATGGAAACAAGGTGTTTTGTTACTTGAAAGATGGAATTTTATTTATGAAAGACAAAAAGAAGTTGAAAGTGCTTGAACCTCAATTTATTTTAAAGAGAATTGATTTTGAAATTGATTTGAGAAAAAATGGAGAATATAATAATGATTTGAGATTTTCTAACGTGTAACTCATTCTTTGGGTTTTGGAGCGCGTTAGTAAATTTTAAGATGGAAACATTGATTTAATTCAATGGAATTGTGAATTTGTGGAATATATTGTGAAAAGGATTTTTTTTTTGAGTAAGAAAATGTGGAAACTAATGTGATAAATTATATTATTTTGAGGAAAGGATTTATTAAAGGAGAAATGTGAAAAATGATGTTGGAAATGATATTGATTTGTTTGAAAGTCCAAAATAATGTTTGGAATATTGAGAAATATTTTACGTGGTTGTAAAATGGTGAAAAATGTTTTACGTAACTTAAAAACGTGATTTTTAAGCTACGCGATTTGAAAGACATTTAAATATTTCCACACGATTTGAAAAACGTTGAAAAATAATTACGTGATTGAAAAATGATTTATTTTACATGATTTGAGAAATGATGGAAAATCAATACGTGATTTGAAAACTAACAGAAATGTTGCGAAATTGTGAAAACGTAACAGCAATGTTGCGCGGTTGTGAAAACGTGACAAAAATATTTCGAGACTATGAAAATGCGATAATATGATTTCGCTATTGAATATACAGTATGATTACTGTTGGATCAGTGTATGGACACTGTATGAGAAAATCATGAAATTTAGCCTGTGATTGGCATTGGTGCATTGAACATGCATTGGAAATGATGAATTTTGCCTGTGATTGGCATTTGGTGCATTATACATGCATTGGAAAAAAATATGCATTGAGGCATATGTTGAATTTTGAACAAAAATTAATAGCTGATGCTATTGTGACCCTTGTGGTTGAAGAGAGAATGTGAATTGATAGTGAGGTCTATGATGGATCTTGGGGGCGTCAAAGCGCGGCAGTTGACCAGTGGATATTTGTCTGTGGGCTAAGGCTGGACTATATGCCACTTGGCGATGCAGTCCGTTGCAACACATTGACAATACCCGACAAGAACACGATTCTTTTCGAAAGCTAGACATTGTCTATGGGCTAAGGCTGGGCATTGTCTGTGTGCTAATCTAGAAGATTGTCTTTGGGCTAAGGCTGACAATTAACAGAGCATTCTTCTCGAAATTGTGAAAACCTCCATAAAGTAGGACATTGAGTCTACATGCATAATATATGCATCATTATTAAGCATTGGTTATGATAATTGAACTATTGAATAATTGGGTTATGTTGAGGGTATTATCGTAAATATTAAATATTTATATCTGTGTGATATAATAATTGAGGAATGTTGGATGATGATGATGATAAATAATGTTAATGGCATTATTGTAATTATTGTTATTTTATACATTATGATGATGGCATAATTATAATTATGGTATGATATATTTGTATGGTGTGCTGTTTGTGTTATCTCTATGCTACCATGTTGGTATTGGCGTAGGTAATCTCACCTCTTTGTTATATTGTTCGTTGTGCTTGTATTATTAAAATTATATAGTAGATGGAACGAGTTTCTTAGACGTGACGAGAAGCAAATATTCTGAGATTTGTGATAACATGGAGGGTTGACCATCCCGGATTCGTTGGTGTGCAGTTTTGATGAGGAACAAATATATGACGCATCAAGATGGATACAAGGCAGAATAAGTATGTTGAGTTTTTACCGTTAGTGTTTTACCATGCTATTGAATAGGACCCGTCATGGGATTTACTACTGTTTAAAATTGAGTCTGTAAGTTTTATATTTCTTGAATAATTGTTAAATATTAAGTGGTATCTGTTATATGAGTTTTAATCAGTTTAAATCTATTTTTCAGTATTACTTATAAATATCATTAAGTTTATATTACCGCAAAAAGAAATTTTGAAACCCATATTTTATAACTCAAACCTTTTATGAACTCATTTTCAGATTGGGAGTTGATAGTCAGAAATGTGATGCCCTACGGGGGGTGTTACAGGCGTGAGATTCTGAATTTCACCTTGGGCTTTCTCTTCCAATGTAGGTCCAAGTCTTCCATAAATCTGCTTGATTGGAGCCCTTCCTGCAATAGAGAAATCACCAAGTTAATAATAGTTGCAAATGTACTTAATCACCTGAAGAATATGTAAGATTTTCTCAAGATCATATAGGAATATATAAAAATTGAATTCGATGAATATAAGCTTAAAATCTTCTATATATGCATAATAACAAGGGCTAAGCTATCTATAAAACATAGATATAGGGCATAAATAACTACATTTTATGGAGTTATCAAAAGACCACAACCATTTTGTCTAGATATGGTTCAAAAAACCCATTCATCTAGTCTATAAGGATTGTAGGTGCCCGTTCATCTAGATATGGAACAGTTGTACACTAAGAAAACAAGCTAATCAAGTCCTAGAAAAAAGTGTAGAAAGAAATTACTTAATTCTAAGTAGAAAAAATTATGTATATTGCTCCATCAGAACGTTTACAGTGGAGGTAATGTATATAGGGAGTTGTACATTAAACTATTCCCTAGAAAACAAGCTAATCAAACCTAGAAAATAAGCAACAATAAAACACTAAAAACAATGTCTACATTAAAATATAAAAACATGGGAACAAGACCAGAAGGCCACTGTCCACAGAGGCCACCATCCAATAGGAATGAATCTTGACATATTTCAACACTCTCCCTCATGCTGGATCATAGATATTTAACAATCCCAGCCTTCTAATAAGGAAGTCAAACTGCTGACTTTGAAGACTTTTGGTGAGTATGTCTGCCACTGGTTGTTTGGTAGGAAAAAAAGGAATACTCAAAATTCCTTCATCCAGTTTTTCCTTGATAAAATGTCGATCAATCTCGACAAGTTTGGTCCTATCAAGTTGCATTGGATTATGCGAGATGTTGATTGTTGCCTTGCTATCATAGTACACTTTCATGGGTTGATTCCATCCAATTTTTAATTCATCTAGGAGTCATTTTATCCATAGGAGTTCACATATTCCTTGTGCAATAGCCCTAAATTTAGCTTTATCACTTCTTCTAGCTACCACATTCTGCTTTTTGCTTCTCCAAGTCACCAAATTTCCTCCAACAAAGGTACAGTAGCCAAATGTTGACCTTCTGTCATCTATAAATCCCGCACAATCAGCGTCAGTAAAAGCTTCAACATCTAACATGTTACCTCTTTTAAACAAAATTCCTTTTCTTGGAGTTCGTTTGAGATACTTCAGGATTCTAAAGATTGCATTCGAATGTTCCTCACATGGGGAATGCAAGAATTGACTCACAACACATACTGCAAAGGCAATGTCTGGCTGGGTGTGGGATAGATAGATCAATTTTCCCACCAACTGCTAATATTATTCTTTATCAATTTCTGCACCAGCATTAGCGCTCAGTTTAAGGTTTGCCTTCATAGGTGTTTCAGTTGGCTTGCATCCTAGCATGCTAGTTTCCTTAAGAAGATCAAGTATGCATTTTCTTTGTCACCACGATGCTAGCTTTGCTTCAAGCAACTTCCATTCCCAAGAAGTACCTTAAGTCACCAAGGTCTTTAATTTCAAATTCCTTGGCCAAGAGCATCTTCAATTTTTCTGGTTCAACCAAATCATCACCTGTTAGAATAATAACATCCACATATACAATAAGAATGGCTATTTTTCCACAAACATTATGTTTGTAAAATAGAGTGTGATATGCTTGACTTTGAAGGTATCCATAGCCTTTTATTGCTTTAGTGAACCTCTCGAACCATGCTCTTGGAGATTGTTTTAGGCCATAGAGTGATCTTTTTTATCTATAGACAATCTTGGGACCAAGGGAGTCTTCAAATCCTGCAGGTAGACGCATGTATACTTCCTCTTCTAGCTCATCATTAAGGAAGGCATTTTTAACATCAAGTTGTTGAAGTGGTCGGTCTTTAATTTTTGCCACAGATAGTAAAATTTTGACACTATTCATTTTAGCAACAAGTGCAAATGTCTCCTAATAATCTATCCCATGAGTTTGGGTATATCCTTTTGCAACCAGTCTGGCTTTGTACCTTTCGATTGAGTCATCAGCCTTATATTCACTATAAATACCATTTATAGCCAACTGAATTCTTTCCTTTGGGCAAAGGTACTAATTCTTAGGTTTTATTTTTTACAAAGGCCTTCATTTCTTCAAGGGCAGCATTTCTCAACCTAGGAACAACAAGAGCTTCCTATATAGAGTTAGGAATTTTTGTTTTTGACAGGTTAAAAATAAAGGCTTTAAAGTTGGGAGACAATTTGTGAAAACAAATTGTGTTAGAAAATAAGCCTGCTATAGGAATTATAATATTCATATACTGAGAAATGTCATTTATACAAGACTGTATTCTATATAGTACATTACGTACATGATAAGCCATCAAGGCATAACTTCAAACAAATAATAAACAATTTCTAATACTAAAGTTCTAAATGATCTATTTTCTTAGTTCTTCACTTGCTTTTTCCTCGCTGTAGATTTCTCCTCTAGAATTATCTTGCAAAAATAATAAAGAAGAGGGGTGAGAATTCTAAAATTCTCAATAATTCTATCAAACATAGTGTCATCACAATAGTTTCAGCTGCTTCAAGGAAAATTCAATTTTAATACATATGATAAAGTATAAAGGTGGCAAATGCCAAAAATCAAGTCTTTTCTCTTCTTGAAGTAGAAATTCAATTATTAACATTACTTTAAATTCTTAAACTTTAGATATCAAAGATCACAAGTTATACTCATAACATTATTCAAATAAAAATTATAATTCAATATCTCATTCTCATTCAAATGTGTGATCTATGATGATAACATATTCAGTTCAAATTTTAGTACTCATCAATTCATACGCTCATTCCCACAAAACTCATATCTTTGTACCTTGATAGGTACGGGTCACCTCATATAACCCAGGCTCTATGTAACATCTTAAATTTAATAACAACATTATAATATGTATTATACCACAGTAATTAGATCTAGGCATGCTACTAATTACTAAAACATTTCTAACATAATATAACAATACCATATATAGAAAATATGAGCCACGATGATAATGAATATATACATAATGTTTATATTTCTCATAAATACAACATATGTATAAACTAGTAAATTAGGCCTCTCAAGGCACAACATATACAAGGTTTCAAAAGGAACTATAAAGCAACATTATTCTAAGTCTTCCAGTTCTTGCTTTGACTTCACTTTCCATAAGTCTTCTTCCCTGGAATCATTATGGAAACACATACACGGGGTGAGAATTACATATTCTCAATAGTTAAAACCACAAAACATTCTATCATAATTATTCTAGCCATTTCAGGGATAAACACATTTTTAAACTCAAGTCATATACACATATAAGCTAGAAAGGTGGCAAAGGCCAAAACCATGTCCTTTCTTTCCCGAAATAGATTCTCATTTAATAAGTTTGTATAAAACTCATTTCTATAAACACAACTCAAAAGACATCATCATACATAGTCTTCAAGTATCACCATATTCTAAAAAATAAGCAATTGCCCATATAATTGTCATGCATGAATATGTTATGATTAGCAACAGCCCATACAATTGTCATGTTATGCCAAATTATGCCTTATGTTCATGCCTATGCAACATCTTAAAAACGAATGTGGATGATGTCATGATTCATCAGACGTAGTTAGGGAACTCATCCTAAGCCACTCTGGAATTGTTATGATATGCATGACCCTTGAACAAAACAAAGGAACTCAGTTCCACAAGTCCTAAACAAGCACTGGAACCCAGTTCCAAAAGTCTTCTCTTCGGGTAGTGATCTCATAAACTACGCAGTCTTCAACAATGATCATTGTGATAGGAAGGGTTGGTTACCTTCTCATTCAAAATCACATTTGATCATCAACAGTGAGGATCTCATCATCTCCAACATAGTTATTAATAACAATGACGCCAATTACTACAATAACTAGCATGTCAATTGATTTACATCTCTAACCATAAGCATGAAATACAAAGATGTCTAGTATCACAATAGTTAGCATACTAATTAGTTTACATTCATCTCATCTCAAGCATGGAAATCAATGATGCTAAATATCACAATAATTAACATACTAATTGATTTACATTCACCATATGTATACTTCATTAAATACTCCTATTAGAGTCTCATCACTTATTAAGAAGCATAAAAGAAGGAACTACACAAATTAGAAGCTTCATAATCATCAAATGAAAGTCTCATGTTCTTCCCTACGATAGACGCTCGGACGCTCTTTACTTGGCGCTCAACGCGCGCTCAGGTGCTCCCAACCCAGTGCTCAAGCACTGGTTGACAGAAACGAAATTCTATAGAATTTTGTAGAACAACCATTGTTCTGTTGGGAATAAGTGGTCTTCCAATCACTCAAACTCCAATTTCAAATGATTTCCAACACCTCACAAGGTCCAAAAACATATTATAACTCTCATACAATTTTTAAATCACACCCACATGGATTAATGAATTAATCAACCTCGAAAACCTAAAACTCAACTTTTAGCTCAAGTTGAATCAAAAGTGTTTAAGGGATGAAAATTCATCTCCACACATCCAACAACTCAAAAACAAGTCATCCTCAAATTCTACAACTAGATTCAAGCCAAGAATGTGATTGGTATTGACATAAGCAATGGTTTTGCTGACAACAAACAAGAAAAGAAATGAAAATGCGAAGATCAAGCACCAAAGGACTCAAGTTTAGCATATAGGTCCTTAAATCTTGTGTAAAGGTATTTTGGGATTCATACTAAGCTCACTTATAGGTTTTCCTAAATGGTTTGCAAAACCATGTGTTACATTTGTGAAAATGTGTTCTGATTTGGGCAAAATTGTTTTTAGAAAGATTGAAAATGTTTTGGAAAACTTTGGTTGCATAAACCTTTAAAAACTCTCTTTTCTTGATCAATCAATAACTGGTTATCACTATTCATGTAACTGGTTTGGTACCAAAACAGAAACGCGACAATTTAGTTTTAAATTGCCTAATCGATTAGGCAATAGAAGTAATCGGCTATTTGTGAAAACAGAAGCATTGCCTTCTCTTTTTTAAAAGATCCTAACTGATTAATATGCCCAACTAATCGGTTATTTTCAAAGTCAGTGGCTAATGTTCAAAAAGCCTAATCGATTAGGTACTTGGCCTAACCGGTTAGTATGTATGTTTTAAAGAAACAAATTATGTTTTAAAAAGAAGCCTAACCGATTAGGAAGTTAAGCTAACCGGTTAGTGTGCTCTTAAAACACACGTAAAAAGTTTTCTAATGAAGCCTACCCGACTAGGCTCTTTGGCTAACCGATTATCTGATAAAGACAGAGACCAATCTTAAATGTCTAACTGATTAGGAATACTTCCTAACCGGTTAACTGGGTGATCAAAAAACACAAATAACGGCTCTATTGCAGAGCATTTAATGCTTCTAACTGCCCTCAACGACACAAAATCTCTTTTGGCTATAAAACTAAGTTATTGGGCATTTATGTTGGTTGGTCAATCAATCTGAAAAACGTTCAAAAGCATTGAATTCACGTTTTCTATATCACCTCCATATTACCCTGTTTTTGAGCTTGAATAAAGTGAATCCTTGATACTTATAAGCTTTAATTTGTATTATCTACTCTTTGAGAGAGTTTCTATCATTTAAACACTTTGTTTATCTTGTAAAGAGGGTGAAGTATCCCTCTAGTGAAAAAAGGTGAGGTATTCCTTGTTGAAAAGAAGGTGGGGCATCCTTCAAAGGTGTAAAGAGGGAAAGACATCCCTCAAAGGTTGTAAAGGGTGAGGTATCCCTGTTTTGAGGCTCAAGCACAAAGGGTGAGGTATCCTAAGGTATGGTGAGTGCTCTAGTTTGTAAAGGTTGTCAAGCACCTGTTGAAGCTTGAAGATATAGTGGAAAATCTCTAGCGATTGCTTGAGGACTGGACGTAGGTCACAAGTGGATTGGTGGCTGAACTAGGATAAACCTTGTGTTTGATCTTCTAAACTCATCTCTTTATATTTGTGCATTTATTTTATATGCTTGCTTGAATGTTATTCAACTTGGCTTATTTAATTTGTGAGTGAAGTATTCAATCTCATCTATCTATTCACTTCAATCATCCAATAGCTTCAACGAAAATTGATAATCAAACGTTTTGTGAAAGATTTACGAAAATATTTTACAGACTCAATTCACTCCCCTCTTAAGTATTAAGGCCACTTGGTAACAAGTGGTATCAGAGCTAGATTCTTGTATAAAGAGCTTAGCCGCTTCAAGAGACCTCCCTTCTTCAATGGGGATGGTTATGCGTATTGGAAAGAAAGGATGAAGATTTTTATTGAAGTTATTGATATTGATGTGTGGGATACCGTTGAAAATGGTCCTTTTATCTCCACACGTCTTGTTGATGGTGTTAGAACAAATACACCAAAAATAAATGGACCGATGATGACAAAAAGAAGGTCCAATACAACTTGAGAGCCAAAAATATCATTACTACTTCTTTAGGGTATGATGAATTTTTTAGGGTGTCAAATTGTAAGACCGCTCAAGAAATGTGAGATACTTTGCAAGTTACTCATGAGGGTACTAGGGAAGTGAAAAGATCAAGGATAAACACTCTCACCTATGAATATGAGCTTTTTAGAATGAACCATGGTGAAAGCATTCAAGAAATGCAAAAATGCTTTGCACATATTGTTAATCATTTAGCTTCATTAGGAAAGACATTTTTTAATGAAGATCTTATTAACAAAGTCTTAAGATGCTTGAGCAGGGATTGGCAACCTAAAGTGACGGCTATCTCGAAATCAAGAAATCTAGCAACTATGACCTTAGCCACACTTTTTGGAAAGCTACAAAAGCATGAGTTGGAGCTGAATAGGCTCAATCAAAATGAGAAGTATGACAAAAAGGAAAAGAAGGGAATTGCTTTAAAGGCCACCTCCTCCATGATTAATGATGATGATGATAAAGATGATAGAGATGACTTGAAGATTAATGAGGAGAATCTTAGCCTTCTAGTAAAGAAGTTTAGAAGATTCTTCAAAAGAATGGAGCTCAAAGAAGCCCTCCCTTTCCCTTAAAGAATGCCTATCACAAAGGGGAAGGAACTTCATCCACTCCTAAATGTTATAAATGTGGAGAATCAGGGCACATGAAGATGGAGTGTCCTATTTATCAAAGGAAAGTGGATAAATATGAAAGGAGGTCCTCAAAGGATAAAAATGGAAGAAGAGCTTATATAGCTTGGGATGGAAATGACATGGACTCATCCGATAGCTCAGACAATGAGAAAGCCAACCTATGCCTCATGGCTAGAAGTGAAGAGGAAGAAGAAGATGACACGAAGGTAACATCCTCAAACTTTGAATCAAATTCTTCCCCCTCCTATGATGAATTGCAAGATGCATTTGAAGAATTGCATAATGAATCTATGAGGCTTGCAAAAATTATTTCATTATCCAAGAAAGCAATTTCCTATTTTGAAATCAAGATATCTATTTTAAATAAGGAAATTGAGGAGCTTAAAATTGAAAATGAAACTCTTGGACTTATTGATGCAAATTCTTCATGCATGACATATTCTTCTCTTGATAATGCATCTACATCATTTTCTTGCTCATCATGCAAAATTTTTGAAAAAGAAATTGAGGACTTGAAAAATACTCTTGCAAAGTTTACTTTGGGAAGGGATAATTTGAATATGTTACTAGAGAAACAAAGATATGTGTTTCAAAAGGCTGGTTTAGGGTACAATCCCAAAAAACAACAAAAACTTTACAAAAATTTCTTTATTTCCTCAAGTACATCAACAAGTCCTTTTATAAAGTGTTTTCATTGTGGCAAGAAAGGGCATAGTGCATCAACATGTAATGTGAGGATGAAAATCAACACAAAGGTTGGAACCAAAATGGCTTGGGTCCCTAAGGGCACCTTGCCTAATACTAACACACAAGGACCCAAGAGAATTTGGGTACCAAAAGCCAAAAATTGAAGTGTGTTGTAGGTGTGCTTAAAGGCCAAGAACAGACTTTGGAATATCAAAAGTGGCTGTTGCAAGCACAAGATCAGAAAATACTCCAAGTTCTATCCATTGTCTCTAAGAAACTTGGACTTGCAACATTTGGATAAGTGGAGACTTGTTCTATACTTAAACTTATTTTTAAGATGTTCTTTTCTAGCTTTATATCTTGAAAATATCGTAGTACTTGACATAATATTCCTAATATGATCATTGTTGCCCTAAAGTGCATATATAAGAGGAAAATTAGGAATAATTGATCAATCATGCATTTGAATGAATGCTTGTGTTACATACCTTTTATCTTGGAATTTTGGATCAATCATGCATAAGTTAAATCTCTGCATATCTTGTGTTCTGCTGCATAATATGACATTTTTTTGCTGCATAACTTTTATCTCTTTTATCATTTTTGACTCCAATACTGACTTGAGCGTCGGAGATTTCCCTAAGTCTGTTTTGTAGGTGCTTTATCCATGCTTAAGCCCCCCAATTTTCTATAATTCTAATTCTGCTAAAGAATTATGCATTCTAGTTCTCTTGAAGAAGAAAACTCTGTACTTGGATTCTTTTATGATGGTTACAGCTGATTAAAAATGAAACCAAGTTAAGCTGGCTCAAGTTGGTGATCTAAGGACTCAATTCTTGAGAATTTTGTCTTGATTTGGAAATGCAATAGTCAGAAGAAGGAGAAGAAGAAAAATCAATCCATAAGTCAGAAATACTGGTTTGGAAAGTGAAGAAATTTATGATGGAATTAAAGTGAATCCCAAGAAGACAAGGGTTGATATGTTTAAAGGGTGATCTCATGAAGGAGTTCTAGTTCTGGAAGTAAAACAACCAATTGGAGAAGAGAAGAACTTGAATGATTGGCCTTTGGAAATGTTTTGGCACTTTGGAGGGCTCTCTGTCAAGCCTAAATAATCGATTAGGCAAGCACCCTAATCGATTAGTATACAAGACAGAGGACTTGATATCTCTGGAAATAACAAGCTAATCGATTAGACAAATGTTCTAATCGGTTATATGAGCTCGTGAGGTTTTGTTTTGCTGTTAAAATTCAAGCACCTAATCGGTTATCTCCTTATCCTAACCGGTTAGTAAATAATTCAGAAGGACTCAGCTAACTCTAGTGATATCACATAATCGGTTAGTCAAGCAAACAGAGGCTCGTGTGTTTACAAACTCAAGTAGGTAATCGGTTAGATAATTGCTCTACTCGGTTAAAGCATCTTGCAGAAACCCCTGTAACATTCCCTAATCGGTTACTTAATATTCCTAATCGATAATTGCTCTAAATAGAAACCCACTCTTTTGCCATAACAAGCCCCTAACCGGTTACCCAATCTCCCTAACCGGTTACCTACATCCTCTTTAAACTCCAACCCTCAGCCATATTCACCATTTCCGCAGCCCCTTCGTCTCTATTACCATCTTCCTCCTCTCAACCTCTCCAACACCCACTCCCTCAAACTCCATCCCTACCACAAATCCAACACAACCCTACCATTTACAATCCATTTCCATCATTTTTCATCCCTTTCCATCACATTTCACCGATCACATTCCATTTTCTTCCAAAAAATTTTCACCTTCCCCTCATTCTTTCTCTCTCCTAAAACCGAGCCCTACCTCCTTTTTTTGTCATGGCAAGCAGTTCATCTCAACCAAAGCACTCTTGTACCAAAAACCCCAATGTTTCCCTTCAACTTGAAGGCTCTACATTCTCTGCCCCAGATTTATCAAACGCTCTCAAGATTGGAAGGTATTTCTCTCACAAATCTCAAATAGAGTCATACACACTTGGGTTTCATACACGTCGCCTCATTCAACCCAAGTTCATGGACTGGGATTTCTTCGAAAGAGAAGGCTTTACATCCTTCATCGAGCTCTTAGAATTTTAGGGTTTGAAAACTCTTGTCACCACTAACCCAGGGTACTTCTATCTTGAACCAACTAAAGTTTATTTCTGCAATTTGTCTATTACTGGTATGAATCTAGTGTCTGAAATTAAGAAACACAAAATCATTATGTCACCAAGTTAGTGGACTACTCTGTTTGGGCTCACTCACTCTGGAGCCAAACTTACTGAGAATGACGACCTTACATGGGCGGATTTTAATAGAGCACGAGCTGTAGAAGACATGATTCAACCAGGTATTGCCGTGCCCCCCGGGATCTTTCACTACTGGTTTTCTGAAATGACTGGATCGCCTTCTTCACTTTGTGGTAACCTATATCTTGGTACCAAAGGCAAACAACTATGCCTTGGTTGAAGAAGATGATATATTTGTGATATGGGGTCTTAAAAGCCGCAAGAAAATCAACCAGCCACACTATATCATGCACAACATGAAGAAAGCCAAGGACAAGGCAATGATGGATCTGCCTTACGCCTTCATAGTGGCTAAAATTTTGGATCACTATAAGGTCGATTTGAAGGACGGTGGAGTCATTTTCTCTACTGGTCCCCACAAATCTGGCAATGCATCTCTAAACCGCATGCATGCAAAGAAAGTCGATGGTGAATGGATTTACAGTCGAAGAAATGAAGCAACAGCTCCACAAGGCGAAATTCCTCCTGCACCTAATGATGACCCTATGGAAGAGGCCCTTGCCACCAACAATGAACATGTCCTGGAAGCAATTGCCAATATGCAATGTAACACCCCAATTTTTGGAAAAATGTTCCGAATGTTCTGTTTGCTGTTTTTCAAACTTTTGGGTGAAAGACCATTGTGTCCCTATTTTACTATTTCTTGTTTTCTGCATGGTTTATAGATACGTTTTTACAGGCTAAGATTTTATTTGGTCGTTTTACGTAATTTGTTTCGAGACCGTAAAATAAAAGTTTTGTCAAGCTACTGTTTAATTTTTCTGTGTGATATACAGATATATTTTACTGTCTGTAATTTTATTTGAACGTTTTAGATGATTTGCTTCGTCGTGGGGAAAAATAAAAAAATGACCATTACGTCCCGAATGTACTGTTTTTAATTTTTCTATATGTTACAGTGTTTAATATTACTGTCTATGATTTTATTTAGACTTTTTGTGTGATTTGCTCCGGGACAGGAAAATAATATTTTTCCAGGCCGGGGAAATCTTATTTAATTATTCAGAACTGGGGGATCTTACTAAACCCGATTCTAAATGATACTGTTGTTAATCTTTTAATTTTTAGAATTTAACTGTCAAATAAAATAATTTTGTATTATTATAATATTATTTTATTAGTCAGTATAATTAAATGACGTGGACCCAAAAATGTTTTGCGGGACTCACGTTTAGATAAAACAGTTAGTTTAGTAGCTTAATTAAAGCTCATTAGTGATGGAACATTCAAGAACATAGTGATTAAGCTTAATGACTAGGCTTAATTAGTGACTAAGCATGGTGACTAGGTTAAGTGACAAGGCTAGAATGAACCAATGAGAGTAAAGGTTGGTGAACAAGGCTTAATCCTCACCATTGATCCATTCTAAGGCTAGGATGGAGCCAACCTAATGGACACCTTGCATGGCTTGAAGTCTACGGCCATTTGGCTTTTGGAAGACCAAAGTTCACTTCATTTTCATGCAATTTCTCTCTTCTCTCTCTTCCAAGAACACCAACCTCCATTGTTGTTTTTCTTTCAAGCTATTCGGCCAAACACCCTAGCTCACTATCCAACCACTCAAAATTTTATCCAACCAAGTTTTCTAAACCTAAACATAATTCTAAGAACATCTCTAGTTGAGAGTTCTTGCAAAATCCTTCATTTGAAGCTTGAAAACCTACTTGGGAGATTTTACCTAGAAGGTGAAATTTCTTGTTTTCCATTTCTAAACTCTTTTTCAAAGTTCTAAGCCATGATTTATCCATGGTTTAAGCTTTCTTTAATGTTAGTAACTTGTAGAAATTTGTTTAAGCTTGTTAGGTGATTTGGTGGAGAAAACCGAAACCCTAGGAAAGGTGTGAAAGCATATTTGTCTTCATTTAAGGTAAGAGGAAGACTTAATCTTATCATCCTTGGATGGTGGTAAGAAGATGGAGATTTGTTTGTGATTGTAGAATCCATAAGGATTCATTTGTGTGTTTGTTAATAGCTTTCCTATTTGATGTTTGTATAAATTTGCATGTCTACAAGCTTTGATAATATTGTATGTGTTAGAAATGTATGATAATTTATAGGATGTGAACAACATGCCAAGGATTGCATAAGTGTTCCAAAGAACTAACCAATGAGGCTCACGGCCATTAACCAAAATGGAGAACCAAAATGTTCTCATTTTTTTTAAAAGTGTGATTTAATTAACCTAGGAAAATTAATGAGATATAAAATTGTTTAGATCAAGGAAAATGAATTTAGAGATCAAATAGCACAAGTATATGTTTCGGCCAACATGCCAAACCAAGTATCCATGATTTCTAAAGTCAATTCCAAACTAGTTTTAATCAAAGAGATGTAATATATGTTAAAAGGAAATTTTCTACAATGAGTTTTGAAGAAACAAATTGATTAGAATTAAGTTTAAGAAATTAAAACTAATGATTTTATTATTAGAAATGAAATACAGTAACTTTTGTAAATTCCTAACATATGGCTTATCTTATATTTTGAAGCATGTTAGTGGTTTCCAAAAGGGTTAAATTACATGGTTAAAAATTAAGTAAACAGAATTTTTACGAAAAAATTAGGAAACCATTATTATAATTTTCTAAACAAAATACTGTCAATTTTTATTAAAAACGGACCAGTAAGATAGAAAAGATGTTCAAAAGACAGTATACGGTGTGAAAAATTATTCTACATAATTCAAAAGTATTAAATATTATTTCTGTTTATTTAAACAATAATTTTTAAGGAATTCAGATAAGAAAATGATTTAAAAATCTTACGCGATTGAGAAAACGTTTGAAAAACTTTACGCGATTTTAAAAACAGCAAAATATATTTACGCAATTTAAAAACGTTTGTAAAAACAATGAGATTTTGAAAATGCGATAAAATTTCTACGCGATTGACGAAAGCAGCAAGTTTTTACAGTCAGGCCAAAGTGGTGGACCCGGACAGATGGTGAAACAGTATTGCTAAGTGGGTGCGTACTATATTTATATGTGATTTGCCAGTGAGGGCATTTTCATAATTTTTGCCAGTGAGGGCATATCTGGAAATTTTTATCATGCATTGAGTCATGCCAGTTTTGGTGGATTGATTGACGAGGTGAATAACATCGTGTTGTCGGTGTGATAAGATTAGTGTTGTTCAAATTTGAATGGACTTGGAGACATTAGTGTGCATAATCCCATATGTGGACAGTTGGTCGCTCCTCTGGGCCGTGGTAACTGGTAACACACTAATAGACTCGACACACACTATACTTAATCAAGATCTTGTGAAATCTATTAGTGCAAGCCTGTAGTGACACGACGTATGACAGTGTGCTACACCACTATGCTATTTCAGTGGGCTATAGACGCAACGTGTGACAGCGCAATAGTTATGGGCGGTCGACGGTACTAATAGATTTTGCGGGTCGTTCACTCTAATATCTGTATTTTTTTTTAGCTCCATGGAGTAGGGTTGTGTCATATCTCATATAATTATGATTTATACATTTTAAGGTTATTATTTGCTCTATTTTATCTATCTGTATTATTTTATTTATCTATACCATGATTTATTTATGCTATTTTGTCTATCTGTACCACTATATGTTTTTACATTTCGTTCTGTGTTACATTACATTTGAGTTATTACGTATTTCATTTATATTATTGTAGTATGCCATATTGTATGAATTGTTATACCTGTTGTATTGTCGTTTTCTTACTTACCATGTTTGTGGTGATATAGGTTGTCTTACCTCTTTCTTGTATGTGTTATTTGTATATTTTAAGTTATGTGTTAAAGAGTTTGAGGAAGAGGAACAACCTTTTGAGTGCGTGTATCCTGAAGAAGAGGAGGAGCAGCAAGCCGAAGATCAGTGCGAAGATCAAGAACCATTCGATCATCCATATCCATTGGATTGATTGCTTGAGTATGGCGGTGCCAGGATTTCTGGGTTTTGTACGACTCGAGTTTCATGGTGGATCGACAGCCTGGCGTCTGCGTGAAGACAGAGACTCAGTGACTTACGTGGGACAGTTGACTGTGTCCCTACATAATGAGTTTGATGGAGAACCAGTCATGACGACTACGGTGTTTTTGCTTTTGGAGTTGCCGTTATCTCTTAGGCGTTATTGGGGTGGTATGTTCACTGCGCCTAGTGAGATTAGCAGCGTATCGACTGCGCGGTCTTGTTTCCGCCGAGAGTCGAGGCATCCTGGATATTTATTTTCTGATGATCTTCCTGAAAGTGATCCTTCAGAGGGTTAAATATTTATGATGTGTACTTGGGCGCGTCTGCGTTTGTATTTATAGACTGTTATTGCTTTTTGTTTACTGTTTCAGTTTAAATATTTTAGTTGTAAATTATTTGTATAACTTATGACTAAAACCCTATGTATATTATGTGTGATGTTATTTTGTTGATTTTGTATTTCCGCGTTATTTTATTTAATAATATTCTATTTAACAGGAAGAATTTTACAACCTGTATAATTATGTAACTAATGTTTTACAACTTGGGTAGATTTTATTTATCTTTCTTTTATTTTCTTTTTAAATGTGACATCCCCACAAGGGTGTTACATGCAAGCCAGTATTGAAGCCCGAATTGCGGATCTTAAAGCTTATGAAGAACATAGCAACTCTGCTATCTATGATCGCTTGAGCGCTATGGAAGGACGGCTGGATAGGCTTGAGCATCGCTATTCACAATCAGAGGATCACAGGGCTTAGGTATGGCTGTTTATTTCTTCTGTTGTTAGTTTCTAATATGCTTAAAAGTTTATCTAACAAACTTAAGCTCATCTTTTTGGATATATTGCCCTACTCATGACACATTTCCTATGTTTCAAATGACTTATATGCTTTTGAACTTAATGGTCTACTTGCATTACTCACATGCTCATACTGTTGATGAATTATCTTTAATAGCAATGGTTGTTTGCATCCTCTTCTTTTGTCCCCATACATGCTATTATTGATCATGACAAAAAGGGGAGAAGGGTTATGAATATTTCTAGTTCATAAATCATTAAGAAAAGTAAGGTAAAAATGGTCTTGGTATTCGAAAACTAAGGGGGAGCTGTGCATCTCTGATATTGTCAACTCTTGAAAAATAGAGGGGGAGTATGTCTCTAATACTTTTGTGAATTCCAATTTTATTTTAACTAATCTTTTCTCAATAATTGTTTGTCATCATCAAAAAGGGGGAGAATGTGATTGGTATTGACATAAGCGATGGTTTTGATGACAACAAACAAGAAAGGAAACGAAAATGCGAAGATCAAGCACCAAAGGACTCAAGTTTAGCATATAGGTCCTTAGATCTTGTGTAAAGGTATTTTGGGATTCACACTAAGCTCACTTATAGGTTTTCCTAAATGGTTTGCAAAATCATGTGTTACATTTGTGAAAATGTGTTCTGATTTGGGCAAAATGGTTTTTAGAAAGATTGAAAATGTTTTGGAAAACTTTGGTTGCATAAACCTTTAAAAACTCTCTTTTCTTAATCAATCAATAACTGGTTATCACTATTCATCTAGCTGGTTAGTACCAAAATAGAAACGCGGCAATTTAGTTTTAAATTGCCTAACCGATTAGGCAATAGAAGTAATCAGTTATTTGTGAAAATAGAAGCATTGCCTTCTCTTTTTTAAAAGATCCTAACCGATTAATATGCCCAACTAATCGATTATTTTCAAAGTCAATGGCTAATGTTCAAAAAGCCTAACTGATTAGGTACTTGGCCTAACCGGTTAGTATGTATGTTTTTAAGAAACAAATTCTGTTTTAAAAGGAAGCCTAACCGATTAGGAAGTTAAGCTAACCGGTTAGTGTGCTCTTAAAACACACGTAAAAAGTTTTCTAATGAAGCCTAATCGATTAGGCACTTTGGCTAACCGATTATCTGATAAAGATAGAGACCAATCTTAAATGTCTAACCGATAAGGAATACTTCCTAACCGGTTAACTGGGTGATCAGAAAACACGAACAACGGCTCTATTACAGAGCATTTAATGCTTCTAACTGTCCTCAATGGCACAAAATCTCTTTTGGCTATAAAACTAAGTTGTTGGGCATTTATGTTGGTTGGTCAATCAATCTGAAAAATGTTCAAAAGCATTGAATTCACGTTTTCTATATCACCTCCATAATACCCTATTTTTGAGCTTGAATAGAGTGAATCCTTGATACCCATAAACTTCAATTTGTATTATCTACTCTTTGAGAGAGTTTCTATCATTTAAACACTTTGTTTATCTTGTAAAGAGGGTGAGGTATCCCTCTAGTGAAAAAGGGTGAGGTATCCCTTGTTGAAAAGAAGGTGAGGTATCCTTCAAAGGTGTAAAGAGGGTGAGTCATCCCTCAAAGGTTGTAAAGGGTGAGGTATCCCTGTTTTGAGGCTCAAGCACAAAGGGTGAGGTATCCTAAGGTGTGGTGAGTGCTCCCGTTTGTAAAGGTTGTCAAGCACCTGTTGAAGCTTGAAGATATAGTGGAAAATCTCTAGCGATTGCTTGAGGACTGGACGTAGGTCACAAGTGGATTGGTGGCTGAACTAGGATAAACCTTGTGTTTGATCTTCTAAACTCATCTCTTTACATTTGTGCATTTATTTTATATGCTTGCTTGAATGTTATTCAACTTGGCTTATTTAATTTGTGAATAAAGTATTCAATTTCATTTATCTATTCACTTCAATCATCCAATAGCTTCAACGAAAATTGATAATCAAATGTTTTGCGAAAGATTTACGAAAATATTTTACACACTCAAATCACCCACCTTCTTGAGTATTGAGACCACTTAGTAACAAAGAACACAAAAATCACACTCAAACCATTTCTTACATCAAGCCAACTCATGAACAAGATTAACAAAAAGGAAGGAAAAGTGTTAAAATAGTTTGCCCCTACCTCTATTGACCAGAAATGAATGAACTAAGAAGCTCTTCTCCACCTCTGTCTTATTCCTCTTCTTTTGGTTGTTGTTGCTTCACCTTTAGCTCCTTTCTTTCCTTTTCCTCTTTGGATTCCTATGGAAGCTGTGAGAATGGAGAGAAAATGAGATAAATATTACATATAAAAGCCTAAAAGTCAAGGGCAGAAAAAAGGGTAGAAACCATGAAAGGCTTGGTCACTTAAATGTCTAAGTTATGACTCCCGATCTACTAAGAACACTTAGATTTCACCAAAACAAATTTCCTAACTTCCAACAAGTTTAAAATAAATCTTAAGATTCATCAAAAATCGTGTCTCACCATTTTCATATTTTTCCATATCTGCTACTAGTCAATTCGACATTAAAACACACACTCAATATGCTTCAAAATATCAAACTAACTCCGATTAAACTCATCTTATAACTACTCATCTTCCACACATTTGTGACCAAGAAATAAATTTTTCACATTTATTTCCATTAATTAATCAGTTTAAGCCTATTCTGAGGCTAATAACAGTTATTTTTTACACATAGTGTTATAGCAAAGTGACCAAACGTGTTCAAAAGGTCACAAAATTTTACAGGCATATTAAGCAAGTATTAGGCTACCTCTGTAACCATTTACAAGTCTAACATATTTTTGAAGGTGTTACACTCTATATTCTAACGGTAAATAGTGAATTAGGGTATCACACAACCACCATACAAGGTAATATTCTACTTTCAAGTTAGTGCATTTTAACCTATTTATGACAATCCCTCTTTCTCACATAGAACTATTCCGAGCAACCTTTATATACATGAGGGAAACATAGGCAAATGGGGAAACATAATGACAAATTTATAAGAATATAGGATCCCCTACCTCAAAGAGGTTCATCTCCGTAATTCTAATTGAATTTTGAATACCCTTGTCCTAAACAAGATCATCTCCAAAATTCATTAATGCTAAGGGAACTGATAATTCAATTCAAAAAGATTACTCATGTGGGTGGGAATAGCAATTCAAGACCATTTTTCTTCCCATTCAAGGATAAATGCCCAAATTCTCATATTCAATTCAAATTCTCATTCTATGAGCACTTTATATTCAAATTTAAATTCTAACTCAACCTTATGAAATTAAGGGAGAAATTATCAAATTATTATTCAAATACAGCTCAACTTTATAATCCAAAGGAGCAATACAAACTCTAATGCATAATAAGTATGCACTATCATACATTCATCACATTTCACATGCATACATTGATTACTTTACTTCTCAAGTAACTAAATACATAGAATGATCAATTCTCAATTCAAAGATTGCACAAAGCAAAGTTATATCAAATGCACAATGAATACATAAAGGGATCAACCTTCATACGTAAGCTTACATGTATTCACTTGTTAGCAGACCTTTATTTGTGCTTTATCTCACATTAAAAAACATGCAGTGAGGTCACATTAAACTAAAGACTCTATTGTAGAAATTAGTTTGCCCTAATGGTTTAATATGTTAAGTTTTGACGATAACAAATACAAGGTAAAAAAATGATGTTTATGTTGCATAGATGTACTTAATGAGATATATTGTATCATGCATGATTATGTGATCTATCTAGTTATATTTCACTTAATAATCATGCAATGAGATATGTGTAGCATTCTTTATATAATATATCCAATAATGCTTTATATGAGTTAAAATGAATTAATATTGGATTTAACTCTATTTAATTGAAAATGTACAAAGTGTTCTTTGTTGCATCCGATATAGAGCATATCTATTAGTAATTGATAAATATCTTATTTGGATGTGTCTATGAAAGTCTTAAATGCATGTTATACTAACTAGAGTTATACCTTTATGAATCATGAATATGAAGATATTGAATTATGAATTTGGACACTATGTTTGTTTAAGTGAGCAATACTTTGTATGATAGTCTAAGTACCAAGAGTGAGCATTGCAACAAAAAAGAAAAAGATCATAATTATGCCCAACTCAAGAAGAATGAGAATGATAAGATGTTCCAAGCTTTTGTAAGATTTGAAGAGAAGAAATTTTTTGGAAGCTTGGATTACATGAAGAAGCCTAAGGACTAGCATTGGCAATGGCAATGGTTTTGATGATAACAAACAAGAAAGAAATGGTTATGCAAAGATCAAGTCCCAAGGTTCTTTAAGTTTAGCTTATAGGACTTAGATCTTATGTTAAGATAAATAGGAATCACACTAGCTCATTTCTTGTTTTTCAATCAACTTAAATCTCTTTGCAAAATCATGTTTTATATTAATCAAGTTTGAGCAAAATGTTTTTAGAAAGGATGAAAAGAAAATCATATTTTATACTTGTGAAAATACTGATCAAGTTTGTGGAAAATGATTTTAGAAAGGTTGAAAATGATTTGGGAAACTTTGGTTGTATAATCCTTAGGAAATCTTATTTTCTTGGTAAAACAATAATTGATTATATGTTTTGAATAACTGATTATGTGTTTTGAATAACTGGTTATCTAAAACCAATAACTAATTATGTGTTTCTAAATAACAGATTATTTAAAATCCATAACAAGTTATTTGTTATGACAAAAACGCTCCTTTAGTGTTTTAAAAGTGAATAACCGGTTATGGAAAGTCCATAACAGGTTATTCGTATGTTAGGAACATGCCCTCCTATTTTTCAAATGTTCTTAACTAATTAGAGCTCCCAAATAACCTGTTATTTACGTGTTACAGTGTTTCCTGATGGCATAAATAATCAGTTAGGCAAAATCAATAATCAGTTATTTGTGACCAAATAACCAGTTATTAAAAATCACTAACATGATATTTGGGATAGCAAAAAACATGGTTGAACAGCTCTTTTTAAGCATTTAATCCTCCCAACCATCATCAACGGCTCTAAAATACTTTGGGCTAAAAATGAAAGTGTTTGGGCATCAAAGAAAAGTTAAAAATCAATCTGAATAAGCTTCTTGATCATTAAATTCGAGTTTTACCATCTTTTCTCAAGAACCTCTGTTTTGAGCTTTAAGTGTGTGATTCTTTGATACTCATTGTTCTTCAATTTTTATTATCCACTCTTGAGAGAGTTTCTTATCATTCATAATTTGTATAAACTGTAAAAGAGAGGGAGAGGTATCCCTCAAAGTTGTAAAGGTAAGTTAAGACTCAAGTACAAAGGGTGAGGTATTTCAAGGTGTGTTGAGTGCTTTAGTTTGTTAAGGTTTTCAAGCTTGAAGGTTTAGTGGAAAATTTCAGGTGGTTCACTTGAGAATTGGAATTAGGTCACAAGGGTGGTTGAACCAGAATAAATCCTTGTGTTTGCTTTTCTCAACTCTATCTATTTACATTTGTACTTTAATTATAAATGCTTGAGTTGAACTAGATATCTAGCTTATTTGCTTGATTTATCATTTAACTCAAGCCATATTTAAGTAATCTGTAATAGTTGTATCTTTATTATGCATGTTCCACTGAATTTATTAATTGAGTGCTATAAAATGCTTAATTTCTTAATGTTATTATAAAAATTTGTAATCACCCAATTCACCCCCCTTTTGGGTGATGGTTGTCATGACCAACATCTATTCTTCACAATGCTATAATAAGAGAACCTCTACCTTTGGGTGATTAAGCGTCCAAAAACTGAGCGACTAGTCGCCCAGGCAAAGCTCCATTCTGTCATTGATCGATTAATCGATCAGCTTGTGGGTGACTAATCGCCCAATGGCAGAATGCCCAAAATCCTTTCTTTTGTGTTGGACACCAATCCTTGCCTCTCATGCATTACTCCTAAATGATTTTTACACCAAAACATGGTTCAAAGCATACAAAATTTATATATATTCTTCTCAACTTCACCGATACCCATTTTTGAAGTCTCAAATACATAATGTTCTATGACCATTCATGAATTCAAAATTCAATATTATATACATATTAATTCTTTGATATCAAAATATTCAACTCCTAACTAGATTTACCATACAAATTTCATAATAGAGAATAGAAGGGTTCAAGGACACCAAACACAAATTTATAGAATCCCAAAGCTATTCATCAATCCAAAACCATAGACATACTCAAATACTTATCACCTAGCTTCAACTATCTATTCATTCAAGTCAAATTCTTCCATTCAACACTTAATAATCAATGGAGAAAAGGATGAAGATAAGAACTAGGCAACAACAACCCCTACCTCAATCCAAACTTGTTGATGCTAACTTTCTTTTCTTCTTCTTTTTTTCCTTCTTCCTTTTGCTGCACTTTCCTTTCTTCCCTTGACTTTTCTCTTCTTTTCTCCTCTCTTGTAGCTACTGGAATCGTGAGGAAAGAGAGACAAAAGTGAAAAAAAGAAAATTCAAATTTGAGATAAAGATGAAGAGAAGAGAGGTGGTGGAGAGCATGGAGAGATAAGGACAAAATTCCACTAAAATTGTTGTATCTCTTAGGAATACTTTAATCTTCCATATCCAAGTTTTCTAGCTTCTATAAGTGTTATAGAAAATTTTAGGACTTCTTTCAATCCTTAACTCATAATTCTACAATTTTCTATACACTACTATTTATTAGTTAAGCTTCATTGCTCTTCCTTAAGTTAAGTTAAACTTGAAAATCAAGCTAATAAGCTTATTGATGTTTACCTTAATTTGTATTCCTCTCCAAAATATTCTTCATCCTCTACCTGATATCTCCACAAAATTTCATGATCTTCTAAGCTACTTAACTGTTTAATTTGTCCTTTAAACACTTATCTTGTGTTACCAAAAATGTCAAACTAATTCAGATAATTCTCCAAGATTTATTACAACTCACACTAATCATTTATGACTTAGAAATAATTTTTTTATATTTATTTCTATCATCTTAACAGTTTAAAGCTAATAAGTTATGGAGGATGTTACAAAGAGTGCATGACCTAGTACTTTTCCTAAGAGCAATGGGTAGATCTAGATCAAGAGATTCACAAGGATCAAGATGTAAGGAACATTCAAAATTACCTAATACACTCAGAGTTGAATCTTGGAGTTTGGTGGTGGTTGGTGCTCCATACCTTGTTTGTTTTGCCTCCTCATATAGGCACGCAGCTTTTTTTATTCTTTTCAAGCTATATGTCTCCCCCTGCATTAGGGTCCATTATTTCTGACACTATAGGTTTAGTATTTGAAGGAAGGTATGAATTGTTTTCAGGTAATGAGTCAGATTCTAGAGGTTCAGAATCTTGATGTAAGGAAACAAATTCTGGACAATAAGAAGGTATATCAGACTTAGGCACAAAATTATTGGGTTCCCAAAAAATTTTCTTCATTTGTTAGAGTCTCCCCTTGAAGTAAAGTTTTGGGAAAAAAGGATTGATTTTCAAAGAAAATGACATCCAACTAACATACATTTTGTTATTGATGGGGTCAAAGTAATTGTAACCCTTTTATGTAGATGAATACCCTAGAAATACATATTTATAAGCTCTAGGATCAACTTTGCCTCTTTCAGAACTATTAATATGGGTAAAGACCACACAACCAAACACTTTAAGAGGTAGGTTACTGAAAAATTGAGCATGAGGGTAAATTTCCATTAGAGTTTTTAAGGGAGTTTGAAACTGGCAGATTCTTGATGGCATTTTATTGATCAGGTAGGATGCAGTAAGAATAGCTTCTTCCCAAAAATGTTTAAGTACCCCAGTAGTGAACATAATAGCACAAGCGACCTCTAAAATATGTTAGTTTTTTCTTTCTACAATACCACTTTGTTGAGGTGTTTCAACACAGGATGTTTGAAGCATAATACTCTTTTTCATGAAAAAATAGTTAAGAGTGGTATGAAAATATTCTTTACTATTGTCAGTTCTAAGAATCTGAATTTTGGTGTGAAATTAGGTTTCAATAGTATGGTAGAATCTTTGAAATGCATAGAGGTTTTGGATTTGTCCTTTAAGATGCACACCCAACAGACACATGTATGATCATCAATGAAGGTAAGAAATCACCTTGCTCCATTAATATTTCTTACTCTAGATGGCCCCCAAATATCACTATGGATGGGGGGAAAAGGGTGTGATTGTTTATGGGCTTAAGGAGATAAATTAGTACAATGATGTTTAGCAAATTGACAAATATCACAATGAAAAGACAAGATATCTTTATTCTTAAAGAGAGCAGGTAGCAATTTGCTCAAGTACCTGAAATTTTGATGACCTAGTTTATAGTGCCATAACATAACTTCATCTTTTTTTCAAAAAAAGAAACAAGACAACCTAATATTAGAGCTTATCTAATTAAGGGTGCATTGCCTTTAAGGTAATGGAGTTCATCCATCTCCCTAGCATTGCCAATCATCTTCCATAACTGCATATCCAGAAATCTACACAAGGATAGCCCAAAAACAGTAGTACAATCAAAATCTGCAGTGAGTTTTGTTACCATATGGCTCCAGTACTCAAAAGGAAGGTGAATTGAGTATTAAAAACTTTTCGCAAACGCTTATAAAACAAATTTCATCAAAGCTAAATATTAAGAAAAATATGAAGATAAAGAAAATAATTGAAAGCTTTAAGCGCAGCAAATTAATAGATAAGCAATGATAGATGAATTGTAGAAAATAAAGAGATAAATATAAGAAGAGCATACACGATATTTATCATGGTTCAGCCACCAAATCACTTGTGGCCTACGTCTAGTCCTTGAAACACAATTCGAGATTTTTCACTATCAATACAAGCTTAAAATAGGTGCTTGCAACCGTTACAAACAAGAGTGCTCCTTGTAACACCCCAAATTTCCTAAATAGTTGACAGTAATTTTGACAGTTAACAGAATTCTACTGTTTAGTAATTTCTGTGTGCTATAAAATTATTTTGTATATTCCGTCAGCGTATTTGATCGTTTTGAATGATTTACTCCATGTCAGGAAAATAATAATTTTTGGGCCGGGAAAAATCTGTAGGTATTATAAATTTGTGGATGATTATAAATTTTCGTGTTTATCTGATTATTTTTAGGCTGTTTGTGGGCCTTATGTGGTCCTATGTGGGCCCAAGGTGAGTCCCAAAAAGTGAAAATTTTTCTACGTATAGAAAAATTTGTACTGTTGAGACGGAGATAGGGGATCTTACTAAACCTGAATCCGAAAATAGTTTTTAAAATTTTATTGTACTGTGTTTTATACTATATTTAATTATCGGGCAATAAAAATACAGTAAATATATTCTTTCGTGGGGTTATAGCAGATAAAAATAGAAATTATACTGCTTAAGTCAATAATAGTGGTTATGACAACTTTTGAAGGACCAATAGGAAACAAGTTTAATTCTTTTGATGGACCAATAAGAAGCAAGTCTAATATTGAAGACTTTGATATCAATCATCGATTTAATCAACGGTGTAGGATTAGTCTAATAAAATGGCTATGACCATTTATAACCGTTGGATTTAGATTTAAATTAAGGGTGGAGATTTGATCTTATAAAGTGGCTAGGACCATTAGTGAATGTTGGATTTGGATTAATCAATGGTGGAGATGGATCATTTATAACCATTGGATTTGGATTTAATCAATGGTGGAGATTTGGTCTTCTAAAATGGCTATGACTAATTATGACCCTTGGATTGAAAGTAAGAATGAGTAATCTTGACCCTTCATTTTTGGAGATGCATCTAATGGCTAGGATTTCAAGGAGGAAAACTCTAATGGCCTAGATTAAGTCTTCTAATCAAAAGTCTACCTTAATCCTAACCATTGATCTAATCAATGGCTTAAATTTCTCTAAATGGTGGCTAGAAAAGATGACAACTTTGTTGAATGCATGGATGGAGAGGGGGCGATTTTGTGCTTGTTTTAGGAGTTAAAGGAAAGTTTGAAGACCATTATTAGAGGTCTTGGTCATTATGAATCATTATTGATTCATTTTGCACTCTTAGGAGAATGCATGGAGGGGGGACAACTTTGGTGCATGCTTTAGAGCATAGCATGGTTTCATGACCATTATTTCCATTCTTGGTCATTATTGATCAAATTCAAGAAGCTAAGTTATCAAATTTTTCTCTTCACCTCTTCTCCAAGCAAGTTTCGGCCAACACCTAGAAACCATACCTCCAAGCTTCTAAAATTTCATCTAAATACATTTCCTAAACCTAAACACCATTCTAAGAACATCTCTAGTTATGAGTTTTCACAAAATCATCCATCTTCAACCTTGTTCTTCAAGAGGAACCATTCGGCCATTCACCCAAAATCACCATCCAATCTCTTTTAATTTCATCCAACCATAGATCTTGAATCTACATGATATTCTAAGTAATTTTCATGTTGGAGACTTTTTCTAAATCATTCATCTTCATGGACTTTCTTCAAGATCAAAGTTATAGGGTATTTGTGGTGAAGTGTAAGGAAACTTCATTTCTTCTCTTTTCTTCATGTTCTAAGCCATGTTTGATCCATGGTTTATCTTGTTCAAGCTTGATATGTTAATTAACTTGTGTTTTGTTTTGTATTTGAGAAGCCCTTGGTGGCGAAGGACTTAGAAAAAGAAGCAAAACAAGGAGCTTTTGAGGATCTTCAAGAGGTAAGAGGGAGATTCATCTCACCAACCAAGTATGGTAGTGAGAGATGGTTGTGTATTTGATGGATGGTGAATCCATGTGAAGATTCATATCCATGGTCATGTAATTATTTGTGGGTGTTTATGTGTTTGATTTATTTGTTCATGTTTTGTATGATTTGCATGATTTATTGTTTTTGATTATGGCATGCTTATGGTAGCTTATGGTATATATGATGAAATATGTATATGTATGCCATGATTTGATGATGGAAAGGAAATTGATTTTTGGTTCCAAAGACCAAGAGGATTTCGGCCAAGACACCTCAAAATAGGTATTCACAAATTAATATTTTCATGAATGATAAAATTGGATGATTAGAAAAGCAAAGAAAATAAACAAAGGGTTTATTTTTCAAGAAGTAGTGTTCACGATTTTGAGAAGGATTTTTATTAATTTTTTTTGTGTAAAAAGTTTCTAAGCATTTTACTAAACATGGGCAATGTTGATTTTAAGGATTTGCAAAGAAAGTGAAAATGGATTTACAAAGAAAGTGAAAATGAAAAATAAACAAATGATTTGATTTCAAAGACCAAGTGCTCACGGTTTTTGTAAAGGATTTTTAATGGTTTTGTTTGTGTAAAACCATATTGACTTAGAAGGAAAAATGTTTTGATGATATCAATAGTCATGTCCACATTTTTGAAGGCTTGTAATGCCTTGATTTTATGAAAACAAAATGGGAATATAATTGATTTAGTATAAGGAATTTGGAAAGGGAATCAGAGTGTTTTATCACTTGAGAAAATGACATTTTTGTATATGAATGGAAAAGAGAGGTTGAAAATGTTTGAAACTCAATTTATTTTGAAGAGAATTGATTTTAGAATTTATTTGAGAAAAATGGAGAATATAATAGTGATTTGATATTTTCTAACGTGTAACTCATCCTTTAGGTTTTGGAGAGCGTTAGTAATTTTTAAAGTTAGAAACATTGATTTAATTCAATGGAATTGTGAATTTGTGGAATATATTGTGAAAAGGATTTTCTTGAGTAAGAAAATGTGGAAAATAATGTGAAAAGTCATATTATTTTGAGCAAAGAATTTCTTAAAGGAGAAATGTGAAAAATGATGTTGGAAATGATATTGATTTGTTTGAAAGTCCAAAATAATGTTTGGAAAATTAAGAAATATTTTATGTGATTGTAAAATGGTGAAAAATGTTTTACGTATCTTAAAAACATGATTTTTAAGCTACGCGATTTGAAAAACGTTAAAATATTTCTATGCGATTTGAAAAATATTGAAATATGTCTATGCAATTTTGAAAGCGTTTAAATATTTTTACACGTTTGAGATATTGTTGAAAAATCACTACGTGATTTAAAAATGGTGGAATATTTCTACGTAATTGATGAAAATGTTGAAAAATCTATATGTGATTTGAAAACATAACAGAAATGTTACAAAATTATGAAAACGCGAAAAAAGTGGTGCGCGACTATGAAAACGCGATAATATGATTTTCATGATTAAATATACAGTAAAATTATTATTGAACCAATGGATAAACACTGTATGAGAAAATGATAAATTTTGTCTGTGATTGGCATTAGTGCATTTTATATGCATGAACTAGTGCATGAACTGGTGTATGAACACTGTATATGAATTTTGCCTATGATTGGCATTGGTGCATTGAACATGCATTGGAAAGGTCCGAGGGACTGTATGAGGCTATTTACCTAGGAGAGACGTACACCTCTTGAGTGGGTGCGATACGCATAGTATAAGTTACTTGTTGACCTTGGGGGCATCGGGGTGCGGGTTGCCTACAATGGGTAGTGAATAGCTCTACTTTAACCGTGGGTTAGACCGATGCGACACACTGATGATCCTGATCGAGACACTATTCTTAATCAAGATCTAATAAAGACTGTCGTGTATATGCTAGATGTGCAAAAATCAAAATGAGGATTATAGCACGTGGTCTGAGGCATTTTGGTACAGACAGATCTTTCTGATCAACTTCTCCGAACTGAGTATTAGCTCCATGGAGTAGGACATTGAGTCTATGTGCGCATGCATGAATCTGAGCATTTATATCTGTATGATATATTAATTGAGGAATATTGGCTATGACAATTGTTTTGAATACTTGGATGATGATGATGATAATTGGATAATGATGAGGGCATCACCATAAATATTGAATGATATTTGAACTGATAAATGATTTGATGATGATAATTGATTAATGTTGATGGTATGATATATCTGTATGATATGTTGTTGTGTTATCTCTGTGCTGCCATGTTGGTATTGGCGTAGGTGATCTCACCTCTTTGTTATATTGTTTTGCTGTGTTTGTGTTATTAAAAAAATTATATAGTAGAAGGAACGAGTTGTCTTAGACATAACAGGTGGCAGATATTCTGAGATTGGTGACAACATTAAGGAGTAGCAATTCAGGATTCGATAGTGTGCAGTGTGAACAAGGAACAGATGTCTGATGCATCAAGATGGATACAAGAAGGAATAAGTATGTTAAGTTTTACTATTAGTGTTGTACCGTGCTATTAAGTAAGACCCGTGATGAGGTTTGCTACTGTTAAAAAGAGAGTCTGTTAGTTTTATATTTCTCTTTAAATTGTTAAATATTAATTAGTGTTAATATTGTATATTAATCAGTTTAATTATATTTTTAGTAATACTTATGGATTTCAATAAGTTTATGTTTCTGTAATAAGAAATTTTAAAACTCACATTTTATAACTCAAACCTTTTATGAACTTCTTTACAGATTATGAGTTGGGAGTCGGAAATGTGATATCCTGAGGAGGGTGTTACACTCCTCATACCTTGGGATAGCTCACCCTTGTGCTTGAGCCTAAACTTTCAGGGATACCTCACCCTTACACAAACCTTTAAGGGATACCTCACCCTTGTTACAAACCTTTGAGGGATACCTCTCCTTCTTTACAAACCTTTGAGGGATACCTCTCCTTCTTTATAAACCTTTGAGGGATACCTCACCCTCTTTACAATAGAGTAGAAAGCAGATGAAGAGAATCTCTCACACAGAGCAAATAATACAACTTGAAGCATTGAGAAAGCTCTTTAAGGATATCTCAAAGTTTTGACGAAAAGAGCACAGAAAATATGAGAAAAATTATAAATCATGTTTTCAAGTAAGCAAAGAATAATTCAGATAGTTAGGCTTGTTGCAAAGATGACCCAAGGTCTATATTTATAGAGCTTTGAAGAAAAGAGTCGTTGGGTGCAATTAAATCATGTAATAAATTCAAATATGACTGTTTGTTTCTAAATCAGGATCCCGAGTTTATTCGAATAACTTCTGAGTTATTCAAATAACTCATTTTGAAAAGCCACGAGAAAATAGATTCTGATATATATTATTCGAATAAATCCTTTTAAAAGAGTTTTATGAAAAGCATAGTTATTCGAATAACTCTCTTGTTATTCGAAGAAGCCTTTTTGAAAGATACGCATAGTAACGCCTTTATTCGAATAGCTTAAATGTTATTCGAATAGCACAATTTGAAAACAAAGGTATGCAGCTTATTAGAAACCTGTTATTCGAATAACTATGAAGTTATTTGAATAAGCTTTTATAAAAGCTAATCATTTGAGATTAGTTTATTTGAATAAAGAGAACTTTATTCTAATAAAGCTATTAAAAATGAATTTCTTAAACATTTTCAAAAACCTGTGAATTGCTTCTAAATTTCCAAACTAACTTTTAATCATTTTCAAAACCATTTTGAAAATATAGATATATTTGAAAAACATGTTTAAGACTTTTCTTTCCAAAACCAATGAGATATCCAGAAGGCTTCATACAAAAAAACTCTAAGTCCTAAAGTTATTTTTGCAGGTCTTGGACTTAGTCTTATCATCATCTTCATCATGTTTGTTATCATCAAAACTATTATCAATGTCAGCTAGCCAATTACAAGTTTTCTAATGGATAAGAGATTACAAGATAGGTTAGGAACATATAAAACATAATGCAAGGTCAGATGTTAAGAAATGACAATAGAACATTTCCCTGCAACAAGACACAAAGATCCATCAGTAATACGAACTTTAAGGTTATCCGGACAATGAGTATATGAATTTGAATGGCTATTCATATGATCACTAGCCCCATAATCAACTATCCAAAGATCATGTGAGGACTTTGGAGTAAGAGCTATGGGATTACCTTTTTGTGCAAAAGAACAAGGAGGGGAAGAGATGGGATTAAGTTTGGACTAACTTAAGAGGCTATACAGTTGCTCTAGTTGTTCCTTGTTGAATGGTGGTAATCCATATTCTCTTGGATTCTATGCTACTGCCTGTATACCACCATATTTCATATTTTTCAGACTTGTAGGCTTACCATTCAAGCTCCAGCAAGTTTCTCTAGTGTGATGTGGTTTATTGTAATAGTCACATGACCTCTTGTCATTTCCCTTCTTATTCTCACCACTAGATGTAGTGCTTAATAAGGATGAGTTTTCCATGATTAACTTCTTATTTCACAAGAGTTCCTTCTAACTCTTAACTCCTTAAACAAGGGAGAAAGCTTCAACTAGGTCAGGGAATGGCTCTCTACATAGGGTATGATTGTAACATCCTCTTTTTCAACATGTTAGACTTGTATAAGGTTACAGAAGTAGTTTAATACTAGTTTAACATGTCTGCTAAATTTTGTGATGTTTTGAGTTAAATTATGCACTTTTCTGCAACACAGAACGTGCAAAATGACTATTTTAACTCAGGAAAATAGTAAAAAAAATTGTTAGTAAATAGAAATAAATATATAAATTTTCTTTCTAGGTCACAAATGTGTAAAAGAGGATGTAGTTAAATTTTGACGACAAATGGGGTCAGTTCGATTTTTTTAAGGACACTGAGAAAGTGTTTATAGCTTAAATAAAATAGCTACATAGCTTGGAAAATTATGAAACTACTTGGAAATGATAAGTAAAATATGGAGAATATTTTGATATAAAAAATAAGTTGAGGCAAGTACTTTTACTTATGTTACAAGTTTGATTTAATTTAAAAGAAATAGTGTATCTTACTCAGTGAATAACAATGTCTGGAAAATTATGGAAATCCGGATATAAGAATTTAGTTGAGACTTGTGAATTTTGGGAACACTTATAGAAGTTGGAAAAATTAATTTTTAAGGATTAAAGTGTTCCTAAGAGATATAAATGTTTCCAGTTGAAATTTTAAATTATATCCTTCTTTAAATATCTCCTTCAACCCTCCTCTCTCTCTCACACAGTTTTCTGCTTCTTTCTCACATTTCTTTCTTCTCACTCACACTCACCCTTCCCCCTCATACGCGCACACACACAGACTCAGCTATTAAATGGAGGGAATCAACAAAAATTAAAGGAATCAAGCAAACAAAGAAAGAAAGGGAAGAAGATAACTCCAAGAAGCTAAAGGAAAGAGGTAGGGGTTCTTACTATCATTTTCTCCATCTTCATTTTTCTAAAGCTTGAAATCTTGTGGTTTTGTTGAAGATTTTCAAATGAGAAAGATGATTAATTGTTAGATTTGAGGTTTGAATGATTAGAGTTTGAAGATTAGGTGAAAATTTGAGATTTCTGGAAATGGTTCCAGAGAACACGAAACTGGCACCAAATTGAAATGGTGCCACGACACTCATGAAATTGGTGTCGCGGCACCAATTGTGAATTGTGCCACGGCCCAACAAAATTTAGTTGTCGTAGCACCATTTGTGAAGTGTGCCAATGCATACACAAGATAGAAGTTGTGGCATTGTTTTGTTATGCTACCAACCGTGAAATAAGCCAAATGAAATGTGATAATTGACTTTATTTGATTAGTACTTGATTTATAATGTAATGTAATATTATTTTAAGATATGTATTTAATGAAGATAAGCATAGATAATGTTATGTATTAATTTAATTATGAATGCATTATGTTTTGATAAAAAATAAATGATAAATGTGATTGATGTTGAAATAATATATTGTTTGATGAAAGGAATTAGATTACAATTTGAGTAAGGATATTGAATAAATTGATTATGTTATGAGACATTAAAATACCTTGTATGGTATAAGTGATGTTGATGAGCATGATATTGGGAATCAACATAAAAGGATGGGTAAAGGTAGTGTTAGGAATTGAGGATTAAAAATCGCACAGCAGAATAATAGTATTCCTTCACAAGATCCATGCGAAAAGTCCATAATCCGAGTTTTTAAAAGTTTACCTCTTGAAGCGTGATAAACACAAGTGAGGTGAATCACCAACACCGTAATAGCGACGATGTTTCTGCGGTATCCACACAAACAGACTTGCAAAAAGAGTCACACCTCTTTTTCGCGGTGCTAGCTGCAAAGAGAAGAGAAGAAGACCTTTCACTGTCTCTCACTCACTTTCTTAGGTGCAGCTAGGGTTGTAAAGTTACATACATAGCAGCCCCCTTAGCAGTACTATTTATAATAGTGGCTGCCTTAAGTGAGTATGAGCAATAGCAAGGTAAGCTGTGTAACCCTAAACTCATCTGTTATGAATTAGGCCCACAATTGAATCTGAGTCCAACTTGGATTCTTATTGCTCCAATTTAGTCTGCTCTAAGTGTGCGACCCTGCAGGTTCTCATGACGTTGGTAGTAATATTAAAATCTCATTTTAATATTACAAACAGTGAGCGGTATCTAGCAACACATCGCTGCTACCCAAGTAATAAGAATGTCAGTGATTTGACATAACCTATCCGTGACCAATGTTTTCGTGTAGTTTAGTCCCTTTGTCCAGATATCTAGATTGAACACAAGGCATGGAACGTGTCACCCTTGTTTAGTTCAATCTTCAGTTTCCTGATTCTCGAGTAGACATAGTAATAACAAATGAGATCAATATCTTATATTGACTCATTTGAGCATGGCCATGCATTTCGTAGTCTCACTCAATCAGGGGGCCCAAAGATATCACTCCTGTTATGTAGGAGGGACAAATCTCATCTAGGTCACTCACATCCCTCCACATGAATCCCAGTATGTCTAATAACCAACTTTATAATCATCTTGTTATAGATGACGTTTGATGGCATTAAAACACACAACTTCTCATGTAGGAATCGTAGTGATTTCAGGTCAAAGGACCACATACACCATTATCACTATAAGAATCACTTATGACACTCATGTAACGATCCACATAGCGTTCTGATGGCGGGTCTATCCAATACATCATTACTCTAATATGTATCCATGTGTAGACTTGATATCTCATATCCATGACCCGTGAGATGTGGTCATCAGTCTACGCACATACTAGTCTCAATGCATTATTGTTGTCCTAATTAACAATAATACTTGACAAGGGACATTTAAGAATAGTGTTTTATCCAATAGGATCTCACGATCAAGTCATCCACTTGATGTCCTATGGTATCAAACTTACTATTCTAAGGACTTTATTATGTTTATCAAAAAGAACACAATAAATGAAATGCCTCATATATTAAAAATAGCATAATACAATGTATGTAAATATAGACAAAATGTATTGGCTTCTAGGGCATACACCAACAGGTAGATGAGGTTGAATGAGTCCCTCTCTACAAACATGTAATGTATAAATGGTAAGTTTGGTCATTATGGTTTTGTTTCCTTATTATGTAATGAAAAATATATTAAGTAAAAGTTAAAGAAGGAAAGGTTTTTAATATTATGCATGTTTTGTTTCCAAACTTGTTATTTGGTGTTTTCATGTATTGTAAATTTATGCTTAGACAAAAAGGCTCCAAGTGGTTTGGACAAAGGGCTCCAAGTACCAAAGTTATAAATGTTTGATAGTGTAAAGAACAAAAAGGTGTCCTGCCTACCCATAAATAATACAAGTAACAAAAGGGCTTCTTGGAAATAATCAAATAACATGTGTTTTCTAAAACAAAATCTTTAAAAAAAATCATTGTATGGGCATACTTTAGGATTTTCATCAGGTATAATCATACATCACCATGCATTGCATAAAATTGGCAATTGTATTGCCAATTGCCTTGTTTTCTATAATTACAAAGATTAAGGACAAGAGTTGGTAAAAAGGCCTAGGAATAGTACATGAAGTAGACTTGTTATTATTCCTGATATACTTATAAATATTTCAGTGTATGTTTGTTCAACTGAACTGATATGTAATAGTTAAATTATTTTCATAATTAAATGAACTGTCTGCCTCAGGAAGGGAAATGACTAAGTTTTAGCATTTGCCACCTTTCCATATAATATGTTTAAACTAGTTTTGTCCAAAGCAACTAGATTTATTATGATGTCACTGTTTCAAACTACTACTGAGAATTTTATATTCTCACCCTAGTTCTTTTCATGTTTCATGATAAATCCAATGTAGGAGTAAAGCAAGCGTAAGGCAAGGCGATGAAGATCTAGTGGAGATATTTATTTATTTATTTTGGTTTGTATTTAAATTTATGGCTATGTAATTAAGTTTTTATAATTAGTCTGTAATAATATGTAATCTCAGACATATCACGTGGTATCATGGTAAAGAGCAAGTTGCCAAATGCGTAAAATGTCTTGTTCTCTTACATTTGTCAAGGCTCTATATATGTATATGTTATATTTGGATACACAAGTTTTATATTTATGTTTTAAATTCTACACTATAAGTCTAAAATTGACACACTTAGTCCTATTTATTTAGCATATATAGGATATGTTATAGTATCTAGGATTAAGTTCTTACAACAATCACAGACTTGCTCAAATTCAAAGTAAGACCAAGCAAGAATTGAAAAACCCTCTCTTTCTCCCACATATCTTGCATTTTTTTTTATATCTGGAGCTAACTCTATCTCCACATTTTGATACATATCCATTTCAGCAAACAGCCCACTCAATTTGTTGTAATTTTTCGTAACTGTTGAACATCCCTACTTTGTCTTGAAGACTACCCTCTTAATCTGAAAAATTTGAGATGTAAAACCCTTTTTGGAGTAGGTTTTTTGAACTGCATCCCATATATCCATGGTTGTGGGAAGGAGGAGATAAATTTTGCTAATGTCTTGAGGCATAGAGTGGATGAGCCAAGACATGACAGTAACATTTTCAGCCTCCCAAGTCTCCAAATGCAACATCCTCTTTTTAGATGTTAGACTTGTTTATGGTTACAAAGGTAGCATAATACTTGCTTGACATGTCTGTGTAATTTTGTGACAAACTGAGTTAGTTTAGGTACTTTGCTGCAACACAGAATGTGAAAAGTACCTTAAAATGACTCAGATAGTGGCATAAGTTGCTTAGTGGAGGGAAATAAATAAAGAGAATTTATTTCTAGGTCACAAATATGTGGATGAAGATGTAGTTAAAGTTTGAGGGTAAACTGAGTTAGTTTAGTATTTTTAAGCACACTAGTGAGTGTTTTAATAGTGGATTGACTTAGTAGATATATGAAAGTTTATGGAAATGATGAATTAGGATTTAGATTAATCTTAGGATTTATTCTAATACCTAAGGAAGATAGGAAACTTGATTATATAAGATCAAAGTATTCTTAAGATATATAATGTTTCATCAAACTATGGTACTTATCCTTAAGAAGTCATCTTTGACTTCTTATTCATATCTCTCTTCATTTCTCATGATGAAGAAGCAAAAAATAGGGGATAAAAGAGGGGGAAGAAATAAGAGAAGAAGGAAGAAAGGAAGGAAAAGGAAAAAAGGAAAGGCCAAGCTTGAGGATCATTATCTATACAAGAGGTAGGGGTGCGTGATTTCATCTATCACTTTCCCATCTTCATGTTGTTTTTGGGTGATTGCTTGATGATGGAAAAATGGGTTTGAGTGAGTTTAGTAAATCATGTTGCTTGATTCTTACTTCTATGGTTGAAATTAGTTTCTTTTTAGCTTGTTTATAGTATGGTTGTTAGTTTTGATCCCTTAGAATTCATTGTTTCTACTTGAGGCATGATTTGAGAAATGGGTTTTTGGGTGTTTGATTGATTCTTTAATCCATGCTTGAGAAAGTTGAGAAGTTTTATATGATTTACAACATGATTAGAGGCCTTAAATGATGTTAGGAATCATCTAGGGATTGTGTTTGAAAGATTAGAATTTGATTGGAGAATCATTTGAGAAGAAAACTAGTTTCTGCATAAGTTCTAGTGCAACTGGTGCCTAGGTGCCCACTGATCAGAGTGCTATCAGTAGCAGGCTGCGAACACCATGCCTAGGCATGGGTTTTTGGTGCCTAGGCGGCAACTAATCAGGATTTTCCCCTATTTGAGGCCGCAAGAGTGGTGTCTAGGCGTGGGGGAGTGAAGCTTAGGTGCCAACTCCAGAGTTTTCTAGGATGCTTATTTTGGGAAATGAGACTTCCTTACTTGCTAGAATCCCTTATACTTGTCCTTTTAAGAGTGTTGAGACACTAAGAGGGGTATTTCCTATAGAGGATGATTACCTTAGCATATAAAGGAAAGGAGGAAAGCTTTGTGCATCCATTAGTCATGGATTGCCTTAGTTAGGTGTTTAGTTGCTTGAGCAACTTAATGTTGCATTTGAGATCAATTGTGAAGTGATGAAGATGTGGGATACTAGATACAAGTATACTAAGTTTATTTAGAAATAGTTGAGTGTCATAGTGCATGAAGTGCTCTCACAGAGTGGAGGTAGAGCTAGTATTGCAAAGATAGACTTAATATAGAGTTTTATGTGGTGTTTATGTTTGAGTTAAATGTAGCACCACATTCTTTACACACACTTACTATTCCTACGTATTTATAACCATATATGATGTGCACAATCACTTGGATAAAGAATAAACACCAGTCCTAAATTCACATAGTGAGGGCTGTTATGGTCAGGGTTACTAGTGTTATGTAGTAGACCAGTCCACTCAATACAAAGTAGGTTAAGGAGGTAACAAATTCCCTCCCTATCCAGAGAAATACAAGGAACCAGGTTCCTAGGGATAGCTAAGTTTCATGACATTGCATACGCACTATCATACACAATTTCTTGAGCATAATCATACATCATAATATAAATATTACATTTGTCTTTCGATGACAATTGTATAGACAATTATCTTATTTGTGGAACATTGTTTGTTTTGGTAATGAGTAGTGACTTATATACCTATTTCGAACATGTTTCTTTTATGAATGGGTTGTTTATTCTTTATGAATTCTACATCTGCTGGTATTGGAATACTGTTACTGAGAAATGTGATTTCTCACCCGTGTGTTGCCATGTAAATCCAAGTGGAAGCCCTTCAAAGGGGAAGAATAATATGTATGAAGAATAGTATAGTTTATTTGCTTTAGTAGCTAAATCTTATGTATTTATTTACTTTTGCTTAGAGTTTGTAAAAAGTTGTATGCATGATGTTTTGTCCAATGTGGCTTTTGATGTATATATGTATAACCTTTTTAGTTTTAGATCTCCATAATTATTTATTTAAATGTCATTGGTTAGTTTGATGTTCAAGCTAGAAGTAGCATAGCTAATACTGTATACCAAGGTATCAGATATTAGGATGTTACATATAAGCCTTATCATCCTTGGGAGGTTCCTTAGTAGTCCTATTAACATATTTAAACTTGCCTCTGCTCATCAAGAAAATCTTAATAAAGTGGGACCATTGCATAAAATTTCTCCCATTCAATTTCTCAGTAGAAATTTGGAGATTAGGGTTATCATAATGGATTGAGGCATGACCTGAAATAGGGGCGTGTCTGAATTGGGTTTCGGACATGGTGGGAAGTCAGGTGGTAGCGTATCTTCTGGGTCTAATAGGTAAGAGGTAGGATGGAACACCATTTTGGTTATTGAGGCTAGAAGAGCTAGAAATCAAACAATGAAGATCGGTTCGTTTCAGAGTGAGTTCGGTAATTAAGGCCGACAAATAGCAGAAGAAGGAAAAAAAGAGTTAATGCTCTCTGATACCATGTAGAAAGAAATTACTTAATTCTAAGTAGAAAAAAATTGTGTATATTGCTCTATCAGAATGTTTACAATGGAGGTAATATATATATAGGAAGTTGTACATTAAACTAGTCCCTAGAAAACAAGCTAATCAAGCCTAGAAAATTAGCAACAACAAAACACTAAAAACAATGTCTACATTAAAACATGAAAACGAGGGAACAAGACCAAGAGGCCACCGTCCACAAAGGCCACCATCCAACAAGAATGAATTTGGACATATTTCAACAAAAAGCAATAATTAAAGCTCTAAAAACAATTCCTATTAATACATGGCTAAAAACATGATACATGACTAATTCCAAAAATTGTGGGAACTGACCACCACACCTTTCAACCAAACACAGACGATCAACACCTTTCAACCGGCCACCGACCATCAACACCTTTCAACCAGCCACCTCATAGTACTGTCGACACTCCCCTTCAAGCTCATGAATAGGTATTCTCCATTCCCAACTTAGAAATAATATTTTGGAATATTGTATTGCTTAGCCCTTTGGTGAGTATATCAGCAAGTTGACCTTGTGTACTTACATAGGGTGTACAAATCAATCCACTTTCCAACTTCTCTTTGATAAAATGTCTATCAACTTCAATGTGCTTTATTCTGTCATATTGTACAGGTGATAACAATGTATTCTATTCATTTTATAATCCTCTCACTAGACTTCGTAAGGTTCAATTTGGTTTAATGAAGTTGATTTTGTCACATTTTATGAAATTAAGCTTAATTGGATCATTGAAGAAATTATTGCTTGAATTATCATTAATTTAGGTGATTGCATTCTTAAGTAAAGTGGTCACAATTTGAGTTGCAATTATCTGATTAATGTGATTCTGGTCTTGTTGGAAAGTTGAGATAAATCTCTAATAACTATTCACTTGATAGCAAGAGTCACATTGATAGCAATATTTTTCATTCATTGTATAATCTTTTCACTTGGCTTTTTTAATAGTCTAGCTATAATTTGAGTTTCAAATATCCAATGGATGTGATTTTGGTCTTGTTTTAAAGTTAAGACAAATTTCTACAACTTTCATGAAGGCTTCAAGACCATATACACATATTTGGATAACTCAAATTGGAGCTGAAGCAAAATCTAGAGTTTTGAACCTGATAGCTTGACCTCTATGCACTCATTAGGCTATATCTTGGGCTATATGAGTTCAACAATTCTGAAATTATGACAGTGGAAGGTTAAGACCCATATCTACAACTTTCATAAAGAACACAAAATTCACTTCGGATTCCTTGAAGGTGATATTGGGCTTGGAATTCAGAACAGAGGTGCTGGAGTTGGGCCTGACCCATGAGCAGTAATTGGACCATATCTCGGGCTGTAGTTAGTGGATTTGGATGAAATCGGTGGCTATGGAAAGCTAAGACAATTTCCTAGAACTTTCATGAAGACCACTTGGCTAAAAAATGACGCATGCCTTGAGTTCAGAAGAGCTATTTTGGAATTTTGTTCTCATCTTCCATCATCTCTTTTGGCATTTTGTACTCTTCTAACTCTATAAAAGGAGGCAAGGGCTGATCATTTAAGGGTGTTAGCTTAGAGTTTACTTTCATGCTTGAATGTTAATTGTTTCCTTTGTGTAGTTTTCTATTGTTCTTAATTGAAGTTATGTTCATCATCTTCTTCTTCTTCCTTTCTTTCTTCTTGATTCATGAGTAACTAATTTTCATTCTGCTTAGGTAAAAAGGTGAAGCTCTTGGTAATAAGTTGAGGTTAGATTTTTCCTTCTTGTGCTTGAATGATATATTTTTATGTGATCTTTATACGTATTGTATGTTGTTTCCGATTAATTTAGAAACTCTTCTTGTATAATGAATATCTTGATTCATTGTAGACAAGATGTTGGCACAGTGGATGCTTGAGACCATATACAAGTATTGGTAGATAATTATTGGAACCATAATATGATTACATGTATAATCTGAATTGAGCTTTGAATGTTAAATCTTCCAATTGGAACCTTCATTATGTATGATTTCAATTGAGTTATAAAAGGAAATAATCTTGTCTTTAATTTATTACCAAGAGTGGATCTCCTAACCCAAGCAAATTATTTTCATTTGTGAACAACTTTTATCACCTTTAGTATCACGACAAATCTGCTCCTTACCTCAAATAATTTCTCTTCATCAATTCCCTATGGATCGACCTCAGACTCTTGAGAATTTACTACTTGAAACAACCTGCACTTGGGTTTAAAACTTTTAATTATCCCATCAAGTTTTTGGAGCTGTTGTCGGGGACTTGATTTGACAACCTGCACTTGGTTTTAAAACTTTTAATTCTTTTTTATTTACTAACTAACTTACTAATTAACTTACTAACTTATTAACTAACTTTTATAGTTATGTCATTTATTTATGCTTTTTTTAACTTCCTAACTTTTATATTTATGTCATTTATTTTTACTTTTTAATTTTTTTATTTATTTACGTCATTTATTTATGTTTTTTATTTTTTTTTTTTTTTTTTTTTTTTTTATTTTTATTTATTTATTTACGATTTCTGCTTTTATTTTTTTTATTTATGTTTTATGCTTACTAACTTTATATTTATGTCATTTATTTACACTATGTAACCTTTAATTACGTCATTTATTTTTTTGCTCTCTAATTTTTTTCTCATTTATTATAGCTTTCTAACGTAATGAAATAATCTTTCTTCTTCTCTTCTCTTTCACTTTGCTCTGGTGGGGCTTTGCCTCTCTCTGGTTTTCATATTTTAAATTTACTTTCTGCACTTTATTTTCTCTATTTTATTTTCTACACTTTATTTTCTATTTTTAGTTTTTGTATATTATTAACTCTCTAACTTTTTAATTTATTAGTTATCTAACTTTTTACTTGTTAATATTTATTTGGTGGCTGGTTTATACCACATCATGCTTAATATTTAACGACCTGTTTATATCACCTACTTATACATTATTTTTATTTTACGTCACTTATTTATGCTTAACTGGTATCGTGATTCAAATTCTTGTCGTTTGGTTAAAATTTGGTTAAAATTAATCCTGGTACTTTATATATTGATTTGTTTGAATTACAATCACATACAATTGACACAATAGCTGAAATTGAAGGTGCACATGTTGCACATGAAAATCAAACATAACGAGCTGAAAATGAAAGTATACATGATGAACAGAAAAATTAACCATTGCGAACTATGTGTGCATATTTGCAACCGCCTCGAAATTCTAGTCTATCATGTTTTATCTTTCCACTCAATGCTAATAATTTTAGATTTAAGTCGGGTATGATTTCTTTACTTCCTAACTTCCATGGTTTAGAATCTGAAAGCCCATATTTACATTTAAAAGAATTTGAGAAAGTTTGTATTGCTTTCAATGATCAAAATTGCACTGAAGAGATTGTTAAGCTTAAATTGTTTCCTTTTTCTTTGAAAGATAAAGCAAAAACTTGGCTTAACGCTTTGAAACCAAGATCAATTGGCACATGGCAAGAAATGCAAGGTGAGTTTTTAAAGAAATTTTTTCCAACACATAAAACCAATGCTTTGAAAAGACAAATCCAATTTTTTTCCAAAATTCAAATGAAGTGTATTTTCAAAGTTGGAATTGTTTTAAAGATTTGTTAAATTCTTGCCCACATTATGGTTTTGAAAAATGGCAGACTATAAGCTTCTTTTATGAAGGTTTAACACCTGAAACTAAACAATTTGTGGAAACGATGTGTAATAGCGAGTTTCTTGATAAAGAACCCGAAGAAGCTTTAGATTATTTAAACCATTTGGCTAAAAATTCTCAATCTTGGCTTGGTATTAATCATTCTGAAAATTCAATTAGATATAATCTTACAAATGCTAGTAAAGGAAAATATCATCTTAGTCAAGAAGAAGATCTAAATGCAAGGTACGCTAGTTTGGCTAGGAAGGTTGAATCCATGGAATTAGGGAAAGTAAAAGAAGTCAAATCTATACAAAATGAAGAAATTTGTTGCATTTGTGATGAATTAGGACACTCGACAAATGAATGTCTCAATATTCCTATTTTTAAAGAAGTTGTGCATGAGCAAGTAAATGCAATGAATAATTTTAAAAAGCCATTCACTTATTCTTTTTCAAATTCTTACAATTCGGGATGGAGAAATCACCCGAACTTCAGTTAGAGGAATAATAATCAAGCACAATTTATACAACTACTGCCTTCTCAGGAACAACAGGATTATCAAAATTCTCAAGGATATGCACCTTATGTCCCATCATATAGGAAAAACCTTGAAGGAACATTGAATGCATTCATAGAAAAGCAAGAGACTATCAATAAACAAAACACTCAAACCATGATTGACATAAAAGACACTATTTCCAAACTTACTTCTGCACTTATCATTCACGAGAAAGGAAAATTTTCTTCTCAACCTCAACCGAATCACAAAGATCAATATAGTCTAAATGAGGGTAGTTCAGCAAACCAACAAATAAATCAAGTCAATTCTGTGATAACTCTTAGGAGTGGAAAAGTTGTTGAAAAAGAAATTTCTGAACCTTGTGAGAAAGATGGTGAATCAATTTCCCAAGATAAGGAAGAGGTTGAAAAGCCATCTGCCCAAAATGAGACCAAACTCTCGTCTCCTCCACCCTCATTTCCTCAAGCATTAAGCAAACCAAGGAAATTGGACCACCAAATTGAAATTTTTGAAATTTTAAATAAGTGAAGATCAATATTCTGTTGTTAGATGCTATCAAACAGTTTCCTTCTTATGCCAATTTTTTTAAGGACTTATGCACTGTTAAAAGGAAATTAAATGTGAAAAAGAATGCCTTTTTGACCGAACAAGTAAGTTCCATTATTCAAAGCAATAATGTTTTGAAACATAAAGACACTGGTTGTCATATGGTTTCAAGCATTATTGGAGAACATAAAATTAATCAAGCTTTACTTTATCTTAGTGCTAGTGTTAATTTGCTTCCATATTCAATTTATCAACAACTCAACTTTGGTGAGTTAAAACTAACTTCTGTAACTCTTCTACTTACTGATAGATCAATTAAAATTCTAAAAGGAATAGTGAAAGATGTGTTAGTACAAGTTGATAAATTCATTTATCCTGTGGATATTATTGTCTTGGAAACTGAACCTATGGTTAATAGTTCTAAGTCAATTCCTGTTATTTTAGGTCGTCCATTTTTAGCAACATCTAATGCTTTGATAAATTGCATAAATGGAGTAATGAAGCTAACATTTGGAAACATGACACTTGAGCTTAATGTTTTCAACATATGCAAGCAGCCACATGAAGTCAATGATGAAAATGAGGAAGCTGGCGGGACTGAAGCCATTGTAGATGATCATCTTCTAAAAGAGAGTTCTTCTGACCCATTAAAAGTTTGTTTAATTAATTCGTTTGATTCAGATACTCAAGTAGATGATGATATTTCTAAAATATACTTTTTGCTTGATTGTACACAGGCAATGGAATACAAATGATGGCATCCGAGATTCGAAGAGCTATAACCCATGAATGATAATATTCATGAAGAAGTACCCACACTGGAACTAAACCTATTACCTACTGGGTTGAAGTACACATTTTTGGGAGAAGACCAAAGTTTTCCAATAGTAATTTCATCAATCCTTACTAAAGAACAAGAAGGTATGTTGATAGAAGTACTTAAAAGGCATAAAAGTGCAATTGGATGGACATTAACAAATATAAAAGGCATTATTCCATTAATTTGTATACATAGAATACATTTAGAGGATAATGCTAAAACATCACAACAACCTCAAAGAAGATTAAATCCACATATGAAAAAGACAGTTAGGGTTGAAGTTCTTAAATTACTTGATATTGGAATTATTTACCCTATTTCCGATAGCCAGTGGGTAAGCCCTACATAAGTTGTGCCTAAGAAATTTGGAATAACAGTGGTTGAAAATGAAAAAGGTGAGTTAATACCTACGCGAGTTTCATCCTGTTAACGTATATGTATTGATTTAGAAAATTGAATGTAGCCACTAGAAACGATCATTTCCCCTTACTATTTCTTGATCAAATTCTAGAAAGAGTAGTAGGACATCCCTACTATTGTTTTCTTGTTAGTTACTCGGGGTATAATCAAATACCAATTGCATTAGAAGATCAAGAAAAGACTACTTTTACATGCCTCTTTAGCACTTTTGCATATAGAAGAATGTCTTTCGGACTTTGTAATGCTTTGGCAACTTTTCAAAGATGCATTCTAAGTATTTTTAGTGACATGATTGAGCATTATTTAGAGGTTTTCATGGATGATCTAATAGTTTTTGGAAATTCTTTTGAAAATTTTCTTGATAATTTGGATAAAGTTCTTAAAAGATGTGAAGAAAAAGGATTTGTTTTAAATTAGGAAAAATGTCATTACATGGTTACATCAGGAATTGTGTTAGGTCATGTGATATCTTCTGAAGGAATTGAAGTTGATAAGGCCAAAGTTGAATTAATTGCTCATTTGCCTTCTCCAAAAATAGTCAGAGAAGTTCGTTCCTTTTTAGGACATGCAGGATTCTATCGAAGATTCATTAAGGACTTCAATGTCATATCTAGACCATTATGTAATCTTCTGATAAAAGATGCACCATTTGATTAGACTCAAAAATGCCAAAAATCTTTTGAAAAATTAATTAGTCTTTTGACATCGACTCCTATCAAGCAATCCCCTGACTAGTCTTTGCCTTTTGAATTAATGTGTGATGCAAGTGATTTTGTTGTTGGCACTGTTTTAAGCCAAAGAAAGGAAGATAAGCCTCATGTAATTTGTTACACAAGTAGAACTTTAAATAGTGCACAAATGAATTACATCAGTACTGAAAAAGAACTACTTGCTGTAATTTTCGCATTGGACAAATTTCGAGCTCATTTAATTGTTTCTTCTACTGTTGTTTTCACTAATCATGTTGTTGTTAGATATTTAATGTCTAAGCAAGATGCCAAACCTAGGTTGATATAATAGATCTTGTTGTTTCAAGAATTCAACACCATAAGAAAAAATAAGAAAAGAGCTAAAAATGTTGTCGCAGATCATTTGTCCAGACTTACAACAAGCTCATCTTTTGATAGCACACCTTATCAATGATTCTTTTCCTGATGAGTTTTTATTTTCTGTCAATTCCATGCCTTGGTTTGCTAATATAGTCAATTTTCTTGTGACAAAAAAGATGCCGCCTCAGTGGTCACATCAAGACAGAAAAGTTTTCGACTGAGGTGAAAATTTTTTAAAGAGATGACCCATATTTGTTCAAATATTGTCCTAATCAAATCTTTTGGAGATGTGTACCCGATAATGAGGTAGGTAGTGTCATTAAATTTAGTCACTCAGAAGCATGTGGAGGTCATTTTTCTTCAAAGAAAACAGCTGCGAAAATCTTACAGTGTGGATTTTATTGGCCCACTTTATTTAAAGACAGCTATACCTTTTGCAAAAGTTGCGAAAATTGTCAAAAATTAGGTTTCATTTCCAAAAGAAATATGATGCCTCTGAACCCTATCCTTGTCATTGAAATTTTTTATTGTTAGAGAATTGATTTCATGGGTCCATTTCCATCCTCATTTAGATTTGTGTATATTTTGGTTGCAATATATTATGTCTCAAAATGGATTAAGGCGATTCCATGTTGACAAAATGATCATAAAACTGTTCTCAAATTTTTAAAAGAAAATGTCTTAAGTCAATTTAGAATCCCTCGAGCTATCATCAATGATGGAGGAATACATTTTTGTAATAAACCATTTGAATCTTTGATAAAGAAATATGGTATTACCCATAAAGTTGCCACCCCTTATCACCCTCAGACAAGTGGACAAGTAGAATTAGCAAATAGGGAAATTAAACAAATTTTGGAAAAAACGGTTAACCCAAATCATAAAGATTGGTCTTTAAGACTAAACGATGCACTTTGGGCTTACCGTACTGCTTTCAAAACATCTTTAGGCATGTCACCTTATCGGTTAGTCTATGGAAAACCTTGTCACTTGCCTGTAGAACTGGAGCATAAAGCATTTTGGGTCATTAAAGCTTTCAATTTAAATCTTGATGATGCTTGCAGGTTACGCAAATTGTAAATAAATGAACTTGAGGAATTGAGAAATGATGCATATGAAAACTCAAAAATTTATAAAGAAATAACAAAACCTTTTCAAGACTAATCTATTTTGAGAAAATCTTTTGAAATTAGTCAAAAAGTTCTACTTTATAATTCTCATCTTCACTTATTCCCTGGAAAATTGAGATCTAGATGGACTGGCTCTTTTATTGTCAAACATGTATATCCTTATAGGGCCGTAGACATTGAGAATCCTAGGAATGGTAATGTGTTTAAGGTCAATGGACAAAGAAACCATTTCTAGAAAATCAAGCTGCTGAGGTAGAATTCATTTCTCTTTCTGATCATTGTTATAAGAAAAATTTACTTTAATTTTGTGGCTTTATTTTGTTTTGCAGTTCTTTAGCTCCCCAGTTAAATGGCGGATGATGGTACTCTGTGACTCTCAAGTCAGTTTGTTTTTTTTTCAGTTTCCTAAAATAACTGATTCCTTCTCCTTCAAAATGAATATCATTCTCTCAAACCTGAGAAAATATTCTCCTTCTCTTCCTCAAAATGCTCTAACAAAAATTTACAAAACTAGATGCGAAAGATTGAGATTGTTAATGCACAAGGGTATGTCGGAAGATGTACGTTAGATAATCGAAGCAATGGTCTGACTAGCAAGTGAGTCTTCAATTTCATTTGACTTATACATGCCAGGTCTTAGTAGAAGTTCATATTCTAAAAGGAGAAGAGCAAAAAGATTACAAGTCTATCACAAATGTGCACGATGGAATTATAACAAGCGATGTCGTTCTTTGGGGATGGTTTCCACAAAAAGAGAAAATAAAATTTTCTTCATTAAGAATGGACTGAGTAAGGATTCATTAGATGATATCTTATTGACTCTTGATACGCATTCTTGTGGTTTTATGCATCGTGAACTTCTTAACTTGTGGAATCTCTTCAAGGAGGAACAAAAACAATACAATCTTGGGAATCTGACTCTAAAAGACTATGTTTATCAGTTTATAAGAAAATTGGATGGGAAGCTTATCCTCGACTCATAGAAGGCTTTTAAGCCGTTTCTGGATGTGAAACCAGAGGCATATGTGAGCCACATCCACAACAACATGTACATATTTTCTTCTTCTTCTTCATGTTCATAAAAGAAAAGATGAAAAAAAAAGAAAAAGAAAAAAATAAAAATAAAAAAGAAAAAGAAAAAGAAAAAAAGAAAAAAAAAGTATGTATACATCTTGGGTTTGGCTTTGGTAACACAAAACGTGAATGGGGAAATGCATGCATCCTGATCCAACCTTCTTAATTGAAAAACAAAGTAGGTAGATTGTATCCCACATGTGAGGCAGACAGCCGCATTATGGCCACTTGTCCCTTTTGGGAGCCCTATATTGCGTTGGTCTTGAATGAGTCTAATACTAGCCAACAATGCTTTGGCACAAAGCTGAAAGAGTAGACTACTTCCATCCCAATCTCAAATGAGTATACACTCACTTTTCATCAGGTTTCTAATAACTTGAAAAAAAAGAGGGTGAAACTATGGTTGTACTTGGTCTTTAATTAGATTAGAAGCCTCGGGCGGATGCCCATCCTGTCATAGACTCAGGAGGAGACCTTCACACACCAGTATATAAATAACGTTTGTATGCCATGCTCTACAGAGAGCCGCGTGCTACATTCCTAGTTCTTGGAACCAAGGCTCTGTAGCGATGATGGACAGAAAGAAGCGTCTCATCTTTACAGTGAACAGAAACTGTTAACTGAATTGTATACTTACTTTAATTAGTAGGCCTCTATGGCGAGTTCTGACTGGCTGTGGTAAGATACCATCTTCTTAGAATACAGGCCTTTAATTAGGTTTGCAGGAAAATAGAGGGTTATTATTCCGTAAGCAGGACGGAAAAGATTCAAAGGTTCTTGTTGTCGGTTCGGTAATCCTTGTGGAGTTCTTATGTTGCACTGGTGACTCGTAACTCAAAGACATGTCACTATTGCACTCATGACACGCAATATAAAGATACGCCGTGAAAACTATACATACAGGTATGTCCTCATTTATTATTATATTTCTTTTATCTTTGTATGATTTTGTTGTATTTTAGTTTTTGGACAGACGATCCTTTGAGCAGGGTCCTTTAGGGGTTTCTAGACTTCTTTACCCTGATAGTTTTCTTGAAGTTAAAAAAAACAAACAAAAATAGTGAAAAACAAAAAAAATCAATAAAAAAAAGATTTTGTGTTTCTTAATTTCAAACGTTTCTGACAACAGCCAACCTACCCTTTATGGGTATTATCATTACTCTTTCCATTCTTTTCCTTATTTAAACACTTCATTTTCTCCATTTTCCTCTAACTTATAACCATTTAAAGGGAGGAAGAGTATAAAAATGGGACCTTCTGTTCGTAACCTTAAAAATGTCTGTGTTTTTTGTAGGTCAAATTATGAGAAGGGTTTAGAGTTTGAAAGTGCAGCAAGCGCTCATGGTCGAACACTTACTGCGAGAAAAATTCATGTTGTATATGGGGGAGGTTGTCATAGGTTAATGGGGGTTGTATCACTTGCTACTTTTATAGGAGGCAGTCAGGTTTTAAGTGTCATTCCTGGACCTTTAGCTCAAAAGAACATCACTGGAAAGACAGTTGGAGAAGAAATTCAGGTATCATCTATGCATGGACGAATGAAAACAATGCTTGACAACTCTGATGCATTCATTGCCTTACCAGGTGGTTTTGGTACTTTGGAAGAAATTTTTCAAATTGTCTCTTGGGTTGAACTGAACATCCACCATAAACTCATTGGTTTGTTGAATATTAATAATTTCTTTGATCTTTTGTTATTTTTTCTTGACAAAGCTGTGGAACAGAAATTTATCACACATTCGGCAAGAAAACTTCTTATCTCTGCCTCCACTATTAATGAGTTGATTGATAAATTAGAAACTTTTGTTTATGAACCTGATAAAACAATAGCTCAGATAGATTGGTCAGCAGGAAGCAGTGAAGGAAGCACTATGCAAAGAAAACCAGATCTGACACTTCATCTTGAATTTTCTTTTACTTTTGGTTTTATTTATTGTACTTTGTTTCTGTTTCAATTTGTGTCAGATTTCTCCAACATGTACCATCTTCTATCCTTTACTCATCTATATTTTAACATTACGGACAATGTTGTGATCTGGTTGGGGGAAAGGATAGTTTTTAAAAAAAAAGTATAGAAGTATGATATAATTGTCGTGAACTTATGAAACCAATGAATAATGGCAGAGTAAAGAGTAATTTTACTCCTAAGACACATTTAAATTGAGAAATATGTTTAGTGAGATGACTGTCAGAAACCTACAACAAAACTAATTAAGGATGGCAGAGTAAGGAGTAAATTTTACCCTAAAGATAATTTTACTCTTGAGACGTATCTTAGTTGAGGAAATAATTATTTTAGAAGTAGCAAAAAGCATATCTTGGGTCATAGCATAAATTTTTCTTCTTTCTTAAAAATCACATGCTTAGATATAAATGTTGAACTGATGGATTGTGAATGATAGAAATATGCCTTGTGAGATTTTGAGCCTATTGATGAATGGATTGAACATTTGTACCATTCTCTTCTTTCTTGTGTGATTTTCACTCATGAAATTGTTACTCTAGAACTTGCTTTGATTCTTTTTTAGGCTACATTTTCACATGCATACATAAATATGATTGAGGCATTTTGAAATAGCTAATTTGACCAAATAGACATCCTTATATATTTTCCCTTGTGTAACCTCTTTGAGCTTATTTGACCATTTCTTGTTTTTAGCTCATTATGTGCCTTTTAAAAAAAACACATTTTTACCTAACCTTAGGGAATAAGAGAGCATTGGCCTTGTTCTTAAACAAGTGTGGGGGTGTGTGTGTAAAATGTTGAAAAAAAAAAAGAAAAGAAAGAAAGAGTTGACCACTGCTGCATTCAAAGAATTATCAGAGTCTCCTGATACACTATGTGACATATCCATATCTAGAATAAAGATGGATGCTTAGAAACAACAGGAAAAGAAGGAGAAGGTTCATACCTAACAATGAATTCAACTCACCAATTTGGAATTGATCTTCAACAAAACATTAGTCAAATATTGGTCATTATCCTTTATGATGAATGTTCTCAAATATCTTCTCCACTCTAACTGTACCATAATGCTCTTTTATTCTCTTTAGTATTTATCTTCTCATATCCATATTATCATTTCTCCTTTACCATGATCCCATTACAACCTTGAATAAAGTTCTCTTAATTTTTGTGTGTATATGTTCTAAGTAGTAGAGAAGTAAAAGATAAGCAAGCTTATGGTAGTGTAATTTTTCATGGGTTGAATTAAGTGAAATACTTACCTTTTTAATGCTTGAAAGATTAAGAGTGAAACCTGTGAGGATCTTTCATTCTTAATTCGTTCTTTTTAACAGAAGTTTCCTTACTTGATGGTTTGAGATGTGAAGAAATATTACCTAAAAAATGCTCTGATCCCTTGAATGACTAGTTGCTCTTCTTATTTCATTAAATCTTTTAGAGTTTTTAGCTTGAGTCTGTGTCGTTTTTCTTTGTTCCCTAGTTTTTTTTTCTTATGTTTTACTTGGGAGTGCAAAAGTTTAGTGTGGGGGAATTTGATAACAATGTATTTTATTCATTTTATAATCCTCTCACTAGGCTTCTTAAGGTTCAATTTGGCTTAATTAAGTTGATTTTGTCACATTTTATGAAATTAAGCTTAATTGGATCATTGAAGAAATTAATGCTTGAATTATCATTAATTTGGGTGATTGCATTCTTAAGTAAAGTGGCCACAATTTGAGTTGCAATTATATGATTAATGTGATTCTGGTCTTGTTGGAAAGTTTAGATAAATATCTTATAACTATTCACTTGATAGCAAGAGTCACATTGATAGCAATATATTTCATTCACTTTATAATCTTTTCACTTAATTTTTTCAGTAATCTGGCTATAATTTGAGTTTTAAATATCCGATGGATGTGATTTTGGTCTTATTTTAAAGTTAATACAAATTTCTACAACTTTCATGGAGGCTTCAAGACCAGATACACATGTTTGGATAACTCAAATTGGAATTGAAGCAAAATCTAGAGATTTGAACTTGATAGCTTGACCTCTATGCACTCATTAGGCTATATCTCAGGCTATAGGAGTTCAACAATTTTGAAATTTTGATAGTAGAAGGTTAAGACCTATATCTACAACTTTCATGAAGAACACAAAATTCAATTTGGATTCCTTGAAGGTGATATTAGGCTTGGAAGTCAGAACAGAGGTGCTAAAGTTGGGCCTGACCCATGAGCAGTAATTAGGCCATATATCGAGCTATAGTTAGTGGATTTGGATGAAATCAATGGCTATGGAAAGCTAAGACAATTTCCTAGAACTTTCATGAAGATCACTTGGCTAAAAAATGACGCATGTCATGAGTTCAGAAGGGATACATTTCAGATACAAGAATCCACCCATCAAACAACTATTTTGGCATTTTGTTCTCATCATCCATCATCTCTTTTGGCATTTTGTACTCTTCTAACTCTATAAAAGGAGGCAAGGGCTGATCATTTAAGGGTGTTAGCTTAGAGTTTACTTTCATGCTTGTATGTTAATTGTTTTCTTTGTGTAGTTTTCTATTGTTCTTAATTGAAGTTATGTTCATCATCTTCTTCTTCTTCCTTTCTTTCTTCTTGATTCATGAGTAACTAATTTTCATTTTTCTTAGGTGAAAAGGTGAAGCTCTTAGTAATAAGTTGAGGTTAGATTAATTTCCTTCTTGTGCTTGAATGATATATTTTTATGTGATCTTTATACATATTGTATGTTGTTTTTGATTAATTTAGAAACTCTTCTTGTGTAATGAATATCTTGATTTATTGTACACAAGACGTTGCCACAGTGGATGCTTGAGACTAGTTACAAGTATTAGTACATAATTATTGGAACCATAATATGATTACATGTATAATCTTAATTGAGCTTTGAATGTTAAATCTTCCGATTGGAACCTTCATTATGTATTATTTCAATTGAGTTATAAAAAGAAATAATATTGTCTTTAATTTATTACCAAGAGTGGATCTCCTAACCTAAGCAAATCCTTTTCATCTGTGAACAACTTTTATCACATTTAGTATTGTGATAAATCTGCTTCTTACCTCAAATAATTTCTCTTCATCAATTCTCTGTGGATCGACCTCGGACTCCCGAGAATTTACTACTTGAAACAACCTATACTTGGGTTTGAAACTTTTAATTATCCCATCAACCAGGTTATGAGCAATGTTGATTGCAGACTTGTTGTCACAATAGAGTAGCATTGGTCCATCCCACTTGATCTTCAAATCTTCAAGAATGATTTTTAACCAAAGTAGTTCACACACACCTTGTGCCATAGCTTGAGATTCTTCCTCTGCACTAGACCATGCTACCACATTCTATTTTGCTCTCCTCCTTGTCACAAGATTCCTACCAAGGAAGGTGCAATACCCAGAGTTTGATCTTCTATCAATCAGTGATCCAGCATAGTCAGCATCAGTGAATGCTTCAAGTACCAAACCTTCATTTCTCTTAAATAGAATAACTTTCTAGGGTGTTCCCTTGAGCCTGATGAGCTGCTTGTTGGTGAACTTCTTTTGGCTATGCATAAATTAGCTAATTACACTTATTGCATACACAATATCTAGTTGTGTGCGAGATAAATAAATTAATCTTCCTATTAGACGTTGAAACATTCCTCTATCCACTGCAACATCTTCTTCTGTTATTCTAAGTTTCACATTCGGATCTATGGGTGAGCTTGTTAGTTTGCAGGTTTTCTTACCTATTTCTTTGAGTAAATCTATAACATATTTTGTTAGGAGATAAAAATACCCTACCTATAATGAGCAACCTCAATTTCAAGGAAGTATTTCAATCTTCCTAGTGATTTGATCTTAAATTCTTTAGCCAAACTCTAACTTAGAACCTATTTCTCCTTAACATCATCTCATGTCACTATTATGTCATCCACATACACCAAGAGTGTCATGGCATAGCTTTCTCCCTAAAGATTTGCAAGAACAAGTGGTGATTGCTTAAGCCCATACAAGCCTTCTTCGATTTATACACAGTATTGGCATTCAAATTCTTCTCGTAGCTTGGTAGAAGCTCCATATATATTTCTTCCTCTAGATCTCCTTGCAAGAATGCATTTTTTACATCAAACTGTTGTAAGTCCTAACCATAATTAGTTGTTAACGCCAATAAAGCTTTGATTGTGTTCATCTTTGCAACTAGACCAAAAGTCTCTAGGTAATCGATTCCACAGGTTTGGATATATCATTTGGCAACCAATCGTGCCTTGTATCTTTCTAATGACCCATTTGCTCTATACTTCACTGTATTCATCCATTTACACCCCACAGGTTTCTTTCCTACTAGTAACTATACCAACTCCTAGGTTTTGTTCTTTTCTAATGCCTCCATTTGCATATTCATAGCTTGCTTCCATTTTTTATTTGACAAAGACTCGGATAGGGTGGCAGGGATGGTAATGGTATTTAGGCTGACTAGAAAGGCCCTATGTGATGGTGAGAATTTTTTGAAAGACATGAGGTATGCAAGAGGGTATAGTGGTCATTTAGTGCACTCTCTTGTTCCTTTTCTTAAGGCTATGGGCAGGTTTTGGTCATCATTATCCATATGAAGTTCGATTTCATTTTGTAATGAAAAGTTATAAATTATTACCTTATTTAAAGGCTCCGAGTTGGACTCTTGGACTTGCACAGGTTTTGGGATGGTCATCTTCTTCCTTGTGAATACTTTGCCTTTGCCAAAATCTCATATTTTCAAGAACATGGCCTATTTGTGGTCTTTCAAGCATGGGTTCAGGTGTAGTTATTTGTGGTCTTTCAAGCACGAGTTTGGGTATGGTTGTAACAGCCCCAAGGCTGACCCCTGGAGATTGGCCCCGGGGTTGACTCCCAGGCTAGTCACTACTTAAGTATCCTCAGACCCCACCAGGTTCAGGGCTGACCCCCTACTGAGGCATTTTGGTGGCAAATTCATTCCCTTAAGTAGTCTGCAGCCCACATGTGAATCGAACCAGCGCACCAAAGTTCCTTTACGTTCCCAAAGGAATCACCTTTCACCAGTTCAGCTTTCTAATATCGGCACCCTAGTATATCCAATATATACCTGGATAAACAGTATCAGTTATGCTACTTATAATCTAATCATTAACTAATCTATAACATTTAAATAAATAATTATGGAGAGCCATAACTAAAAGTTATACATATATATATATAACTTTTTAGATTCTCAAACCAAATAAAAAATAATTACATAAGCTTTGAACTAAAAACATAAACTAAACTCTTCTAATTTTTCTATGTTCCTCATCTTCTTACCCTCTTGTAGGGCCTAACCTAGTAACCATGAAACATAAAGGGGTGAGAATATAAAACTCTCAATAATATATTATACTTCTCATGGCACTATTATAAATATACACAAAAGTATAATTATAAAACTATAACTCATAACTTACTATTGATATTAAATAAATGGTTATTCAAATGTAAAATATCAAAAGTCTCCTCATGCCTCAACTTTACTCATTAAAGTGGGCATACTATACTAACTCATCTGATCTAGTTATTCATCAACATGATATAAGTGCTGAGCAAATATCAATTCACCATGAATAACGCCATTAGCATTAGAACATTCACATTGAGGCTCTATGTGAATATTCATCTAGCCACTTCATAATCCAATATTAAACTCATACTTATAACTTAACTATTCTTAGAAACTGTATTTTCTTATATTTATCTGAGTAAAATAGGATAAATAGCCCTTAAACTGTCTAATGATGAGTGGACTGTTCTATGTACTAATTCCATAATATCATATCTGATGATGAGTGGACTATTTCATGTACTATTTCCACAACACCAAACTAGAAGCTCATCATTTCCTGGCATAGAATATCTCATCCTTAGCCTAGCATAGGATATAACTAGTCAACCGCCTAGCATAGGATATGCTCATCCACTACCTGGCTTAAGACAAACTAATCCACCGCCTAGCATAGGATATGCTCATCCACTGCCTAACTTAGGACAAAGTAGTCCACCACCTAGCATAAAATATGCTCATCCACCGCCTAACTTAGGACAAACTAGTCCACCGCCTAGCATAGGATATGTTCATCCACTGCCTAACTTAGGACAAAACTGATCACAACTCCATCTTTAGCAAAGTGCTTTTCTCACTCCTTTGCCAGGTCAAGGGGCTTGCCTCATTCCCTCAGTTAGGAATTGTGTTAAACTATGGATCAATCTCAACCCTTGCAAACTAGGTCATATGGCACTCAACTTTTGCAAACTAGGTCCTATGACATTCAACTCTTGCCAACTAGGTCCTATGGCACTCAACTCTTGCCAATTGGGCTCTATGTCACTCAAATATTGACAAATAGGCCCTATGGCGCTCAACTCTTGCCAATTAGGCCCTATGACGCTAAACTCTTACCAACTAGGCCCTATGTCGCTCAAATCTTAACAACTATGCCCTATGATGCTCAACTCTTGCCAACTAGGTCCTATGACACTCAACTCTTGCCAGCTAGGCCCTATGTTACTCAAATATTGACAACTAGGGCCCATGGCACTCAACTCTAACTATTAAAAGAGTTACTAGTGTTTATAGGGCTCAAACCATACCCAAAATACCTCAAATCTTGCCTAAAAAAGTTGATTTTTAAGATTGCACTAAATGTGCATCATAACTTCAGAAATTCAGAAATTTTATGAGCATATGGATTTCTCACATATCTTTCCAATGCCATAAACCTTGTTTCATTTGGGTAAGTGTAGCCAAAGTTATGCAACATTTTGCAAATGCCAAAACAGGGCATTCTCTGATTTACCTGTTTTTTACTTGACTTTAAATTAAAACTGGGAACAAACTACAAATGGTAAAATTATGAAATTTTGCGAGAAAGAATAATTATACCTTAGCTTCAAAATTCCACTAGTCCCATGTCGATACGATATCGGAGCAAGAAATTATGCAATCTGGTGTACTAACTGCCAGAATGCCTTTTTCTACAGAATCTGCCATGGATTCAAATAGAAACTGGTATTGATTGGCTTGCTCAATAATGTTGAAATTTTTACCACATGAAGCCTTATGTCTTAGCTTTCAAATGGCACTAGAATCAGGTCCATACGATGTCTGTAGCTCAAGTTATACAACTAAAACCACAGGCTGTTCAGAATTGCCCTGTTCTAATTTTTAGGAAGTGTCGCGGCTTCCCCTGCTTGAGCCCGCGGCTTCCAAAGCTCTAAGTGCATTTTTGGCTTGCTGAAACATGGAGGTTGTGGCTCTCCACTCCTTGAAATCACGGCTTCCTGGCAAAAACATGGTTTCTGCATAATTATGCAGAAACCAATCTGAAAGCCACCATTTTCCACCCATTCAAAGGGTTTTTCACTCCTAACTTGATTTCTAATCATATAAAGATCATCAAACACTAAACTCTACTCAATAAACTTAGATTATAATCAAAATCAATTAATCACAATCAAATTCTCATCTTTCCCAAACCATTTCCATTCCTCCATCATGAACCAAAATGGTTGGATTGAGCTAATAATAGTCATCTAACACTTATCAAGCTAAAACTATCTTAACTCAATCCTTGGAAACAAAAATCAAGTTAAGAGCATGGATTTGGCTATCCAAATCTCCATTAAAAGGAAACAAGAGAAAAAGATGAATAGAATCCCCTACCTTTTATATGGAAGTTGATCTTGAAGCTTTGGCCTTGAGCTTTGCTCCTTGATCTTGCCTTGGATTCTCTTTCTTTTCTTTCTTTCCCTTCCTCTCTTCTCTCATTTCTCTCTTTTCTTCCTTTCCTCCTTCTATTTTTCTGCTCATCCCCTCATAAGAAAGAAGAGAAAATGAGATATTGAGGCAATGACATACTTATCATTTTAACATTTTACTGTAACTTCTTGATCTGCTAAGAACACTTAGATCTTACCAAGTCAAGTTTTCTAACTTTCAACAAACTTGAAATAAATCTTAAGATTCATTAAAAATCATGTTTCACCTTTATTCTATTTTTACATATCTGTTGGGGGTCAATCGGACATTAAAAGCACAACCAATATGCTTAAAAATACCAAACTGACTCTGATTGTTTTCAAATTTTATTTGTACCTTACTTAACTCATTTATGACCTAGAAACAAGTTAACCATACTTATTTCCCTCAACTTAGCAATTTATGCTACTATTTGAGTTATTTTAAGCTACTTTTCAACTTCCGTGTTACGGCAAAGTGCTTAAACTGACCCAATTTATCACAAAACTGAACTGGCATGTTAAGCAAGTATAATAGTACCTCTGAGATCATATACAATCCTATCATGTTTCTCAGGATGTTATAGTGGTTTTAGACACAGGTGTAGTTTCAAGCACAGGTTTTGGTCTAGGTGCAGATTCAAGTAGAATTTTAGGGGTATAGTTAGACATATATGTGTAAGGAGGGTGTTTAGATACTAGCAGCAATGACAAACCCAAATCCAGCAAAAAAATCTCCTTATCTTCCCTTGAATTCTCCCCCTGAAGATAAGGTTGAGTGAAATAAGGGTCTTGTTCATGGAATGTGACATCCATTGATACACATAATTTTTTGAATAGAGGATGATAACACATATACCTTTTCTAGGTTATAGAATAACCCACAAAGACACATTTTAGGGCCCTTAGGTCAAGTTTTCCCTGTTTTGACTGTGGACATGAACAAAAGAAACACATCCAAAATTCCTAGGGACAAGGTTATTTGAAGTGTGTAGGTCAGGGTAGAAAGTTAAGAGTATATCAATCAGACTCTTGAATCCCAAAAATCAGGTAGGCAAACGATTTATAAGATGGGTGGCTATGAGAATAGCTTCCCCCCAAAAGGACTTTGGAACATTTTTCTGGAACAGAAGGTCTTAGGTTTTTTCAAGGAGATCACCATTTTTCCTTTCTGCTACCCCGTTTTGTTGTGGGGTATTGACACAAGATGATTCATGTATAATTCCCTCTTTCTGGAAAAAAAAAAAGGCTAAGGGTTTGGTTAAAATAATCCTTTGTGTTATCTGATCTAAATCTCTTGACAGTAACCCTAAACTAATTTTTTATCGCAGAATAGAAATTTGGAAGGATAGTATTGACATCAGATTTGTGTTTGATCAAGAAAATCCAAGTAACACAAGTGCAATCATCAATAAAGGAGACAAACCACCTTGCCCCAGAAACATTAGGAATGGTAGATAGTGTAACATCCTGGAAATCATGTTAGACTTGTAATTAGTTACAAAGGTAATATATTACTTGTTTAGCATGTTAGTGAAGTTTTGTGACAAACGGAGTTAGTTTAGGTACTTTGCTGCGACACAGAGTGTGAAAAATGGCCTAAAATGACTCAGAAAATGGCATAACTACTATTTGAAGGGAAACAGGTGTGGATAATTTGTTTCTAGGTCACAAATAAGCTAAGTAAGGTGTAGTTAAAATTTCAAGACAATTAAAGTTAATTTAGTATTTTTAGGCATACTGGTTGTGCTTTTAATGTTGGATTGACCCCTAGCAGATATGGAAAAGTGGAGAAAAAGTACAACATGATTTTTAATGAATCCTATGATTTATTTTGGGATTGTTGGAGGTTAGAAACTTAGATTTGGAGAAATCTAAGTGTTCATAATAGATAGGAAACTTTAGTACCTATCTAGAAGAAGCAAAGTTAGACTTTGCCTCTTCATTTATATCCCACGACAGAATGGGAGAAGGAAAACAAAAAAGAAAAGAAAGAAAAGAAAAGGCAGAAATCGAAGGAAGAAAGAAGAGAAAGATAAGAAGGAAAAGAAGGAAAGCTTGAAGATCATCATCTAAGACAAGAGGTAGGGGTGTTTAACTTCATTTTCTCCTACTCATCTTCATCTTGTTCTTGGTTAATCTTGATGAGGAAAAATAGGTTTTAGTGAGGTTAGTGAAGGTTGAAGCTTGATTCTTGTTTCTATAGGTGAAGTGAGTTTGATGATTCTAGTATGTTGGAGATCATGGTTAGAATTGAAAATCACTTAGAATCCATGTTTGAGGATTGAGATATGATAGGATAATGAATAGAACATGAAACATGGCTATTTTCTGCTCCAGGATTGCTGTTCTGCAATGCCTTAATAAAGCATCACAAAGAGCTCCAGAAAGTGAAATTTTGTGGGTGTTATTCGAATACCACCAGGGATATTCGAAAAGACCCGAAACAGAGAGAAAACTCATTTCTGACAGCCTATAGTGTTTTTATCATAACTCGAGCTACTGATATCAAAATGAGTTGATTCTAGAGCCATTTGAAAGCTAAGACATAAGGCTATTTACCTATAAAATTTCAGAATTTTTTAAGTTAAAATGGGCATTTGGTGCATTTATGAAAATCAGCCTTTTTAGGCGTCCGGAGCAGATTTCGTCAAAGATGTTATTTTGATGATTTGAGATCCCTAGTTGTTAGGATCCTTTGTTTATGCCTAGTAAAGATTGTTGAGACACTTGAGAGGTTATTTCTTTGAGAGAAAGACCTACTGGCATACTAAGAGAGATAAAAGAAAAGTGAATGTCTCCATTGGATATAGAGTGCCATAGTGCCTAATTGGCAACAGTTAAAGGCCAAGGTGCCGAGTTGACAAAAGTTAAGTGCCATAGACCCTAGTTGGCAAGGGTGAATGCCATAGTGCATGAAGAGCTCTCAAAGAGTTAAAGAGAGTTAGTAATGCAAAGATAGTAATGTACTAAGTCTAGTTGACATTGGTTAAATGTCGTAGTGCAGGAAGTGCTCTCACAGAGAAGAGGTAGAGTTAGTAATGCAAAGATGGACTTAGTATGAGGTCATGTGGTGGTTATGTTAGAGTTAATACATGACTCTGCATTTACATACACATCATACTTCACATATGCTTATTATCCCTAGAGAACAGAAAGTGGAGGCATCCACTCAGTTATGGTGGCGATATCCACCTAGTTAAAGCAGATTACTTGGTGATCTACGGGTGTAGGAGGTCATGTGTTGTGATAACAGACTTCATTCCTAAAAAGTAGGCTATAAGGGGTCACACGTTATCATAGTAGAATTCCTTTGTGCCTATGGGGAATAGTTAAGTATTCATAACACTACAGCTACAGTGCATACACTTTTTCTTTAAGCATACATCATCTCATTCACAACACTGTATGGGCGATTGTCTGGTCGATGATTTCAAATGATTGTATGGGCAGTTGTTTGGTGTCATCGTGGTTTATAGTTATCAGAACAGAATTATAGTTTGCTTACGAACGTTACATAAAAAGAGAGTTGTAATTGTTTCTTATGCAGGAAGTATTAGTTCAGCTAGATTTATTCATTGCGAATGTTTAAACTGTTTGTTTCGGTATACTTATATTGAGAAATGTGATTTCTCACCCCGTTGTTGCCATATAAATTCAGGTGGAAGTTCATCCAGAGGCAAGAAGAAGAAGTGTGAAGACAAAGATAGTTTTTTTATGTTTTCTAGTTTAAAGCTTGTATTTATTTATAGGTTTTTAGTTTGTTCAAGAAGTTTATGTATACAATAAGCCCTTTAATGGCAATGTTATATGTATAACTTTTAGTTTTTCGCAAGGCTCTCCATTATTATTTGTTTAAATGATATGAATTAGTATTATGTTAAGTTAGAAGTAGCATAATTAATACTGTTTATCCAGGTATATTTTGATATACAAGGTTACCGGTATTAGGATATTACAGATAGACCCCAAATGTCACTGTGAATGAGGTAAACTGAAATAGAACTGTATTTATTACTAATTAGAAATGGTACATGTTTGTGTTTAGCAAGCTCACATACGTCACAATGGAGATTTTCAACACTTATACCTCTAAACAAGGAGGGTAAAAGGAATTTAATAATTCTAAAAGAAGGATGTGCAAGTTTGTTGTGGTGAAGCCTAATCATGTCTTTATTGACTGAAATAGATTCTGAACTGAGGGAATGGAGAAATCCGTTCAACATTGGTGTTTCAAGGTAGTAGAGGTCATCCTGTTCCCTAGCACATCCAATCATCCTCCTTGAATCCTTGTCTTGAAAAATACAATAATTGTTGTGAAAAATCATAGTGCAGCCTAAGTCTTGAGTGAGTTTGTGTATAGAGACAAGGTTTGTGGATAGTTTAGGGACATGAAGAATATTTTTTAAGGTCACTAATGGATTAATTTTGACGTCCCCTATGCCTGCAACAGTGATCAAAGACCCATTAGCAGTGGCTATTTTCTTACTGGTTCGACAAGGAGAATAGGTGAAAAAATGATTAGATGTGTGGGTCATATGGTCAGTAGCTCCTGAGTCTACAATCCAAGAACAAGTACTTGAAGGCTTTTCAAGGTTGTTAATGAGTGATCTCACCTTCTCAATCTTTTCTTGGTTGAGACTGCCTAGTTCTTGTGATGTTGATGCACCTTGTGACTCTCCAAACTATTGAGATCGAATATCGTCCATATTTTTGCTCTCTGAACAATTAAGGCCTCAAGTATTTCGAACAAAAATATCCAGCGATGAAGGTTGGTATCGTCATCAATGAAGGCCAAATGATTAATAGGGCAATGAAGGCTAGTATCATCGGCAATGAGGCCAAACAATTAACAAGGCAAAGTAGAGTATAAGTGAAGAGGTTTCAGAGTAAAGGAGAAATAGAGGCGGTCCCCAGAAAGAACCACTTTGATACCATGTAGAAAATGTAGAAAATACTGTATTATTTTCTCTAATCTAATTAATTACAAGATAGGAATATATATAGGGGAGTAGAGGAACAAATGTACACTAAATCTAGGCCTAGAAAACAAGCTAATCAAGTCCTAGAAAAAAGGAATAATTAAAGCTGTAAAAACAAGGCATATTAATACATGGCTAAAAACATAATACATGACTTATTCCAAAAAATGTGGGACCCGACCACCAACACCTTTCAACCAACCACCGACCATCAAAAGGTGGCAATGTCTAAAGGGGTTGAGGGAGTGGCAATGTCACATGTGCATCCACCTTGGCACTTAACATGCCATATCACCCTTTCTGTTAGTGTTAACAGATGTTTCCTAACGATTGGACTAACATGACTCACGATTTGGTGAGTGAGGAACGTTTTTGTTAATTTTGTTGAGTCAGAGACTAAAATGACCGACTCTATTTTAATGAGGGACCAAAATGACAATTTAGTCATTTTCTTAACTTTAATATTATATGCATCTAGGTAGTATAGCTTGTATAGGCCTAAAAACCTTTAGTCTTATCATGATGGAAAGATGGAATTTTCAAGTGGCCTATAAGCTTCATTTGGAGTATGATTGCCTTATCCCTAGGTTTAACTCATTTCAAAATTTAAGTGCATCACCAAGCTCCAATATATTTTTTTCTCTACAACCATCACACCTCTATCTCATGGTTAGAGGTTGGGGTAAACAAAAAAGATATGATTACTTCTCATTTTACATCTAACTAAATAAGAATAAAGTTCAAAGAATGCCATAAATAGTTCGTTCATCATATGAAACTTGTGCTAATTAGCTTTGCATGTTCCAAATAGAAAAATAATCACCTTAACTTTCCTTTTTTTTCTTTTTACTTTATCTTTGACATGAGATTTTTATTTATGTAGGCTAGCCCCTATTCTATAGAGGGTAAATCTTTATCTTCATACTTATCTTACATTATCTCTTCAATTAGCTTTGATGGATCCAAGACAAGCAAGCATAAGCATGATCTTAAACTAATTCAATCTACTCCTGTTGGATATAATTATGATAATTTTTAGCATCAAGATGGTTTGTTGGATAAATATGTTGATTGTAGTCCCACGTGTAATAGCATGGATTTATTAAAAGATGAAATTATTGATGAAGATCAGACCTCTGGAAATAGCAGCAACAGTTCTGAAGTTTTCGAAGAAGCAAATAGGTAACAAACTCCAAATATTTCAAAGAAGCCTTCATTCAATCTTACTGATGTATGAGTTTTTTAACAACATATTTTGTTTGTATCTTGCAAATTGGATTTATTGAATTTGACAATTTTCCATATGGAGTTATGTTTGGATTCTAGTTTACTAGATGTTGTTCTTAGGCTTGAGACCCAGTGTGTCAAGATCCCCTCTTAGTTTAAGCCCTTTGAATCTTGAGTATTAGAACAAATGAAAGCAATGCATTAACTGATGAAATGACCATTCTTGAGTTATCTTTCATGTTAGAAAAGGTAAAATGTTAATCACTTAATTGTCCTTGAGTTTTATTATAATTAGTATAACTCTATGTTTTCTTCTTTTAATTTCATTTTTGTTCTTCTTTTTGCTTTGAGTGTTAATATAGGAGGGTGCTTAGAATGTGAAGCTAAGCTGATTAAATTCTAAAACAGGGCTGATGTTATATAAATCTACTGCAAGCTTGTCATGCACTTGATTTTGATTTATATGGGAAAAAATAGAGATAAAGTAGTTTGCAAAAAAATGTTTAGCAAAAAGAGTATCTTAAGGGTGTGATTGAACTGAGCAACTTGCCACCTAAAAAGTTGCTAAAGCTTAGTATTTGCTTAAGTTGTCAATAACAAGATGAGTGCAAACTTTTGTTTGGTATTCTTAGTAAAAGCCTTTTCATTTGATCTTCCATCACATGGCATCCTTCAGATGATTCAAAAGGTGTGATGGCTTTATTCTCCTATTGGTGGTTTTGGCTTTGATTTATGACTTGATTAAGCTTTTTGCAAGCTAAGCCCAAGCTTCTAATTTTGAGGCTTCAAGCTAAATCCAAGCTCTAGAGCCTGAGGAAGCTCAATTTGACATCACATCTATGCATAAATATACACCCTTCCACAAGTTTATGTGAAGAGTCTCAAATATGGTTACTAAAATCTTGTGTTCAATGTGTGGTCATTGTACTATATAGTTTTAATCTATTTCTATTTATTGGACTTGAGTTATATTAATTGAGTAGTTTGGTAGGTTTCAAAGTTTTTCGCCAAGTGAGACATAGATCATAGCTGATTGAAAATTTCTTTTTCAGATGGTCATCTGGTTTATTTTACCAGCAACAAGAAGCTTTCAAACTGATCGCAAGAATAATGCTCTTGCATTGATGTTAGAATTTTTTATGGACTAGCATAAATCATATTATAATTTTATAAAACTCAGATTAATTGGATATCAAAATTAATAGAGCATTTTGTTTAGCCCAAATTGTGATCAGTATTGTTAATGAGTTTATTATTGTTAAAGCACCGTTCATAGGTGGGTTTTGTTTTTTTGGGTCATGTATATGGGTTTGTCATAGTAGGTAGGTTTAACTTATTTTAGTTATTCTATATATATAAAGAAAGACTCCTATTCTTAGTCATTATAGTACGTACAGTTGTCACATTGATACTAACACATGAGCGATTTCTATGAGATAAGAATAATATCTCTCTCTTATCAATATTGATTTTAAGGGTTTCAACAATGACTTCCTCATCGGAGCCCTTTCAAGGTAATTCTAAAATTATTTATATATTTTGATATGTCATAAATTTTGATATGAATAGCTTCGGGAAATTTAGCAATTGATTGTTCTACTCAAATATGTTCCAAGATTATACTTGAATTTTGCATTAAGTTCTCAAATAATCAAAGATACAGGAGTTTTTACGAAGACTGCCTAGACAGGAGCTGCATATAATCTTTTTTTGTATATGTTGGCTAGCCATGTATTTAATTTTGAGTGCCTATATGTTCCTATTTGTGACTCTGTCACACGCACTTAGTCATTTGAACTCTTCAAAACCTACTAATTGGGTATGTCTAATTCTTTGCTATAACAATGTATCTCTTTATTTTGTTGTTATAGGTTTTAGGGGCTACATGATATCTATTAGAAATACAAGTATGAGTGTTGAAGTCCTATATTGATAAATAGTGCATTTCTCGATAGTTTTGCCTCTTATGGGGGTTTTCTTCTTGTTCTTCCCCAAATCTCTGAAACTTTGTCATGTCTATGTAAACGGGTCTTCTACTAGATATTTCACTTTCTCAGCGTATTAACAGTAGATGTCTCACTTTCCCAGCGTAGGAGGGTGTATTTGATCTATGCTCTGTCGTTAGGGAGGCTCGTGATATCTATCGTGTTGGACAGAGGCAATTAGAGAAATAGAGCCCAAAGTGGTTCTCCCTACCAGCAAATCCTCTAAGAGCATTTGGATATGTAGGAGGAACTATTGGAACTGCTCTGCAATTTGGAGTGGCTTAGGGAGATCACGGTTCCAGTGGAACGATCTTTCTCATGAACAACTGTGCCCCGTCCAACAAAGGGAGGAGCACCTCGATCTCTACTATCCTGGCAAAGGAGGCAGTGAAGAAGAATGTGGCTAAGCCCCAGAGTTTGGTAGCAGTGTTCTGTTTCTGGTTGTAAAGCCAATCCACTTTTTCAAAAGGCCGCTTCACGGGGAGGAGACTGATGCTGGTTCTGGAGGAAATGAGGATGCGACATGGTCGAGGATGCTAGTGGTGGTGTTCTCGCCTTTCTCTGGGTTGCTCTTTGTTTATAAATTCCTTGTCTCAAATGTTTCCACTTCCCTCTCTTTTTGATTTCTGACGATGTATGGAATGAGAAATTAATAAAAAATTTCTTTTGCTTTGAATCTTATGTCTTCTTTCTCTCTTCTGTTATTCATGGTATTGATATTATACCGGGGTGAGTCCAACGCTCACCTTGATGACGCGATATGTTAAGTTGTCCCCAACTTAGTACTTATTCAAGACCGGCGAAGTGTCAAGTTTAAATACTTGGATCCGGGGTCTTTGTACCTTAGAGGAACTTTACCGGGGTAGTCAAGCTTTTGGGCTCTAAACAAGTTTTTTGAACTCTTGGGCCCTGAGATTGCGTGTCTCTTAGTCTGCTGGATAATTGTCCTCTTGACTGCTATGACGGCTATGTGGGCCACGTGGCGTGCTCGGGTTAAGTGGATGTGCATAGTGCTTCACGCGCCACGATTAATATCTTTTCAAATTTGAAATGCTCAGATAGAATTGCCCCCTAACTATAACCCCTATAAGTAGGGTTTTAGCCTTTTTGTTTCATTTCGCCGATTTTCATCAAAACTGGTGGCTTGAGGTGATTTCCGAAGAGCGTTGCAATGGCGCAAAGCGGTTCTAGAATTTTTGGACTTCCCAGAGCTTGATTTCTTCCTTCTACTTCCATTTTCTTCAAGGTATTTCCTTTTTCTTGATTTTGATTCTGTTTATTTTCATTTCGTGAATGGTTATACACCCTTTCTTTACTACGAACAGAGGTGGGGAAAACTGTTTCCCCTATCTTTCTGATGGTGTTACCCTACGGAGCAGCTCCTCCATCACACTGCGTGTGACGGAGGTGTCCTTCCGAGGTTTTAACCTTGGTGGGTGCGGAGGCCAGTGCATGGGTGCATTTAGTCTTCTTCTGTTCACCCATTGCCATGTTTGGATCTTTGAACTTGACTGATTCTGACCCTACGCCTCTATGTGTCTTCCAGGAATTCAAATGGTCAGAAGGAGAGCGCTCATTCTTGAAGCGCCTACCCCGGTTCCAGAGGCTCGGGAACTGGAGAATCAAGAGGCCAAGGAGGAGGCGATTCGTAATCGCTGAGGTCCGGGATTAGCTTATACTTGGGTCGCGAATGATGCCTTCGATAGGATCACTCTCTATGAGTCAGGGGCGGAGTTGGACAAACAAATAGAATATTTGGAACTTACCGAGGGAGGAGCCCAGGATGATAAGTTCTTGATCATGTCCCCAGGAAGAGAACGGGTGTGTTCGACCCGTCAAGGGGGTGAACACTTCATGTTTCTCTATGAGGACTTATTCATGAGGTTTGGGCTTCACCTCCCCTTCAATGACTTCCACATTGCTGTCCTCCAGACTCTTCATGCTGCCCCTAGTCAAATCCACTCCAATGGTTGGGTAAATATCCTGGCTTTCGAGATAATATGCCGGTTGGTGGAGTTGCGATGCTCCGATGGGGTGTTTTTTTATTTCCACACGAGGTATTCCATTCATGGGCCTGTGCTCGTCAATAATCTTGGTTGTCGGTGCAATCTAGGGAAGGAAGAACAATCTTCTTTCTATACTTGGAAAGTTACAAGGACTTTAAGGAAAAGTTCTTTAAGTTGATAGCGGCCAGCAGCACTCATCCTTTCTGGTTGGGGAGCGATAGGGAGCCAACATTTAGCCTATACTGGAATCCGACTGCATGGAACATCCCTTCCAATCATTCGAGAGGGAAATCGGCCACCTGAATGACGATGAGATTGAATATGTCAATTTCTTCGAAATTTGGGTTAGTGAGGTTAGTAAAATCTGGCCTAAAGATATATTGGATGTCGTGGACGATGTGGAGCTTTGGGTTGTGCTAGGTAGTATAGGCCAATGTTCATGTTTATTTTCTTTTCCTTTTGTGTTATATGGATCTAATTGCCTATGTTGGTTTTTCAGAGAGCTTGGCCGAGATGTCTTAGGATGGGAACGCGTTGGCCATTCTTGAAACCTTTAAGGCCAGAAGTGAACCGAAGCTATCAGACCTCACCACTGGCGTTGTGCCGGTCTCATCACCCTATCCGACTGAGGTCCCGATCACGGAGAGGGAACCGATCCACGTAGAGGATCTCCCCCTGTAACACCCACCGTAGGGTGCCACATTTATGTTACTTTATTACCAAATTACCCCAAGTTATAAAATATGATGTTATAATAAAATACGAGTTGTAAATTTTTTTTTATGACAATAAAATAAACTTAGCGGAAAATAAAACTATTATACATCATCACACATAATGTACATCATTATACATAACAGTCATCACACGTAATTTACATCATTATACATATTACACAAGTGCTGTCAGGTTTATTTATTACAGACCATTTCTTGAAACAACAAACACACTTAAATAATTATAGACATTATTTATATCAGAGTTCAAACATGCCCAAGTTTAACTAAGCAGAAGACCCCTCAGACGGGTCCTCCTCGGGTTCCTCAGCAGGTAGGAATCCGTTATGACGAGTAGCCCTACGAACAGGTGTCCGGGCTGACGACACTATGCTGATTTCCGTTGGGACATAATTTCTAGTGTCCCAATGTCGCCTGATATGCAACGGAAATTCAACATGAACAAAGATAGTCACACAGAAAAATGGATCCCCACGATACAGCCTACTAATACTAACAGTCAGGTACCCCTCGTAAATAAGTCCTCGCTCATCGGGACTTGTCCTCCATTCTCCAGCTCCTCCGTGAAATTGTAAACGTATATATCCGAAGAAACTGGCTCTTGACGTCATACTGTCAGAACTCTGCGGTTCCTGATGTGAGAAGTAATTCCTCTTCTCCTTCTAGTACCGTATCTTTCTCAACGTCTTCACCCAATATAAATACAATATACGATATACATACAAAGAGGTGAGATCACCTACGCCAATACCAGCATAATAGCACAGAGATAATACAAACAACATATTATACCAAAAATATCATATCATGATCACAATTATGCCATCATCATAGTGTAAGGATAATAATTACCATCATGCCACTATCACTGTTTAAATCACAAAATAATTACACAAACACCATCACATAGATATAGATGCTCAGTTTCATGCATGCGTACGTAGACTCAATGACCTACTCCATGGAGCTAATACTCAAGTCGGAGAAATTGATCGAAAAGATCTGTCGGTACCATGTGCCTCAGACCAAGTGCTATAATTATATCTTGCACATCTAGCACATACACGACAGTCTTTATCAGATCTCGATTAAGAATAGTGTCTCGGTCCGGATCATCGGTGTGTTGCATCGGTCTAACCCACGGTGCAGAAGAGCTACCAACTGCCCATTGCGAGCAACCCGCACCCCGATGCCCCCAAGGTCAACAAGTGACCTACACTACGCGTATCGCACCCACTCAAGAGGTGTACGTTTCTCCTAGGCAATTAGCCATATACAGTCCATCGGACCATTTTCAATGCATGTGTAATGCACTAATTACTAACCAAAGGTAAATTACATAATTTCTCATACGAGGTTCAAATACTGTTTTACGTTCGTAAAATGGATTAATGCCAATTACAGGCAAACTTCTCAATTTCCTGTGCAGTATCCATAAATTGCTTTTAACTGTAAAGTTTACTATATAATTAACAGCTAAATCATATTACCGTGTTTTTCTCGTTTGCAAAATATTTTTGTTACGTTTTTACGTAATATTAATGATTTGTAACATTTTCTGTTACGTTTTAAAATCGCGAAACTATTTTCTACTGTATTCTAAATTGCGTAAAAATAATCTTTTATTTTTAAATCGCATAGCGATTTTTCTACAACGTTTTGATCGTGTAAAATATTTAAACGCTTTATAAATCGCGTAGAAATATTTTAACGTTTTTCTAATCGCGTAACTTAAAAATTACGTTTTTGAGTTACGTAATTCATTTTTCACCATTTTTACTCTTCATAAAATATTTCCTCACTTTAAAAATATTATTTTGAACGTTTCTTATAAAAATATAATTTCTTACATTATTCTCTTCCTATTCATAATCAAAAATCCTTTCCGTAATATATTTTCTCAAGATCACTTTTTAATCTTACAAAAACATATTTACTTGATTTAATTACTATTTCAAATTTTAAATTTCCAAACGTTTTCCAAAACCCAATAATTAAATTCTACGTTAGTAATTTTAAATTACAAACGTTTTCTTTTATATTTCTAAATCACTTCTAAAAATTAATTCTCTTTAAAGTTCAACACTATAAATCCTCTTTTTCTTTTATTTATGAAAATTCCACTTGACAACACTTTAATTCCTTTCCAAAATCCTTATTTGAAAATTCTTATATTTTATAATATCAACACATTTTTTCTAAATTATCAAAACCTTGTAAATGGCCATTGGAACCATGAAATATTTTTCTTCTAACTTAAATAAATTTCATTCCTGTTTCTACACAAAATAAATTCATGAAAATATTTACTCAAAAACCGTGTGCACTCTTTTTGTAAAACAAGTCCTTTTTGTTTATTTTCTTTACTACTCAATTTATTTATAAAAATGTCATTTTTGTGAACACTAAATTTGTTGGTGTCTTGGCTGAAATTTATTTTAGTTCAAGGACTAAAAATCAACTTCATTGTTCTTGAAAAATTTCAATAAAAACCCTAGTCTTGGAAGCTCAAAACCGTGACCTCCTCCATGGCCCTTGGAGCCAAAATTTTGCTTATTTCAACATACATCCATCCTAATATATTCAACATATATCATCATGCATATTATAAGCATACCATATAAGCAAATAAAAAATTATACTAAGCATGCATACACAAGTAAATCATGCAAAGCATATCAAGCATAGGCAAAAATAATTTAAAGCACATAACACACACAAATTATTACATGACTATGGATAGGAATCCTCACATGGATTCACCATCCATCAAATATAAAACCATATCTCACCACCATGCTTGGTTGGTGAGATGAATCTCCCTCTTACCTCTTGAAGAACCACCAAAAAGCTTGTTGATTTGTGTTTTGAGCAAGATCTCCACCAACACAAGTTCTTAAACATGAAACAAATACAAGAAAATTAGTATATCAAGCTTGAATAAGAAGAACCATGGATCAAACATGGTTTAGAACATGAAAAAGAAAAGAATAAATAAAGTTTTCTTACACTTCACCAACAAAAGCTCTAGAACTTGATCTTAATAAAAGTCCTTCAAGATGGAAGAATTAGAACTTGGTGTGAACTACAAAGGTTCTTAGAATGATGAAAGGATTCAAGAAACTAGGTTGTATGAAATTAAAAAGTGATGGAGGAGAAGGTTGGAGTGCTTGGCCGAATGGTCATATTTTGGGAGAGAAATGGAGTTTGCTTAGATTGGTTTCTTGAAACTAAGTGAGATAAGTGAAGGTGTGATAATGTGAAGTGTAAAAATGAGTTATTTGGCCTTTTGGACTATGCATGGCCGTAGCATGCATTAGAGAGAAATGGAAAGTGAAGTTTGAAGAACATAAGCATTAATGATCAATAGGAAATTGTCTATACACTTGGCTTGTCTTCATTCTTTTTTCTTTGGCCTAAAAAGCCTACACTAAGTTGTCTCCTTTCCTCCTTGCTCTTCAAACCGTCCCCCCCTCTCTTCAAACATTCAAAATGTGACAAATTGCCTAGCCATCACTTTAAACCATCCTAACCATTGATTAAAAGAATGGTTTGGATTTAAATTAGCTACTAGGTTTAGGTTTTAGATGGAAGACTTCATTTGAGCCATTGGATCATTTTTGGCTTGCAATCCTAACCATTGAATATGTCTCCAAAATGAAGGGTCAAGATTACACCTTCAAATTTTACATCCAAGGGTCCAAAATGGTTGTAGTCATTTTTGATGACTAATTCTCCACCATTGATCTAAATTCAAATCCAATGGTTATTAATGATCCATCTTCACCATGGATTAATTCTACATCCAAGGGTTGATAATGGTCATAGCCATTTATAAGATTAAATCTCTACCCTTGATTTAATTTCCATCTAACAGTTATAATTGATCCTATTCAATTTTAAGATCAAATCTCTACCATTAATTAAATCAAGATTAAATTTCCAATGGTAATTAAATTAATAGTGGATATCCAAACCACTAATATTAACTTAATAGTAAAGAATTTTATTTTATTATTTTTTTCTATTTTATAACCCCACTAAAGAATATATTTACTGTATTTTTATCATCCGATAATTAAATACAATACAAAACACAGTACAATAAAATTTTAAAAACTGTTTTCGGATTCAGGTTTAGTAAGATCCCCTGTCTCCGTCTAAACAGTACAAATTTTTCTATTCGTAGAAAAATTTTTCATTTTGAGAGACCCACCTGGGCCCACGTATGGCCACCTGGGCCCACATACACCTCGTGGGGCCCACAACACAGTAAAAATTCCAAAATCACACATAAAATCACAAAAATTAGAAAACGCACAAATATCAAATCAAATCACGTAAATCAATTAAGACTAAACAGTAAAAATTAATTTACGTAGATTTTTCCGACCCGAAAATTATTATTTTCTTGACACGAAGCAAATTACTCAAAACGATCAAATATGCGAGACAAAATATTCAAAATAACTTTACAAGACACGAAATCACTAAACAAGGTAGAATTACATTGTTAATCACAAGATTATTTTAATACATAGGAAGTTTGGGGTGTTATACCCCCCCCCCCCGTGCTTGCGAGGCGTAAGAGAAAAGCGGCTGGCAAGGTCAATCAAACGACTAGGGTAAGAGGGTCGCGGTTGAAGAAGACACCGATCTAATCAGCACCAAGCCAATCAATCTATACCGTGAGGATTCGGATCCCTGTGAGTTCATCGACTTTCAGCTCCTAGATGAAGAAGTTGAAGCTCATCTAGCCCTACGTGGCAAGAAGGATACCTTCTCCTGGTTCGAGACTTTTGGGCTCCGTCTTGCCTTGGAGACTCAATACTTGGAGTATATGGTTGAAGATCATGAGCGGAAGTTAGCGGAAAAGGCTGCTGCTACGTAGCGGGGTGAAAACTTTAGAGCAAAGAAAGAGGCTGTAAAGGCTAAAAATGATGCTGAGGCCTGGGCCTGAGAGTTGGAGAGTGAAGTGGTCGCCCTGAAGGATGTGGCGAAGAAAAAGGAGGCCAACTTGATAGAGGTCAAAAGGTGTGTGGCCGAACTGAAAGCTGAGAATGAAGGTCTTCAGGCTGGGAACAAACAACTTCATGCCCAAGTTACTTCCTTGCAAGGCGATGTCGGGCAGTTTATTACTATTTACACCAATATCAAGGAGGAGCAGTTCCAAAATGCCATCAACCAGGCTCAGCTCTTCAATCCTGGGGTTGATCTGGTTTTAGATTCCCTGGACTCCGGGAAGGTAGTCTGAGATGATCGTCTCATGCTTCCTCGTCTCACTGCTGAGGGTCTAAGTGTTGAAGGCTCTTTTGTCGAGGTCTGCGGTCCAGATACCATTGCGGAGTAATTTTGATTTTTATTCTTGCCCCCTGTGTGGGGTTTTGTTTTTGTATGGACAATAGTGCGACTCCGATTTTCGGGGTTTTAATCAAGTTAGTTTTTATTACATCCCTTTGTCTATTTCGGGGTCCAACGCCCATTACCGTTGAGCACTTATGGTTCCCTTTAGGACTTCGCGTGATAAGAAATTTAGAAACCTTGGCTTAGGATCCGATGTCCAAAGTGGATTGGCATTTGGGATCCGTGCCTAAGGTAAGAAACCTTGTCCGGGGTCCATTACCATCTGCTTTGGTATTCAAGATGCAGCGTGACTTTGGTTTGAGAGACTGGTCCTTGCCAGGGTCTTTCGTGCTTATGGTTTGGTGTGAGAATTTTCTCAAGTTGGGATTTTTCTACTGCACAACCTATCTAGCACAAGACAACTTCATGGTTGGTACCATGGCATCTTGGGACGTCGTGGTGGGACTTTGAAAATTTCATTTAACAAAATGCACTAACTCTGTGATGCTTGTTTCATTAAATATCTTGAAGGACTAAGGTCCATATAACAATTAGGGCAAATCAAACATAAAGTAGACTAGGAGACTAGGCCTTAAAAGGCACTTAGCTGTCGTACTTTCTAAGTTTGTCTACGTTCCGAAAATTCTTCATTGGTTTGCCCGTCAATGTCTCTAGAGTATAAGTTCATTTGCCGGTACTGATCACGATACGGTAGAGGCCTTCCCAGTTAGAGGCTAATTTCCCTTGAGAGGCATTCCTTCTGCCGATGTCAGCCCTGCAGAGTACTAGATCGCCTAGCTGGAACCTTCTAGGAATGACCTTCAGGTTGTACCTGGTTGCCGTTCTTTGCTTGATCACGGCGTCGCGTATGTGTACGATGCACTTTTTTTCTTCCAATAGGTCCAAGTCTTCCCTGATCAGTCCAGGGTTATTATCAGGTGAAAAGTTCTGAAGATACCAACTCGGTTCCCCTATCTCCACCAGGATCATTGCTTCACATCCATAGGTTAGCTTGAATGGAGTTTCATCCATTATGGAGTGAGGAGTGGTTTGGTAGGCCCAAAGGACGTGGTCTAACTGCTTGGCCCAATTTCCTTTGGCTTCGTCGAGTCTTCTCTTTAACCCCCTGATGATAATACGGTTTGCTGCCTCAGCTTGCCCGTTTGTACGGGGGTTTTCTACGGCACTGCAGTGATGTTTTATCTTCAACCCGTCGAGTAGTTCTTTGAACTCCTTGTCTTTGAACTGCGTTCCATTATTTGTCATGATTGATTCCGGGACCCCGAATCTGGTAATGATGTGGCGCCAAGTAAACCTTTGAATCCGGGTCAAGGTGATGGTGACCAAGGGCTCTGCTTCTATCCACTTGGTAAAGTAGTCCACAACTACAACCAAAAACTTCAGCTACCTGGGAGCTTGAGGGAAAGGTCCCAAGATATCCATGCCCCATTGATAGAATGGCCAGGATATGGATGTCGTGGATAGTTCTTCTGGCGGGGCGTGGTAGTGGTCAGAATGTCGTTGGCATTTGTCATATATTTGGATATGCGCAAGGGAGTCTGCCTCTATCGTGGGCCAATAGTAGCCTGCCTGGAGTGCCTTTAATGTTAGAGCCTTACCTCCTAGATGGTGCCCACAACTTCCTTCGTGGACTTCAGCCAAGACGTATTTAGTTTTTTTTGGCGCGAGGTATTTGAGGAGGGTGAAGAAAATCCATGCTGGTATAACTGCCATCGAAGATGATGTATTTAACTGCAATTTTCTTTAACTTAGCAGCTTCCTTTGAATCCTCAGAGAGGCTACTAGACTGTAAGTATTCCAATAGTGGCATGATCTAGGTACGTTCTTGCCCATCGACCTGGAAGACAGTTATGTCAGAGACTATGAGGTGCAAGAAGGTTTCCTAGATCACCGAACGGTTGTTGCCTATACTCTTGGTGCTAGCCAACTTGGATAAGAGGTCGGCCCTGGAGTTTTGTTCTCGGGGTATATGCTCTACTTTAACTAACTGGAAGTTTGTGAGGAGTTCTTGCATTCTCGCCAGGTATTTCTGCAGGAGGGGCTCTTTGGCCTGATATTCACCTCGGATTTGGGAGGTCACGAGCTGGGAGTCACTACAAAGTCGAATCTTTGCAGCCCTCGAGTCTATAGCCATTGCTAGTCCGGCGATGTATGCTTAATATTCTGCCTGGTTGTTCGAGGTGGGAAATTCGAACCTTAGTGAATTCTCAACAGTCACCCCTTCGGAGTTTTTAAAGATTACCCTGGCACCGCTTCCTTTTGGGTTTAAGGACCCATCAACGAACGCGGTCCAGGATATCTCCTCGGTATAACCGGAGTCTGAAGTGAGTTCGACCAGGAAATCCAAGAGTGCATATGCCTTGATTGCTACTCTGGGTTCGTAGGCTATCCTGAACTCGGAAAGCTCAATGGATCAGGCAATCATCCTCCCTGCTAAGTCCGGTTTATGCAGTATCTTTCAGAAGGGTTGATCTGTCCTTACTAGCACGGGATGGCACTAGAAGTATTGTCTTAGTCTCCTGGCCATGATGATGAGTGCAAAAGCAACCTTCTCTATCTTTTGATATTAGAGTTCGGGGCCTTGCAATACTTTGCTCACAAAATAAATCGGTTTCTGGCCTTCCAGTGTTTCTCTGATGAGTACCGAACTCACAGCCTCCTCGTGGACGGAGAGGTACATGTAAAGTGTTTCACCTGACTCTTGCCTTGTAAGAATGGGAGGGGATACCATAATGTTCTTCAGAGATGCGAAAGCGTCTTCACATTCATATGTCCACTCGAATCTTGTCCTTTTTTTCAATAGCTTGAAGAGAGGGAGGGATTTGTGAGCGACTTTAGCTAGGAATCTGGTGAGAGCCGCAATTCGTCCAGTTAACTATTGTACTTCTTTCACGCTCCATGGACTATACATATCGAGCACCGTCTTGCATTTGTCGGGGTTTGCCTCAATGCCACGGTGAGTCAGCATGGACCCTAAGAATTTTTCAGCTTGGACTTCAAATGCGCATTTTTCTGGATTGAGTCTCATGTCGTGCTTTCTTAACTGTGCAAATACTTCCTCGAGGTCCGAGGTGTGTGATCCTGACAATGGGGTCTTGACTATCATATTGTCGATGTAGACCTCTAGCATTCTCCCCATCTGTTCTTCAAAGACCTTCTTCATCATTCTCTGGTAGGTGGCCTTGGCATTTTTCAACCCGAAAGGCATTATCTTGTAGTAGTAACTTGCTCTTTCGGTGATGAAGGCTATTTTATCTTGGTCTCTGGGGTACATCAGAATCTGATTGTACCCGGAGTAAGTATCTATGAAGGACAGTAACCGAAAGCCAGAGGAGTTATCAACTAGCTTGTCAACGTTTGGGAGTAGGTATGGATCTTTAGGACACGCCTTGTTCAAGTCGGTGTAGTCCACACACAATGTCCATTTCCCATTTGACTTTTTTACTAGGACAACATTTGAGAGCTAAGTGGTGTACGAGATCTCCCTGATGAAGCTAGCTTTTAGTAATTCCTTGACTTGCTCCTCAATAGTTTGTTGCCTCTCGGGGCCAACTTTTCTTTTCTTCTGGGAGACCGGCTTTGCATCCCGTTTAATAGATAAATGATGGCAGATGAAAGCGGGGTTGATCCCAGGCATATCAACGGATGTCCAGGCGAAAAGATCCTTGTTTTTCTGTAAGAGCTCTATCAACTGGATCTTCTCCTACTCTTCGAGGTTTGCTCCTATCTTGGTGACTTGGTCGGGTTTATCACCTAGCTGGAGTGGGATCAATTCTCCTTTAGGCTGGGGTCTTGTGCCTTTGTTTTCCTGGAAGCCCTACTGATCTTCAAGCTCTCGTTATAGCACTTGCGGGCTACAATCTGGTCGCCCTTGACCGTGACCACTTCATTGTTCCTATTAAGGAACTTTATGGCCTAATGGGCGGTAGAGACTACAGCGGTAATACCATTTAGCATAGGATGGCCCAGGATGATGTTGTAAGCCGAAGGGCAATCCACGACCAAAAATCTCACCTTAATCAATTTGTACGTGTTGTCATTACCCAAGGTCAAGAAAGTTTCAAAGTAACCGACTGGGGTAACTTTTTCTCCTGAGAAACTAGTCAATTCACCTTCATATGGTGTGAGTGTAGACAGAGGGAACTCTAGTCTTTCGAAGGCATCCATGAACATGACGTCCGCTGAACTCCCTTGATCCACAAAGATACGACAGTTCGGCGTTAGATATTATTCCGGATATGACCAAAAGGTCATCATGATCTCAGATAATGTCGCTGTAGTCCTGGTCACCCTTGACCGTGACCACTTCATTGCTCCTGTTGAGGAATTTCATGGCCTGATGGACGATAGAGACTACAGCCGCAATGCCATTTAGCGTAGGATGGCCCAGGATGATGTTGTAAGCCGATGGGCAATCCACGAACAAAAATCTCACCTTAATTGTTTTGTGCGTGTTGTCGTTACCCAGGGTCAAGAAAGTTTCAAAGTAACTGATTGGGGTAACTTTTTCTCCTGAGAAATCGGTTAGTTCACCTTCATACGGTGTGAGTGCAGACAAAGGGAACTCTAGTCTTTCGAAGGCATCCATGAACATGATGTCTGCTGAACTCTCCTGATCCACAAAGATACGACGGATTTCGGTGTTAGATATTATTCCGGATATGACCAGAAGGTCGTCATGATCTTGGATAATGTCACTATAGTCCTTGTCGGAGAAGGAAATGGACGGTGCGTCCTTGTTTTCAACATGGGGTCTTCGTGAGGAACCAGATACGCTTAAGACCGCTGTCCGGAGTGCCTTTTTCCGAGAATTGTTAGACGGACCACCCCCTACAAACCCTTCTAAGATGGTACTGATGAGTCTGTCTTTCCTATTATCCCCACCTTGAGTATCCCGATCCTAATCTTGTCTGTTTTCAACATTGCGGCGTGGTGGGGTCTGGAATTTTCTGGTAGGACTCCGGCTTTTTCTTGGACATTGGTTTGGACTTCACTGGGGGTTGCGGCTTCATCTTTGATCCCTGCGTTTTCTGCGGTCCTCGCCTCCTTGGAAATCGTTGATGTACTTTTGCAACCGTCCTTCTTTGATCAGGGACTCGATAACATCCCGGAGTTAGTAACAATCTTCTGTCTTGTGGCCATAGCTCTTGTGCCACCTGCAATGTTTTGAATGGTCCCTCTGGAATTGTTTCTTTACAGGTGGTGGCCTCTTGATATCCTGGAACTCGGTTTGAAGGACCTCCTTCAAGATTGTCTCTCGAGGGGTGTTCAAAGAAGTATACTCAGAATACTTAGGCCGATACCGTTCGCTCTTGGAGGAGTCACGGGGTTGGTTGGAGTTTTGATTCTTTTTCTGATAGACCGGTTCACCTTTCTCCAGATTCTCTTTAGCTTTGGTAACTTCCTCTAGCTCGACGTACTTATCCGCCCGTAGATAAAACTCATCTAGACTCGCCGGCTTCTTTTTTGCCAACGACATGAAGAAGCCTGAGTCAGTTCGGAGTCCGTTTCTGACGTAATGGAGGGCTATCCTGTCATCCAGGTTTTCAATGTCCACACAGGCCTGATTGAACCTTTTGACATATTCGCGCAAGGATTCAGAACTTCCCTGGTGGATTCCGGAAAGGGGGTCAATCGACTTCAGTCACTCCTTTGCTGTGGTGTAGTGTTGCAAGAAACATTGCATAAGGTCTTCCCATCCTGTGATCTTTGTTCGTAAGGTGACAAACTAACAGAGGGCGTCCTTCTTCAGAAATAGGGGAAAAGCACGGCATAGTAGTTCCGAGGTGTACCCGTAGAGCTACATGGACTGAGTGCAAGCGTCTAAGTGCTCTTGGGGATCTGTCATCCCATTATAAGCCTCCAAATTACTCGGAGGCTTGAAGTTCCTCGGGACCCTATATGCCATTAAATCATCTGAGAATTGTTGTTGACGGCTAGGGACCGGGTTATGGTTTCCAAAAACCCCGGCGCCAGCACGCTAGGCTGCTTACTTATTACGAACTACATCCCATTCTCCGTTGTCGTTGTCCGTCCTCACCGATCTTTCAAGATTCTCTAACTGACGATGTTGTTCTTCCAGCTGACACCACTGACCCTCGATGAGCGCTGTTTGTTCGCGTAATAACTCTCGAAGGCCATTATTCGTCGTTTCGGATTGAACATTGTCTTCATAGTGAGATGAATGGTCTACATCATTGTGGGAGGTCCCCAAGCGAGCATGCATAGGGATCCTAGCTCCATGGTTTGCTCTATGGTTTGTATTATTGGCCCCATCATGAGGAAAGACAAGCCTGTTACGGATTGAAACCCTTCGAGATGGAACGGGGCTTTTAGCAGAAGCTAAAGCCTCGTGTCCATCGTTGAGAGTTTCCACCACAACAGGCTTGCTTCTAGCAGCGAAGGTTTCTGGTGGTGTGATGGAAGGAGGGTCACGCTATGCCATTGGGCCCTGTATTTGGCCAAGGGCAGCATGTGCAGTGGTTCCCTTCTTATGGTTGTGTCTCGTGCTCACTATAGTTAACGCGGGAATGGAAGTTTATCAGATTCCCACAGACGGCGCCAATGTTCTGAAGTGGATTCAGAAGGTACTTGAGATAGGTACGTGTATGGTGGTTTCCTCCTTGTGCAGCTGCTGCCAAGCATATTGAACCAGGGGGTGGGTACCTGCACAGGGACTCCAACGCTCAAATCAGGCAATGCATAAGTAGGGTGTATGCAATGGAATAGCAGATACCTCATTAGGTTAACTTGGCCTGGTATATGTAAAGCGTGACTGGAATCCTCATGTAATCTGTATAGGACAAAGGTACATTAGGATCGTGCCTTGGCAGAGGTCTCAGTCCATGATCGTTGAGATCCGTCTCTGACCTGTCAAGACTGTCCTACGATCGTTGAGATCCGTCTCTGACCTGTCAGGGCTGTCTCTTTAGTGGTCAATCCTCATTGTAGGCAACTATGGTCCCCACATATAGGGTTGTGATTGACAGTTGTGAGAATCTACGTAGGTCCAGTGATTGTTATAGTCTGATGCCATGGCCCGAGGTCATAAGGCCTAAGTCAGGGTATTGATGGAGGAGTCCGGTGGTTCGTGTGTCGAGTTGATCCTTTCAGATAGGATCCCAAACCACGATACAAAACATATCCATTAAAAGTTGATCAAATTGTTTATTAACCACTGAGAAGGAAAAGCAAAACTTCAAAAACTGTGATGTCATTGATAATAAGGAAGTAATAAACATACGAGGGATCAACCATATCATTTGTTTTATGTTTCTATTTTCCTTTTTAATTCTTTTTTTATCCAATTAAAATTGCAAATATATTCATTAAAAGTAGATTAAATTTTTTATTAACCACTGAGACTGGTGGTGTAAAATATATTCATAACAAGCAACAGTATTACTTGACAGATATATTGATTTTACTATATTTATGATATATTGTTACATTTAAAACTTCTAAACATGGGTTACTCAATTTCAAAGCTCTCCCTTCTTTCCATTTTCCTTCTTACCCACACTCTCAAACAAAACCTTACATGCAGGTAGAAAAGGTGTTACAGGAGCTTGATGTTGTTATGACATTTCTGTAAGGGCTGCAAAAGGGCTTGAGAAGAGTGATGCCCACATTATCCACGAGGACATAAACTCAAGGACATCAACTCAAGCAATGTGCTCTAATAATAGTGTATCTACAGAAAAGACATATTTTTTAATTTTTTAAATTGACTTGCTCTAAAGTTGATATTTTGATCTATGGGTTGAGTGTACAATTAGATTGTATTGTCTTTTCCTTTTTATTTAAATCTAAACTAATATAATATTACTATTTCTATAGTTAGAATGGAATTGTTAAATGGTATATTGTTAATATTCAAATGTTTTATTCAAAGAAAACATGTGTTATTAAACAGTTGGTTTGGAGCAGCAAACATTTATTAAATTGTTAAAAAAAATTAAAGTAAATTTGTTTTTAAAATATATTAAGATCTTAATTTACTAAAATTTGATGATAAATATACTCTTACTTATTTATTTTAAAAATAAATGTATTTTAGAGAAATTTTATCTTAAATTGTTGGCTCAAATATATTATTATTATGCAAGATAATAAAAGTATATGATTATTTTTTTTAACCCATAGATATTATTATGAGATATAGAATATTTACTATTAAATAATTAATTTAACTTAATTTCATTACACAATAAAATAAATAAATTTATCTGGTGTGTTGTACGGATAATTATACTAGTAATATTACGTTAGTCGACTATTGCACTAACACTGCAAAGCACTAGCACTGCAAAACAACTTCTGAACAAATTTATTGGTAATATTTAGGCATGTTTTTAATGTTAGAATATTTAATATAAATTAACATAAATTATATTATAATTTTTATAAAATTTAAATTAATTAAATATTAAAATTATTAAAACTTTTTTAAGTTAAATTATAATCATTATTATTATTATTAGACCTGCTGTTGTTGAATATTATTCATATGTTAATTTTGTTTATAAATTCTATATATGAACTTGTCATCCGAGATAGTTTTAGTCTATTTTAGTTTAGTTATTTTATATATACATAAAATATTCCTATTTTTAATCATTATAGTACCTATAATTATTTTATTAATACTAATACATAAGTAATTACTATAGAATAAAAATAATAATTCTTTCACACCAATTAAACTAAGTACATTAAGTTGAAGCCAGATGAAAATGACTTAAGTCTTTTGAAGTAAATTCTTTATCAATGATTCTATATTGCGACATTTCCAATAATCAAAATACATTTTTCTTTTTTTTTTATTTTTTAATCAGATAAGCCAAAAGTGATTCACGGCATTTAACCACTGTTCCAATTTCTAAAAACTTGCTAAGATTGCATTAAAAAAAAAGGGATCATTAAAAAAAAACACTACTTACACTCTTTATTTATTGTGATCTTGTGGTTTAAGATAAGAGATAAATAATAAGCCACAAGATCTAATAAAATGAATAGTATAAGATTAGGTGTAATAACTTTTTACTTACACTGGAAAGGGTGTAAGTGATCCTCTAAAAAAAAAAAAAAAAAAGACTTTTAAGATGGAACTTGGAAGCTAGCTCAAGGCAAAAGTTCAGAAAAATAAAAAAAAAAAACCTACATTGAATTGATCACATTATGACGTGGCACTGTGCCAGAATAATTCTCCCGGCCTTTGGGTGGGATAAATTTTTAGGTAAATATGATATATTATAATTAAGTGTATTAAATTAATCAAAATTTAATATTTTTATAAATTTTTATATCTTATAATTAATTTTATAATATTTTATAAAATATTAATTTTTAGTTAATTTTATACACTTAACTAAATATATTATATTTAGATAAAAATTTCCCCAAATTAAAGACGTGCCTGTTGGATCAGAAGCTGTTGTAAAAAACGCGTATTATCACACTACATACTACCTGCCCACGACAAAATTATACACTTTTTCGCTTTCAGAGACTGAGAGACGCACGCATCCTGTGACTGTGAGAACCATTGAAGGAAGCTTCTCTCTTTCAAAACTTCACCACAAAACGATTTTCTGAACCTAACGTTATAACTACTCCTAGCTATTAGCTGTCTCCAAGATATTGTTCCAACAAATTTGACCCACTTTTTATCTTTAGTTCATTAGGTGTTATACCTTCATTTTGTTGTTTTTCCACCATATAATTCCATGAATTTGTCAAACAAGATGTACATGAGTATGTTAAAATAACCATGTTATGGGGTTGCTGTTGGATTATTTAATGCATTCTTTCTGGTCTTGGGACATTAGTTTTTTTTTTCTTTTTGTGCCCACCGTGCCTGTTGATCATATCTTCTACTTTAAACAATCAGTTGTAAAGCTCATGACGGTGAAGTGTCTGTGATTTTCTACGTTGATCATTTCTAGTTCTTTCCATGTTATGAGCAGCTAGATTCTTGTTTTTCTTTTCCTGGTACAATTTCTGTTCTCACATACTGGGGGTGTTATGTTGGACGAACCTCTGGCATTTCATTCATTTAATTGGATTCTATCTGTTAGTTTTGGTGTATTGGAGTTTTGACAAGTTCTTTCAGTTGATCTGCTTCAATTTTTGCATTACTTCATGTAAGTATTTATCACCATCTCAACTTTGTATAATCTGAAACCCACTTCTGTAGCCGTTGTGAATAGTCAAACTTATTGTATATTAGCTGTTCTTTCTACTCCTGAATCTTAAATGGGTAGTTGGGATTACAAATTCTTTATTGGGGTTTCATATGTTTTCTGGTTGATATGGGTTTCATCAGGAGATGTACCTGATGACAATATTCTGATAGACTGTGGATCCCCCAACGATACTCAGGTGGGGGGTCGCTTATTTCAAGCTGATAATTCTTCTTCCCACTTGCTTTCAACCTCAGAGTTTATTTTGGCAAAGACAAACTTCACCCCTATCCCATCATCTTTTGATTCAAACCTGTACCATACTGCTCGAATCCTTACGAGTGTTTCTCAATACTCATTCCAAATCAAAAGACATGGAAGGCACTGGGTTCGCTTGTATTTCTTCCCTTTCAGTTTTGGAAATTACAATATGAGCACTGCAAAGTTCTCTGTTTCTGCTCAAAGCATCACACTGCTCAAAGGCTTTCAAATAGACAGTGGTTCTTTATTGAAAGAATACTCTTTGAACATAACTGCTGGCCAGCTTGTGCTCACTTTTACCCCGTCTTTTAGTTCATTTGCCTTCATAAATGCCATAGAAGTTTTATCCATCCCTGACAAGGTTATTCCTGAGCATGTTAGCATTGTGAACCCACAAGGGGATGATAAGAATCTGTGGACAAAGGCATTGGAGACTGTTGCTAGGATGAATATGGGTAATCAAACAGTGTCTCCCCTTAATGATCCTTTGTGGCGTCTATGGGTTTCAGATGATAGATATCTTATACACAATAATCTTGCGGATTTTGTATCCAAAATTGCAGCAGTCAATTTCACAGAAACAAACATTACCGAAGATATTGCCCCATCTAAGGTATATGGGACTGCGACTAGATTGAGAACAGGTTCAGATCCTAGAACAAATGCAAATTTGACATGGCTTTTTGTTGTTGATCCCGGCTTTGATTATCTGGTTCGCTTTCACTTCTGTGACATTGTGAATTTACCCCCAAACACTCTCTTCAACGTTTATGTTAACTCATGGCTTGTTTCTACAGTCGATCTTGGCAAAGAAACCTCAAATAAGTTTGGTGCGCCATATTATATGGATGCCATCACAAGGACTAGTGGCAGCCGTAGTTTAAATGTTAGTGTTGGTACTTTTAGTATAAGTGAAGCATCTTCCCCAGAGGCCATTCTCAATGGGCTGGAGATCATGAAAATGAGTAACTCTAATGATAGCCTGGTCTTTGATTCAGAGAGAAGTACCAAGACAAAGGTTGGTATTATAGTGGGTTTAGTGACTGGGTCTGTGGTTGGTTTTTTGGCTGTTATGGTTATGGCTTTACTTCTGCTTTGCAGAAGAAGAAAAAGAAGAAGAAACGGTCTCCACATTGATAATGAAAAGGGCGACCATTTTGCTATGAGCGAAGAGGCTAGTAGCAATTATGATGGAACTGCGATATTTTCAAGCTCAAAAATTGGGTATCGGTTTCCTCTTGCAGTAATTCAAGAGGCAACTAATAATTTCAGTGAAGATTTGGTCATTGGTGCTGGTGGTTTTGGGAAGGTTTACAGGGGAGTTTTGAAATATGAAACAAAGGTAGCTGTGAAAAGGGGGTCATCCCAATCACAACAAGGTCTTGCTGAGTTTCGGACTGAAATTGAGATGTTATCACAGTTTCGTCATCGCCATTTAGTATCATTGATCGGGTACAGTAATGAACAAAATGAGAGGATCATTATTTATGAGTACATGGAAAAAGGGAGCCTGAAGAACCATCTGTTCGGATCAGATAAATATGCACCCTGGTTAAGTTGGAAGCAGAGGCTTGAGATATGCATAGGAGCAGCCAGAGGACTACATTATCTTCACACTGGCTCTGCCAAGGCAACTATTCACCGTGATGTCAAATCGGCAAATATCCTGCTAGATGAAAATTTCATGGCCAAAATTACTGATTTTGGTCTTTCAAAGACTGGTCCAGAGATTAATAAGACACATGTCAGTACAGCAGTGAAAGGAAGCTTTGGCTATCTTGATCCAGAATACTTAAGAATGCAGCAATTGACAGAAAAATCAGATGTTTACTCTTTTGGGGTGGTCATGTTTGAAGTCCGTTGTGGGAGACCAGTAATTGATCCATCACTCCCACGGGAAAAGGTGAATCTAGTGGAATGGGTAATGAAATGGCAGGCGAGAAGCACAATAGAGGAAATAGTAGATCCTCGACTTGCAGTTTCAGGTCAGATAAAGTCACAGTCACTCCAGAAATTCGTAGAGATTGCCAAAAAATGCTTGGCAGAACATGGCATCAATCGGCCTAGCATGGGAGATGTGTTGTGGCACTTGGAGTATGCTCTGCGGCTAGAAGTTGTTGATGAGAGATCCAATCATGTTGGTGATGTGTCCTCCCAAATGTATCGCTCAGATACTGGATTATCTTCCATGGAATACAGTATGGGAAGCGTAGGTGACCTATCTGGTGTTTCAATGAGCAAGGTGTTTGCCCAAATGGTGACCGAGGATATGCGGTAGATCAGACAGCCACAGCCTTGAATATGTACCCATTAGTCATTACTTGATGAAGAGCATTTGTTTTTCCTTTCTAGCACATCACCTATGATAGTAGGTTTGATTCAAGTTGGTTCCTTTTTTAGCTCCCTTCTTATGTACAAAGCAGCCCTAAACTGTACTGTTTGCGCCAAACCCCGTGGTATACGAATACAACATATGCATTGCATGCACTATTTTCAATAGTTGGTGTAAATGGTGTCTCTATGGTTTTGGAATGTACTCTCAGTTTTAATTCTTCATAGATCAACCATGATTTTCTTACCGCATATAGTATCCATACCCATTTTAACATAAGGTATTGTTCATGGAATTTATCTATGAACAGTACCAAATCATGTTTCTGTTTTTTTTTTTTTAGTATATGTCCATTAACTAATTTCTCTACATCGTTAACTATTTTTTTGTTTTTCGTTAACCAACTTATTTCACGAGCATAGAAATTATGTGATAAAATCTTGTGTCATTAACCAACTTCTATATGTAATTAATCATTTTTTTGTTCTTCATTAACTAACTTTTTTCACGAGCATAGAAACAAAGTTGGTTAATGAATAACAAAAACATGGTTAATGACCTACAAAAGTTAGTTAATGACACAAAATTTTACCACATGATTTTTATGCTCGTGAAATAAGTTAGTTAATAAAGAACAAAAAAGTTATTAAATACGTAGAGAAGTTGGTTAATGGACATATACTAAAAAAAAGAAAATAGAAACATGATTTGATATTGTTTATGGGTGGGTCTCATGAACAGTACTCAGTATTAAAATAAATGTGAATACTGTATGCGGTAAGATGATACTTTTTCTTCATAGATTCATTTAAGGAAAGGACTGAGTATAGGCTCGTCAAGAATTTTAGGTGGGGTTTGTGTTAAGAAGTGTGTAATAGTTGTGTTAGCACCATTTGGCTAATCTTCCACGACGCCGTAAGCAAGAAATGAATTGACCCACCAGTAGATGGATTAACCTCAATATAACCCGGTCGACAATACCTGATGAAATGATGCGTGTTTTGGAAGCATGTTGTTTGTGTATTTTTGTTAAAAAGAGGAATGTTAGTGAGATACTTTTTTATATTTTTTTATTATTAATTTATCTTGTACATTTGAAAGGATGATTAGGAAAATAATAATAATAATATTTGTTTTTAGATTAATAATAAAATAAATATTAAAAAGAATATTTAAAAGAGTGTATTATTAATATATTTTTATTAAAAATAGTTGAGTAAATAATTACTTTGGTTATTAATATATTTGTAATAATAGCATAATTTTTATATATATTTTTAAAAAATAGATATTATATTTTAATATATCTAATTTTATAAATTTTGTGACATTATTATTTGTATTTTTAAGAGAAAATAATTATTAAATTATGTGCTGATTATAAATATTTAAAAATAAAAGCAATACAATTAATAAAATATTGAGATATATCATAAAAAAGAGTTTGTTGGGTTGTCACGAGGAAGTTGCATACAATAGTATTGGACTATTGTATTGGGCTATTGAGTTGCTATATATATATATATGGAAAAATATCATCTTATCGCGTATAGTGTCCACATTCATTTTAACATTTGGTACTATTTATAGGATCCACTCATGAATAGTATCAAATTATGTTTTTATTTTTTTTTCAGTATATGTCCATTAACCAACTTCTCTATGTAGTTAATCACTTTTTTATTCTTCGTTAACCAACTTATTTCACTAGCATAAAAACTATGTGTTAAAATCTTGTGTCATTAACCAACTTTTATAAGTCATTAACCATGTTTTTGTTATTCATTAACCAACTTTGTTTCTATGCTCGTGAAAAAAGTTAGTTAATGAAGAACAAAAAAGTGGTTAATTACATATAGAAGTTGGTTAATGACACAAGATTTTACTACATGGTTTCTGTACTCGTGAAATAAGTTGGTTAACGAAGAACAAAAAAGTGGTTAATGACATAGAGAAGTTGGTTAATAGATATATACTAAAAAAAAAGAAAACAGAAACATGATTTGGTACTGTTTATGGGAACTCCCATAAACAAGACTGGTGGGTCCCATAAATGAGTGTGATCTGTGTTGAAATGAGAAAATCATCAGTTGTATATATATATATATATATATATATATATATATATATATATATATATATATATATATTATAAAGTACGGACACGCTGATTGAGAGGAGTGTTTGTGTGTTGGATACATGTAGAGATACATGTATGACACACATGTCTTATGTGTCTAAATGTATCCAATTAAAAAGATTATTTTTTTCAGTTTGGACACGTCTTGAACACGCTCGAACACTTCTTGGACATGCTTAGACACGAGTAGGATACAATTTGGACACATCTCATTAATATTTTTTTAAAAAAATTAGTTTCCATGACTAACGTTCAATTAGTAAGTCCGTAACTCACTCAAGTCCAATCACATGACTGACATCCCAAGTCACTCTTTTCACATACTAGACTTTTAAGTTTTATCTTTTTACATGTCACTATTAGACTTTTAAGTTTTATCTTTTCACATACTACTATTTTCATCTACTCCTTCTAACTCTGGTCGTATCAAGCCATCCACTTCGTCGCCACCGAAGCTTGCCTCACACTAATATTCCTTTTAGTTAATTTTTTTTATGCACTTGTAGCACATGATTAGTTCTATTAGAAAAAGTTGGTTTAGAATATTTTTTAAAATATGTCAATAAAAATTATGTTCCATATTTTTTAAGAGAGACTTATTAAATAGTAAATATTGACATATATGATATATATTAAAATATTATAAATCTTTAAGTTTATAAAAATAATATTAATGAATTATAATTTTTTTTAAATTATAAATAAATAAATAAATATATTATATATATATATCGTGTCGATGTCTTATAATTTTTGAATTTAATTTTATATATATATATATATGAATTGAAATTAAAGGCCGGAGAATATTATAAAAGGTGAACGTAGCACGAGGCCACATAGAAGAAAAAAAAAAAAACAGAGAAGGAGACGTGCAGAGGAACGCAAAGCACGAGGTGGAAAGAGAATTTGAGAACAATACTGCAACACGGAATAGAAGAAGGAAAATGATGTGTAGTAATTGTTTTATTTTTTATGAATTTTTTTATTTTTTTATATTTGATATTTTTATTATAAATAGTTAATTTTATTTTTTAAGATTATTATGATAAAATTTTAATTTTAATTTTAGATGATTTAACTTTGTTTGATTTTTTTTTTTTGTTTTATAATTATATCATGATGATGATTATTGATCTTTAATTGTTATCAATTTAATTTTTATTGATTGTCTTGTAATCAATTAATAAATTTAAATTGATATATTTTAATCACATGTTTAATTCTTGTAATCTTATGTATAAGTTGTGCAACAGTATTCACTGCTTTTGTGATCTAAAAATTGAATAATTCTTGCTATATTAAATGGTTTATGTCATAATTTGAATATGTCATATTATTTTAGATGAATTATATCATTAATTAGGTTGCAAACCGCAATAATCTTTAGTAGTATTCAAAGCTTGTTACTGTAGACACTCCATAGAACAAAATTAATTTCTATTTAAGTTAAATTCATCTTTGTATGGTTAGTAGTAGATTCAAGTTCTTGGAATTGTTCTCTAATTAATCTTGCATTTTAATTTAAATCGTTTTATTTAATTTATTATTTAATTTTAGTTTTAATTTAACATGTAATTTAAATTCTTAGATTAATTAAATAAAATCAAAATCTCTTTTCTTTTTCTTTAAATTAATTTAAGTAGATATTAGATTTTAGTTAATCCTATCACTCTTTGTGGGTACGACACCCTTATATTTGTCAGATATTACATAAAATTTATACGCTTGCAAGTAAAGGATAATTTTATTACTTGAAAATTCTCTACACCAAGTTTTAATAAGAAAATCACTCAAAATTAGGATGTCACTCATAACAAATATATATGAGTAGAATAATTGATACAAATCAAAATAAATATCGCACATATAAAATAAATGAAAGAACATTGAGGAAACAAAAGAAATATCGTTTCATGGAAGGATGCCAAGAAAAGATTTTATATCACACTTTTAGATTAGCCATGTACATTGAAAGAACTATGCAATTCCTCAAGATCAAATAAGATTTTATTAAGCTTGTAATGCGGGTAATGGAAAAATATGAAGGCTAAAGAGTAATAATGAAAATCAAAAGTGTTCCAAGAATATTTTGAAACTCAAATATACACTTTCAATATCTCTTTCTCCTTTCTTAAATCACTTTATTCGACTAATCCCTAATACCAACATTTTTTTCTTCACACTTCTTTTCAAACTTCACGTTTTTCTATTTTTTTCTGTTCTGACTTTTCCAATTTTTTTTTCATTTTCACTTCGTTTTTTTTACAACATTCCTTATATCACCCCATATTACAATCACAATGCTTCTTTCCTGAAACACTTTGAAAAATGGTTAAGAAAGTAATGTTTAATAAACAGGCTCAAAGAGGTAACTAGCGATAATATGTGAAAGAATAAAAAAAATATTATTTCAAGGTTCAAAATTAAGAAACATGGCCTAATATCATCTCTTAAGAACATACATAACTCAATCAATTTCCATGGCATCAAATTAAATGCAAGTGTAATATAAAACTTTTCTTTAGCCAAAAATAATAATAATGAAATGATTTAGTGAGAAAAAAAAAATTGTGAGCACTAACAATAAATATTTGATGGCCAACAAAAGACTCTCACAATAAAAGCGAATGACTCAAAACTGACTAGGTAAAAATAGTATCCACATGTTCTCATCAAATTCTCTAATTATTTTAATTTTTTAACAATGAGATATGCATAAGTAATTATGTGACTATTTGAAACAACTTGAGTAAGATGATAGGAGAAAAAAATTCACACAAAAGTGACATAATAATAACATGATTAAATACTCAAGTAACGTCCACCCCCAATCAAAACCAAACATTGTCCTCAATGTTTAAAATTATTTCCAAACTTAAGAAATAATCACAAATATGTATCAAAATAATTGTTGGGACAAAAAGAATAAAGAGTAATGGAGAAGATTCACATACCTTAAATGCTTAGCAATTACAAGGGAAGAAAAGAAGATAAATACACCATGACAATTGTTAACAATGAAAAGAAATAACAAAAATAAAATAAAATAAAATAAAATAAACAAACAAGCAAACTATTTTTTTTATTTTTGTATTTTTTAATTTTTTTGTTGGTCAACATTATTTAGATCCCCATACTTGGGAGGCACTTAAGCCAACTCAAATAATAAAATAAAACTATCTAAAGAGTAGAAGAAAATTCTACTTATAACTAGAGCTATTAAATCTAAATCAACTCAAGGAGGTAAATGTTCATACCTCACTATCCACAGGGTAGTTTCAATAGATGAAGAACAACAAAAAATTACATTAACTCCAACTACATCACTTCTTGAGTCAAAAACCTCCAACTCACTATTTGAAGGTATACACTCTAAAGGTTCCTTAAACAAAATAGGCAGCATAGTCTCTTTAACTCTCTCATATATTACATCTACAAAAGTACACTCAGATTCATCTTCCACAGCAGGTTAGCCAGTAGGCTTGAAAATATTAAGTTTAATTCTTATGTTCTTAACTGAGACATCTATTACCTCAGACCCACAACTATTGTTAGCATCGACAGTGGCTAAGAAGAGCCTCCCCAAAATAATAGGAATTTTTTTTATTTTAATGAGTAAAAGGGTTCCATATCAAGCACTATGAAATCAACTGAAAAGAATCCCTTATCAGTTTTTACTAAGACATCATCAACTCTTCCTCTAAAGATCCTAACTGACCTATCAGCTTATTGCAGAGAACAATTTGATGGATGCAACTCACTCAAGCCTAACTCTTCATAAACATAATATGGCATCAGATTAACACTAGAACCTAGTGTAACATCCCAATACTAATATCATAGTATATCCGGAATATACATGAGTAAACAGGATTAGACACGTCACTTCTAACATATATGCAACATACTACCTTAGCAATAACTATACCAAGTTATTATATAGAGTCTTACGAGGAAACTGTAACGTGTACATGAATAAATACACATCTGAAAAGTCTATTTTTCTCTGATATAACAAGTTCAACCAACTAAAACATCAATGTTTAAGTATATACAGATTAAGCCTCAAAGGCATATGTACAATACAACTTAATACAAGTCATTGCAACCACTATAAAAACAAAGCAATGGTTAAGAGAGTTGATAAGTTTACACTACATCATCAACTTTCACCTCTTCTCCTTAGGAGGATCTCACGCTGGAATTATCATGGAAATAAAGCAAAGGGGTGAGAATTCAAAAATTCTCAATAGATTTAATACATGCAATGTCATCAAAATAACTCCAGCTGCTTCGAGGAAAACAAATCAGTATATTAAATACCATATAGAAAGGTGACAAAAGTCAAAACTATTCCTTTCTCATCTCAAGGCAGAAAAATCAATTATTACTATGGTTCAATAACTCATAATCAACCATTCATATCAATTCATCATAATATCAATAAATCATAGAAATCACAAGTACATGAATCAGATATGAGTCACAACTCACTATCACTTGAATATTGACATACTTTCTTTGTGTAAACATTCATAATTCAAATCCATGATCTATATATATAGCTAATAGCTCTTCGATGATATAGAAATGCTCACACAAGTGTAAGTCTTATAATAGTGCTTACTTAATGTCAATTTTCAATGCATATTCCTAATAACCCAATTCCTTGTATCTCTAGGTAGGGAGGGAATGTTACCTCCTCACACTACCGATAACCCTGCCCCTATTAATGAGGAAACTATTGGGAAAATCTCATACTAAGAATTTAGGATCACCTTCCCCACCCAGGTTTATCTCCTCAAATTCACATCCGTGATAAGGAAACAAATGAGAAATCCCACACTGAGAATTTAGGATCCCTTTCTTTACCGTGAATCATCTTCTACAATTTTCTGACCAAATGATTGTGCACATCAAAATAAGTTTACAAAACTCAAGGAATAGTAAGCATGGATCACTTCTACTCAAAGTCCATATCCAAAGTCAATTAACTTGAGCATATCTCACAACAATTCAATACAAACTCAACTTCAACAATGCAAAGGAGCAAATCACAATAATCATTCATTATTGGCTTAACTTTATCAATTAAAGGAGCTATTCACTTTTCTAGTACACTTCATGAATATGACAAATGTATAATGCAAATGTTTCTTATTATGCATGTAAATGACAAATATATAATGCTAATGTATCTCATTATGCATGAGTCTAGTGCACAATGTTTTCACTTCGCAAGTGAACTCAATGCTCAATATCATTGCTCTCCAATGAACTAGATGCATAGCATTGTCACTTCACAAATAAATTGAATGCACAATGTTATCATCCATAATAGATGTGCTAGGTATGTGTTAACATCATAAGATACTCCTAAGAGTGGATTAATTCACATTATATAGTATAAATATGTAATCCCATCAAGTAGAGGACTTTGTTTCCTCAAAACAAAAAATGAGTGAATGTCTGTCTTTGGCCAATTAATCACCCAAAACCCACCGATTAATCGCCTAATGATAGTAAAGAAACCACAACTTTTCTATCACTGATTGATTAGTTGGTCACTTGTTGAGCAATTAATCGCTCAACAAAAACCATTTCTACCACCGACCGATAAAGCAGTCAATTTCTAGGAGACTAATCACCCAGGCCAATTTTCTCTCTATCACTAACCAATTAAGCAGTCACTTTTTGGGCGACTAATCGCCCAGAGGCAAACTTCCAAAATTAGCCTATATGAGTTAGTAACCAATTTCTGACTCTCATAATCAACTTTTAAATGGTTTCAACACCAAAACATGGTTCCTAAACATGTTAAAACTCATATTTACATTATCAAATCATCATCATAAGGGTCTATGAGCAATGAACAACTCATCAAATCCATATTCACAAACTCAAGAATATAGAGTTATATGGATGCACATAAGTTCAAAATTCATAAACACACATGTGTCAACACTTTGACATACCATTTCTCAATTCCAATCAAGTTTACTAACACAAGTTTTGGAAACAAGGAGAGGAAGAATAAAGAAGCATCAACCACATGTTCATGGAGTCTCAAAGCTATTCCTAAGCTCAAAACCATAAACATACACATATCATCGAACTTCAAAAAATCAATTCTTCCATACCAAGTTCATCTATACAAACTCTTCGTAACAAAAGAGAAAAAAGTGAAGTGAAGAAACATCACAACCCCTACCTCAACTCTTTTTTGATGATGTTTCTTCCTTTTCTTTCTTTCCTTCCTTCTTGCTGCTTGATTCTTCCCCTTACTCTTTTTTCTCTTCCCCTTGTTCCTCTTTCTTTTCCCCTTGTTCTTTTTTTATTATTATTTTCTCATTTTTTTCCTATTGCTGGCCGTGAGAGTGAGAATGAGAGTGAAATGAGAGAAAAGAAAAGTCAAAGGAGAAGACAGAGATAGGGAGGACAGTGAAGAGAAAAATTGAAAAGATAAGGATTGACTTTCAAGGCTTCATGGAAGTGTTGTATCTCTTAAGGATGGTTTGATTCTCCATTGATGAGTTTTCTATTTTTTATAAGTGTTAGGAAAAATTATAGGACTTCTTCCAATTTTCATACTCATCATTTAATGATTATCCCTATACACTGTTAACAGCTACTAAGTGTTACCAAGTGGTTTCAATACTCAAGAGGGGGTGAATTGAGTTTATAAAACAAGTTCGCAATTCTTTCGCAAAACACTTGACTATTGAATTTCGTTGAAGCTATTGTCAATTTAAAATGAATGAATTGATAAGAACGATAGATATTGTTCAATAATCAACCAAAAGGGAAGTAAACAAGCAGGAATATAAGCAATGCACAAATGTAAAGAGAAGGGTTTAGAGAATCAAACACAATAGTTTATCCTGGTTCGACCACCAATCCACTTGTGACCTACGTCCAGTCCTCAAGCAACCACTCGAGATTTTCCACTATATCTTCAAGCTTCAATAAGTGCTTGACAACCTTTACAAACTTGAGCACTCAACTCCTTGGGATGCCTCACCCTTAAGCTTGAGCCTCTTCAAATAAAGGGATGCCTCACCCTTTACAATTTGGAGGGATACCTCACCCTCTCTTACAAAGCAATCAAGGTTGATTGAATGAAACTCTTACTAGAATAAATGATACAAATTGAAGCTCTTAGAATGCTCTCAAGAGATATCTCAAAGATTTGTCAAAAACAGAGCAATATGTGATTTCAAAGATTGATTCTCATTTTGATGTGTTACAAAGATGTTTCAGGTTCAAGAACACTCATTAATGATGCCCCAACATTTGTATTAAAGAGATATGCAGTTAAGGAGTCGTTGGGATGATTAAAGCCAAGCATTTAAGGCACCTAATATAGTCGTTGGGCATGTCAGAACACTGGTAATCGATTACATGTTTCTGGTAATCGATTACATGGAAGTTAGAACGTGTTATTGGCTTTCTAGGCTTGTGGTAATCGATTACCAGACTTGTGTAATCGATTACACGCCCTCTGACTTTATGGTAATCGATTACAATATTGATGTAATCGATTACATGGCTGTTTGAACGTGTTCTTGCCTTTCTGGGCAGATGGTAATCGATTACCAGCCTGTGTGTAATCGATTACACACCCTCTGACTTAATGATAATTGATTACAATATTGTTATAATCAATTACATGGCTTCTGGTTAGCTTGTAATCGATTACCAAACATGTGTAATTGATTACTTTAAACTTTGAACACATTTTTCAAGCCTAAATGAGGATTCATGACATTCCTAACTTTAGAAAACTTGGATTTGAACAATATTGAACTTTGTTTGGCATGATCCAAGATTAAAGATATCTTTTTAGAGATGTGAACTTTGAAAAGCATTTTGATTAAAACATCTTTGAAAAACCATTTGAGATATCTTAAGAGCATTTAACATTGATATTATAAGGCCTATGTCTAAACCTCTTGATTTGTTTCTTTGATCTTGGTTTTCTCTTTTGCACTTGATCTTCATCTTTGGCTTTGTTATCATCAAAAACCAATTGACATACTTCAAGACAGATGCATTCACACTCTCTCCTATTTTGATGATGACAAACTGAGCATTAAAAGGAAGAGAAACAATCACATATATATATATATATATATATATATATATATATATATATATATATATATATATATATATATATATATATATATATCGAGATTTAAATGCAACTCTCCCCCATAATGTATGCATAAGATAGGGTTAGTGATATGTTCATGTAAAAGCTTAAATCAAGCTCCCCCGTGTAACACCCCAAATTTCCTATCTTTTAGACAGTAATTTTGACAGTTAACAAAATTCTACTGTTTAGTGATTTCTGTGTACTGTAAAATTATTTTGATTATTCTGTAATTATATTTGTTCGTTTTGAGTGATTTACTTCATGTCAAGAAAATAATAATTTTCAGGCCGGAAAAAATCTTTATGTATTTATTTCTCTTGATTGTTAATTATTTTTAACAATCTGACTTGATTTTCATACGTTTTCTAATATTTGTAATTTTTATGAATAATTATGAAATTTTTATATTTCTTTGATTGTTTTTGGGCTGTCTGTGGGCCTAGGTGGCCTTATGTGGGCCCGAGGTGAGTCCCGAAAGTAAAAATTTTTCTACGCATAGAAAAATTTGTACTGTTGAGATGGAGACAGATGATCTTACTAAACTTGAATCCGGAAACAGTTTTAGAAAATTTCTTTTACTGTGTTTTGTACTGTATTTAATTATCGGGCGATAAAAATACAGTAAATATATTCTTTTGTGAGGTTATAGTAGATAAAAATAAATATTGTACTGTTAAGTCAACATTAGTGATTATGACAATTTTATGACGGACCAATAAGAAGTAAGTTTAATTTTGAAGCTTTGAATATCAACCGTCGATTTAATCAACGGTGGAGATTTAGTCTTATAAAGTAGCTAGGACCATTTATAACCATTAGATTTAAAGTAAGAAGGAGTAATCTTGACCCTTCATTTTTGGAGATGCATCTAATGGCTAGGATTTCAAGGAGAAAAGATCTAATGGCTTAGATTAAGTCTTCTAACTTAAAGTCTACCTTAATCCTAACCATTGAATTAATCAATGGCTTAGAATGCTCTAAATGGTGGCTTGAAAAGATGATCACTTATTGATCACTTATTGAATGCATAATGAGAGGGGGACAATTTTTGTGTGATAGTCTAAAGCTAAAGTAAGTTTGAAGACCGTTATTAGCTATCTTGGTCATTATTGATCATTATTGATCATTCTTGAACTTCAAAGCTCTTCAAAAATTTTCTCTCCTTTCTCTCCAAACTAAGCTCACGACCATGGCACCATAATCTACCTTCCATCACTCAACAATTTTATCCAACTTTATTTCTTGAATCCTTACCTTATTCTAAGCAACTTTCATGTTGGAGACTTTCTCTAAATCATTCATCTTCAAGGACTTTCTTCAAGAACAAAGTTATAGATTTTTTTATGGTGAAGTGTAAGGAAACTTCATTTCTTCTCTCTTTTTCATGTTCTAAGCCATGTTTGATCCATGGTTCCTCTTGTTCAAGCTTGATATGCTAACAAATATATGTTTTGTTGTGTGTTTAAGAAACCTTTGGTGGTAAAGGACTTAGAAAAAGAAGCAAAACAAGGAGCTTTTGAGGTTCTTCAAGAGGTAAAAGGGAGATCCATCTCACCAACCAATTATGGTGGTGAAAGATGGTTGTATATTTGATGGATGGTGAATCCATGTGATGATTCATATCCATGGTCATGTAATTATTTGTGGGTATTTATGTGTTTGATTTATTTGTTCATGCTTTATATGATTTGCATGATTTATTGCTTTTGATTATGGCATGCTTGTGGTATATATGATGAAATATGTATATGTAAGCCATGATGTGATGATGGAAAGGAAAACAATTTTGGCATGATGTGATGATGGAAAGGAAAACAATTTTGGTTCCAAAGAACCATAGAGGCACACGGCCTCAAGAACATTTTTGGAGTAAAAGATTCTAAGTATTTTATTAATCATGAGTTTTAAATGAAAAGAGCAATGAGTTGATGATTTTAAGGATTTGCAAAGAATGTGAAAATGAAAATGAACAAATGAATTGGTTTTTAAGACTATGAGTCTCATGGTTTTGAAACAAAATTTTAATGATTTTGTTTGTGTAAAAACAAGAATGGAACTTAGTTGATTTAGAAAAAAAAGAAATGATGGCTTCAATGGCCAAAGACTCCACAGTTTTTTTGGGAGATTGGAATAGTTTTGGTTTTATGAAACAAAGTGATTTCAAAGTGGAAACAAAGTGTTTGAACAAAGTGTTTTAGTACAAGGATTAAAGAAAATGGAAACAAGGTGTTTTGTTACTTCAAAGATGGAATTTCGTTTATGAAAGACAAAAAGAGGTTGAAAGTGTTTGAACCTCAATTTATTTTGAAGAGAATTGATTTGAGAATTGATTTGAGAATTGAGTTGAGAATTGATTTGAGAAAAATGGATAATATAATAGTGATTTGATATTTTCTAATATATAACTCATCCTTTGGGTTTTGAAGTGTGATAAGGAATTTTAAAGATTTGAAAACATTGATTTACATAAATGGAAATGGTGAAATTGCAGAATTTATTATGAAAAGGATTTCTTGAATATGGAAATGTGAAAAATGAAGTACGAAGTCATATTATTATGAGAAAGGTTGAAATGGAATTTTTGAAGGTTGAGAAATATTTTTCGTAATGGAATTATGGTGAAAAACGATTTACGTAACTTAAAAACGTGATTTTTAAGCTAAGCGATTTGAAAAACGTTAAAATATTTCTACGCGATTTGGAAAGCGTTTAAATACTTCGAAAATGATGGAAAATGGTTTACGTAACTTAAAAGAATGATTTTTAAGTTACGTGATTGTGAAAATGGTAGAAAATTACTATGCAATTTGAGAAACGTGTAAATATTTTTACATGATTGAGAAAATGTTGAAAAATCAATATGTGATTTGAAAATACAACAGAAGTGTTGCTGAATTGTGAAAATGTAACAGAAATGTTGCGCGATTGTGAAAACACGACGAAAGTGTTTTGTGACTATAAAAACACGATAATATGATTTCGCTGTTGAAAATACAGTATGATTACTATTGAACCAGTGTATGGACACTGTATGAGAAAATGACGAGTTTTGCCTGTGATTAGCATTTGGTGCATTTTACATGCATTAGAAAGATATACCTGTGATTGGCATTTGATGCATTATACATGCATTGGAAAAATATGCATTATGGCATATGATGAAATTGAAATATATGCATTGTGGCATATGATGAAATTGAAAAATATGCATTATGGCATATGATGAAATTGAACAAAATTGCATTGAGATATTCGTTGCATATGATGAAATTGAACAAAATTGCATTGAGATATTCGTGCATTGAACAAAAAATTAATAGCTGAAAGCTATTGTGACCCTTGTGGTTGAAGAGAGAATAAGAATTAATAGTGAGGTTTATGATGGATCTTGGGAGCGTCAAGGCGTGGCGGTCGACCAGTGGATGTTAATTGGCAAAATGACCATGTGCCACTTGGCGATGCAGTCTGTTGCAACGCATTGACGATACCTGACAATAACACGATTCTTTTCGACGACTGGGAGATTGTCTTTGGGCTAAGGCTGACAATTAACCAGAACATTCTTCTCGAAATTGTGAAAACCTCCATGGAGTAGGACATTGAGTCTACATGCATAACATATGCATCATTATTGAGCATTGGTTATGATAATTGAACTGTTGAATACTTGAATAATGTTGAGGGCATTATCATAAATATTGAATATCAATTTCTAATTGAGGAATATTGGATGATGATGATGATAAATAATGTTGATGGCATTATTGTAATTATTGTTATTTTATACATTATGATGATGGCATAATTGTAATTATGGTATGAAATATTTGTGTTGCATGTTGTTTGTGTTATCTCTATGCTACCATGTTGGTATTGACGTAGGTGATCTCACCTCTTTGTTATATTGTTTTGTTGTGCTTATATTGTTAAAAATTATATAATAGATGGAATGAGTTCCTTAGACGTGACAGGAAGTAGATATTCTGAGTTCAGTGACAACATCGAGGAGTGACCATCCTGGACTGGTTAGTGTATAGTTTTGATGAGGAACAGATATATGGCGCATCAAGATAAATACAAGATGAAATAAGTATGTTTGAGTGTTCTCGTTAGTGTTTTACCGTACTATTAAGTAGGACCTGACGAGCGCCGAACTCAGTCAAAATTATAACCGAAGTTATTACCTAAGCTTGTAGCACAGTGACAACACCGGATCGTCTCCTCAAGGATCGTAAATGCAATTTGATCAAATCAAGTGAAAGTTAGCAAAAAGGGGGGTTTGACAGTTTAAGATCGCACTTAACAAAATTAAAGGAAGAAATAACAATTAAAGAAGCAATCAATTTAGAAACCTATCCAAGATTGGGTGGATTCAATCATAGACCCTTCATAGAACACTTGAAGTGCAATTGAATTGTTAATTTGGATCTAACCGAGATCTCTGCATCAAATCCGAGAATTCATACTAGACGATCGTCTAGAATTCAATTAACAAGTGATAAACACAAATCCGCAATCGCACCATTCATGAAAATCTATGTTAATTTCAAGTATGAATTCAATTAACTTAGGCACAAATCAAGAACCTAACCTCTTCAATTACGTGATTAATTTAGATCAATCAGGGCTTCTAAGTTTCATCACAAATCTCAATCTTCATTTATGTGATTAGTTTAGATCAATTAGTTCTAAGTTTCATCACAAATCTCAATCTTAAACTAAGATCAAATTAGATCAACATAAATAGAATCACCATTCATGCATTCAAGATCAAGAAGAAGAAAGAAGAAGAAAGAAGAAGAAAAGAGGAATTCAATTACAAATCAAATACAATACATAACCAAGGTCTCAAGAATCCAAACCACAATCTCTTCAAGAGATCTAAATTGACCGAAAGTAGCTTAGCCCTCCATCACCATGAAGAGAAGCATCAAAATATACAAAAGCTATGAGAAACTATGAAGAAACTATGAAGAAACAAGAAACTAAGAGAGAAATGAAGGAGAGAATTCATGTTGTTCATGATAAATGGTGCCTTTTATAGAAGTCTAAGGTAACAAAATGACAAAGGGAAGTGGGTGGATGAGTGGGTGAGTGAGTGGAGTGGTTGAGTGGATGGATTAGTGGGTTGGTTTAGTGGATTGGTTTAGTGGATGAGTGGGTGGATTGGTTGAGTGGTTGAATTAGTGAAAAATGCCAAAGGACTTTTGGTGAGTGGAAAATTATGGACATGAATGGGTGAGTGGATGGATGAGTAGATGAGTTAGTGGATGAGTGGATGGAGTGGTTAAATGGTTGGATTAGTGTATTAGTGGATGAATGGGTGAGTTAGTGGATGAGTGGATGAGTAGATTAGTGGATTAGTGGATGGATGAGTGGATTAGTGGATGGGTGAGTGGATGGTTGAGGATGAAAATTTCGTGTCTGACTTGGAAGCCAAAAACGACCCACTATACTTCAGAACCACGAAAAGTGTTCTTCATGAAAGTTGTAGATCCTTGTCTTGGCTATAAAATGGATAGCTGGTTCGTCCAATTTGGCTTCCTTAAGCCCAAGATATGTCCCAAATACCGTAGGTTGCTCAAACCCAACTTCAGCACCTCTGTTCCGACTTGTAAGCTCAAAATGACCTGCTAGACTTCTTTTTCTCAAAATGTGTTCTTCATGAAAGTTGTTTATTTGGATCTTGACTATCCACTGTCCAAATTTCAGCCCATCTCCATTATTACATCTTGAGATATGATTTTTTTGAGTGCACACTATTCGGATTCTACTGGCAGAACCCGTATTCTGACTTCCATGTAAACTTAGGTCCCTTAGACATCTGAATCAGACTTCGAGCTCTTCATCAAAGTTGTAGAGCTTCCTCTTAGCTTTCCTACAAGGTAAAATTCATGTTCATCAGATATTAGGAACTCAAGTTATGGCCAAAATACAGAAACAGTGTCAAATCTCAATAATGCTGAAAATATTCAATTAGGACCAATTTGAGCTCAAACTCACAAAATCATACCAAACTCAATCAATTAAGAATATGGAGAGTGTAAATGACTAAACATAAGGGTTTCTTAATGAATAAAATATGTGATTATCAAATTCCCCACACTTAGCTTTTTGCACTCCTGGGCAAAACTCAAGACCAAAATTTTACAATCAAGAAGAACAACCAAAGGTTCAGGATCAAAACATTCATGAGTTAACAATTCTCCACATCTCAAACTAACAAGCAAGGTATCTTCAACATGAATCGAGAATGAAAGATCTTCACAAGATTCCCTCTCAATCTCTCAAGTGTTTAAAAGGTAGGTATTTCACTCAATTCAACCCATGAAACTTGCACTACCATAAGCTTGCTTATCTTCTACTTCTCCACTACTCAAAACACATGCACACACAAATCATGAGGACTTTATTCAAGGTTGTAGTGAGGTCAAGGTAACGAGGAGAGGATAAAATGGATATGAGAAGATAAATACTAAAGAGATAAAAGCAAATGAGAGCTGAGTTCAAATATGAAGCATAAAAGTTCATCCCAACTCTAGTGTATATCCCTTTACATATTCATTTCCCAATCCTTTTTTTTTTTTTTAAAACACTTGGTTTTTTTTTTTTTTTTCTTTTTTTTTTTTTTTTTTTTTCTTTTTCTTTTATATATATGAACATAACTATATACATACTTTTTTTTTTTTTTTTGGCACTCTTTTCTTTTTCAACAACCATTTTGTACACACACCCCCACACTTGTTCAAAAACTCATCCATTAACCAAGCTAATGTTCTTTTATTCCCTAAGGTAAAGTAAGAACACGATTTCTCATTTAAGGCACATAATGAGCTAGAAACAAGGAATGGTCAAATAAGCTCAAAGGGGTTAAGCAAAGGAAAATATACAAGGTTGGCGGGAATCGAGAATTTTCAAGAAGTCAAAAGAGTGCTTGATATCATATTGGAAACAAGGTTAGCTATTTGGTTAAACTAGCTAATTAAGAAAGAGGGCCTCAATCATGTTTATGCATGCAAGTGAAATGTAGCCTCAAAAAGAATCAAAGCAAGTTCTAGAGTGGTCATTAACATGAGTGAAAATCACACAAGAAAGAGGAGAATGGCACAAATGTTGAATCCATCCATTAGGCTCAAAATCTCACAAGGTATGCATCCATCAAACTCAATTCATCGGTTCAATCATCCATCTCCAAGCATATCGGTTCAAGAAGGGAGAAAAGTTATTCAATCATGCAATGAAGCCTTTTTTTTTTTTTTTTAACAAAAAAGAAACATGCTAATATCTCTCCCCACACTTAATATAGACATTGTCCTCAATGTGAAAGTGATAAATAAAACGGAAAGAAAAGAGCAACACAACCCGATGATGGGCGAGATAATGGCAAGCGAAAAGATGCGTAAGAATCAAAGGCAACAGAACTACGCCATTGGTAATGAAGTATATGTGCATCTTCTCGGTTTACGAAAACCATTCCCAAAGATCTTGAAAACAAATCTAGTTGGGTTGCCTCCCAATAAGCGCTTGTTTAACGTCGTTAGCTCGACGTTGGGACACTTCTTAGTGATCTTTATAATGTGGATGGTAAAAGCCCATCACTTTCACTTCCACATTTTCCAGCTTGAGATGGTGTCCATTGGTCTTATTAATTGAGGTTGGTGAAAAGACTCCACCAGGATCCCATTGGTTGAAACGTGATGACCAAGTTACGGTTGACACAACATGATAGCTTTCACTAGGGTCCCATTGGTTGAAGTGAAATGACCAAGTTAAGCTTGAAGTATGAGGGCTCCCATTGGAGTCCCATTGGTCTTTCTTAATATCCTTGACTTCACCAATGGCATGCAACACGTGTAATTTTGCAATCCTGCTTTCATTGATAATGCTGGACCATGGCCTAAAAACAAAATCCACTTCAGTAGTTACTAGCATCTGCTGACTTTCCTCCTTCTTTGAAAATTCCTCAATGGCCTTCAACTCCACCTCCCTATGTGTTTCAGATTCTGCAACTGCATTGTTGATAGACCCTTCAATATCATTAGATCTTGCGTAAAAAGAATCATCAACTTTCAAATATGCAGAAATCTCAACACACATAACACATTTTATATCACCGTCAAAATCAATACATGAGTTGCAATTGATAGAATCATCAAAACCAATTAAATCAGGAAATTCAGCACACAACTCATCATGAGTTTCCTCAACTAAATCTGCAGGTAAATCAATATGACAATTAGAATGCAGGGAGTTGGGAATTGTTTGGGAAGAGAGCTGGTCTGACTCTTGACTTCTCAGTTCATTAATAGTGGTTGTCATCTGCTCAATTTGGGTTGTTAAATCCTGAATAGTGGCAGTGAAACTCTGCTGGAACTCAATTTGGGTTTTCATCAAGTCCTCCCATGAAGGCTCAAGTTTTGTGGTTGATGGACTTGTTATCTGCTGGAATGGCTGCTCATATTGAAATGATTGTTGCTGTAGTGATGCCGTATTGCCATATCCCAGATCCGGATAGTATTCCCAGCTAGGGTTGTATGTGTTGAAGAAGGGGTCATAACTCTGTTGCTGCTGCTGGAACTGTGGTTCATCAGGAAAATAACCAGCTGCTGCAACAAATTGATCTGGAAAAATAGAACTACTATACTGAAGTGTAGGGCATGCATATGTGGGGTGAGATGAACAAAAACAAATGTTACATACAAGTGTAGCTTCCTGCACAGGTAATTGTTGTCTCACTACTATATGTCTTACCAAAGAAGTCAATTCCTCAAGTTTTGACTCCATTATGCATGGTCCATTGTTAGAAAAGTTAATAAAAAAAAAAAAGGTTAGTAAAAACACTTAAAATGAAAAGATTACACTTACTAATCCCAACAATGGCGCCAAAAATTCGACGGCGCCGAACTCGGTCAAAATTATAACCGAAGTTATTACCTAAGCTTGTAGCACGGTGACAACACCGGATCGTCTCCTCGGATCGTAAATGCAATTTGATCAAATCAAGTGAAAGTTAGCAAAAAGGGGGGTTTGACAGTTTAAGATCGCACTTAACAAAATTAAAGGAAGAAATAACAATTAAAGAGCAGTCAATTTAGAAACCTATCCAAGATTGGGTGGATTCAATCATAGACCCTTCATAGAACACTTGAAGTGCAATTGAATTGTTAATTTGGATCTAACCGAGATCTCTGCATCAAATCCGAATTCATACTAGACGATCGTCTAGAATTCAATTAACAAGTGATAAACACAAATCCGCAATCGCACCATTCATGAAAATCTATGTTAATTTCAAGTACCGAATTCAATTAACTTAGGCACAAATCAGTAACCTAACCTTTTCAATTCTGTGATTAATTTAGATCAATCAGTTCTAAGTTTCATCACAAATCTCAATCTTCATTTATGTGATTAGTTTAGATCAATTAGTTCTAAGTTTCATCACAAATCTCAATCTTAAACTAAGATCAAATTAGATCAACATAAATAGAATCACCATTCATGCATTCAAGATCAAGAAGAAGAAAGAAGAAGAAAGAAGAAGAAAAGAGGAATTCAATTACAAATCAAATACAATACATAACCAAGGTCTCAAGAATCCAAACCACAATCTCTTCAAGAGATCTAAATTGACCGAAAGTAGCTTAGCCCTCCATCACCATGAAGAGAAGCATCAAAATATACAAAAGCTATGAGAAACTATGAAGAAACTATGAAGAAACAAGAAACTAAGAGAGAAATGAAGGAGAGAATTCATGTTGTTCATGATAAATGGTGCCTTTTATAGAAGTCTAAGGTAACAAAATGACAAAGGGAAGTGGGTGGATGAGTGGGTGAGTGAGTGGAGTGGTTGAGTGGATGGATTAGTGGGTTGGTTTAGTGGATTGGTTTAGTGGATGAGTGGGTGGATTGGTTGAGTGGTTGAATTAGTGAAAAATGCCAAAGGACTTTTGGTGAGTGGAAAATTATGGACATGAATGGGTGAGTGGATGGATGAGTAGATGAGTTAGTGGATGAGTGGATGGAGTGGTTAAATGGTTGGATTAGTGTATTAGTGGATGAATGGGTGAGTTAGTGGATGAGTGGATGAGTAGATTAGTGGATTAGTGGATGGATGAGTGGATTAGTGGATGGGTGAGTGGATGGTTGAGGATGAAAATTTCGTGTCTGACTTGGAAGCCAAAAACGACCCACTATACTTCAGAACCACGAAAAGTGTTCTTCATGAAAGTTGTAGATCCTTGTCTTGGCTATAAAATGGATAGCTGGTTCGTCCAATTTGGCTTCCTTAAGCCCAAGATATGTCCCAAATACCGTAGGTTGCTCAAACCCAACTTCAGCACCTCTGTTCCGACTTGTAAGCTCAAAATGACCTGCTAGACTTCTTTTTCTCAAAATGTGTTCTTCATGAAAGTTGTTTATTTGGATCTTGACTATCCACTGTCCAAATTTCAGCCCATCTCCATTATTACATCTTGAGATATGATTTTTTTGAGTGCACACTATTCGGATTCTACTGGCAGAACCCGTATTCTGACTTCCATGTAAACTTAGGTCCCTTAGACATCTGAATCAGACTTCGAGCTCTTCATCAAAGTTGTAGAGCTTCCTCTTAGCTTTCCTACAAGGTAAAATTCATGTTCATCAGATATTAGGAACTCAAGTTATGGCCAAAATACAGAAACAGTGTCAAATCTCAATAATGCTGAAAATATTCAATTAGGACCAATTTGAGCTCAAACTCACAAAATCATACCAAACTCAATCAATTAAGAATATGGAGAGTGTAAATGACTAAACATAAGGGTTTCTTAATGAATAAAATATGTGATTATCAGGACCCATCACGGGGTTTGCTACTATTAAAAATTGAGTCTGTAAGTGTTATATTTCTTGAATAATTGTTAAATATTAAGTGGTGTCTGTTATATGAGTTTTAATCAGTTTAAATCTATTTTTTAGTATTACTTATAAATATTAGTAAGTTTATGTTTACTGCAAAAAAAAAATTGAAACCCACCTTTTATGAAATCATTTTCAGATTATAAGTTGGTAGTCGGAAATGTGATGCCCTGCAGGGGGTGTTACACCCTGTGCTCATGCAAGTCACTAATCTCTCCCCCATTGGCATTATCAAAAACATAAAAGCATTTAGCCAAAATTTCAGCAGCATTTCTGCTAGTTTTCGTGATTTCTCAAAATTTTAAACAGGAGAAAACCAATACAATCTAGGCAATCAAAGTATGAGCAGTTTATAGCCAGTCAGATAAGTATCCAAAGATATATGAGAATCAATATACTTGGTGATCATATAAAATCATATATGAAACATTACAATACTAACTGATTTTATAAAATGATTCAATGTCATATACAAACAATTATCAGAGAAATACAAAGAAAATATCATGGCAATGGTCCATGATCACTATCAGTCGCCTCACTATCACTATCCACGTCCGCAGCAACGTCTCCAAGGTCTACATCATTGTCACCGGGTTCAAGATCGTCCTCGGAGCCAAGGAGCTCCTCATTATCAGCATGAACTCCAGCGGGAGTGGCAGAGGGATCAGCAAAAGATAGAGGAGTAGGTGGGGCAGAGGAGGTGGCAGGCGCAGCAGTAGGTCTCTGTGAAGTGTGTCCGAGGCCCTCCAGGAAAAAGCAAATGGATGCAAGCTCCTGATCAGAGTAGTCCATTCTCAGCTCAAGGTGATCCACCTTCTGCTCAATCCGGTCCATCCGAGTTTCCACCCTAGTTACCAAACTCTGTATTTCCTGAAGCAGGAGATCCAATATGGCTAGAGCTGGTGCAGGCTGCTGGTCCTCATCTTCATCATCACTCTCCGGACCATGAGGGATATGCCCGTAGTTGCCATGGGCTAGATAGTACCATCTCCCATCAACCTTGCTCAGCTGAAGCTTTTTCAGAGTATGCAAGCCAATTGATTATGGGCCCTTAGAGCTGGTATCCTTGGATTCCTCAGATAAGGAGATGTGACAATGCTCCAAGATAGCTATCACCAGCATGGCATAAGGAAGAGCAGAGTTCTTCTTTTTCACATCCAGCATGTGCTAAATGATGTAGTTAGCCCAATTGATTAGTCTGCCTATGGTCATTGCCCATAAGACCACCACATCATCTCGTAAGACTTTAGAGTAATTCCCGCCTCTGGGAATTAAGCCTCTAACAACCAAATAATGGAGTACCCTGTTCTCCATTGTTAGGCCAAATGCCATTACTCTTTATTGTTCACTGGAAGTATTGAAAGACTTGGATATAATTTAGACAATAGTGTTTGTGAAAAATGCTGTCATGTAAATGCACTCAGCACATTGATATTTATATACACTTGATCATAAATACAATTTATGTTTACAAAGATATTAATGACAACTATTTCCTAAGTACATGCCTAGATATAAACTAGGTACATGAATTGTTAGCTTCATGAATCTGAATTAATTGTTACTAATTCCAACACTCCCCCTCAAGTTGGAGTATATAAATCAAATGCTCCAAGCTTGGAACAAATATATTGAATTCTCAGCCCCCTTAGAGATTTTGTGAAGATATCTGCCAGTTGATCATTAGAGCTAACAGATTCAGTACTAATTTCCTTAGAAAGAACCTTCTCACGAACAAAATGACAATCAATTTCGATATGTTTAGTTCTTTCATGAAACACTGGATTAGAAGCTATATGAAGGGCAGCTTGATTATCACAACACAACTTCATCTGTTGGGTGTCTCCAAACTTCAATTCTTGAAGAAGTTGTTTGATCCAAATAAGTTCACAAGTGGTTGTAGCCATAGCCCTATATTCTGCTTTTGCACTAGATCGAGCAACAACATTTTGTTTTTTGCTTTTCCAAGAGACAACATTCCCTGCAATAGAAACACAATATCCTGAAGTAGATCGCCTGTCAATTGGTGATCCTGCCCAATCTGCATCGCAATACCCAACTATTTCGGTGTTTCCTTTGTCTTCATAAAGTAGCCCTTGTCCCGGTGCCTTTTTTATATATCTTAGAATTCGTATCACTGCATCCCAATGATCAGTATGAGGGGATTGCATGAACTGACTTGCTAACCCAACTGCAAAGGAGATATCTGGTCTAGTAATAGTGAGGTAGATAAGTTTTCCAACCAATCTTCGATATCTTTCTGGATCAGAATAAGGCTCCCCTTGACTAGGCAGTAATTTTTTATTTGGATCCATAAGGCTATCAATGGGCCTACAATCCAACATACTGGTTTCAGTAAGTATGTCCAATGCATACTTTCTTTGTGAGATTGTGATCCCATTACTTGACTGAGCAACTTCAATGCCAAGGAAATATTTTAACTTCCCCAAATCCTTGGTTTGAAAATGGCTGAAGAGATGTTCCTTAAGTTGAGAGATTCTTTCATGATCATTTCTGTGATGACTATATCATCAACATAAACCACTAAGTAAACACATTTATTCGAAGAAGTATGACAATAGAAGACTGAATGATCTGCTTTACTCTGTTTTAGTCCAAAATCTTGGACAACAGAACTAAATTTCCCAAACCAAGCTCGTGGAGATTGTTTAAGCCCATAGAGGGATCGTCGTAGTTTGCGACTAATCCAGACTCCCCCTGAGCAACAAAGCCAGGCAGTTGCTCCATGTAAATTTCTTCTTCTAGTTCACCATGAAGAAAGGCATTTTTTATATCTAACTGATATAATGGCCAATGACGAATGGCAAGCCATAGCAAGAAACAAATCAAGCAGTAATTTTTGCCACTGGGGAAAAGGTATCTCCATAGTCAAGACCATAAATTTGTGTATAACCTTTGGCCACCAGACGAGCCTTGAGACGATCAATCTGTCCATCTGGGCCAACCTTAATAGCATACACCCAGCGGCATCCAACAGGTTTCTTGCCAAAAGGAAGGGGAACCAACTCCCAAGTACCATTGTGCTCAAGTGCCTGCATTTCATCAATCATGGCTTGTCGCCATCCTGGATGATCAAGTGCCTCATGAACATGTTTAGGAATAGAAATAGAAGATAAGGATGACACAAAGGAATAGTAAGAGGGAGAAAGACGATGATAACTTAAAAAATTATAAATAGGATGAGGATTCCGGGTTGACCGAGTACCTTTCCTAAGAGCAATGGGCAAGTCAAGGTTTCGTTCAGGTAGGTCCGTTGTAAGGTTATCCGCTGGAGCAGGACATGATTCAGCTGGTCTTTCAGTGCCTTCCAATTCTGTATTAGCAACACGTGGACGACGACGGTATATGATGGGTGACCTTTGAGATCGCTCGAGTGGCGGATTGTCAAGAATATCTGTAGTCAATGCAGATTCTGACAAAGGGGAAGGTGATGGACCAAGATAAGGAATCGGAAAGACCTCTTGAATAGTATGAGAGTCAACTGTGGATGGTGAGAAGTAAGACTTTTCTTCGAAGAACGTTACATCTGCAGAAATGTAATAACGATTCTGCATAGGGGAGTAACACTTGTAACCCTTCTGTAACCTGGAATATCCCAAAAAGACACATTTGATGGCTCGGGCAGCAAACTTATCAAGACCTGGAGACAAGTCATGAATAAAACAAGTGCATCCAAATATCTGTGGAGCGACATGAAATAGTGGCTCTTTAGGGAATAAAATGGAATGCGGTATTTTATGATCAAGAGAGGACGATGGCATCCGATTAATTAAATAACAGGCTATCAAAACTACATCTCCCCAATGTCGGACAGGTACATTCGCATGAAGTAACAAGGTTTGAGCAGTTTCAACAAGATGTCTATTCTTCCTTTCAGCTATTCCATTCTGTTGAGGGGTATGAGGACAACTAGATTGATGGAGAATGCCTTGTGATGACAAAAAAGAAGAAAGAGCAAAAGAAAAGTATTCTTTTGCATTATCACTTCTAAGGAATTTGATTGTCTTACCAAATTGGGTTTTGACCTCATTAACAAAAGTGGTGAGAATAGACAAAAGTTCAGATCGTTCTTTCATTAAGAAAACCCAAGTGCACCAAGAGAATTCATCAATAAAGGTAACGAAATATCGAAAGCCATTAGAAGACACACGACTCGGTCCCCATATATCTGAATGGATAATTGAAAAAGGGGAATCAACTCGGCTTTCAACTTTGCTGGGAAAGGAAGAGCGAACATGCTTGCCTAGTTGACACGACTCACAGTTCAATGATGACATTTTTGCAAGATTCGGAACCATTTGCTTCAATTTTGACAAACTTGGATGGCCCAATCGTTCATGAAGAAGATTTGGAGACTCGACTACAGTACAACTTACAGAGGGAGTTGATTGGAGGTAATAAAGACCATGTGATTCATGTCCTACACCAATCATCCGACCCGTACCACGTTCCTGTATAGTAAAAGAACCAGCATCAAAAGTTACTAAGCAGTTTAGAGATCGAGTAAGTTGACTAAGGGAGATCAAATTAAAAGGGCAACCATGTATAAACAAAACTGATTTTAAAGTTACGTAAGAAGTGACAGAAACATGACCGATTCCTTTGGCGCTGACCTTAGAACCATCCGCAAGAGTAATGAAGTGAGGAAATTTAGGAGAAGATATGGAGGAGAATAAAGAACGATTACCAATAATATGATCAGAGGCACCTGAATCAATTATCCAAAGATTTTGATTGTTACCAGATTGAGATATGAAGGTTGCGGAGTCATGAACACCGGTGGCAGTAGACCCATGAGACTGATGGGCAGCTTTCAATTGAAGATACTCTTGGTACTCGGCTTCGGAAAATTTTTCCTTGAACATTTCAGCATTGACTGATTTTCGGGGAAAGCCATGAAGAGAGTAACAAATATTATGAGTGTGACCCATTCGCTTGCAATATGTGCATTGAGGACGACCCATCTTTCCAAACAACCGAAAAAGTGAATTTTGACTAGCTAGACAGACAGAGGAGGTCGAGGCAAACAGTTCTAGGTCGCGGTGGTTTTTCGGTGGCCGGACAGTAATGAACAAGAACAAAACAAAGGATGTAACGTAATGAATAGTGATGAAACAAGAATGAACAAAGATCCCAACAGGTTGAAACAAAGCATGTGAATAGTCCGAACAAAGGCGTGAACAAGAACAAGTATGAACAAGGTGCCGAAACGGTTGAGAACAAGCGTGAATAGTACGAACAAGGTATGAATAGTGCCAAACAGTTGAAAACGGTGATGTAAACAGTTCCTGCACAAGTACAAACAAGTGCATGAACAAGATGCGAGAAGACAACGGTGTGTGGATGCAAGTGGCGGCGTGTGGCGGGTTTTCCGGTGACGTCGGAGACTGAGTTGGTCGGGACAGTGACTTTTGAAGTGACTTTTGGTCTTGAGAGGTGTTGTTTGGTTGGGACGTGTTGAAGGACAGATGAACCAGAGGCTGAAGACTTCGTACAAGGATAAAGGTTGAAGGTGCAAGGATTCTGCTAGACCAGAGGCAAAAACCTTCAAAGGACACATGAACCTGCTCTTGATACCATATTGAAAGACTTGGATATAATTTAGACAATAGTGTTTGTGAAAAATGTTGTCATATAAATGCACTCAGCACATTGATATTTATATACACTTGATCATAAATACAATTTATGTTTACAAAGATATTAATGACAACTATTTCCTAAGTACATGCATAGATATAAACTAGGTACATGAATTGTTAGCTTCATGAATCTGAATTAATTGTTACTAATTCCAACAGGAAGCATGTAATAAAATCGAATCAAGGACGTCAGAGCACTCTTATATTCAAACTCATCTCCCCAAGCGTTCTCATTGCCATAGAAGCTTGTCCCAGCATAGATGAGCTTGGTCAACCTGCACCATTCTTCCCTAAAGATCTTAATCTGAGTTTTTTTAACCTCAGAGATCAGACAGTGATCTTCATACCTCAAATTGGCATAAAACACTCGAACCAAATTGGGATAAATAGCTTTGTGAATGCTGAAGAATCCAATCAATCCCAGCCTTTCAATCAATTGAAAACTCTCCAGGGGTTCACTTGTGCAGAAAGATTGAGTGAGATACCTTGGCGAGATTACCTTCCTCAGTTGGAAGTTTTTCCTGAAAAGCTCAACCTTCTTGGTGGTGGAGAAATGCCTAGTGAGGTCCAGCCCAGAAATGTTTCGTAGAGGAGCACTTGAGGATTCTCCAATAGTGACCCCTGTTCTTGCACGTTTGGCACGTTGGGATGGTTCGGCCATTGGATGATTGTGGGTGAAAAAGGGATGAAGGGAAGTGTTTGGAGGTGTTTGAGTGAAGGGAAGGATGAAAGAAGGGTGGTTTTGGGTGGTGTGGCTCGTGGGTGATGAGAGGGAGAAGGGGTGAGTGAATTTCTCTGGTGATTTTGGGGGATTTGGATGAGATTTGATGGTTGGGTTTTGTTGGGGATGAATTTTGAGTGGAAGGGAGGTGAAATGGAGTGTTTTTGGTGAGATTTGAGTGAGAAAAGAAGAATTTTGGAGGAGAGGTCTTCATGGGCGCAAAGGAGATGAAGAGATGGTGTTTTGAAGAAATGACCTTTCGCGCATCAGAAAACCTTTAAAAGCCCTTGTGTAATCAATTACATTGGTTGTGTAATCGATTACTAGCCTTCTATTTGCCCCTGTAATCGATTACAATTTCAGTGTAATCAATTACCATGCTTCTAGGAACCTTGTAATCGATTACATTATTTGTGTAATCGATTACCTGAGTTCTGGGTTCATTGTAATCGATTACCAGTGAGATGTACTCGATTACTTACTTGACAGAACCTTTATAATCGATTACAAAGGCCTTGTAATCGATTACCAGCCTATAAAAACTCAGATTTTGCATTTCAAATAATGAAGGATCAATTTTAAACCTTTCAAATTAGTTCCAAAGCTTCTCAAAACAATTCCAAACATCATGCAAGCATATAATCCAATCAGATTGTGATCCAAAATACATAATTATGCAAAATTACCATTTTTACTAAGAATTACCCCATTTGGATGGATTTGTGAGGCTTTTGAGTTTCTTGGAGTTCTTTGACATGAGGAACCACCTGTAAAACAACTTAGGGGGAATCTCCAACGCTCAAGTCAGTATTAGATTAAAATTCAAAAGTTATGCAGCAAAAAGTCATGATTATGCAGAAAAATGTATGTTTATGCAACAAACTTGCATTTTATGTAGCACAATAGTGTATTATGCAACAATTTAGCCTATGCATGATCGATCTAATATACCAAGTTCATTTCTTATATAATAGAAAGCTTCTTTTGCCAATGGCTTAGTGAAAATGTCAGCTAGTTGCTTAATGGTTTCCACAAATTCAAGCATGCAATCACCCTATTGAACATGATCTCTTATGAAATGATGCCTTATTTCAATATACTTTGTTCTTGAGTGTAAAACGGGATTTTTAGACAAATTGATTGCACTAGTGTTATCACATCTTATGGGGATGTGATCCAGCTTAAGACCATAGTCTAGAAGTTGTTGCTTCATCCAAAGGATTTGAGTATAACAACTTCCAGCTGCAACATATTCAGCTTCAGCTGTTGACAATGCCACACTATTTTGCTTCTTGCTATGCCAAGAAACTAATGAGGTTCCAAGCAAGTGGCATGTCCCACTAGTACTTTTCCTATCCATTTTGCACCCAGCAAAGTCAGAATCGAAATAACCAATTAGGCTACATGAAGCACCCTTAGGGTACCATAATCCCATTTGTGAAGTGCCTATTAGGTATTTCATAATTCGTTTTACATTACTTAGGTGTGATTCTTTAGGATTTGCTTGAAATCTAGCACACATGCATACACTAAACATGATATCTGGCCTACTTGTGGTAAGATAAAAGAGTGAGCCAATTATACCTCTATACTTAGTGATTTCTACCGATTTACCTCCTTCATCCTTGTCCAAGTAACAAGAAGTTCCCATTGGTATAGCCATTTGCTTGGCTCCTTCCATTCCACACTTCTTAAGTAACTTCTTGCAATATTTGGATTGACTTATGAAAGTTCCATCTCTTGTTTGCTTGATTTGAAGACCAAGGAAGAAGTTGAGCTCACCCATCATGGACATCTCAAACTCACTTTGCATAATATTGGTAAATTCTTTACAAAGAGAGTCATTAGTAGCACCAAATATAATATCATCAACATATATTTGAATAAGTAGAATATCATGCTTTTTATGCTTGATGAAAAGAGTGGTGTCAACCTTTCCCCTAGAGAAGCCATTTTCCAAAAGGAACTTACTCAACCTTTCATACCAAGCTCTAGGAGCTTGTTTCAAACCATACAAGGCCTTTTTAAGTTTAAAAACATGGTTGGGCAGTTCAAAGTTTTCAAAACCGGGAGGTTGATCCACATACACTTCCTCTTGTATAAAACTATTTAAAAAGGCACTTTTGACATCTATTTGAAAAAGCTTAAAATCCATGATGCAAGCATATGCAAGTAACATTCTAATGGCTTCTAATCTAGCTACGGGAGCATAAGTTTCTTCATAATCTATGCCTTCTTCTTAATTATAACCCTTAGCTACGAGCCTAGCTTTGTTTCTTATTATTAAGCTCGTTTCATCAAGTTTGTTCCTAAAGACCCATTTGGTGCCAATTATGGGATGATCATTGGGCCTTGGGACTAATTCCCAAACTTGATTCCTCTCAAATTGGTTTAGTTCATCTTGCATGGCCAAGATCCAATGTTCATCATTACTGGCCTCATTTGTGTTTTTAGGTTCAACTTAAGAAACAAAAGCCATATGGTTACATGCATCTCTAAGAGAGTTACGAGTGATTACCCCTTTTGATATATCACCTATCATTTTGTCAAGAGAATGATATCTTAATGTTCTCCATTCCTTGGGAAGATCCATGATTTGAGAGTCCTCTTGTCTTGGGGAACCATATGAGCTTTGTTCTTGCTTCATGACTTCTTTTTCTTGATTTTCTAGGTGAGTTCTTGCAAGGATTTCTGCAACATCAACAACAAGCTCCTTTCTGGGCTCATTTGGGTTAATTTCATCAAATGCAACATGTATGGACTCTTCTATGGTCATAGTTCATTTGTTATAAACTCTAAAGGCCTTACTATGTATAGAATAACCAAGAAATATTCTCTCATCAGATTTTGCATCAAACTTCCCCAAGTTATCCTTTCCATTATTTAAAACATAGCATTTAAATCCAAAAACATGAAAATGTGAGACATTTGGTTTCCTTCCTTTGTATAATTCATAAGGGGTTTTCTTTAAAATTAGCCTTATTAGAGCCCTATTCATAACATAACACACAGTGTTAACTGCATCCGCCCAAAAATACTTAGGAAGGTTGGCCTCATTGAGTATAGTTCTTGTCATTTCTTCCAAAGATCGATTTTTCCTTTCTACCACACCATTTTGTTATGGTGTTCTAGAGGCTGAAAAATTATGCTCAATGACATGTTCATCACAAAAGGTTTCAAATTCATGGTTTTCAAATTCACCACGATGATCACTTCTTATGGATGCAATACAAAAACCTTTTTCGTTTTAGATAACTTTAGCAAGCTTTTTGAATGATTGAAAAGCATCATTTTTATGAGATAAAAACAATATCCATGTAAACCTAGAAAAATCATCCACAATCACTAAGGCATAGTAATTCCCACCAAAGCTCATAGTTCTAGAAGGACCAAAAAGACCCGTGTGCAAAAGTTATAGAGGTCTAGAAGTTGAAACCACATTTTTAACTTTAAAAGAGACCTTTACTTGTTTTCCCTTTTAACACGCATCCAAAGTTTATCTTTATCAAATTTGAGCTTTGGAAGACCAATTACTAGTTCTTTAGAAACTAATTTGTTTAAGTGATCCATATGAATGTGAGCAATTCTTCTATGCCATAACCATGAATCATTTTCTTTAATCATAAAGCATTTAGCATCATTTGAGGAAATGTCATCAAGGCTAATCATATATATGCTATTGACCCTATGACCAACAAACTTAACATGCTTATCATCTTTACCCTCAATTATGCAGCAATTTGAATCAAATATTGCTCTATTCCCCTTGTCACACAATTGACTAATGCTAAGCAAGTTATGTTTGAGTCCTTCAACAAGTAAAACATTATCAATGGATGAGGAAGGGATTTTATCAACTTTACCAACTCCAAGAATCTTTCCTTTGTTGTTATCACCATAAGTCACATGATCACTCTTCTTGGGTACAATGAGGAAAACTTGGAGCTATCACCGGTCATGTGCTTGGAGCATCCACTATCAAGATACTAACTTGAGCTTTTGGACTTCAAGCACACCTACAACACATATTCAAGTTTTAACATTTGGTCTCCAAATTGTCTTGGGTCCTTGTGTGTTAGAAATAGGCACGGTGCCCTTAGGAACCCAAACCATTTTAGTTCCTACTTTGGTGTTTCTTTTCTTTCTAGCATTACATATAGATGCACTATGTCCTTTCTTTCCACAATGAAAGCATTTGATAAATGGGGTACTTGATGTTCTAGATGGAACAAAGAAATTATTGTAAGATTTTTCATGGTTATTTGGATTATATCCCAAACCGACTTTTTGAAAAATACACCTTTGTTTCCCTAGTAACATATTCAAATTATCCTTTCCTAATGTAAATTTTTCAAGAGTATTTTTCAAGTTCTCAATTTCATTTTCAAGTGCTTTACATGAAGAACAAGTTAAGGGTATGGGTGCATTATCATGTGAAGAACAAATCATGCATGATGAGTTAGCATCAATAAGTCCAAGAGTCTCATTTTTAACTTTAAGTTCTTCAATCTCCTTAGTTAAAATAGAAATTTTGTTTGTCATTAAGGAGATTGTTTTGTTAGAAGTTAAAACCATTTTAGTGAGCCTCATGGATTCATCATGCAATTCTTGAAATGCATCTTGCAATTCACTATATGAAGGAGATAGTTCAAGATTAAATGAGATTACCTCGGTTTCACTTTCTTCTTCTTCTTCTTCTCCATTTGCCATTAGGTAAAGATGAGTTTCCTCATCCTCCGAATCATTGGTGGAATCCATATCGTTATCTTCTCATGCAATGTATGCTCTCCTTCCTTTCCTTTCCTTGAAAGGCTTCTTTTCAAATTTCTCCATCTTCTTTTGATAAACCAGACATTTCATCTTTATGTGCCCCGTTTTTCCACATTTATAGCAAGTTGGAGTGGATGAAGTTCCTTCTCCCTTATGATATGACTTCTTAGGAGGCAAATGAGGTCTTCTTTGATTTCCTTTCTTCTTGAAAAACCTTTCAAACTTCTTCACAAAGAGACTGAAATTTTCTTCATTCATCTTAATATTGTCAAGATCATTTCCATCATCTTCATCTTTATATTCAATTGAGGAAGAAGTGGCTTTGAGAGCAATCCTTTTTTTCTTCTTATCTTGCTCCTCATTTTGATTTAGTCGATTTAGCTCCAACTCATGCTCTTGAAGCTTTCCAAAGAGGGTGGCCAAGGTCATTGTGGCAAAATTTCTTGACTCCGATATGGCCGTCACTTTGGGTTGCCAACTCCTGCTCAAGCATCTCAAAACATTGTTAATAAGATCTTCTTTGGCAAAAGTTTTTCCCAATGAAGCAAGATGATTAACTATATGAGTGAATCATTTTTGCATATCTTGAATACTTTCCCCTTGATTCATTCTAAATAATTCATATTCATGAGTGAGTGTGTTAATTCTAGATCTTTTTACCTCACTTGTACCTTTATGGGTTACTTGCAATGTATCCCACATTTCTTGAGTGGTCTTACAATTTGACACCCTAAAAAACTCATCATACCCTAAGGAGGTAGTGATGATATTTTTGGCTCTCAAGTTGTATTGGACTTTTTTCTTATCATCATCGGTCCATTTATTTCTTGGTGTATTTGTTCTACCACCATCAACAAGACGTGTGGGGACAAATGGTCCATTTTCAACAGCATCTCACACATCAATATCAATAGCTTCAATAAAAATCTTCATCCTTTCTTTCCAATATGCATAACCATCCCAATTGAAAAAGGGAGGCCTATTTATAGAAGAACCTTCATTAGAAAAACCATTTGAAGCCATCTTTTCTCTTGAAGTGGCTAAGCTCTTTATACAAGAGTCTAACTCTAATACCACATGTTACCAAGTGGCTCCAATACTCAAGAGGGGGTGAATTGAGTTTATAAAACAAGTTCGCAATTCTTTCGCAAAACACTTGCCTATTGAATTTCGTTGAAGCTATTGACTATTTAAAATGAATGAATTGATAAGAATGATAGATATTACTCAATAATCAACCAAGAAGGAAGTAAACAAGAAGGAATATAAGCAATGCACAAATATAAAGAGAAGGGTTTAGAGAATCAAACACAATAGTTTATCCTAGTTCGGCCACCAATCCACTTGTGACCTACGTCTAGTCCTCAAGCAACCACTCGAGATTTTTCACTATATCTTCAAGCTTCAATAGGTGCTTGACAACCTTTACAAACTTAAGCACTCAACTCCTTGGGATGCCTCACCCTTGAGCTTGAGCCTCTTCAAACAAAGGGATGCCTCACCTTTTACAATTTGGAGGGATACCTCACCCTCTCTTACAAAGCAATCAAGGTTGATTGAATGAAACTCTCACTAGAGTAAATGATACAAATTGAAGCTCTTAGAATGCTCTCAAGAGATATCTCAAAGATTTGTCAAAAACAGAGCAATATGTGATTTCAAAGATTGATTCTCGTTTTGATGTGTTACAAAGATATTTCAGGTTCAAGAACACTCATTAACGATGCCCCAACATCTGTATTTAAAGAGATATGTAGTTAAGGAGCCGATGGGATGATTAAAGCCAAGCATTTAATGCACCTAATATAGTCGTTGGGCATATAGAACACTGGTAATCGATTATATGTTTCTGGTAATCGATTACAGGGAAGTTAGAACGTGTTCTTGGCTTTCTGGGCTTGTGGTAATCGATTACCAGACTTGTGTAGTCGATTACACGCCCTCTGACTTTATGGTAATCGATTACAATATTGATGTAATCGATTACATGGCTGTTTGAACGCGTTCTTACCTTTCTGGGTAGATGGTAATCGATTACCAGCTTGTGTGTAATCGATTACACGCCCTCTGACTTGATATTAATCGATTACAATATTGTTGTAATCGATTACATGGCTTCTGTTTAGCTTGTAATAAATTACCAAACATGTGTAATCAATTACTTTAAACTTTGAACACATTTTTCAAGCCTAAATGAGTATTCATGACATTCCTAACTTTAGAAAACTTGGATTTGAACAATATTGAACTTTGTTTGGCATGATCCAAGATTAAAGATATCATCTTTTTAGAGATATGAACGTTGAAAAGCATTTTGATTAAAACATCTTTGAAAAATCATTTGAGATATCTTAAGAGCATTTAACATTGATATTCTAAGGCCTATGTCTAAACCTCTTGATTTGTTTCTTTGTTCTTGGTTTTCTCTTTTGCACTTGATCTTCATATTTGGCTTTGTTATCATCAAAAACCAATTGACATGCTTCAAGACATATGCATTCATACTAAGTTATATTACTCATCATGTGTTGCTAAAAATACTAAAGGAGTTCAGTTCATTCTCAGAAATTTATCAGATCTCATTCTAAGTATTTGTGAACTAGAAATAAAATCTTCACATTTACTTCTATCATCTAAGCAATTTATGCTAAGTTCTGAGCTAATATAAGTTATTTTTCATATTCAGTGTTATAGCATTATACTTAACCTACCTCAGAAAATCACCACAATTCACAGGTATCTCATACAAGTGTTATTGAACTTCTATAACAATAATCAAGGCTATAAGGTTAGGAATGATGTTACACCTAGATACAAGAGTGCTTTATCAATCTTATGATCACCAATATAATAAGAAATAGTAGGAACACAATGATATTTCAACTTAGGTGATGTGTTAAAATGCAAAATTGAGCTTACTTGTTCACTTACACAAACCTTCTTAGACATATGTGTTTTAGATTTTCTTTTAAATGTGCCCATGTCATTAAGGAACTTGGCATAAGTAGGAATCTACTGAATAGCATCCAAAAGGGGAAGATTGATTTTTACTTCCTAAAAGGTCTCAAGAATATCCTCCCTCTACATATCTTTCCTAAAAGGTAATAGTGCATCTAAAGCTTTAGAGTAAAGAACCTTTGACTCATATAGAATTGAATATATGAAATTAGAAGCTTTAGGAGAATGGGAAGGATTTGAATCTATATCTTCTTTATGGTTCTCCATTTCCCCAATATCATGCACTCTCCCCTTCTTCACCTCATTGTCAATCTTTTTCCTATTCCTTAGAATCATTATAGCCTTAACTTGCTCATTGGTTTGACCTCTCGAGTTCTCTATGGAATGACTTGAAAGCTTACCCTTCTCTCTATTTCCTATAGTAATGGCTAGTTGTCTAATTTGAGTCTCTAATTTTGCTATAGATTGAGTGTGAGAGTCTAAAAATGGCATCATAGATTTTATGAATTGCATCCTAGAGTCCAAGTTTGTCGCACAAGATAATACCTTATCTAATTTGTCGTCCAAGATGGAACTACTGCTTGATGCTTGAGATGAGTTAGATGCATACCCTTGTGGTTGAAAGCCAGGGGGTGGTGTCATACCAATTTGACCTACTTGATTAGGTCGCTGCCCTTGTTATACTTTAACACCTTGTTGCTTTCAAGAGAAGTTAGGATGATTCCTCTAACTAGGATTGTAAATGTTAGAATATAGGTTGTTTTGTGGAAGAAATCCTTGGGCTACATTAGTTTGCTCTAACAAAAATTCAAAAAATTGTGAGCCAACAAGACAATCATATAAAGTATGAGAAGGGTTAAAATAAATAGTACACATATTATGCACATTAGAAGAATTAACATATTTGTTTACTCAAATATAACAATTGATCCATCTTCTTAGACATTGCATCCACTTGTTCCATTTTCTTAGATAGAGATTCCACTTTAATTTACGAATCAAATGTGTGTAAAATGTCATAAATTCCCTAACTGCCTTGATATATTTGAGTGCAAGGATGAGGCATGCAATTGTGAATTCTCACTTACGTGCTCAAATAACTCTCATGTCTCATCTAGGGTTTTGTGTAAGAAAGCACCTTCACACGATGTGTCAACCATATGTTGGTTATGTTTATTCAATCCAGAATAAAAGCTTTGCACTTGTTACTAGTTAGGAACTTCATGGTGTAGACTGTGACGCCCCTTTTCGGAGAGGGACAGTCACACCAAACACGAACGAAAGATTTGAATTAAATACTAAGACCCAGTTATATACATATAGACAGTAACTTGCTCATTCATAAAATATATAGTAAATTGGCAATTCTCTTTTAATTAGACATATACTTTTTTTTTAACGGAAAAACATAAACTTAGTGGAAATAAATAACAATAATAACATTACATACAACTAGCCAGAATATATTTATATCATATGTACTTATATACATCGAAGATCTTGAAAAGCATAAATAAGAGTTCCACATGCCCAAAAAGGTGTTACATACATAAGCCCTCCAAAAATTACAAAACATCATGCCCCCCCAAAAGCTACACATCACATGCCAAGTCCCACAACTACGAGAGAGGACCCTCCGATGGGTCTTCCTCCGTCTCATCGGAAGATAAGACTATCGGGGCACTCTCTGACAGACAGGAGTCCATGCAGAGGACATCTCACTGTCCTCATGAGGGGTATAGTTAAGGACATCCAAACACTCCCTGATAGGCATGAAAAACTCTAGGTGTATAGTAGTGTCCAAAGAAAAGAAGGGAACATCATCCCTAGTCCTATGGATGATTATAGAAACATCTCCATCAATCTGATGTGCTCCGAGTTCCGATCAATTTTCCAGGCATCTGACCCGCCATGGAACAAAACATTTACATAACCTAAAAAGCTTTGACTCGACGCCATCATGAAACAGAAGACTAATTTGACCAAAATCCAGGAAATGCAGGCTCATCCTCACTTTGGTCTGTATGGAAGTACATATAAAAAAAATAGAATAACGAAGTAAAGAGGTGAGATATCCAACATCATTACCAATTATGGCAATAAAGAAACATAAACGATGCATAACGCTAAACAATATAGTATAACAGTAAGCAACATCGAGATCAGATAATACACAGTTTAATAATCTAGGCAGTCATATTTTCAATAAAAGTAATAGTTTCATCATCATGTAAATAAATGCCAAGTAAATATGTTGACTGCTTATGCACATGCACAAAGTACCAAAATCCTACTCCATGGAGCTAAACACAATATTTGGAGAGAATGATCAAGGAGATGTGTCTGTATCTCATCAGCCTCAAATCAAGTGCTTCAATATCAATAAATTGCGCAACATGGCGTATACAAGACATTATTCACAAAATCGTGATATAGGACAGTCTTGGTCTGGATCATCGGTGCGTTTGCATCGGTCTGTCTCACAGTACAAAGGAGCTACCAACTGCCCATTGCGAGATACCCGTACCCGATGCCCCCAAGGTTAACAAGTAACCTGCACTAGTCTATTCGCACCCGCACTAAGGTGTAATTCATCTCCTAGGCATACAGCCTTACAACAAAGTCCACCGGATTTTCACAGTGCATGTTGACTTAATGCACATACATGTACATTCAACAATAATATACCTTTTTTTTCATAATCACGCCACAATTGGCCAATTCAATTACCAACGAATCCTTGGTCCCACTCATGGACCCACAACAACATATTATCCGATTCTCAATTGTGAAAACATACCTTTAAGGTTTATTATGAAATTACGCCTTAACTTCTATGTTTTTTCTATTAGGTCTCTCTAGGGGAATTCTCTTGCATTTTTTACCTAATCTTTGTTATTCAAATTAAACAAGTTCTTTACTTAATTCTAAACCTAATTCACTTATGGTAATTTAAATTTTTAGTTTCTTAACATCTCACTTACACTCATGTTCTTTCCTTGGTAAAAATTACTCTAAGTTATAAGATAAAATTTTATTCTTTGTTCCTTCCTTTTTATGAATTCCTAATTAACATCTAATCCTCTAATTAATTAAGTTTCCATTTTAACACAAAATTTTGTCATTGTTTTCCTAAAAGGCCGTGAGCTCTAAGGAAACTAGAAACCTAAATTTTCATCACTTCATTAATTATTAACCACTTGCTTAGTTAATTTCTCAACTTGTTACAAAATTTTAATCACGGACACCCCATTAGAGGGTGTTTGGCCGTGAGCCTCAACAAAGAGGGCAAGAGCCCTTGCTTTCCATACATGGTTCCAATCTATTCAAATAATTTTAAATCCATCAAATTATACATTATCAAATAGCAAAATCATACAAAATAAAATAACCATAAGATCAAACACCAAGAACCATGCAACAAAGTGAGCAACTGATGAGTGCCGAACTCACCAAAATTATAACCGAGTTATGCCTATGGCTTGTAGCATAGGAAACAACACCGGATCATCTCTCAAGGATTATAAAACGCAATTTGATCAAGTCAAGTTAAAATGGGGGTAGGCGAGATTAAGAAACAAAATTAAGAAACAGAATTAAGAATCAGAATCAAAATTAAGAATCAAAATTCGAATTAAAGGGTAAATCAAAATTAAGAAAGCAACTAATCCAAGAAAATTGTCCAAACTTGATTTTAATCCATCCTTGATTACTAAAGGTCCATTCAATTATTAATCAAGTCCTTGGTCTTAGACCACATCAAGAAACCTCTCAATGATCATGGATCTTAACTAGAAATGCTTCTAGAATTCAATTAATTAAGGTTAGACATATTAAGCATTCATCCAAACCGAAATCAACTTAAAAGCCAAGATTCAACCAAGTTAAACATTTCACCAAATACCTTCAATGTCTTGTTTAATCTTTGAGTTCATCTTTTTGCACATGGTAATTAAGCAATTAACATATGAAAATTCTAATTAAGCAACCATAATTAACAAAGAGAAGAAGAAGAGGAGAAACTTAATTAATAGATTAACTTAAACATTAAAAACGAAATCTCAAGATTAACAACCAAGCATGTTCAATATCTTGGATTGATCTAAAGGCTCTACCCCTCCATGAGAAGGGGAGAACTCAGAAAAATAAAAGAAGAAAGAAGAAAACCAAAAATTAGAGAGAGAGAGAGAGAGAGTTCTTGAGAGAATGAGGAAAAGTGTCAAATGAGAGGTGCCTTAGTTTCTAACTTCCAACCCCCTAAACTACCCCCTATTTTGGCTTTACATAATTAAAAACCCATTAATTACAAAGTTGGGTCAGTGATGAACATTTGGGCCTAAATCCCATGCAATTTGGAGTTCAATAACTCAAGTTATGACCAAAACAACATCAAAGGGTCTCTAAACTCGTATTTTGAGTTCCATGCAAAATTAGGCCCACTAGACATCTGAATGAGACTTCGAGCTCTTCATCAAAGTTGTAGAGCTTCCTCTTAGCTTTCCTACAAGGTAAAATTCATGATTATCAAATATCTAGAACTCAAATTATGGCCAAAATACAGAAACAGTGTCAAAGCTCAATAATGCTGAAAAAATTCAATTATGCTCAATTTGAGCTCAAACTCACAAAACATGACCAAACTCAATCAATTAAGAATATGAAGAGTGCAAATGACTAAACATAAGGGTTTATTAATGAATAAAATATGTGATTATCAAATTCTCCTATACTTAGCTTTTTGCACTCTTGGACAAAACACAAAAGACCAAAACAAGAGCATAAAATATCAACAAAAAAGAACTCAAATTCCAATGACATTCAAGAATGCAGAAGTTTACAAGCAAGAAGAACATCCAAAGGTTTAAAGGATCAAAACATTCATGAGTTAACATTTCTTCACAATTCAAACCAATAAGTAGGGTAGCTTCAAATTGAAGAGCATGAATCGAGAATGATAGATCCTCACAAGATGCAATTTCAATCCCTCAAGTGTTTACAAGGTAAGTATTTCACTCAATTCAACTCATAAAAATTGCATTACCATAAGCTTGCTTATCTTCTACTTCTGCACTAGCAAACACATGCACATAAAAATCAAGAGGACTTTATTCAAGGTTGTAATTGGGCCGCCAAGGTAAGGAAAGGAAACAATATGGATATGGCAAGTTAAGCACTCAAGAGAATAAAAGAGCAATGGGAAGGAACTCAAATGATAAGTAACGAGCATGAAATTTTACCCCCCAAAATTCATGTAATGCACATTCTCTTACATATTCTTTTTCTTTCACAACCTTTATTGCATTTATTCTTTTTTTTTTCATTTTGCTTTTCAATCACCTTGCATATTACACATCAATTTGCACAACCCCCACACTTGAACTATTAATTGCCCACAAGCAAAAGAGCTCCTCAAATGAAAATGAACTAATGCTCTCCCATTCCCTAAAGTAAGGTAAAAACATGATTTTTCACAAAGATAAATAATGAGCTAAGACAAAGAATAGGCAAATGGGCTCAATAGGGGTAATCAAAGGGAAATGATGCAAGGTTGGTTATTTGGCCAAAGTAGCTAATCAAGAAAGAAGACCTCAATCATGTTCATGCATGCAAGTGAAATGTAGCCTAAAAAAGAATCAAAGCAAGTTCTAGAGTGATCAATTGACATGAGTGAAAATCACACAAGAAAGAAGGGAATGGCATAAATGATAAATCCATCCATCAAGCTCAAAATCTCACAAGGTATGCATCCATCAAACTCAATTCATCAATTCAAACATCCACCACCAAGCACATCAGTTTCAAGAAGGAAGAAAATTTATTCAATTATGCAATGAACCTTGAATTTTAATTGCTTAAAACTCATAAACTTAACACATCTCAGCACATCATTCAACATTTTTTTATTTATCTACAGAAAATAGAATTTAAAAGTAGCAAATTATCCAACAAAAACAACAAAAATGTAGCAAAATAGAAAAGAAAACAGAAAAATAGCAGACAACATGCTAAAATCTCTTCCCCACACTTAAATTTTGCATTGCCCTCAATGTAAAGCTCACAAATCAGTAGCAAACCAGCAAAAGCACGAGACAAGCAAAATAAGAGAAAGGGAAAATAAACAGCCTGATCAAGTGAGGTAGACGGCTTCTTGCAATGTGACCGCCTCTACATCATCCGCTTGAGCTTGAGCTCCCTTATAAAATGGCTTAAGGCAGCGGTCGTTGATTGTGAAAGCTTTCGCAGTGGCCTCACTTGTAATCTGTACGGCACCAGAAGGAAAAATGTTAGTGACAACAAATGGACATAACCATCTAGATCAGAGCTTCCCGGGCATGAGCTTGAGGCGGGAGTTTTAGAGGAGAACTTTTTAACCAATCTCAAATGTTTTCCTTAGAATCATCTTATCATGGAAGGCTTTAGTCTTCTTTTTATAAAGTTTGGAACTTTCATAAGCCTCCAAGTGGATCTCCTCCAATTGCTGCAACTGTAACTTCCTCTCCATGTCTGCTTGATCTATGTCCAAGTTGCACCTCTTCATCGCCCAAAATAAGCGATGCTCAATTTCCACTGGCAGGTGGCAAGCTTTGCCAGAAACAATCTGATATGGAGACATCCTGATCGGTGTCTTATAAGCAGTCCGGTAAGCCCACAAAGCATCCTCAAGCCTCTTGCTCCAGTCCTTTCTGTTAGGTTGAACTGTCTTCTGGAGTATCTGCTTGATCTCCCTGTTGGAAATCTCAGCTTGCCCATTAGTTTGCAGGTGGTAAGGTGTAGAAACTCTGTGCAAGACCCCATACTTTTTCATTAAAGCCTCCATGCTCCGATTGCAGAAATACAAACCTAGATCATTAATGATGGCCCTCGAGACTCCAAACCTACAGAAAATTTGTGATCTAACAAAATCCACAACAACTTTGGAATCATCAGTCCGAGTGACTTTCGCCTCCACCCACTTGGATACATAATCAATAGCCAGCAAAATGTAAACAAAAACAAAAGAAACAGGAAAGGGTCCCATAAAATCAATACCCCAGACATCAAAAATCTCACAAAATAGTAAAGGCTGTTGAGGCATTTCATTCCTGCGAGAAATATTACCTATTCTCAGGCACCATTCACAAGACTTACAAAACACATATGCATCATGGAATAAGGTAGGCTAATATAAACCAAAGTCCAAAACTTTCCTAGTTGTACGAGTACGTCCAAAATGTCCACTATATGCAAATGCATGACAAAAGCTAAGAACATAATCAAACTCATAATCAGGGATGTATGATAATCACATATTTTATTCATTAAGAAACCCTTATGTTTATTCATTTACACTCTCCATATTCTTAATTGATTGAGTTTGGTATGATTTTGTGAGTTTGAGCTCAAATTGGTCCTAATTGAATATTTCCAGCATTATTGAGATTTGACACTGTTTCTGTATTTTGGCCATAACTTGAGTTCCTAATATCTGATGAACATGAATTTTACCTTGTAGAAAATCTAAGAGGAAGCTCTACAACTTTGATGAAGAGCTCGAAGTCTGATTCAGATGTCTAAGGGACCTAAGTTTACATGGAAGTCAGAATACGGGTTCTGTCAGTAGAATCCGAACAGTGTGCACTCATAAAATCATATCTCAAGATGTAATAATGGAGATGGGCTGAAATTTGGACATTGGATAGTCAAGATCCAAATAAACAACTTTCATGAAGAACACATTTTGAGAAAAAGAAGTCTAGTAGATCATTTTGAGCTTGCAAGTCGGAACAGAGGTGCTGAAGTTGGGTTTGAGCAACCTACGGTATTTGGGACATATCTTGGGCTTAAGGAAGCCAAATTGGAAGAACCAGCTATCCATTTTATAGCCAAGACAAGGATCTACAACTTTCATGAAGAACACTTTTCGTGGTTCTGAAGTATAGTGGGTCGTTTTTGGCTTCCAAGTCAGACACGAAATTTTCGTCCTCAACCATCCACTCATCCATCCACTAATCCACTCATCCATCCACTAATCCACTCATCCACTCATCCACTCATCCACTAACTCACCCACTCATCCACTCATACACTAATCCAACCACTTAACCACTCCACCCACTCATCCACTAATCCATCCACTCATCCATCCACTCACCCATTCATGTCCATAATTTCCCACTCACCAAAAGTCCTTTGGCATTTTTCACTAATTCAACCACTCAAGCATTCCACTCACTCATCCACTAAACCAATCCACTAAACCAACCCACTAATCCATCCACTCAAACACTCCACTCACTCACCCACTCATCCACCCACTTCCCTTTGTCATTTTGTTACCTTCGACTTCTATAAAAGGCACCATTTATCATGAACAAGATGTAAATTCTCCTTCATTTCTCTCTAAGTTTCTTCTTGCTTCTTCATAGTTTCTCATAGTTTTGTATATTTTGATGCTCCCCTTCATGGTAATGGAGGGCTAAGCTACTTTGGGTCAATTTAGAACTCTTGAAGAGATTGTGGTTTGGATTCTTGAGACCTTGGTTATGCATTGTATTTGATTTGTAATTGAATTCCTCTTCTTATTCTTCTTCTTTTTCTTCTTCTTCTTTCTTAATCTTGAATGCATGAATGGTGATTTTGTTTATGTTTGATCTGATTTGATCTTGGTTTAAGATTGAGATTTGTGATGAAACTTAGAACTGATTGATCTAAACTAATCACATAAATGAAGATTGAGATTTGTGATGAAACTTAGAACTGATTGATCTAAATTAATCACAATTGAAAAGGTTAGGTTACTTGATTTGTGCCTAAGTTAATTGAATTCGGTACTTGAAATTAACATAGATCTTCATGAATGGTGCGATTAGCATGATTTGTGTTTATCACTTGTTAATTGAATTCTAGACGATCGTCTAGTATGAATTCTGGATTTGATGCAGAGATCTCGATTAGATCCAAATTAACAATTCAATTGTGCTTCAAGTGTTCTATGAAGGGTCTATGATTGAATCCACCCAATCTTGGATAGGTTTCTAAATTGACTACTCTTTAATTGTCATTTCTTCCGTTAATTTTGTTAAGTACGATCTTAAACTGTCAAACCCCCCTTTGCTAACTTTCACTTGATTTGATTAAATTGCATCTATAATCCTCATAGAGACGATCCGGTGTTGTCACTGTGCTACAAATTTAGGTAATAACTTCGCTATAATTTTGACTAGTTCGGCAAGTAATTGGCCGTCAATGTATCTCCTAATTAACTGGTCACTACAAAATCTCCAAAGATAAGGATCATCCCACCCATAATACTTAGACTCACTCTTTAATTTATCAATATGAGCCTTAGTAAAACATGCAGGGAAAACACCAGCAACTAGGAAATTAACCATATCCGCAAACCAAGGAGAAATAACCTTACCTTGCAGCTGTAAAAGCTACTCATCAGGAAATAAATCATCAATGGGAAGGGGATTTGAGGCTGTCTCAATTCTGCTTAAGTGATCAGCCACTAGGTTCTATGCTCTACTCTTATCTCGAATCTCCACATCAAACTCCTAGAGTAGCAGCATCCACCTAATCAATCACAGCTTAGCCTCAAGCTTCTTCAGAAGAAATTTCAAAGCTGCATGATCAGAAAATACCACACCCTTAGAACCAAGCAAATAAGATCGAAACTTGTCAAATGCAAACACAATAGCTAAAAGTTCTTTTTTTTGTGGTTGTGTAATTTGCTTGAGCAGCATCCAAAGTGCGTGACGCATAGTAGATCACATGGGAAGCTCTGCCCACTCTTTGTGCTAAGACAGCTTCCACAGCATAGTTAGAGGCATCACACATTAATTCAAACAAGAGTGTCCAATCAAGTGGCTGAATGATAGGGGTACTGGTCAATACTCGCTTCAAATGATCAAAGGCCTCCATGCACTTCTGGTCAAACACGAACTCCACATCTTTTTGCAATAGGTTGGATAGAGGAAGGGCTATTTGACTGAAATCTCTAATAAAGCGCCTGTAAAAACCCACATGTCTAGGAAAAGAACGAACTTCCCGCATGCAAGTCGGGTAAGATAAACAAGTAATCACATCTATTTTTGTAGGATTAACAGCAATACCCTCGCTAGACACTACATGACCCAAAACTATACCCTGTTCTACCATAAAATGACATTTTTCAAAATTCAGGACAAGGTTAGTTTCAATGCATCGATGTAGTACTCTAGATAAACTATCCAAACAAGAATCAAAAAAGAAACCATATACAGTGAAATCATCAATAAATACCTCCATGCACTTGTTGGGAATTTGCGGATCAAAAGTCTCGCAGCGGAATAACAGAATTCCCTCACGGGATCTATACGAAAAATCATAATCTGAGTTTTTAAAATTTTACCTCTTGAAGCGTGATAGACACAAGCGAGGTGAATCACCAACACCGTAATAGCGACGATGTTTCTGCGGTATCCACACGAACAGACTTGCAAAAGGAGTCACGCCTCTGTTTTCGTAGTGCTAGCTGCGAAGAGAGGAGAAGAAGACCTCACTATCTCTCACTCACTTTCTGTAGGTGCGGCTAGGGTTGTAATGTAACCTATTAGCAGCCCCCTTAGCAGTACTATTTATAATAGTGGCTGCCTTAAGTGAGTGTGAGCAGTAGCAAGATAAGTGGTGCAACCCTAAACCCATCTGTCATGAGTTAGGCCCACAATTGAATCCGAGTCCAATTTGGATTCTGATTACTCCAATTTAGTTTGTTCTAAGTGTGCGACCTGCAGTTCTCATGACGTTGGTAGTAATATTAAAATCTCATTTTAATATTACAAATAGTGAGCGGTATCTAGCAACACATCACTTGCTACCCAAGTAATGAGAATGTCAGTGATTTGACATAACCTATCTGTGACCAATGTTTCCGTGTAGTTTAGTCCCTTTGTCCAGATATCCAGATTGAACACAAGGCATGGAACGTGTCACCCTTGTTTAGTTCAATCTTCAGTTTCCTGATTCCCGAGTAGACATAGTAATAACAAATAAGATCAATATCTCATATTGACTCATTTGAGCATGGCCATGCATTTCGTAGTCTCACTCAATCAGGGGGCCCGAAGATATCGCTCCTGTTATGTAGGAGGGACAAATCCCATCTAGGTCACTCACATCCCTCCACATGTATTGCGGCATGTCTAATAACCAACGTTATAATCATCTTGTTACAGATGACGTTTGATGGCATTAAAACACACAACTCCTCATGTAGGAATCGTAGTGATTTCAGGTCAAAGGACCACATACACCATTATCACTATGAGAATCGCTTATGACACTCACGTAACGATCCACGTAGCGTTCTCATGGCGGGTTTGTCCAATACATCATTACTCTAATATGTATCTATGTGTAGACTTGATATCTCATATCCATGACCCGTGAGATGTGGTCATCAGTCTACGCACATACTAGTCTCAATGCATTATTGTTGTCCTAATTAACAATAATACTTGACTAGGGACATTTAAGAATAGTATTTTATCTAATAGGATCTCACGATTAAGTCATCCACTTGATGTCCTATGGTATCAAACTTACTATTCTAAGGACTTTATTATGTTTACCAAAAAAGAACACAATAAATGAAATGCCTCATATAAAAATAGCATAATATAATGTATGTAAATACAAACAAAATGTATTGGCCACTAGGGCATACACCAACAATCTCCCACTTGCACTAGAGCCAATCAGGCATATTTCTAATGCCTAAAGACCTAGTGTGACCTTCATGCTTCTGCTGTGCAAGAGGCTTCGTCAGTGGATCAGCAATGTTATCATCTGTTGGTACTCTGCATATCTTCACATCTCCTCTATCAATGATTTCTCGAATGAGATGGAAGCGCCTAAGTATATGTTTGGATCGCTAGTGAGATCTAGGCTCCTTAGCTTGTGCAATGGCTCCATTATTATCACAATAGAGGTCCATTGGGTCCACAATGCTAGGAACTACACCAAGCTCAAAAATGAACTTTCTAATCCAAACGGCCTCCTTTCTTGCATTGGAGGCGACAATATACTCACCTACGTGGTAGAATCAGCGACTGTCTCCTGCTTTGAACTCTTCCAGCTCACAGCCCCACCATTCAGGCAATAAACAAAACCCGATTGCGATCTAGAGTCGTCCTTATCGGTTTGGAAGCTAGCATCAGTGTAACCCTTTACTACTAGTTCCTCTTCGGCTCCATATACCAAAAACGAATCCTTAGTTCTTCTCAAGTACTTAAGGATGTTCTTGACAAAGACTCAGTGACTCTCACCGGGGATCGAATGGTAATGGTACTTTCTCATCATGCTCAAAGCATACGAGATATCGGTCGAGTACATAACATGGCATACATGATAGATCCAATTGCAGATGTATATGGAATCTTACTCATGCGATCCCTCTCATCCTGGGTGGAAAGGGATTGAGCCTTAGATAGGCTTATACCATGCGACATAGGCAAGAGTCCTTTCTTGGATTCATGCATGTTAAATCGTCTTAACACTTTGTCTATGTATGTACTCTGACTTAGGCCAAGCAATCTCTGCGACCTATCTCTATAGATCCTGATACCTAATACATAGGTGGCTTCGCCTAAGTCCTTCATAGAAAAGCACTTCCCTAACCAAGTCTTTACAGACTGTAGGGTAGGGATGTCATTTCCAATTAGTAGTATGTCATCTACATACAATACTATAAAGACAACTGTGCTCCCACTAATCTTCTTGTAGACACAAGGTTCTTCTTCATTTTTTATGAAACCAAACTGTTTGATTGTATCATCAAAATGAAGATTCTAGCTTCTGGAAGCTTGCTTCAATGCATAAATAGATCGTTGCAACTTGCATACCTTTGTAGCATCCTGTGGAGTGGCAAAACCCTCAGGTTGTGTCATGTACACATCCTCGAGAAGATTTCCATTAAGGAAAGCAGTTTTGACATCCATTTGCCAGATTTCATAATCATGGTATGCTGCAATAGCAAGCAAGATCCGAATGCAGATTTAAGCATCCAACCGGGGAAAAAGTCTCATCATAGTCTACACCATGAATTTGCTTGAAACCTTTAGCCACCAATCGTGCCTTAAAGGTATGCACATTACCATCCATGTCGGTTTTCTTCTTAAAAACCCACTTGCACCCAATGGGTTTTATCCCTTCAGGTGGGTCAACCAAGGTCCATACCTGGTTGGTATACATGGATTCCATTTCGATCTCATGGCCTTAAGCCATTTTTCAGTCCTGGGCCAATAATGGCTTCCTGGTAAGTCACGGGCTCATCTTAATCCATGAGTAATACGTCACCTTGTTGAGTCATGAGAAATCCATATCTCTCTCGGTTGACGACGTATCTTGTTAGACCTACGCGGGTCTTGTGCAACTAGAGCAGATTGTGGTTCCACAACGACTTGTGGAGGCTGCTCTATTTCCACCATTGGTTCGTTTTTGCTACTTTGTGAACTTTGAATTTCTTCAAGTTCTACTTTCCTCCCACTTATTCCTTTGGAGATAAACTCCTTTTCTAGGAATACAAGGTCAGTCCATGCGACAAACACTTTGCCCTCGGTAGGATTATAGAAATAGTATCCCTTGGTTTCCTTAGGATACCCCACAAAGAAGCATTTATCTGATTTTGGGCCAAGCTTGTCAGAAACTTGACGTTTCACATAAGCTTCGCAACCCCAAATCTTCATAAAAGATATACTGGGTCGTCTCCCAGTCCACATCTCATATGGTGTCTGTTGAACCGTCTTAGATGGAACACGGTTAAGTGTGAAAGCTGCTGTTAACAGAGCATGTCCCCAGAAGGAGCCTGGAAGGTCTGCATGACTCATCATGGATCGGACCATGTCCAACAAGGTCTGGTTCCTCCTTTCAGAAACACCATTCCATTGTGGTGTTCCGGAGGAGTGAGTTGAGATATTATCCCACACTCTTTCAGATGATCATCAAACTGTTGGCTTAAGTATTCACCTCCTTGATCTGATCGAAGGATTTTAATACTCTTGCCAAGTTGGTTTTGTACTTCATTCTTGAACTCTTTGAACTTTTCAAAGGATTCTGATTTGTGCTTCATAAGATATACAAATCCATATCTACTGAAATCATCAGAAATGTAATGAAGTACTGAAAACCGCCTCTAGCTAGTGTGTTTAGTGGCCCACATACATCACTATGTATGAGGCCCAAAAGATCACTAGCCCTTTCACCTTGTCCAGTGAATGGGGCCTTAGTCATCTTTCCCAATAAACAAGATTCACATGTCTCATATGATTCGCAATCAAACGAGTCCAAGAATCCATCTTTATGGAGTTTGGAAATGCGTTTCTCATTTATATGGCCCAAACGACAATGCCAGAGATAAGTCGGGTTCATATCATTTGACTTGAACCTCTTTGTATTTACGTTATAAATGGGCGTTTCAAGATCAAGGACATAAAGTCCATTACTCAAATATGCACTACCATAGAAAATATCATTCAAATAAAGAGAACAACTTTTGTTCTTAATTATAAAAGTAAAACCTTCTTGTCCAAACAAGAAACAAAATGATATTCCTGCTAATAGCGAGGCACAAAATAACAATTATCCAATTCAATTACAAGCCCGGTTGGCAAAGCTAATAAATAAGTCCCTACGGCTAGTGCAGTAACCTTTGCTCCATTTCCCACTCGTAGGTCAACTTCGCCCTTAGTCAATGGTCTACTGCTCTTTAGATCCTGAACATTTACACAAATGTGAGATCCACATCCAGTATCTAATACCCATAATGCAGAAGTAGATAAATTGACTTCTATAACAAAAATACCTGAAGTGGAAGTCTCACTTCCCTTCTTCTTCTTGAGCTCCTCTAGGTACTTGGCACAGTTCCTCTTCCAATGTCCGGTCGACCGCAGTGGAAGCATGTACCTTCCTTAGCCACTCCACCCGCTGGTTTCAAGCTAGAAGTGTTAGGCTTGGACTTTTCCTTGCCCTTACCCTTCCACTTGTCCCGGGCTTTTTCTCTTTTTTTGCCCTTATTCTTATGGACCATCATTATGGCCTTTCCTTTGCCTTTGTTTATGTTACGCTCGGCGAGCTCTCAACATGCTTAGCAGCTCAGGTAGTGATTTGTCAATTTCATTCATGTTGTAGTTCATGACAAATTGACTAAAACTCTCCGAAGAACAATTGCGGACTAAGTCGGTGGCCAACTCTTGGCCCATAGGAAAACCGAGTCTCTCAAGGTTTTCAATGTACCCAATCATCTTGAGTACATGAGCACCAACGGGGCTTCCTCTACCAAATTGCACTTTGAAAGAGTGCTTTGGAGACCTCATATCTCTCATGTCTAGCCTCGCTCTTGATAGAGCTTTTTGAGGTGTACGATCATATCGTAGGCTTCCATGTTCTCGTGTTGCTTTTGGAGCTCGAGTTCATGGTGGCTAGCATTAGACATCCAATGTCCAAGGCATCATCTTGATGCTTCTTATAAGCATCTCTTTCACTCTAGGGGCATTAGCAAGTAGGTGGTTCAGGAATAGGTTGTTCTAAAATATACAACTTTTTCTCTTGCTTGAGGATAATCCTCAAGTTCCAAGTACTCAGATCTAGGAAATTTGTCCCAGGACAACTTGTCCTTCTCAAGGACCGATCGCAATGATAAGTTACTTGATGTGTTTGTTGCCATGGTAATCTATCAACGAAATATGCAAAATATAAGTATTATGCTTATAAACATATTTAACAAGGTCTTTTAATTAAATACGTCTCCCACTATTTTATTCAAATCAATGACCCTCGGCATTGACTTGGAAAATCCCATTGGAAGATTTCCTAGTGGGCCAAGATCCATATTTCACCTAGTTTTGAGTCAACTTTGGTGATCGCCCAAAATTCGATTATTTAGGTAGGAAACTCTTTCCAATTACATCACATGCAACTCTTGGATAGTTGGGTGAATAACACTTATTCTAATCCATCTAATGGACTAAAGCCCAACTTCATGCCTCTAAGCCTTCAATCCTATTGAAATGGCCTAGTTAAGTCAGACCCAATGGTTGGCATTTGGATATTACTCTTATCCTATCGCATCTTACTAATATAGATAAAGGCACCCTGCTTTGGCAGACCTACACTTGATCGATATTAGTCTTGACGAGTGCCACGCATTGGAAGGCATCACATAATGACTTAATATTTTCTTTGAGGGAATTTTATTATTAGATCTCACCATTTATTAAACTTGTTTGACATACCATAAATATCATCCATGCATCTCATACATATAAAGCATATAATAAACGTGACATGGTTATGGCCTCTAAGAGAGTAGCATTAATTAATGCCAGCTTCACCAAGCGTCTCCCACCAACGTTTTCACTTGATGTCGTCTCCTTGTCTCCACGTGAAGATTACATTATAGAAACCTCTTTTACATTCGAGGGAGTTAGATGAGAAGAGAATGTACAATCAGAATGTAGAGAGAAAGGCACGACACGCAGGTCGTATTTAAAATAACCAAAATAGCATAAAATAAAGACTAAGGCCATAACCATGCACCATGCATCTCTAAGAATACATAAACACAAAGCAATAACACATTATTATTTTGTGAATTATAAAAATAGTTTTGAATATTACACTTTCGAATATCACACACCACGAAACGGGGTTCGGGGCAGCGCCCCGACGGACGCAGCGGAATAACAAAATTCCCTCACAGGATCTATGCGGAAAATCATAATCTGAGTTTTTAAAATTTTACCTCTTGAAGCGTGATAGACACAAGCGAGGTGAATCACCAACACCGTAATAGCGACGATGTTTCTGCGGTATCCACACGAACAGACTTGCAAAAGGAGTCACGCCTCTGTTTTTGTATTGCTAGCTGCGAAGAGAGGAGAAGAAGACCTCACTATCTCTCACTCACTTTCTGTAGGTGCGGCTAGGGTTGTAATGTAACCTATTAGCAGCCCCCTTAGCAGTACTATTTATAATAGTGGCTGCCTTAAGTGAGTGTGAGCAGTAGCAAGGTAAGTGGTGCAACCCTAAACCCATCTGTCATGAGTTAGGCCCACAATTGAATCCGAGTCCAACTTGGATTCGATTACTCAATTTAGTCTGTTCTAAGTGTGCGACCTGCGAGGTTCTCATGACGTTGGTAGTAATATTAAAATCTCATTTTAATATTACAAACAGTGAGCGGTATCTAGCAACACATCACTGCTACCCAAGTAATGAGAATGTCAGTGATTTGACATAACCTATCTGTGACCAATGTTTCCGTGTAGTTTAGTCCCTTTGTCCGGATATCCAGTTGAACACAAGGCATGGAACGTGTCACCTTTGTTTAGTTCAATCTTCGGTTTTCACGATTCCCGAGTAGACATAGTAATAACAAATAAGATCAATATCTCATATTGACTCATTTGAGCATGGCCATGCATTTCGTAGTCTCACTCAATCAGGGGGCCCGAAGATATCGCTCCTGTTATGTAGGAGGGACAAATCTCATCTAGGTCACTCACATCCCTCCACATGTATTGCGGCATGTCTAATAACCAACGTTATAATCATCTTGTTACAGATGACGTTTGATGGCATTAAAACACACAACTCCTCATGTAGGAATCGTAGTGATTTCAGGTCAAAGGACCACATACACCATTATCACTATGAGAATCGCTTATGACACTCACGTAACGATCCACGTAGCGTTCTCATGGCGGGTCTGTCCAATACATCGTTACTCTAATATGTATCTATGTGTAGACTTGATATCTTATATCCATGACCCGTGAGATGTGGTCATCAGTCTACGCACATACTAGTCTCAATGCATTATTGTTGTCCTAATTAACAATAATACTTGACTAGGGACATTTAAGAATAGTATTTTATCTAATAGGATCTCACGATCAAGTCATCCACTTGATGTCCTATGGTATCAAACTTACTATTCTAAGGACTTTATTATGTTTACCAAAAAGAACACAATAAATGAAATGCCTCATATAACAATAGCATAATATAATGTATGTAAATACAAACAAAATGTATTGGCCACTAGGGCATACACCAACAGCACTCCTCTAGAAAGTCAGAGAAAATACTTACCATGCACCGTTGGAAGGTACCATGGGCATTGCAGAGGCCGAAAGGCATCTGCCTGTAAGCAAAGGTGTCGAAGGGATAGGTGAATGTGGTCTTCTCCTTATCCTCAGGTGCAATGTGAATCTGAAAGTAGCCAGTGTATCCATCCAGGAAGCAATAATAGGATTTCCCAGGCAATCGATCCAGCATCTGATCAATGAAAGACATGGGGTAGTGATCTTTCCAAGTGGCCTGGTTAAGCCTCATATAATCAATGTAGACTCGCCAACTGTTCTGCACTCTGGTAGGGATCAACTCATTCTTTTGGTTGGCCACAACCGTCACTCCAGAATTCTTAGGGACAACCTACACAGGACTCACCTAAGTGCTATCAGAGATGGGGTAAATAATACCAGCTTGCAGTAGCTTGATGACCTCTTTCTTCGCCACATCCAAAATCAGAGGGTTCAGTCTCCTCTGGGGTTGGCGCATTGATTTAGCTCCATCCTCAAATAAAATTCTATGCATGTAGGTTGAAGGACTAATGCTAGGAATATCCTCTAGTGTCCATCCGATGGCCTTCTTATTTTCTCCCAAAATTTACAACAATCTCGCCTCCTGTTTAGCAAGGAGGTTCTTGGCTACAATCACCGGAAGCTACTCATCATCGCCCAAATATGCATACTTCAGATGCTCATGCAAAGGCTTAAGCTCAAGGGTAGGTGATTTTTGGATTGAAGGTATCAAACTGGTTGTAGAAACTTCCCAAACAGCATGATCATGTCTCATAGGGGAAGATAATGTAGAACATGCAGAGTTATTATTTTCAGAACAACCAGAATTACCAAATTCAAAACAACCAGAATTACCCTTACCAAAACATCCTCAAGCACTCCTACCGGATGAGTTATGCTCCTATTTGCTAGCTAAATGATGATTCCAGTAGGCTTCAACTCTCCAATCTGTAGGGATTCAAAGACTGATTTGGGCATGACATTAATGGAGGCTCCCAAATCCAACATTGCATGAGTGAAGTGCTGGCTACCTATGATGTAAGGAATGGTGAATGTTCCAGGACCCCTGCATTTATGTGGCATGCTTGGCTGAATCATTGCAGAAACATTTCTACCCATACTAATCTTCTCTGTACCCTTACATCTTCTCTTGTGAGTACACAACTCCTTGAGGAATTTGGCATACTTTGGAATTTGCTTGATTGCATCCAGGAAAGGAATATTGATTTCCACCTTCCTAAATGTCTCCAGGACTTCTCTTTCCATTTTAGCTTGCACTGCTTGCTCGGACTGTGTGACTTTATTTGGGAAGGGTAGTGGAATGGCTAAATCTAGTTTTTCTATACAATTCTTTTGTGCCACTGATTTTTGGTCTGAGCCACTTATTTTCTGAGAAGTTACGCACTTCCGGCTGGTTGTTGAGGTACAGTTTGATGCATAGAGTGCTGCTCAGGGTGCTGCTGCTCATGTTGCAGAAATAGTTATAGAATTGGTTGCTCAATTGGTTGCTGAGGACCATCAATTTCTCTGCCACTTCTCAAAGTAATAGCACTTACATTGCCTCTTGGGTTATTAACTGTTTGTGAAGGTAATTGGCTTGATCCTTGACTTTTCAGTTCATTGACAATGGTTGCCAGTTGCCCAATCTGCGTTTGCAGGTTCTGAATTATGGTATTAATATTTTGTTGGAACTGAATGTTAGTTGAGGCCATCTATTTCATCAAATCTTCCAAGGATGGCTCAGTTAGAGTAGCTGCTGGACCAGGTAGCTGGAAGGGCTATTGCATAGGTGGCAGCACAGGTTGTGCTTGCTTGAATGCAAGTGGTTGGTACTTGTTGTTAGGGCCTGTAGCTTGGTATCTAAACTACTGTTACTGCTGCTGCTGGTGGGGTTGTTGTTGCTACCCAGAATTCCCATATCTGAGGTTAGGATGGTCTCTCCAGCCAGGGTTATAAGTACTTGAAAATAGATCATATCTGGGTTGTTGGGCCTGCTGGTACTGGGATTTACCAGGAAAAATGTCTGCTGCAGCAATAGGGCAGGCTTGGTAGGCAAAATTCTCTTCTTGAAAGGTTGGACAAGCATCAGTAGGATGAAATGGTCAAGAACAAATTCTACACACAGTGGCAGCCATTTGTATAGGCGGTTGCTATTGGGACATTGCTAATTGCCTCACTAAAGAGGTTAATTCATTAAGTCTGTGCTCCACTCTCTGTTGGTCTACATAAGACACTTGAACTTCATTGAGTCCTCTGGTTGAGGTGATCATTTGAGTTCCAAATTGTTGAGTGTTATCTACCATGTTTGCTATCAAGTCTCTAGTAGTAGTAGGGGTCTTATCCCCCAAAGCTCCTCCACTGGAAGCATCAATCATGCTTCTCTCCATAGGCATCAGTCTTTCATAAAAGTATTGGATCTACAATTGATCACTGATGTGGTGGTGTGGACAACTTGAACACAACTTCTTGAACCTCTCCTAATATTCATGCAAAGTTTTATCAGAAATCTGCCTAATGTCACAAATGTCTTTTCGAATTGCAGCAGCTCTGGAGGCAGGGAAAATTTTCTGTAAAAACAGTCTCTTTATATCATTCCAAGTCACAGAGCCTGGGGAAAGATAATAAAGCCAGTCCTTGGCTGCATCAGCAAGGGAAAAGGGAAATGCCCTCAGCTTGATGTGTTCTTCATGGATGCCTTGAGGTCTTATGGTTGAGCACACAACATGAAATTCCTTAAGATGCTTATGAGGATCCTCACCTACAAGTCCATGAAACTTAGGCAGCAAATGGATTAGTCCAGACTTTAGCTCAAAGTCAGCATCAATCTCAAGATAGTGAATGCATAATGGTTGATAAGTGACATCAAGGGTAGCAAGCTCTTTAAGAGTCCTATTATGCATGTTATCAGTCATGGTTACAATATCACTTAAACTCTCAGATTCAATGTCAGATTCAATATCAAAATCAAGTTCAGAAGCAATTCTTGCACTTAACCGACGAGCTATAATCAACCTATGCAATGTTCTATCAATCTCAAGATCAAAATTAACCAAATCAATAGAATCAAACCTAGTCATGCATCAATCAGGGCTAAAAAGGTTTCAGAAAGCTAAAACTCAAGAGCATGCAACCTACACTACAAAAATAGCTAGAAAAAATAAAAAAAAAGCATATCAAATGATTTTTAAAAATCATGGGACCACCACAGAATGAAAACTACACTTTTTTAAAAAATTTTGATGCAAAGAAAATGCTTCAAAAAATGAAAAAGTGGTCTACATGAAGGAATATGAGCAAACCAAGGTGTTGCTCACAGCAAATCTGTGAGACTTGTGGAGAAGGCCATTTTCCTTCAACCCACCAATTTTCAGCTCATTCTGAGTATGTTTGTCAGTACAAAAATTACAAAAATATCATTTTGTCAACTAAAATTGCTCAAAAACCTTACCAAATGATGGAATTCGGCCAAATTTTGGAAGGATGATTTGGGATCACTTTGCTTAGAATGGTGGTTTACCTTTAGAAACCAAGTTTCAGCTCAAGATTCGATTGCAGCTCATCATGATTCCTACTAGTACTCTGCACCACACCAGGAAAAGTGGAAACCAAGTGAGGGGGGAAGGGGGAAAGTGAAAACCAAGTGTGGGGGGAAAGTTGAAATGCAACTATCGATGAAGACTGCAAAAGGATGATAAACAATAGCAAGAAACCAATGGAACAGTAATGGAGAAGCAAAATTTCAATGCAACAGTAACCACGAAGCAGAGTTGCAATGCAACAAAATTAAAATTGCAGCATAGAACAATTGTGTGACACTTGCACAAGCAACTTGCAATGCAGTAACTAGTGCAAAATGATGGTGAATAGGATTGTGAATAGCAGCACAAAATCAATGGAATAGTACCAGTGCAGCATTATGCAGAGAATTATGTAGAATTATGTAGAATGCAGAATGTAATGCAATGAAATAGTACTGAGCAGAATTATGCAGCAAAAATGCACCTATCAATGCAGCAGAAATCCAATGCAACAGTACAGTAGCAAAATTGTGCAATCAGTGCAATCAATAGCAGAAATCAGAATGCATCAAGATTATGCAGCAAAACAATGGATCAGAATGTACCAGAGTGCAGCAGAATTGTGCAATTGAAAAAAGAGTTAATTGATGGTAAGAACAGAAGTTAGTAATGGCACTCAATATGATCAGATTGTAGATCACAATCCCCAACAACAACGCCAAAATTCTGACGAGCGTCGAACTCACCAAAATTGTAACCGAGTTATGCCTATGACTTGTAGCATAGGAAACAACACTAGATCATCTCTCAAGGATTACAAAACGCAATTTGATCAAGTCAAGTTAAAATGGGGGGTAGGCGAGATTAAGAAACAAAATTAAGAAACAGAATTAAGAATCAGAATCATAATTAAGAATCAGAATTCGAATTAAAGGGTAAATCAGAATTAAGAAAGCAACCAATCCAAGAAAATTGTCCAAACTTGATTTTAATTCATCCTTGATTACTAAAGGTCCATTCAATTATTAATCAAGTCCTTGGTCTTAGACCACATCAAGAAGCCTCTCAATGATCATGGATCTTAACTAGAAATGCTTCTAGAATTTAATTAATTAAGGTTAGACAGATTAAGCATTCATCCAAACCGAAATCAACTTAAAAGCCAAGATTCAACCAAGTTAAACATTTCATCAAACACCTTCAATGTCTTGTTTAATCTCTGAGTTCATCTCTTTGCACATGGTAATTAAGCAATTAACATATGAAAATTCTAATTAAGCAACCAGAATTAACAAAGAAAAGAAGAAGAGGAGAAACTTAATTAATAGATGAACTTAAACATTAAAAATGAAATCTCAAGATTAACAACCAAGCATGTTCAATCTCTTAGATTGATCTAAGGCTCTACCCCTCCATGAGAAGGGGAGAACTTAGAAACATAAAAGAAGGAAGAAGAAAATCGAAAATTAGAGAGAATGGAGAGAAGAGAGTTCTAAAAAGAAGGAGGAAAAGTGTCAAATGAGAGGTGCCTCGGTTTTTGACTTACAACCCCCTAAACTACCCTCTATTTTGGCTTTACATAATTAAAAACCCATTAATTACAAAGTTGGGTCAGTTATGAACATTTAGGTCCAAACCCCATGCAATTTGGAGTTCAATACTCAAGTTATGACCAAAACAACATCAAAGGGTCTCTGAACTCGTATTCTGACTTCCATGCAAAGTGAAGTGAAAAGGTGGTATTGGTGAAAAGGTGACAAAATTTGTCACTTCTTTTTCTTCTCATTGCCGTGGAGCTACATGGGAGGAAAGAGGGAGAAGCTTCCTCTAGAAGCTTGTTGCAAAGCTTCCTTGACAAGCTTTGTTAACTTTTTGAAAAAGTCAAAGTGGTGATATCACTTTGATGATGTCATCTTAGTGATGTCATTAAAGTGCTCTCTAGAAAAGATGACTAACATTTTACTAAAGCTATTATCCACTGGACAAAAGTTACAGTTAACAAAATTAGTATTTATTGTCCAAAGGATAATAAAGCGTACCACAATTTTATTTTATCAGATAAAATCTCAAAAAACAAAAACTCCGTATACTGTGTCTAGCCTTGGGTTTAATAAAATCTCCTGTCGACGTTTCCACAGTTTAAGGTTTTCCAACCTCGGAAAAAAATATTTTATTTTTCCGGCTCCACTTAGTGCGCACGTAAATTGAGAAATATATTAAAATAACCAACATCTCTGAAAAAAATCACAAAAATCACAAATATTATAAAATAAATATTTGTCATGAAATAAACAGTTTTCGGGGTGTTACATAGACAACAACCCAAAAAATTCTTAAATATTTCCAAATTCTCATGAAATTGTTCATTATTAACTAGAAAAAAAAAGTGGTGATGGCACGTCTCATTACAGTAAGTTTACCTGTTGAGAAATATTTCTTTAAAAATTCTCCTGATAATCTATCCCAAGTGGCAATGTTATCACATATAAAAAACCAATCTTTAGCCTTATCCTTTAAAGAAAAGGGAAAAAAACGAAGACGAATTGCATCATCAGTAATGTTAGGGATATTAAAGGTAGAACATACCTCTAAGAATGCATCTAGGTGCTTACAAGGATTTTCAGACTCAAGCCCATAAAATATTAGTAACATTTGAATTACATTAGGCTTAATTACAAAGTAATTAGCCCCAATCTCAAGCAAATGGACACAAGCATAAGAAGCATATGCATTTGGAGTAAAATACTCCCTAAGTGCTCGATTGTTATTTGTCATATTTAAATTAATATCAATGAGTGTTGTTTGATTTTGTGCTTTAAGTGTATGCTCTATCTCAGGATTGTACTCCTTTAAATCTAATGACAAGGAGCATCTCCCCAACATAAACCAAACAAAATATTAAACTAAAAAGAGATTAATATTAAAAGTTGGAACAAAAGCACCTGGAGAGTCACAAGGTTGAGTAAAATTGGCCTTCTCCAACCTTTTCAACAAAAACTAAAAATACTTAAAATAAAAAAAAACACTAAGACCAAACAAATAAAATTAAATTAGATTAAAAAAGGAATAAGATTAAATAAATAAAAAATTAAATAAATATATAAAAAAATCCTAGACTAAAAATTAAAATAGACAAAAATTAAATTAAAACAATTACAAAATTAACTCCCAGACAACGGCGCCAAAAATTTGGTGTAGAGAATTTTCAAATAATAAAATTACCTTTTACTTGCAAGCGTACAAGATCTATGTAATATATGGCAAATATAAGGGTATCGTACTTATAGGGAGTGACATGATTAACTAAAATATAATATCTACTTAAATTAATTTTAAAAAAAAGATAAGAGATTTGATTTTAATTAATTAATCTAAGAATTTAAATTACGTACTAAACTAACACTAAAATTAAATAATAAATCTAAATAAAATGACATAAACTAAAATGCAAAATCATTTAGAGATCAATTCCAAGACCTTGAATCTACCACTAACTATGCAAAGATGAATTTAACTTGAATGGAAATTAATCTTGTTCTATAGAATGTTTACAACTATAAGATTTGAACACTACTAAAGATTATTGCAACCTAATTAATGACATAATTCATCTAAAATAACATGGCATATTCAAATTGTGACATAAACCAGTTAATATAGCATGAATTATTCAATCCTTAGATCACAAAAGCATTGAATACTATTGCACAACCCACACCTAAGACTACAAGAATTAAGTAAGTGATTAAAATATATCAATTTAAATTTACTAATTGACTGTAAGACAATCAATAAAAATTAAATTGAATAACAATTAAAGATCAATAATCATCATCATTGTGCAACTATAGAACAAAGAAAAATATCCCAAACAAAGTTAAATCATCTAAAACAAATATTAGAGTTTCATCTTAATCCAAAAAAATAAATTAGATACTCATGGCAAGAGTATCAAATACAAAGAGAGAAGAAAAATTCATAAAAGATAAAACAGTTACTACGTATCGTTCTTCTTCTTCCTTTGCTTCGTGTGGTGTTGTTCCCAAACTGTCTTTATCCACCTCGTGCCACATTCCTCTACATGTCTCCTCTCTTTTTTTTCTTCTATGCAGCCTTGTGCCACGTTCACCTTTTATAATATTCTCCAGCCTTTAATTTCAATTCAGTCAAATTTCTTCTCTTCAACATATATATATTCTGTTGTTGCACCAACTCACTCTCATCCTTGGTTGCACATCTCATTTAGTGTGTGGATCACGAGCAACCGTATAAAATCTCTAATTATTGCATAGCTTTTTTTAATTTATTGGGACCCAACAACTTAATAGTCTAATAGCATTTTGTATGCAACTTCACCGTGGCAGCCCAACAAGCTCTTCTTTTTGGCACGTCACAATATCTTATTGATTGCACTACTTTTAATTTTAAATATCTGCAATTAGTATATAATTTAGTAATTAATTTCTCTTAAAAAAACAAATGATAATGGCCAAACTCAATAAAATTAGATATATTAAGATATAATAATGTCTATTTTTTAAGAAAAATATATAAAAATTAGGTTATTATTAATTCGTCATCAGTCATTTTGGTCCCTGACAGATGAAAATGTCATTAGAGGTCCCTGAGAGTTGAATCTATTCATCACATTGATCCATCGATCAAGTTGAGTTCTTTTGAGTTAACAGACTTGATGATTTGACTTGTTAACTGCATACATAGCGTGGCCAATGAAGGAGTGGGATCTAGCAATGATGCTACAAAATTGGTCAAATTGGTCCTCGAAATCCCTAATCTCCCAAATTAGCTCAATTTCCCTCCAAATTTCCTAAACCCTATTTAAACATGTTTAAACCCAAAAGTACATAACAAATTTCCCACTTATTTTCCTAATCAAAGGTGAGACAACATCATTTGGCTAGGGCACATAGGAATAAGTCATCTTACCCCCCCCCCAATATTTTCCCTCCAACTTCAACCCTCCCCTCCATTTCTAAGAGATTACATTGAAACCATAATGCCCCACAACAAACTCGTTCTATAAATCAAAACCTCGTTTTGAGAGTTAGAGTGAAATCTTGTTCAATGGTTGTGCGCATTTGAGTGGGGATTCAGTTTGGTCAAAGGTAATTGCAGAATCCAAGCTTTTTGTGTTGATTGGCATTTTATAGAAGTTTGGTGAATGTATTAACCTAAGCTCTTGTGGTCCTTATTTGTCCCTTGTTGCCTATTTTGCTGAATAAATTATGCTTAGTCCTCAATGTTATGTGGTGTTGTGCATATGATATTGATGTTTGTATTGTGTTTGGTCCTAGAGAGTGAATATACTATTATATTAGTGTTGAGTAGTGTGTGGTTCCAGGTTTTTATTAAAATATGGTGGCTTTATTGATGTGTGCTATAGATGGACATGTTTTTCACTCTTATATTGCATCATGGAGGACATTTTGTGAGAGGAATAGATGGTAGACTTGATTATGTAAATGGTGAAATTGATGTTTGGGAAGGTATTGATCTTGACTTAATGACCATTTTTATGATTAAGGGCTTCATGAAACTGCATGGATACAAAGGCTATCAGAACTTTTATTAGCGTGATGTTGAGAAAGACCTTGAAGAAGGGTTAAGGTATCTTAAACTGGATGTTGATATCCTGGACATGAGTGCCATTGCTAAGCATGATGACTATGAGATGCACCTATATTTTGAGGATAATCTAGATGTGCGTGAGATAATTTCACTAGAACCAATCAATGAGGACAAAAATGAGGAGGAAGGAGTTGAGAAGGAACAACCAAGCCCACAACTTGATGCAGAACCAATGCCACAACCTGTTTTTAACCAAATCCATAACCTGTTGTAGAACCAAACCCACAACCTCTTTCTGAACCAAATCCACAACCTAATGCACAATCAAATCCATATCTTGACACATAGGCAAAGGAACAACATAGCACACAACCTCAGTCCCTAACTGCATATGATGCTAACTCTAGTTAGCAAAATAAGGACTCATATTCTGATGATTATGAAAGTGTTGAGGACAGTCCTTACAAGCTTGCAACATTTGAATATGATGATGAAGAGAATAAAGAAAAGAAGAAAAGCTGCAAAGGAAAAAACAAAGTGAGTAGGCAAAGGCAAAGAGAAGATTCAGTCGAAGAAGAGCCATGGGAACCCTATCAACCACTATTTGAAGGCAACACATCAGTACTAATACATTAAGCACATTCTTCTACTAATGATCGGTACAGTGAAGAAGAAGCCATCCATGGTTACAAATATGAAGAACTATATTCAGCAATCTCTACAGATGATGAGATTCCTAAAGATAGAAGAAGAACAATGTACCCTCAATTTGTTAATGATGCTGAATTTGGACATGTGAACTTAGAGCTGAGTATGAAGTTTGTTACACTGGATAAGTTCAAAGGAGGTATTAAAGATTTCAACATCTATCTTGGTAGAGAGGTGAAGTTCATCAAGAATGACAAGATAAGGTGCAGGGCAACATATGCTAATCCAACTTGCAAATGGAAAATTTACTGTGCATACAACACTGCTACTAAAAGTTATCAGATCAAGATCTTTCTTAATGAGCACGCTTGTAGTAGGGTTTCCAAAAATAAGCTGGCTAATATAGAATAGGTATCTAAGAAGTTATAAGATAAACTTAAATCTAAACCAACTGTTACCCACAATGAAGCTTTTAATTATATGAAGACATAATTTAATATCATTCTAGATGACACCAAAATATATATAAGCTTGAAGAAGGCCAAGGAAATAGTTGATGGTAGTGAAAAAGAACAATATGCTATGCTTTGGGATTACTGTCATGAGCTACTGAGGAGTAACCCCAACTCAACTATTAAGATGGATATCGTCCCCATCCCCATCCTTATCCCTAATATCCCACCTCAATTTGAGACTCTACATATGCTTTGATGGATGTAAGAAAGGATTCAAGGCAAAGTGCAGGCCAATGATAGGTCTTAATGGTTGTCTCTTAAAAGGGTACTATAAAGGACAATTGTTGTCTGCATGTGGCCAAGATGCTAATGATGCGGATTAAAGGATGCAAACCCAAGTGCAAGTTATCTCAGGTAATAAATTTCTCGGGAGTCCGAGGTCGATCCATAGGTAATTGATGAAGAAAAAGTTCTTTGAGGTAAGGAAAGACTTTGTCACAACAATAAAGATAATAAAACTTGTTCACAATTAAATTAAAGAACTTGCTTGGGCAAGGAGATTCACTTTTGGTAATAATTTAAGGACAAGATTAATTCTTTTTATAACTCAATTGAAATCTATGCACACCGGAGGTTCCAATCGGAAAATAAAACATTCAAAGTCCATTTAGAATTATATACATAGTTATATTATGGTTCCTTTAATTATTTACCAACACCAACACTTGTAAATGAGTTCAAGCATTCATTATGCCAAATCACTTGTCTACAATGAATCAAGAACTCTACTTTACAAGGAAGAATTATTTACCAACACCAACACTTGTAAATTGGTTCAAGCATTCATTGTGTCAAACCACTTGTCTATAATGAATCAAGAACTCTACTTTACAAGGAGGATTTCTAAATTGATTGGAAACAAAATATAACACATATAATGACTACTTGATAATATATCATTTAAGCACAAGAAAGAATTTAATTTAACGTTATTTTACTACCAAAAGCTTCACCCCTTTACCCAAGTAAGATGAAGATTAGTTACTCATGAACAAGAAGAAAGAAAGAGAGAAGAAGAAAAAGATGAACATAACTTCAATTTAAAATAAAGAAAACTATAATAAGAGAAACAAATAACACAATAGCATAATTTAAGCTAAGATTTTCCCAAAATGATCAGCCAATGCTCCTTTATATAGAGCTTGAGGAGTACAAAATGACAATGAAGTTATTTAATGAGTGGGTAGATGATGGGTGGATGAGTGGAAAATGACAATGGAGTTATTTAATGAGTAGGTAGATGATGGGTGGATGAGTGAAAAATGACAATGGAGTTAATTAATGAGTGGGTGGATGATTAATGAGTGGGTGGATGATTATTGAGTGGGTAGATAATTATTGAGTAGGTAGATGATTATTTAGTTGGTGGATGATTAATGAGTGGGTAGATGATTAATAATGTTTGTCTCTCCACTCGTACCAATTAATTCAACTATCTTCACACGATTATAACTCTATTAAAACATCAGTTTCTGGAAAAATGTTCTTCATGAAAGTTGAAGGGTTTTGTCTTAACTTTCCAATGTCATCAATTTCAGCCCAAATTGAACCCTACAGCTCAAATTCCATCCCAATCACTGCACACTAGTCAAGCCCAGCAACAACTCCTCTGTTTTGACTTCCCTGATTAGTGCACACTGCTCGGGTTTTAGTGACATAACCCGTTTCTGACTTCCAGGCCCAATTAGCTCCACTAGATGTCTGATTGAGACTTTGAGTTCTTCATAAAAGTTGTAGAGTTTTCTCTCAGCTTTCTTACAAGGTAGACTTCATAATTTCTAGACATCTAGAACTCAAGATATAGCCGAAATACAGAAACAATGTAAAATCTTAACAATGCTACAAAATATCAATTAAGCTTAATTTGAACCTAAACTTACAAAACATGAACAAGCTTAATCAATTAAGTACATGGAGAGTGTAATGATTAAAAATAAAAGTTTATTAATGTATAAAATATGTGATTATCAGCCAATAATCACATATTTGTCATTGCATATGCTATTGTTGACATTGAGAACAAGGCCAATTATAAATGGTTCCTCACATTACTGCATGAAGACTTTGGGAATTACATGGAGCATGGATGGAAGTTTGTATCAGACTAGCAAAAGTTAAACAAATATACTTACAACCTTGCCTTGCTAAGGACTAATATGACTTAATGTTTTAAAAGATATGGGACTAATGTGATTTAATTATGTCATACTCGGGGACTAATATGACTAATATAGATATGATGTTTTGATGTTTTTATAGTGTCTTATACTAGCATTGCAAGAGGTCATGCCTAGTACCCATCATAGATTATGTGTGATGCACTTATGGAGAAATTTCACAAAGAGGTGAAAAGACAATGATGTCAGATACCTTTTATGGTAATGTGCAAGAGGTATGACTCCTGTGCAGTTAGATATAGTTGTGGATAAGCTCAAAAACATCAATGAAAAAGAATAGGCCTCCTTGTATAAACTACCACCTTTAGCATGGAGTAAGGCACATTTTAGTGAATAGCCTAAGTTGGACAGTCTATGCAATAACAATTATGAGGACTTCAATAGGAAAATAGTGAAATATAGAGGAAATCCTATACTAACAATGCCCGAGAAGATTAGAAGCTACATCATGAGGATTATAGCATTAATCAAGAGGTAGCATAAAAATTACATTGGTCCCATAGCTCCTGTGTAGTAGAGTAAACTAGAGAAGGAGAAAATCCTGAGTGACAAGTGGACCCTATAGTGGTCAGGTGATCTTGAAGGCATGAGATTTGAGGTTCACAAGAGACAAGAGAGGGTTGATGTCAATTTGCATGAACATACATGCACTTGTAGATTCTGGCAATTAACTGGGATTCCATGCATGCATTTTATTGTTACAATAGCATACAAGAACCACAGGCCTGAAGATTAAGTTAATGCATAGCTGACAATGACTTCCTTTAGGTCTACATATCAACATTTCATTCAGCTAACTCAGGGTCAGGAGTACTAGGAGGGCAGACCTTATATTAGACTAACTTCATCACCAATGAAGAGGTCAACGTGAAGGCCAAAGAAGCAATAGAGGAAAGCTGGAAAAGAAGTCCCTGTGAATCTCTACAAGATGAAGAGAGTCCTTGATGATATCAAGTGCTCCAGGTGTGGTGCTGAAGGCCACAACTACAAGTCATGTAAAAAAGATGATTTGCCAGAATCAGTGAAGAAGAAGAAGAAGAAGAAGAAGAAGAAGAAGAAGAAGAAGAAGACCAAATCCAATGCAGATGCAGGGACAAAGTAAAACAATGATGATTAGAATAATGGCGATGAGAATAATGCTGCAAGTGAGATGGATCTCTTATAATCACACCCACAAAGCTAATATGCAGGTCCATTAGTTGGTGTTGTAGGAACCTTATCAGTAGCACAGGTTAATCACTCTTATATAACTTTGTAAGATGGTTTTATATTTAAACCCAAACTAATTTTGGTGATGTAGGAACTCTATGATGTACATATCATTCCTATTGCAAAAAAGCCTCCACATGTGAGGTTTGATGCAATCATGCAACCAACTATCAAGCCCCCACCTCTTATGGCTGCTGAGTTAAGGTTCCAAGCTCCAACTGTAATGAGGTCACCACCTCCCATGGCTGCTAATATAAGATTCTAAGCTCTAACTGTAGTGAGGCCACCACCTCCCATGACTACTAATATAAAGTTCCAAGCTCCAACCGCAACATCATTACCAATTGTTAGGTGTGCAATTCTAATTCCTACTCTAAATCCCACTCCAACTCCAATTGCAAGTCCATGTCCAAGCCCAAGTCTAACTCCCGCTATTAGTGAAGAGACTGTGAAAGCAATAAGCAAATGTACTACAGAAAGGTTTATAAAATTTAGGCCAACTCCTAGCCTTAGAAGACCAATAGGACCAAAGAAACACTAAACTGATTGTTTTTTAGTAGCATAGGGTTTTTGTTTTTATAATTTTGTATATTGGGGGTTGATCGGTATCTTTGGTGTTCATTGGTGTATTAACTCATAACAATAACAGATGTGGCCACATTATGTAAAGTCAAATTGATAATGCATTCAAAATAGATCATTGCATTGTAGGTTCAAAATGACACTATTGCATATTACAAAATAGGTCTATGATATTAGAAAATGGCACCATTGTCATGTTATATTCAACCATCTCACTGCACACACTACATACACTGCTAATACTACCATTCATCTACTTCCAAGCTAAAACTACTACCATACAAATCACACAGACAAAAGTTAGTACAGTTGCACACACTTTCATTGTCCTCATTTCTTTCTCCAGCTTCACAACCTTCCTATTAAGCTTCAAAATAATAGGTGCATTACTCTCATTAATAGTTTTGGATGTATAATGCTCATTAGCCTAATCCACCAAACAAAAATATCCAAAATCCAAATCCTTGAACTACATTGCACACAAATCAATAAGCAAAATTGGGGATAAAATTCAATTCAAGTAAATAAACCCTAACACCTACCCCTATCCCCCATAATGCTACCTTGTACAATGGACATGTGTAGTGTAACACCCTCCTTAGGGCATCACATTTCCGACTACTAACTTATAAGCTAAAAATGATTTCATAAAAGGTTTGAGTTATAAAAGGTGGGTTTCAAAATTTCTTCTTGCTCAAACATAAATTTACCGGAATTTATAAGTAATACTGAAAAATAGATTTAAACTTATAATATACAATATTGACACCAATTAATATTTAACAATTATTCAAGAAATATAAAACTTACAGACTCACTTTTTAAACAGTAGCAAACCCCATCACGGGTCCTACTTAATAGTACGGTAAAATACTAACGAGAAAACTTAACATACTTATTCCTTATTGTATCCATCTTGATGTACCATGTATCTGTTCCTCATCAATACTGTATACCATCGAATCCTGAATGACCACTCCTCCATGTTGTCACCAATCTCAGAATATCTACCACCCGTCATGTCTAAGACAACTTGTTCCTTCTACTATATAATTTTTAATAATACAAATACAACAAAACAATATAACAAAGAGGTGAGATCACCTACGCCAATACCAACATGGTAGCATAGAGATAACACAAACAGCATATCATACAGATATATCATACCATAATTACAATCATGCCATCAATATTATTGTCATCACACAGATACAATAATTACAATCATGTCATCAACATTATTATCATTATTATCATCCAATATTCCTCAATTATTACATCACATAGATATAAAAATTCAATATTTACGATAATGCCCTCAATATTATCTAGGTATTCAACAGTTCAATTATCATAACCAATACTCAATAATGATGCATATGTTATGCATGTAGACTCAATGTCCTACTCTATGGAGGTTTTCACAATTTCGAGAAGAATGCTCTGGTTAATTGTCAGCCTTAGCCCAAAGACAATCTCCCAGTCGTCGAAAAGAATCATGTTATTGTCGGATATCGTCAATGCGTTGCAATGGATTGCATCGCCAAGTGGCACATGGTCATTTTGCCAATCTCAGTCCACTGGTCGACCGCCGCGCCTTGACGCCCCCAAGATCCATCATAGACCTCACTATCAATTCTCATTCCCTCTTCAACCACAAGGGTCACAACAGCATCAGCTATTAATTTTTTTGTTCAATTCAAAATTATCATATGCCTCAATGCATATTTTTCAATTTCATCATATGCTTTATTGCATATCTTTCCAATGCATAATCAATGCACCACTGCCAATTATAGACAAAATTCATCATTTTCAATGCATAATCAATGCACCAATGCCAATCACAGGCATATCTTTCCAATGCACGTAAAATGCATCAAATGCCAATCACAGGCAAAACTCGTCATTTTCTCATATAGTGTCCATACACTGGTTCAACAGTAATCATACGGTATATTCAATAGCGAAATCATGTTATCGAGTTTTCATAGTCACAAAACACTTTTGTCGTGTTTTTACAATCGCGCAACATTTCTGTTACGTTTTCACAATTTCGCAACACTTCTGTTACGTTTTCAAATTACATATTAATTTTTCAAGGTTTTTTCAATCACGTAAAAATATTTACATGTTACTTAAATCGCGTAGCGATTTTTCCACCATTTTTTCCACCATTTTCACAATCGCGTAACTTAAAAATCATTCTTTTAAGTCGCGTAAACCATTTTCCATCATTTTCGAAATATTTAAACGTTTTCCAAATCGCATAGAAATATTTTAACATTTTTCAAATCGCGTAGCTTAAAAATCACATTTTTAAGTTACGTAAATCATTTTTCACCATTTTACAATCACGTAAAATATTACTCAATATTCCAAACATTATTTTGGACTTTCAAATGAATCAATATCATTTCCAATATCATTTTTCACATTTCTCCTTTAAGAAATCATTTCCTCAAAATAATATGACTTCTCATATTATTTTCCTCATTTTCTTACTCAAGAAAATCCTTTTCACAATAAATTCCACAATTTCACCATTTCCATTGATGTAAATCAACGTTTTCAAATCTTTAAAATTTCTCATCACACTTCAAAACCCAAAGGTTGAGTTATAGATTAGAAAATATCAAATCACTATTATATTCTCTATTTTTCTCAAATCAATTCTAAAATCAATTCTCTTTAAAATAAATTGAGGTTCAAACACTTTTAACCTCTCTTTTCCATTCACATACGAAAATTTCATTTCTCAAATGATAAAACACTCTGATTCCCTTTCCAAGAATCCTTGTACTAAATCAAATTATATTTTCACTTTGAAAATCACTTTGTTTTCATAAAATCAAGGAATTACAAGCCTTCAAAACCGTGGTACATGGCCATTCAAACCATCAAATATTTTTCCTTCTAAGTCAATATGGTTTTACATAAACAAAACCATTAAAAATTCCTTAACAAAACTGTAAGACTCATAGTCTTTAAAATCAAATCATTTGTTCATTTTCATTTTTCACTTTCTTTGCAAATCCTTAAAATTATCAACGTATTACTTATAATTAGTAAAATACTTAGAATCTCTTGTTCCAAAAATTAATTTGTGAACACTTATTTTGAGGTGTCTTGGCCAAAATTCCTCTTAGTCTTTGGAACCAAAAATTATTTTCTTTTTCATCATCAAATCATGGCATACATATACATAATCATCATATATATCACAAGCATGCCATAAACAAAAGTAATAAATCATGCAAATCATATCAAGCATGTAAGCACAAATAAACCATACAAAACACATAAACCACATAAACACATAAACACCCACAAATAATTACATGACCATGGATATGAATCCTCACATGGATTCACCATCCATCAAATACTAAATCATCTCTCACCACCATACTTGGTTGGTGAGATGGATCTCCCTCTTACCTCTTGAAGAAGCTGAAAAGCTCCTTGGTTTGCTTTTTTTTCCAAGTCTTTCACCACCAAAAGTTTCTTAAACACAAAACAAAACATATATTTATTAGCATATTAAGCTTGAACAAGATAAACTATGGATTAAACATGGCTTAGAATATGAAAAAGAGGGAAGAAATGAAATTTTCTTACGCTTCACCTCAAATACCCTATAACTTTGCTCTTGAAGAAAGTCCTTGAAGATGAAGGATTTAGAGAAAGTCTCTAACATGAAAGTTGCTTAGAATATCATGTAGATTCAAGATCTATGGTTGGATGAAATTAAAAGAGATTGGATGGTGATTTTGGGTGGTATGGCCGAATGGTTCCTCTTGAAGAACAAGGATGGAGTTTTTGATTTTTGTGAAAAGAAGGCTTCTTAGACTTGGTTAAGATAAAGAATGAAGTGAAAACACTTGGTTTTCCTTCCTACCAATTTCGTGGAGCTCCTTGGAAAATTCCTAAAAATTATAAACAAATCTTAAAATCAATAACAAGTAAAAGAATAGGTAAACCATGGTTCAATCATGGCTTAGAAAATTAAAATTATAAGATTGAGTGAAGAAATAAGAACTTTACCCTTTTTGGTAGAAACTTTAAGCTTGGATTTCAAGCTCTAGATGAATGATTTTGTGAAAACTCATAACTAGAGATGTTCTTAGAATGATGTTTAGGTTTAAAAAATCAAGTTGGATGAAATTATAGAAATTTGGATGATGGTTCTTAATGAGCTAGCCGTGAGCTTCAATTTAGAGAAAAGGAGAAAGAGAATAGATAGAAGACTTAGGACTTCAAAGTGAGATAAAATGAACATAAACATCCCTCCTCCTTTGGTGATTGTCGTAGAAACATGTAGGAAAAGAAAGTGGAGAAGTTTTACTATCACTTATGACTAGCACATGGCATAAGTCATCAACTTGTCATGCAATGGTCACCCTAGCTTTTCGTGACTTAAAACAAATAAATCACCTAATTCTAGAGACTTTGAGAAGCCTCCTAGCCATGGAGCTTCAAGGAAAAACAAACCAAGTTCCTAATTCCATTACCAATTTTCTAGCAAAATATCAATTGATATAAATTTTTAATGAACTATTATTTAAATCTAATTATCATTTACACAAACTAAAAGTAATTAGTTAAGGTTCATAATTTCCTTATAGTCATAAATTACTAATCACTAAGCTAACTAAATTTAGATCACTAAGTCTTTAATTTCTTTTAGATAAGTATAAGGTAGAAATACCAATTTGTAACAACAAATATCTAAGCTTTCTAATGGAGCTTAGCCGTGGAAATCTTTGCAAGAAGAGAAGAGAATATATTTATTTATAAGAAGAAGGTGATAACTTTAAACAAATAAAAGTCAAGTCCAAGACCCTCTAAAATTATGCATGGCTGTGGAACTCCAAATAAAAAGACTAACCAAGTTTTGTTTTCAAAGTCTTTTAGTTTAACTAATTTGTTTCCTATTAGTTCAAGACAAGTCAAGCCACAAAGATTGACAAATTTTTTGGGTGTAGCTTCTTGTAGGTATAAAAGAAAATAGTCAAATGAATTAATTGCACAAATTTTGTCTCCTTCAAATGAATGGTCGTAGAAACAAATGGAGAGCCACCATAATTGACTTTTTCATTGATGTTTGATATAATTGAGGAAACAAGAATTAAGTGTAGAATTTTTTGCCATAAAAAGGATGCATGGCCGTAGAGTGAAGAGAGAAAAGAGGGAATTATTTGGGCAAATAATTGGTACAAATCATTAAGAAATTTTCCAAGTGAAAGTAACAAACTTGAACCACTGGATTCATTCCTCCTTTAAATCCTAGCCATTAGAGGCATCTACAAAAATGAATGGTCAAGATCCTTTCTTACTTTAAATCCAAGGGTCATAATTAGTCATAGCCATTTTAGAAGACTAAATCTCCACCGTTGATTAAATCTACATTCAATGGTCATAAATGATCCATCTCCACCATTGATTAAATCCAAATCCAATGGTCACAAATGGTCCTAGCCACTTTGTAAGACCAAATCTCTATCCTTGATTAATTCTTCATCTAATGGTTATAAATGGTCATAGCCATTTTATTAGACTAATTCTCCACCGTTGATTAAATCGACGGTTGATATTCAAAGCTTCAAAATTAAACTTACTTCCTATTGATTCATCATAAAGTTGTCATAACCACTAATGCTGACTTAACAGCACAATATTTATTTTTATCTGCTATAACCCCACAAAAGAATATATTTACTATATTTTTATCGCCCGATAATTAAATACAGTACAAAACATAGTAAAAAAATTTATAAAATTATTTTCGGATTCAGGTTTAGTACGATCCCCCGTCTCCGTCTCAACTGTACTAATTTTTCTTGCTACAGAAAAATTTTCACCTTTCTAGACCCATGCGAGGCCCACATATGACCTCCCTGGGCCCACAGACGGCCCACGGATAACGTTAAAATAATCAGAGTAATATAAAAAATTCATAATCACACACAAAATCACAAATATTAGAAAACATATGAAAATCAAATCAGATTACATAAAATAATTAAGACTTTTCAGTAATAATTAAATTACGTAAGATTTTCCCCGGTCTGAAAATTATTATTTTTCTGACACGGAGTAAATCACACAAAACGATCAAATGTACTGACGGAATACTCAAAATAATTTTACAGTACACAGAAATTACTAAACAGTAGAATTCTGTTAACTGTCAAAATTACTGTCAACTAGTTAGGAAAATTTGGGGTGTTACATGTTGTATGGTTTACTAGGATTTCTAGCCATTTTTTAAGTCTAACATACAACTCTAGTGCCACAGAGACACAACCTCGATTCATGTACCTTGTTATGGGGACCATTCCCCCCCCTAACCACCCTACACTACCACTCCAGTCCACTTCTAAAGAGCTTTGGTTTTGGGACGCCCCATTCAACCTCCCCATGTCTCCATCACCCATCATTTTCCACACAAGTGACGAACAATGAAGAAAAGGGAGTTGATTTCCCTCTACAATGGAGAAAATGAACAACACGATGACGAACAAAGCAAGGACCAATTTTGGGGGGAAATGGAGCTAATTTGGGGGATTAGGGATTGAGAGAACCAATTTAACCGATTTTGTAGAGTCATTGCCAACTCCCACTCCTCCATTGGCCATATTAGCTTCACAAAGTGCCACATATGCACTTAACGCGCCAGATCATCAAGTCCGATAACTCAAACGAACCCAACTTGGCGGCTGGACCAATGTGACAGACAAATTCAACTCTCAAGGACCTTGAATGACATTTTCATTTGTCAAGGTCCAAAATGACCGACGATGAATTTGTTAGGCACCAAAGTGGTTATTTGCTCAAAATAGTCGCTGAACCGATAGTGTGATTCTTGATCTCAAGTTCGAGAAAGGAGATTGCTTCCCTTAAAGAATCCCTGTTTCAAACTGTGTCAACTACTTGAATATGTGTGATGGTGTATTCTGTAACACCTTAACTCTAGATATCATAGTATATCCATAAGACACACAAGTAAACAGAGTTAAGTGAGTTACTTCTATCTGAAAAACAATAAAACATAACTATAATAACATACATGTCATTATAGAGAGCCTTTATGGAAGAGGATACATATGTATACAATATTAGCCTTAAAAGGGCAGATTGTATTAAATAACATCTTTGTACATCGCAAAGCAAATATAAACATAATATAAGTTTTTCCAAAAAGAAACTAGTTATCTAGTCCATTTGTCTCTTCTTATTTCCCTTAATAGGGTCTTGACCTGGATTTACATAAAAACACAATGGGGTGAGAATTCATAATTCTCAGTAATAGTATTCCATAACCAATCATTTATAACATACAAATACAATCTTAATAAATAAGAAGTAAGATATGTTTTAAAAGCTCTTCCATGACTCATCTTTAGTAACTAAAAGTGTCAAGCTAAGTAAACATTTAAGGATCAATAAAAGAACCAAGTACAAGTCATTTCCATGGCCCATCAAAGGAAACCAAGCTTATTTCATTTCCATAGCTCATTAAAGAACCAAGCTCATTTAACTACCATGTCTCAACAAGGAACCAAGCTAACTTAACTATTATGGTTCACTAGGAACCAAGCTATTGTTCTTTCATAGTTCATCAAAGAAACTAAGCTCGTGCTATCCATAGTTCATCAAGATAAAAATCCTGAGTAATTCTAGCATTGGCGCCTAGGCGCCACTCATCCACGCCTAAGCGTGGGCATAGCAGGTCAGCACCCTATTTTCCTCAACCTCTGGCGCTTAGGCGCACCAAACTGGCACCTAAGTGCCATGCTCTTTGCCTTATCAGTATGAAAACTTGATCAGTTAGCGCTTGGGTGCAGAAAACTAGAGCTTAGGCACCATGCTCGCAGCCTGTTTCTGTACTGATTCTTATCAATGGGTGCCTAGGCGCCAGAACACCAGAAACAAGTTTTCCTATTCCATTGGTTCTCAAACCAATTTCCAACCCTCAATCATAGGTTCTAAGGGGGTTTTCATACATAAGTATGGTCTCTAATCATGTAGGAAGCCTCATGCAAACTCTAAACTCATCAAAACATGGATTCATGTTCAAGCTTACATCAATGAGTGTTTCAAAGCTCACAAACAATAACCTTGCATAGATTAAGCTAAAAGCAATTCAACTTTAGCCATTGAAGGCACTAACCAAGTAAGAAAACAACATAAGTCTCTCAAACCCATTTTTCATCCAACAACATACACCATGTATAAAAGATGGAGATAGGGAGAGATGGTCATGTAAGGTTCAAGCACCCTTACCTCAAGTAGTCTAGATGATCTTCAAACCTTTGATTTACATTTGGTCCTCATCTTTCCTTCCTCTTCTTCCTCTTGCTTCCTCTCCTCTTCTTTCTCTTCTTTCCTTTCCTTTTCTTTGTTTTCTGCTCTTCCTTCAGGTTAGAAACGTGATCAAAGAAAGTCAAAGAAGATGGCTGAGAACAGTGGAAGCTTAAGACACTTAAGATATTTTGCTAAAACATTATATCTCTTAGGAATACTTTGATATTACAGAATCAAATTTCCTAACTTCCAAAAGCATTATAGAAAATCCTAAGATTCATCTCAATCCTAGTTTCATCATTTCCACAAGTTTCCATATATTAGACAAGTCAATTTGGTATTAAAACACTCACTTAGTATCCTCAAAAATATCAAACTAACTCAGTTTATCATCAAACTTTAACTGCATCACATTTCATACATTTGTGACCTAGAAATAAGTTTTTCATATTTATTTTCTTTAACTAAGCAAATTATGTCATTATTTGAATCATTTTAAGCTACTTTTCACATTTAGTGTTGCAACAAAGTGTCTAATCTAATTCAAAAGTCACAAAACTAAGCAGGCATGTCATGCAAGTATTATGATACTTCTATAACTATATACAAGTCTAACATGTCAAAGAGAATGTTGCATATTCAGGTGTGCCAAAACAATCGAAAATGGTGAAGCAAAAGATGAAAACAGTAGATGAAAGCATATAAAAAATTAAGAAAAAAATATGAATCAAAATAACTTAAAATGTAAACTTACAACACAAAGAAACTAAAAGGACACTTGCAAAAATGAGATTAATAGGACTAGAATTAGCCTTGAGAAAGGAGTTGGAATCTTGCAGGGTTTAATCATATTCTTTTTGCCATAAAAATATAATTTTGTTAGATCGGTTAAAAAAGGATGGTTAAGAATGTGTTGTTGTTGCTACATATAAACTAGATAAAGAACTATGGGCCAACATATGTTGCCTGCATAATTAAACCTTAACAATACTGAATGAAGCACAAACTTGTGTTCAAAGTAAGGGTGTTCACGATTCGATTTGGATCGGTTTTGCGTTAAAAAACCAATCAATCTAAATAATGTTATTTACATCGGATTGAATTAGATTTGATTGATTACATTCTAAAAATCGATTCAAATCGGTTTGGATTGGATCGGTTTAATCACTTTTGTATAATATTGTAAGTTACAAGCAATTTAGCTTATTAAAAAGAAAAAAAACAAGAAATAAAGGAAATAAAAATTAAAAATCGCTCATTTCACATGCTCAAAATAATATTTGATCACATAAAGTAAGAGAAACGTGTAAGAAATTAAAATTATTATAAGTAAAATATAAACTCAATAACAAACAAATATATTATATAATGTTAATTAGTTTAGATTGGATTGAATCGATTTTAAAAATTAAAATAAAAAATTGATCCAAACCAATCGGTTTTTTAAAAAAAATAATAATAATCAAATGTATTTGATTTTGATTGAATTTCAATTTTTCAGTTTAATGTCTAGTTTGATTTTCGGTTTAGATTGGATTTAAGCACTCCTATAGTTTAAAGTTACTAGAATTCATCAAAGAGAGATCTTCTTCAAAATACCCTGTATGATATGGAAGTCATTAAGAATGATTTAGATGGGCAACATTCAAACTTGTGTTTTAAGGCCAGGACTCCAATGACTTACATCAGAGAAAAGTGATTGAGTATAAATTTATTGATGTATAATTACTTTTTCCTTATGTAGGTACTGCTTAAGAATTTCTCCCTTCCTTTATCCATTGTGGTCTATGAATTCAATCTTTAGCCTCACAGTTCTAGAATTCCTTACTCGTGTCAAGAATCCGAAGATTGATTAGAAGATCAATGTGCCACATCCTCTGCCATCAGGCTTCCAAGACTGGTTATCTCATGTTGTTTCTTCCAAGAAACATGGCTAAACATTCCAGTAAATGCCATAAAATGCAACATTCATGTGGGTATGTTAAGATGACGGTGATAACTTAACGCATTGATTTCCAAGTTAAAATTCAGTCGTTATCCCAAACCTTCAGTATTAAATAACTGAGTTACTGAGCCAGTTCCAAGTAAATAAAGTTAGGGCTTTTAAACTTGTGAAGCCCACCAAACATCTGAACATGCTTTCGTAGCTCACATCCACATTATAACTGATCTATCTGCCATAGATGCGGACATCAAAGGATTTTGTAGTTCATGTTCTTTTTTTGGAGTTCAACTTTATTCAAATCAAATTATAAATAACAAGTGAGGTGCATGAATTCAAGTCATATTCGATCAACTCTTTTCTGCTAATAAGATAGATGCTAAGAGCACAAGATAAAGTAAAATGGCTAAGCATGCATTAAAACAAAAAAAAATGGCAAACATTAAACATTTGCATTGAAAAATAACTGGTGTAATTAAGTATTGTTTATGACCATAACAAAAATAACTGAAGAGTCACTACAACCATAGAATAATTCCTGTTGTGAAATTTCTCAGGTGGCAAACTTAAGGCTCCAAACAATAGTTAGGAGTTAGGACCCAAAAAAATATCACTGCTACATCCTTTAGCCGTGACTAGTAACCTGATTTCTTCCAATTCAATCTGCTTGCCATCTTTTTCTTATCTTTTGTTTTTTGCCCCTTTCCTTTACCTAGAGTGACTAAGGAAAAAAAAAATTGTGCAGACAATTTTCAAGAATAGGAGTAATGGCGCTGTGCAGAGTTAGACATTGTGGAGAGTAAACATTACATATATATGTCACAAAGAATGCATCTCCTTTCCATGGCATCAATAACCAGACTGTTTATGTAAGAAATAATCATGAGACTCAAACCCACCGAAGAAGTTGATATATGTGAATGCAGAGAGCCATCAACCATGCTACCTAAGCAACACCTTCCATACTTTCCTCATATATACTATAAACGACCATATGGCAAGCCCTGCTGACATATAAAGCAAGACAACACCAGAGCCTACCAAAATGGCAGGTCCTCCACGACTGAAAACAAAAATGGGAGAAGAGAAAAAAGATAATTCAATCAGATATATCAAATAGAGACAGATCAACACAGTTTTTTTTCATAACAAATAATAGAGCTTCCTCAAAATGCAAAGAAAACAAATACCTGCAGTCCCGGGTAGCAAGGAGGATGGTTAATGCCGTCATCTGTGTGGCTGTTTTCCATTTTCCCAAGTTATTTACAGCAACAGCCTATTATTTTTAGTTTCATTATATAAGCTCGAAACGTTGTATATGGACCAGGAAATTGATTCAAGTGAACAGGAGGTAAAACAAACCTCTAGAAGCTTACTACCCTGGGAAGCAGCCCATTCCCTGAGTGCAGACATGGTTATCTATTTTGCAAGTTACAATAAGAAATTGTAAGACTTCTGCTCTCAATACCAACACTGAGTATAGCAGACAAGGTATGATGCCTTGAAAAGGAAAGGAAAATGAGAACTATATAAATTAGAATCTCAGATAAACAAATATGCTTGCTGTTGGAAATAGATAATTATGTTGGAAGTAGGATATAATTATTATTCCACTAATTAGAGTTCATTGTATCTTAGAATTCATTGTATCCTTAGGATTCATTGTATCTTGGGAATTAATGCTAGAATTAATTCCCCTTCTTGTAAATTGTATTGATCATGTATATAAATAGATTATCTGCTGAGTGGATGATTCACTCAAGCATTTCACAAATTCTTAAGTTCAACTTGGTATCAGAGCAGGTTCATCCTGTTGGTCTGTTCCTCGAAGGTCTTTTTATGCCATCTAGTCTCCTGATCTGTTCTTCCTAGAAAGTCATCACCACCATCAACCCAGCTCCCGCCGTCGCTGGAAAACGCCGCACGTGCTGCCACGCGCCGATCCGCGCCTCTGTCCTCCCGGCCCGTGTAGGTCACGCGCCACCTTCCTGCAGGTGGAAAATATCTACGACTGCCCAGAACATCTTTTCGGCCTCTCCTCTATCTGTTTAGGTTGTTAGACTGGTCATTTTCTACTGTTTGGTTACTGGGTCTAAGTGCTTTTGGAGCCTCTGTCATTCGGTTCTTTAAGTATTTCTGTTTTTGATTTCTTTTCTACCAAATGGCATCAGCAACAAGTTCTGACAAGGGCAAAAAAAGTCTCATCTCATTTGCCTTTTCAGGAACTCCTTCAATTACTTCTGTGAAACTTAATGGCAAAAAAACTATATGGATTGGTGTTCAATCATCGAAATTTGGTTCCTCAATCAGGGACTTTTTGATCATCTGACAACTCAAGTAGAGAAAATTGATGCTGCATTAAAGGATGAATGGCAAAAGGTTGACTAACAGTTAGTGTCTCCTCTTTGGCAGTCCATTAATCCATCACTGCTAGTTCACTACCGTTCCTATAAATCTTGTTATGATATTTGGAAGAGGCTAAAAGTGTTTATGCTAATGACATTTAGTAACTCTATGACTCTGTCCACAATTTGGCAACTCTTCAAATGCAGGATCATGATTTAATTTCCTATTTGAACAAAGCTCAGTCCACAATTCAGCAAGTCAAGATGCATCTAACTGATAGTGATCCTAAAAAGGTGGTAGACAAGTTAGATTAGATGTACATGGTCTTTGTTCTTCATGGCTTGCATAAGGACTTTGAAAGTGTTAGAAATCAAGTCTTGACAAATCCAAACATTCCTACTATTGATGAACTGATTGATCGATTATTCCGTTTTCCATTGACTGATGAATCTCTCAAACCTATTCCTCAAGTAGACTCTGCAGCCTTCTTGACAAATTCTGGTCGTGGAGGACGTGGTCGTGGCTGTGGAAGAGGTGGTCGTGGTAATCGACCACAATGTTCTTATTGTAAACAAATAGGGCATACTCAAGATCGATGCTACTCCATGAATGGCTTTCCCAAAAAAACTGTCAATGTCACAAATGCAGGCACCGGATACCGCAAAGACAGATGATCCTCCACAAGAAAATAAGATTCTCTTATCTGATAATGAGTATAAGGAGTACCTCAAGTTAAAGGCGGCTTCTAATAATGTCTTATCCTCAGTACCTCAATTTGGTAAGTTCACAGTTTGTTTTTCTCAATCTTTTCTTCTGGATCCTGGATTTTGGACTCTGGTGCATCAGATCATATTGTTGGTAATCCTTCATTATTTTCAAATTTATCTCCTACAAAAATTCCTCATTCAATAACCCTTGCAGATGGTTCGAAAGTTTAGGCCACTGACATTGGCAAAATTTCTCCTCTTATTCTGTTCTTCTCATTCCTGGCAGTCCTTTTAATCTACTCTCAGTTAGTAAATTGACTCACACTCTTAATTGCTCAGTAACTTTTCTTTCTGATTCTTTCTATATTCAGGATTGGTGTACGGGACAGATGATTGGCAAAGGCTCTGAATCACGTGGGCTCTATTATCTTCAACCTTCTTCCTCAACCATTTGTGCTGTGGCTAATTCTCCAAGTATCCTTCATAATCGTTTGGGTCATCCAAGTTTAAATAAATTGAAGAAAATGGTCCCTAGTCTTTCTCATTTACAATCTCTTCAATGAGAATCTTGTCAACTTGGCAAACATGTCTGTTCTTCCTTTCACAATAAAGAAACAAGTCGATCCAAGTCTCCTTTTGAGTTAGTTCACTCAGATATCTGGGGGCCTAGTCGCACTAGTTCAATTCTAGGCTTTCGTTATTTTGTAATTTCATTGATGACTACTCAAGATGTACTTGGATCTACTTAATGAAAGATCGGTCTGAACTGTTTAAAAACTTTCAGAAATTTTGTTCCGAGATTTCTACTCAATTTGGTCGTACAATTCACATTTTAAGAAGTGATAATGCTAAAGAGTATTTTTCTTCCTCATTCAAGTCTTTTATGTCCTCAAAAGGTATGATTCATCAATCTAGTTGTCCACACACACACCACAACAGAATGGGATTGCAGAAAGAAAACATCGACATTTGCTTGATATAGCTCGTACCTTGTTACTTCAAGCAAATGTTCCTTTAAAATTTTGGGCAGATGCGGTTCTTACTACAGGTTACTTGATCAATAGGATGCCATCTTCTGTGTTGGATAACCAGATTCCTCATTCCATTTTATTTCTTGATGAATCTACATATAAACTTCCTTTGTGCATTTTTTGTTGTACTTGTTTTGTTCATGATCTATCTCCAGAAAAAGATAAACTCACTGCTTCCTTGGATATTCCAAAGTACAAAAAGGTTACAGGTGTTACTCCCTTTCATTACATTGTTTCTTTGTTTCTGCATATGTGACTTTCTTTGAAGATTCTCTATTCTTCACTTCAAAGGAAGAAACAGTCACTCCTTCTACAATTTTACCTGTTCCTTTTCTCAGTCCATCGACCACCACTCACGAAGATAATTCTCGTCCATTGATCACTTATCATCGTCGTCATCATGAACCTTCCACATCTCTACCAGATCCTGAGCCCGGTGTTTCAGTGCCTGAACCAGCTTCTCAACTGTCTTCGGATCCGCCTTCACCCATTTCTGACTTCCCAATTGCTGTTCGTAAAGGCATTTGTTCCACTTGTAATCCTCACCCTATTTATAATTTTGTTAGTTATCATCGTCTTTCTCCTGTTCAATATCTTTCACCTCTTCCTTGTCTTTTGTTTCTATTCCTAAAACTGTTCAGGAAGCTCTTTTCCATCCAGGATGGCAACAGGCAATGATTGAGGAAATGCAAGCTTTAGAATCCAACCGTACTTGGTCTTTGGTTCCTTTACCTTCTGGTAAAAATCCTGTGGGATGTCGTTGGGTCTTCACTGTAAAAGTTGGCCCTAATGATACTGTGGATCGTCTTAAGGCTCGTCTTGTAGCCAAAGGTTTTACTCAGATTTTGGGGCAAGATTATGGTGATACCTTTTCTCCTGTTGCGAAAATGACTTCGGTCAGGGTGTTTCTATCCATGGTAGCCATGAATCAATGACCTCTACACCAACTAGATGTCAAAAATGCTTTCTTGCACGGTGACTTGACTGAGGAGATCTATATGGAGCAACCTCCTGGGTTTGTTGCTCAGGAAGAGTCAGGTTTGGTTTATAAACTTCACAAATCACTATATGGTCTTAAACAATCTCCTTGATGTTGGTTTGGACGATTCAGCTTGGTTTTACAAAAATTTGGAATATCAGAAGTGCAGTGGATCACTCGGTATTTTATAAGTATTCATCTAATTTGTGTATTTATCTTGTGATTTATGTGGATGACATTATCATAACAGGAAATGATCATGCTAAAATTCAGCAATTGAAGGAGCATCTATTTCGTCACTTTGAAACAAAGGACTTGGGCAAATTGAGATATTTTCTAGGGATTGAAGTTGCTCAGTCAAAATCGGGAATTGCTATCTCCCAAAGAAAGTATGCTCTTGATATTCTTGAAGAAATTGGAATGCTGAATTGTTAACCAGTTAAAACTCCCATGGATCTGAATATTAAGCTCCTTCCTGATAAAGGTGAATTATTTTCATATCCAAGTAGATATCGAAGATTAGTAGGAAAGCTGAATTATCTTACTATTACCAGATCGGACATCTCTTTTGCTATTAGTGTGGTGAGTCAATTCCTAAATTCTCTCCGTATTGATCATTGGAATGCAGTCATCAGAATTCTGAGATTCATTAAAGGATCACCAGGAAAAGGGATAGTATATGAAAATAGAGGGCATAAGGAAATTATTGCCTACACTGATGCAGATTGGGCTGGATCTCCATGTGATAGGAGATCCACCTCAGGATATTGTGTTTTATTTGGCGGAAATCTCATTTCATGGAAAAGTAAGAAACAAAATGTAGTCGCAAGATCAAGCGCTGAAGCAGAATATCGAGCTATGACTATCACTACATGTGAACTAATATGGCTAAAGCAGCTCATTAAAGAGTTAAAGTTTTGTGAAGTTGGAACTATGAGATTAATTTGTGATAATCAGACAACTCTCCATATTGCTTCTAACCCAGTCATCCATGAACGAACTAAGCATATAGAGGTTGACTGCCATTTTATTCGTGAGAAGACTGTTTCTCGGGAGATTACCATATCCTTTGTCAAATCAAATGACCAATTGGTTTCTTTGCTTACCAAAGCTCTTTGGGGACCAAGGATAGCTTATATCTGCAACAAGCTGGATGCTTTTGATATCTACGCTCCAGCTTGAGGGGGAGTGTTGGAAATAGATAATTATGTTGGAAGTAGGATATAATTATTATTCCACTAATTAGAGTTCATTGTATCTTAGAATTCATTGTATCCTTAGGATTCATTGTATCTTGGGAATTAATGCTAGAATTAATTCTCCTTCTTGTAAATTGTATTGATCATGTATATAAATAGATTATCTGCTGAGTGGATGATTCACTCAAGCATTTCACAAATTCTTAAGTTCAACTCTTGCACATGTGCAAGCAAATATGCACAAACACAACCAATCTAGATACACAGACTCTAGAAAGCAAATAATACACAATATTGAATCTAAAGGCCCTGTGTGGATGGCATTGGCAATTTAAACTTCAGTTCACCTTCAAAAGAATGCTCTGAACAAAGTCAGGTTTATATGTTCAAAAGCATACTCATAAATCACCCCTCACCTCTGCGCAAGCAACAGCCTCCCAGAAAAACCTGAGAGAAAGCAAGAGTGAAATTTGGGGTATTCATGATTATGCATCTTAATTTATCCTCAACTTGGAGTATATGGAAGAGGTGTATATATCGGTTGCAATTCTACACCTCTGTGCAAAACACAGTCATATTAACTTTCCTTGTAAGCTGAAATGGAAAAATAATATAGTAACTCGAGAATAGTTCAGATTTACTTCTGTTCTCACATTGAAGAATGGATGGTTTTTGGTCAATGATTTACATCATCAACACTAGTATTTAACAGTTTTTGCACACAACAGCAACAAAATAATGCACGTTATCAGAACATCATTGATTCCATCCTCCAGAGCAACAGTCAGTTTCAATGGTCGTACTATGGGAGTGGGAGAGCAACAACCACAAGAGATCCCAAATCTGAATTCCCCTTGCACACACTCATGATCACGCTATTCATATATAAAACATTGGATTTGCATGGTTATCATTGAAAGAGATGATTTAGTGTATTTGGATTAACTATGAAAACTTGATTATTTCAATAATCGATTATTGTTATAATCGATATAATAGAATCAATTTTATGTTTGGATATGTTAGTTGAAAAATGACTTTAAAATAATCTGTTTCGTCTGGATGGTATAAAAAGAACTGTTTTAATGTATTAAATTACCAAAAGAAATATAGAATGATTAAAAAGGTTATTTGATTGATTATTGTGAAAATTTGATTATTTCAATAATCGATTATATAATTATTGTGAAAACTTGATTATTTCAATAATCGATTATTATATAATCGATTATTGTTATAATCGATTATAATATAATTAGTTTTATGTTTGAATATGTTAGCTAAAATAATTTGTTTCGTTTAGATGATATAAAAAGAATCCTTTTATGCATTAAATTACCAAAAGAGGTATAAAATGATTAAAAAATTTATTTGATTGAGGACAATATTGTATTTACATCTCAAAACTTTTGGAATAATCTATAATCAAGAATTATAAGCTTCAAGCTTCAAACTTATGAAAAAAAAAAACTGTTATAATACATTAAATTTCGTGAAAAAGCTTTTCCAAAATTCCCAAACATCTTGTGAACAGTGAAACAAGCTATTTGCCAAAATTTAATCAGTTGGCAAAGGGAAAAAATCTTTCCCAAACACCCCCTTAATCAAACCTTTACTTCGGTGCATTCTAGACTGACAAAATGGTCATTGATAATTCATATTTCATGACAGTTACTAGAACCTTCAGTAAATTTTCCTTGGTATCAAAGTTAATTATATAACACTTAAACGCGTTTTACAAACTAGACATGATAGAATAAATAAAAGAGAGATAAGGAAATATATAAGAATTAAGATGCATAAGTTTGGTAATCACATCTAAGAGCCTTGCTTGCTAGGTTAGATTCCCAGTTAATAAAATCTTTAAAGTAATAAATGCCTTGAAATTGCAGATACAAGACATTAAGTATGCTATGCATTACCTCTCTACCAATTATGGTGATTGAAGGTATAATCAACAGCCATGGTGCTTGTCCCAACACAGCAACTTCCAAAGGTCTAGTACATAATAAGACCAATGTGGCAGCAACCATAAGCTGCATATCAGTTTGAGTAGTAATTACATTCACATATTACTGAGAGAAACTTATAGCTCAAAGAAAAGGGCATATAAAAGCTAAGGAGAATTACCTTGTCAGCTACTGGATCTAAAAAAGCACCAAACGTAGAATTTAGATTCATCTGCATTGCAATTTTATAAGAGAAAACTATTAAATAAATGTCTTAACTTAAAGATGGGAAATGTTGGCTAGGTGTATGGGAAAGGAAGAGAAAGAGTTTGAACTAGAGTAAGTACCTTGCGAGCAATATAGCCATCAAGCCAATCTGTAACTGCTGCGGCAGTGAAAATACTTGTGGTAGCAGCTGTTCCTCGCCAACCATCCATATAGAAGGCTAGGCAAAATATCAGAAATTATTTGATCACATCAAATCAATGTAACACCAACACAACACAAGATGGCATTCTAGCAACTCAATGAATCAAGAATCCGTAATACACAACAAGCAAGTATGTAGATTTGCAAATACAAAAGCAATTACGAAGAAACAATCTGAATTGCATTTTTGAAATAGGCAAATAAATTATAAAAAGTAAAATATAAAATGAAATTGAAACACACTAGCAACAAGAAGAGGTATAGCGGCGACACGGCCTAGAGTCAAAATGGTAGGCAAAGTAAGGAGTTTGGAATTGGAAGGCATAGAAGCACGGTCATTCTTGGAGATGGACAAGTCACGGACATTGATCTCCGAACCCATATTCGTGTGTGATGCCGACCACACCCACAACCCAACCCCGATTTCAATCACAGGCACACAAGACAAGAGGAAAACACAGGTGGGCCCCAAAAGAAAACCCTAGCTTTTGCTTTTTTCTTTTCTTTTTCTTTTATGTAAGGAGTTTCAAACCTAGAAGGTGAATGTGCGTGGGAGCGCAGGGTGTTATCCTCCAACAATGCTGATGATGTTGTTCTATATTTGTCTATAGAAATTAGATTAGAATTAGAATAGGGCCAACGCAATGCAGGTATGGTTTTGGTTAGGATCCGGTCGAGGTGGTGGCAGACTTGCTGTACGGACGTGGACGGAAACAGTTGCTGTCAGTTTTAAGGGCTTGCTGACATGACATGAATCAGAGTCGATTTCCGCAAACAAAGGAAACACAATTATTATTATTTTTTAGAAGAAAGAAAGAAGGCATCCACGTGACGGCGACTTCCCGTGAAGTCGGCTTTGATCCAAATAAATGTCCATCTGTTATTGATCAAAGATAGGGAGCTTGAGTTAAGGAATCGTGATTAAGTGGTATGTTCATAATTTACACGTATATTGATTATTATTTTTTTCTTGTTATTTGACTTCGAAAAGTTAATATAATTAAAATTTAAACTTGTGGTGATATGTCTACTTATATATTATATGTTTACATCTGTTAGGTTTACCCTTTGAAACTAAAGAAAACACAATATTAATAGGTTATTAAATGTAACAAATTCAAATAGAAACAAAATAAAATGTATAAGTCGTAAAAGGCACAGGGGGATGATCCATGGCAAAATTATTATCATGTCTCTATATTACATGCAATTGCAATTTAAATATGTTAGCCTATCTATTGGGCTACTAAATAATTTAGGCAAAATGTAAATTATCTCCTTTAATTATATGGGGTTGTGAAAAAAACCACCTAATGATTTAAAAGTCTCTAAGCTGATTCCTTAAAGCTTACCCAAATGTGCATGAAATATCTTCCGTTAACTATTTGTTAGAATATCTAATGAAAATAAAACTATGTGACATCACATGCTCTTTTAAGCCCCAAAATCTCAAATTTCCCTTATCCATTCTCTCCCAAAACAAATACACTCCATCTTTGAAAACTTAGAAAAACAAGATGGGAAGCAGAGCATCTCCAACCCTCATATCCCTTATTTCTTTCAATCATAGAGCTTGTACAGCAAATCAAATTGATAGCTTCGTCTCAATTGTTTGCTGCTTCATCTCAATTTGGCAACAATGGTGGAAGCTCTCAGTGGGTTTGTCGGTGTTGAGAGATTGCTCCAATCAAAACTTCGTGGACAAGTGCTAACCTAGGAAGAAAATTTTTTGGTTGCCCAAATTTCGGTTAGTCTGGGGAGTGCAACTACTTTGATTGGTTTGACCCACCACTGAACCGACATGGATCAATTATTAATGCTATGTTGAGGAAGAATGAGACTTTTGTTAGAGAATTGGAAAGTAGAAGAAGAAGGGAAAAAGTGTTATATGGAATGTTGGTGCTAATTTGGTGATAATTGCTTTGATGTGGTGGAATCAAGAGCCAAGACTTGGCAAAGGGATATGCAGATTAGGTTATTAGAAAATATGTAATTGTCTTGGTATAGGGTACTGGACAATATGCAATTAAGATTCAAGTATTAATGAAAAGGGCAAGTTTCTTCTATAGGCTTTACATTGTATTGCTTTGCTGATTTACATTACTGTTGATTTTTGTGGTGTGAATTAATGAAACCTATATGCAATAAGGTAATGAAACCACTTAAGAAACATGTAAGCATTCTTCGAAAAACCTGCCTGGTTTCATTATGCAGTTAACCAATGTGATCTATAATTTAGTAAGCCAATGTACATCAAGAATAGACCCTAATACCAATCAGCAGGGCTGAAATGTGCAGACCAATATGCAGTCCAATATTCAAAAACACCCCACAATACCAATCAGCAAACCTGTAATCAATATGCAAAAGCATATCCTAAAACTCAAACCAGAAACAGAATGAAAATAGAATCACATACAAAGGATCATATTGCAAAATTCTCAACTTGTCATTGCAAAATATCAATATAGTTAGTACTTCATAACATCACAGTCTGATAAATTCATTAAATCAAAAATCCAAATCATTACATCATAACATCATAGTTAGTACTTCATCCATAAAACCAACTGAAGAGTTTTAAATACATTTTAAGAAAAAAAAAAAACTAGATTGAGTTCCTATTGACTACAACTCAAAAAATAGCAAGTGCTTCCAACCCGAGTTCCTATTCCACCAAAAAACACTTTCTTCCAACTTCTAAAAAAACAAAAAACACAAGTTCTGTATCATTTTCATTCATATTAGATAGCAGTTGATGGTTGATTTGCTGCACTTTCTGACCATTCCAAGCCAATGACCTGCCTCGAATCACTCGAACTAACTCCCCAACCTTTTCCTAATCTTGGCTGCTTTGACCTCAATTGCTTCCATTGTGGCCCCACTAACATTTGCATTACTTTGCTGGGTGGCTCCAGTGTTTGCATTTGCATTGGCTTGACTTACAGGTAGCTGCTGGGTGGCTCCAATGTTTACATTTGCATTGGTTTGAGTTACAGTTGGTTACTAGGTGCCTCCAATGCTTGCATTTGCATTGCTTTGACTAACAATTGGCTGTTGGGTGGCTCCAATGTTTACACTTGCATTTGCACTGCCTTAATTCTTGCAAGTGCTTGAATTATGTCCAGTAGCCCCACATTTGCTACACCTCGCAGTTTGACCCTTCCTGCTTAATTTATAAGGTTTAACTAGTTTATCTGTTGTATTCTTCCTTACCTTGTTAGGCCTTCTAGGTGCAATCTTGTACTTTGGAGGCTTAATAGGGAGGACGCACTCTGTTTCAGGTCATTCATCTTGTCTAGGTACAGGAGAAATAATAGGGCTCATAAGCCTCCAAAAATGATGCTTTGGTAAAGTATGAGGAAACATAATGTTATGGTATTTTCCCTAATCCTATATATGCATGCCACTGCATGTTCACAAAGATATTTCCACTTATATCTCATTTCTTGCACCCACATGTTTGCTCATTCAAATCAACAACCCTTGTGCCTATATATGGACTATCCACTTTAAACCTTCCATAACCAGGCGTACAATACATAAGTCCAATTGATTCCTTCTTTATCTTCTCAAGTTTAGTTTGGACTCTTGGGCATATTTGGGCCCCTTAAGTTGCTCATCAGTCCTATCTTGGCCACATATCTTTTTTATTAACATCCGTCTTATCATCTGACACAGTAAATATTGGCTTATCCATTATCATTCCTTCTTATCACCCTATCTCTGATCTTGCATTCCAATTCCACCTTTCTCTTTCCCCAACATTTTTTAACCCCCCAAATTTTGAAATAAACAATTAAGAAAACCCCCATCATGTGCTTCGACTTTCAAACCCACAAAATCCAAATAAACAACACTACAAAAAATTAGGGTATTATCAATAGATTTTTTTAACAGATACGTGACCATTGATTATAGACGATTTTTCAGTGACATATTCGCTTGACATATTCGCTGAAAAATTGAACGTCAATTAAAAAAAATATAATTCATTTCTAGTGGAATAATTCATCGAAAAATAAAATCAACAATGATTTTATTTTTATTTTTGACAACTAATCCACTAAAAAAAATTCAATTTTTGAGGTATGAGTGTCGTATAATTTTTTGGGGACAATCAGCTGCAAATTAAGCCTTCAAACCACTTCGTTAAATGTACCAATTATGTGTTTCAAGATTTCTAACATATCATCAGTAGGAAATTTAAATTTCTTCATTGGTATAAGTAAATTTATGATGGACATATTACTTATAACTTTTGCACGCTAGATCTTCTCCTTCATTTTCTCATTCTACTCAATCTCCTCTCCACACTCTTTCTCATACCACCGTTGTTCTCATCTCATCCCATCACTAGAGTGCGAGTAGTCTCCGATCGTGGAGGTTTTAGACGAGATAGAGAATGATCGTTCTTATCCCATCCCATCGCTGGAGTGTGCGTCGTCTTTAGTTGTGGAGGTTTCACGCGAGGGAATGGACAATGGGGCTGCAAGTTCATGGTGGCTGATAAGGTCCTGAGTTCGTGGTGGATGGTGGTGCACTGAGGTTCTAGTCGTGTTTGTGGTGGCTAGTGGGTGTGATTAAGGTTCCTGCCAAGTTTGTGGTATGGTGGGTGTGGTGGCTAGAGGATGTGGTGCATGCATGCATGGTATGCCCATTTTTATTTATTTTATTTGAATTTGATTGTTATATTTGTTTATGTATACGTATATGTATATCTATATGAATATATATGCATGATATGGTGTTTATATTTTGAATGTGTTTGTGTATATATTTGAATGTATGTTTATATACATGGTTTGCTTTTATTTCTTGGTATTTGTATGTTGGTATGATAGATGATAGTTGTTATTATGCTCTAAGATTTGAATAATAACAATACATCATATAAGACATTTATTTCATTATAAAAATTATATAGTATTATATGACCTTATTAAAAATTGGTGATAAAAATAGTAATATGAGATTTTAAAAAATTTAATAGATTAATGAATTTAATAATTAATTAATATAGTGAACAGATATAAATAATAAATTTAATCAAATATAATATAATTTGAAATTAAAGAAAGCAAAATTTCAAACTATATATAACCAAATAATTATTTAAATAATTAACTAAATAATTAAATATTTTATTAAAATCAATTAATTAGTTAACTAATTAAATAAATTAAAATTATTAATTATATAAATGTGTGACTAACTGGTAAACTTATGACATGTATATGTGCGATTAGGTTGGGAACATAAGGTAACGAGGCAGATATTGTAAACGTTAAAAGGCATCGAATTTGGAACTATAAGTTGTGCGCATAAACTAAATATTTTTAAATTATTTCATCAATTGTGTAATTGTATATAATAATATAGTAATATGTCATTATTATTATTAGTATTACTTATTTACATGCGTGTTGTTATATTTAAATTGTTGAAATAATTAATAATCTACTTAATTAGGAAGTTTTAAACTTTAAGTTAGACAATATTAGTTTTGAGTTGATAAGTTAAGTGGCTCTGAGCAGTCTGAGAATTGACTACTCAAGTAACTTATCTTTTGTTATCCACTGATTATGAGGATGATGAATTAAAAAAAAATTAAATTTACATGTTTTTGTGAAGTACATTTTTTGACCGATAGAAGTCCCAAGGTGGAGTAGTTGGGAAATAAAACAAAAATAAAAAACAGACATAATTTATATAAATAGTAATTTCAACAATAATAATGACATTATACAAGGTCTTGTAGAGAGGAAATTCCTGATAAAATCATGAGCTCAACAACTTTTAGGATTAGGAAAGTTAAGAGGGTAGTGCATAGACTATTGTCATTGTTGGTGACACTGGAAACATGTGTCTCCTTGCACTTGTCTATTGAGTTTTGAAGAATAGTTGAGAAAAAAATTAATTTCAATGGTATTTGATTGAAGTTAGAATTAGGGTTTTGATAGTGATTGTGATGGCAAGTGAAGGATATGTATTTTTCTTCTTACTTGTAATACAATTGAAACTCAAGGGAAGAATATCCATATTAATGAATGAGTTTAGGAATTGGGAGCATTAGTATTCAGAAAAGTAAGATTTCTTTTGATCTTTAATGAATTGCTTTCACTTATGTTAAAAGAATTTTGTATTGGATCTCTCTTGGTGAGCTAGGATAGAAATGCTAACAACTATTCAAGAAGTATGACTTTTTCTAAGTAATATTCCTTACATAATACATCAATCATCATCATTGTCTTTAACAGTTAAATACTCTAATTTTCTTAACATTCTTGCATTTTTCCTTATGCTTGATGATAGTCACATCGTACAATAGTTAACTCATATGCCTTCTCCAATCTAAAGACCTCTTTGGATTAGAGAAGTTGTATGGTCTTGATCTCTAGATTGAAAAAAACATATGAGTTGACTTCTGTAAGATTTGGCTATCATCGACTGTATGAAAGAGCGTATATAAGAATGTTAACAAAATTTGTATATTTAACAGTTGAAGATAATGATGATTAACATATTTAATAATAAGGAAAATACTATTAAACCAAAAAATTTACCCGAAACAGGTGGAGTATCCACTTTATTTTATATATTTTTTATTTTCTTTTTGATAACTTTTCTTCTTTTATCTTCCGTACCCTCTACCAATAACCTAAGTATTGCTCCCATTTGCCCCTTCTTTCCTTCTCAAATTTATGCTCTCAGCCAAGGTCATTATTAGTAACATGTCGCCATTAGCTGGAAGTTCTTGAACTTGCCGCCAAACTCTCCAAGTTTTAGGATGCTGTCACAAGCAACAACACCACCACCGTGGTTGTCATCACTAGCACCCTCCTCAAGCAGTATTATTTTCCAATTCACCCCACCATGGTTTCCAACTCGTTGCACAAGGCCTCGAAGAAAACCATTGATGTGCTTATGGTCATGTTTGTGCCTCTCAAGGTCTCTAATCCTGAGTTGTTAATCAAATCTGGTTGCTCTTAGCACAATAGCACGGGTGGTTTGTTTTAAAAATCTTTAATTACAATATAGTGACATGTAATTAAAAGCCTAAGTGGACTGTGGACAGCCACTTCAATTAAGTGACTTGCCATGTCATTATCTGTTCGGTCAAATAACTCTGGCTTCTTAGCACCACTCTAACAATAAATATTACTTTTGGAAAAAATTTGCTTCTCAAATTATAGCGAGCAAGATTGTTATCCCAGTTCATTAGCAAAGAAGTCACCACAAAAACTTTTTAAACATGAGCGCGATTGATTTAAGAGCTCAAAAGAAAAATAACCTATGTTTTTTTATATTAGCACTCCTAATTTCTAAATTGGCTCGTTAAATTTGGATAATCTTTCCTTGAGTTTATATTGTATTAAAAGTAATAAAAGAAGTATATATGATTTACTTGTCATCATCATCACTCTCTAAATCCTAATTTCACTTTCTTCCAAATTCTCTTGAAATTTTTTTTTCTGCTACTATTTAAAAATTGTTACACGATTACAAGTAGACACATGTTTCTTGTGCCACCTGGAAGGCTAATGGTCCTAGGGCTACTCCCTCAACTATCCTAGTTCTAATAATGTTGAGCATACAATATTATCGAGATATTATTCTCTATGATACTCTAGTACAATGTCATTTTCATTGGTGTCATCATTCTTTATAAAAAAAAATTATTTGCTTTTGGTTTCTTTCTTATTCCTCGACTTCTCCACCATGGGGCTTCTGTTTGCCAGAAAAAAATTCTTCCATAACATTGTGTAAATTCGTTATTATAATCCGTAATATTTTTCTTCTTCCTTTTTTATATCTCATTACCTAGTTTATTCCTCATCGTCAATAAGAGGTGGAACCATGTTTAATATGCAAACTTTTGATCATATCAATCACTTGAAAATGTTATTATTGAAATTATCATCCTTACTACTAGTGGAAGACAAAAGATGAGTAAAGTTGCCAAATCTTATATGGCTCAGAGTAACTTATATAGTGATTTCGAAATATTTTCAGCAAAAAAAGTTCTGGTAACTAATATTTTCTAAAAAAATATTTGCCATAAATTTTCAGTGGATATCTTTGTCAGAAAGCGTTGTGCTCTGACAACTTGTGGTTTTCTTTTCTCTGGAGGCCTATTCCACTAGAAATACCAACAAACTTGATGGAATTTTATTTCTGGCTAGTGTTTTCTTGCAATGCAATTAAGAAACCTTAATAGCCAGCATATGGTTTCAATGACTAGTGTTGCAATCGGGATTACGACAGGATGACAAAAAATTAGATTTTTGGAAAAGTAATCGCCATTAAGATTTATTTAAATTGGAAAAATATTGAAAAAACTCTTTTATCAAGAAAAATTGGCCTTTTGAAAATGAAATTAGATTCAAGAGTTGAATACAAGTAAAGAAAGTATTGACATCTTACATTGTCCGTTATGATAATGGTGTCTTAAGTTAGTCGTATAAATTTTAATATAATTTGAAAATATTTATTCTACACCTTTCAGAAAGAATTTTTTCTCTTTTTTAATTTATTTTAAGAAAAGTTACTAATTGGATTTTATGTTTTTATTATTATTATTATTTCTTATCTTTATCTATTTTTTAATCAAAAAATAATATGGCCCCAAATTAAAATAAGACAACATAAAAACAAACAAGTGGTATCAGCTGGCACAAGTTGCAGCCCACATAAATCAAACCTAAATAAACTAAACTAACATATCAGCAGCCCAATGTTTTTCTTTTTAAAAAAAAAATGTTTTTGAGTGTAGCGACCACAAAAAATTTAAACCAACAAAAAAAAAAAAAAAAATAATGGAGAAAACAAGAAATAATGGAAAGTTGGAAACAGAGGCCTCTGGTGTCTTGGGGAGAAATGCAGGAACATGGGATGAGGTGCAAACTCGAAACAGCACGGTGGCGCTGGCTGCGACGACTGGGTCCGAGGATGGCGCTACCTAGGCGACGAGCTGAACGGCCTCTAGATCTGCTTTCGCGAACGGTTCAGCCAAGAGGAGCACGGTAGATATGGGTTGTGGATCTGGGTTCCTGGGTCGCAGTCGACGAAAGAGCCGCGGCGTGGAGCGGCCTGCTGGTCGTGGATCTGAATTCGGGGCAGTGGTTGTAGATCCAGCACAGTGGCTAGGCAAGCTCGGGGCGGTGACGACAGTGCTCGTGAGTTTCAGGCGAGTTTGGTGGTGCTAGTTCCGATGGTAGCAAGTTGCAGGTCTGAGTATGGTGGTTCTGGGTAGTGCGTTCCGATTTGGGAAGGATGCAAGTTCTGGATTGAGTGTTTCTGGGTGGGGTGTGCATGGCGGCTGGACTGAGTAGGTGGGAGTGGTTGCAATTTGAGTGGTTTTCTGTTTTGGGTTTGGTTTGGGTGAAGATGATGACGCTCTTTGGTGGTTTTGACGGTTGAGGGGTTACGGGTTCTCCTTGTTCTATTGTTGTTTTTTTTTTTTTGGCTCTAAGGTAAAGATTTACAGGGACATTGTGTTTCTGAGTTTATGGTTTATTGTGTTGTTTCCGCTGAGTTCCTGCTTGTTTGAATTTTTGGTGGTTTGATGTATTGTGAGGTGAGTGAAGATGGTGTTATACGTGCGTACTTGTATGCAAGTGAACAGAATGTAAATCAACATGATCAAAGTAAAGATAACTCTGTTCTGATGTAAAACTAGAGGATACATGAAAAGGCACGTGTATGGTGGTATTCTCCTCCTTGTGCAGTTGTTGCCACCGTGAGTTTTGAATAGAGGGGTTAGGTACCTGCAAAGAAACTTCAACGCTCAAGTTAGGCAATGCACTAAGAGGGTATACGCCATAAGATTACAAGTTACCTCGTTAGGGTGATATAGCCTGATACTTATAGCGCATTTGCGGTGTCCTTGAGCACTCATCGCAATGTGCAGGTACGTTGAGATCGTGGCTTGGGGGGTGCTTCCCTCCCATGATCGTTCAGGTAGAATCTTGACGGAGGGTGCCTCCCTCCCACGATCATCCAGACAGATTTTTAGAATATCGAGATTGTCGCGTTAGTGGCCACATACCTTTTGTAGACAGTTATTGCCCACACTCTAAAGGTCATGATTGGCAGTTGTCAGGACCTATGCAGACTTATGGAGTATTGTTAGGGGATACGACTGATGCAGTGTACGGAGGCTCTATCGAGGTGCAAATTCGGAGTCTGGTGGTGCGTATACTGGGTTGGTCCCTTCGGATGGGATCCCAGACTACGGTCTAGAACAAACTCCATTCCATGTTAAATCTAAAGACCAAAAGATATACAATATTTCTTACATTTGAAGCTTCAATAATGCAGAAATGATAGAGTAGCTTAGCTTCTAGCAGAACTCCTTTCCCTGTTTTTTTTTTTTCTGCTCAACTTCAATATCTCGCTCACTCTCAACACTATTTGAGTTTTCAAGCAAGAATAAAAAATTGAAACCGAAAAGCCTCCCCTTTCTTCTATGTTCTGTCCCTTTTCAAAGAGTATGAAAAGCTCAATTTGGTTGAGCTGCATCAGTGGGAACGCAAGGATGGGTTGCAACATAGGGTGGCTAAAAACAGTTGCTTCAAGATTTTTGCTTGACTTTGCCTATATTTGCACTCCAATCATGCAGCATATCGAATGCATCCTACTGTGCCCATTGAAATCTCTGCTTTTGTCCTTTTTTTAATATATATTTTATTTTTGCTTCCTAGATATGGGGTAAGGAAGTCTGGGCTTTTTATTTTCTTTGAACTTTCATTTTTGTTCATTTTTTACAAGACAAAGAAAAAGTATCTATCTCCAACACAAAATGAAAAACTCATGGACAAATTTTAGTATCAATAACAGACTCCTTTTGTTTTTCATTTTGAAATAAAGGAAAAGTAAAGGAGTTGATTTAAATTTGTTTATGAAAATTTTCTTGTTCATTTTCTTTCTAGAGGAAACTATGAAGGAAGCAAAAATTGAAACAAGAATGCAATAGGCTTAAGGCCATGAAAAGGTTGATGACAAGGGACTTAAAACTAAAAGGCAATAGGTGTGTGTGGACATGAAAATAAGAGGCAATGAGCGTAAGACTCTGGAGCATAACATAAATCGCAAAAAAGAAAGCTTACGAGCATGTGGTCTTGCTGAACCTTTGACGGAAAGGTCAAAAGGTTATAGGCGTGTGAACTCGCAAAAGGTTGACAAAAAAGTAAAGAACTTAAGGGTTGCGTATCTATTGAATGTAATACCTCGAAATTTTTTTATTTTTTAGTCATATGTAGTTTTTATGAATTTGTGATATTTTAAATATTTTGATATATTTTGAATATTTTATTATATTTTAGATATTTTGAATATTTTATTATATTTTAGATATTTTGAAATATTTTGTTAGATATTTTGAATATTTATTATATTATAGATATTTTGAGATATTTTTAATATTTTATTATATTATGGATATTTTTTTAGATATTTTGAATATTTTAATATATTTTAGATATTTTGAAATATTTTAAATATTTTAATATATCTTAGATATTGTAGATTGATTTTGTGATTTTGTGAGTTGTTTGATTTATTTTAATTCTTCTGTTGTGATTTTTGAGCTTTCTGTGTGTTTGAGGTCAGTCGAAACATAAAATTTTTTGGTAGGAAAAATTTTGAATGATACTGAAATGGGAAGCTTTACTAAACCCGAAACCGGAAACAATTTTCGAAATTTTCTTTTACAGTGATTTTATTTTATTTTATTATCTATTGGGTAAAGTTACTATTCAGTGGACAATAACCACTGGGTAATACACTGTAGCTTCTGTCCATTGAACAATAGTTACCGATAAATATTTTTCTTGAAAATATCTCGTTGGATAATTCTAGAAAGTGACGAGTCATAAGCCTAGTCATGCACCTAGTCATCGAGTACTTGAGTACTTGCTTTATGTGTGCACACCAATGAGGAGCTAGTCAACAATTGCGGCTGTGACTCATCTTCACGGACCAATATGAGTTGGACAACTTGCGTGGACACCTCACCCTGTGACTCATCGTATTCTGAAAACTTGTAGAACGATGACTCACCATGTTCTAGAATGTGGTAGAACGGTGACTCACCCTGTGACTCGTCACAGTGAGTCACACGTTCCAGAAGGTTCTCATCGTGACTCAGCTAGTGACTCAGCACTACGACTCACAATGCTGACTCACCTGTTCTAGAAACCTCCATAGTGACTCACCATAAAGAACCAATAGGAAGGAAGCTTAATGGTGAAGTAGAAGCACCTTGCGATCCTACGTGTCATGGTCTAGAAGCTTGTAGAACAAGAGAGAATTTAGGTATATTCTATTATCCATTGGACAATAGACATTGACTTTATAACCAGTAATTATTATCCATTGGTTAATATATACTGGAAAATATCTTAGAGCTAATCATGAGTAATCATGACAAGCTTTATGTTTGAAACAATAGGAGAGCATGCTTGATAGCTAAGTTATTGAAAAGTCAACAATAGTGGCTTGTTTTTGGTGGACCAATGGAGAAGCTTTCTTGGTGGCTAAGCTTGGAGGATGTAGAAGAAAAGTTGGATACTCTTTCTTGAAAATATCTTTTGTAAATATCTTCTTGATAAATATCTTTGTAAAATATCTTCTTGAAAATATCTTGATTAAATATCTTGGTTAGATATTTTGGTTAAATATTTGGATTAGATATTTTGATTAGATATTTTGGTTAAGAAAATATCTTGTTTAACTAAATATCTTGATCAAAATATCCTAAACTTTCATCTTTTTCATGAAGCTTATAAATAGGAGGGTTTTAGTTTATTTTCACTCTTGTTCATTCCTATCACACCTTCATAAAAGTTCTTACCCTTTTCTATCTCAAAACCCACAGCTAACACCATTTAAAAGACCAAAATCTTACACTTAGTCATCTTTCCATTCGTTTTTCCAAGAGACTAAAAGCTATACACCAAATCCTCTCAACTTTATGAAAAGTTTTCATCCTTTTCTCTCCATAGACTCCACGGCCAAGCTTCATTAGTGAAGGCCAAGTTTGTGACTTTGATTATTCCTTATCACCTTGTCCTAAACTAAGAAGCCAAACACAAGAAATTTCTTCATTCTTCTCTTTTGGCACCTCATGGCCAAGTGCCCTTTTTCTCACATCCACTCATTTTAATTCAAGACAACCATAGATCTTACATCTAGACATCCATCCAAGAAACTTTCATGTTGGGACTTTCTTCTAAATTCATCATCTTCAGACACTTTTTCTAAACTCAAGCTTAAGGGTTTTTAGGTGAAATTCTTGATCAGTTCTTCTAAAATTCATTTCAAAGTTCTAAACTATGATTTGAATCCATAATCATCTTAATTATGCCTTAGATGTTAATATTTGTATGTTGTTTTGTTTTAAGGAGCAACTTGGTGGTGGTAGAAGTTTACTTAAAGAGGACAACAAGGAGTTTTAGATCACCATCTAAGGTAAGAGAGAGATTAACCTCATCGACCAAACATGGTGGTGAGAAATGAATTTTTGTGTTTGTAAGTGAAGAATCCATGTGAGGATTTATTCACTTGATTGTGTGATTTTGATTACTTGTGTTTGTTTAGATATGTTTGATTATATGATGTTAATAGTATGCATGAAAGTTATATGGTTGTTTAATTGCTATATTGATTTATCTACTTGATTGTATGAGTTAGATAGTTTGTACTTGTTTGCCTATATTGTCATTATTGCTTTAAAAGTATGCATAAACTTGTATGGTAAAATTTTGATATGATGCATGCTATAAATATATATGTAAAAAGAAAGAAGTTTTGGTTCCAATGACTACTATGACTCACGGCCATTTAGCCCAAAATAGGGGTAAACACGTCAAAAATATTTTATTAATTATGGACTTAGTTGATTAGGTAATAAGAATATGAAATAAGGATTTTTAAGTTTGGAAAGGAAATAAATATGATTTTATTATTTGGAGGAAATGGAATTTTGGGCAATAATCATAAAGAATGAGTTTGAAGGATGGTATGAAGTTTAAAATGTTTTATTTTATTTTAGATAGGATTTTTAAGTGGAATATAGAAATGTATGGATTTTATTAGACAGAAAATGATTTTTGGCAATAGAAACACAAAAGGAGTTTTTAAAGGTGATTTGAGATTTAAAGTATTTTTAAGAAGAATAAAATAAAGTTTTTATTATGAGATAAAAGTGATTTTTGATTATGATGGTAGAGAATAAGTTTTGAAAGTGATTTAGAATTCAAAGTATTCTATTTTAAGAGGATTTTAGATAAGGTAATGGAAGAAGTTTTCAGTAAATTAAAATAATTCAGATTTTTGGGAAATGTTAGAAATTATTAATTAGAGGAGTTTTAATGAAAAAAAATGGGATTTAGGAATCCAATTTATATTTTAAACTTAGAAAGTTTCAAAATAGAATTTAAAACATCAAGAAATATTTTATACAGTAAAAAACAGTGGAAAAACCTTACGCGTTTCAAAAATGTGGATTTTTGAGTTACGCAATTTAGAAAGCATTTGAATATTTTTACGCAATTGAAAAAATGTTAGAAAATGGTTACGCGATTTAAAAACATAACTAGATTGTTACGCAATTGTGAAAACGCGATAAAAATGTTTTATGATTGAGGAAAACAGTGGAATGCTGTCGGGCCGACGTATTGGACCCAAAAATGTCAGATGGATGATTTAGTCAGACGTAGCTTGTTTTCATGAGGAACCACATTGTTAATAATTTTAGAAATATTAAAGTCATTTGATCGTGCATCATGGAAGTCATGAGAACTTTGTCAAGGCAGTAAGCCTAGGAGTTGAATTACACTTTTGTGCGGGTGAGAATTGCGTAGTTACAATCAGTTATTAATCTTGGAAGCGTCGGGGTGCGGAATGTCATTTGTGGTTAGATGGTAGCACCTCTGCGTTGTGGTATCCGATGCAAACACACCGACGATCTCAATGGAATTGCTACTCTTTTCGTGATCTGGTGAAGAGTGTCTTGTATAAGCCATGATACACAAAAACTGAGGAAATATATGGCACTTGATTTGAGGCTGATGATATGTAGACATATACTCCCTAATCATTCTCTCCAATTTGTGTCTTAGCTCTATGGAGTAGGAACTGATGCATTATGCATATACATGGTCAGTACACACATTGTCGTAGCATGGTCAAGGTACATATCATGGTGGCATAGCCATCATATATATTGTTGATATATGTTGTTGTAGTACTGTTAATGTTTATATTATTGTGAAATATGTTTACTGAAGATATTTATGAATTGATAACATGAAGATACTTGTGATATCTGTATGTATGGAATGACTTTGTTGTTCGTATCGTTTCTTTGCTTCCATATTGGATTTGATGTAGGGGATCTCACCTCTTTGTGTTTTGTTCTGTTATTCTGTTTTATATTTACATTCAGTGAAGTCTATGGTGGCAACGAGGTTGAGTCTTCTTTAAGGACACAGTTTGTTAAGGCAACCGACGCATGAAGTTTGCATCTGGTTTTCGTGTGCATTGAGTTTTTCTCGTTAGTGTCGTTATCGCGCTTTTAAGTAGGACCTGTCATGGGGTTTGCTACTATTTCTCTTTGAGTCCGTAAGTTTTATGTTCTGAATGTTATTGAATATTATGTGGTGTATGTAATGTGTGTATTAATCAGTTCAAATTATTTCAGTATTTTCTATATCTTTGGTAAGTTTAAGTTATCACCGAAAGAAACTCTATAATCCATATTTTATGACATTAAATATTTTACAATTTAATTATAGTCTGGTAAGTTTGTATTATAAAATGTAATGCCCTACGGAGGGTGTTACATTGAAGCTTTAACAGAAAGGTAAAAAGTTTACGGGCATGAGGACCTGTTGAAGCTTGGCAAAAAGATAAAAATCTTATGGGTATGTGTACCCACAGATGCTTGACAGAAAAGATAAAAAACTTATGGGTATGTGTGCTTGTTGAAGCTTGACAGAAAAAGGATAAAAAACTTACGAGATTGAGTACCTGTTGAAGCTTGACAAAAAAAGATAAAAAAAAAAGCTTATGAGGTCGAGTACCCGCTAAAGCATGACAGAAAAACGTAAAAAGCTTATAGGGTCGAGTACTAGCTAAAGCTAGAGTTAGAGTTAATATCAAGGTGTATCTCCACTTAAAGATAATGGCCACAAGAAGATAGAAAAGCTAGAAGTAACACTTGGATTCCATGCACACAAAGCATCACACTTGTTAAGGAAAGGGAATATATTCTCTCAATTTTCAAGAGGAAGCCACGACAAGGCTAAGTGGATAGCAGCATGCACATTCTCAAAGAATGCACATGACACCTTTCTTTCCAACTCAAGATACCAAGCCAAGTGTGCAAGCATGCACACTCTTCTTCATGCAGAATGCCACGGCCTAAGCCACTTGTTTCAGCTACAAGAAGTGAAAAATGACATTCACATGCCCAAGGACAAGTGGGCTACTGCAAGTGCTCCAAAATCATGCATAATGACACCTTGTTTTTGCTTGCAGCCAAGTGGACAACATGCACCTCTTTACACCATGTAAAGTGACATCTTTCAAGCTTCATTTCACGTTGGAAATGGCATGGCAGTCGAGCTGCATCATTCCTTCACCTCTCAAATCACTCAAAGATTTCAAGACACATGTGCAACAACTTGACACCTTTCAAGTCATGCTCAAGGACACCTCTCACGGCCAAGCCAAATGGAAGACCGCATGAACATCAACCATGCAAGGTGACATCTCACTTCAAGAGCAATCATTTCAACCTACAAGGATGTAGATTGTCGTGTTGCCCTCTCTCATTCACCTCACGTCTTTCACTTCACTTCAAGGTGGATAGACATCTTGAAATGTCACAAGGCCATCCTCTCAGGTCTCCCAAGCTCTTCATCCAAATGTCCATAACACCAACCTAGGCGTATTCTAGTTCTCTTAGGAATCATGATACCTAAGCTTTTGCCAAGAAGGATGGAGGTCACGACTAAGAGAATTATATCAAAGGATTTGGAGCTTCCTTATCCACCAACATGCAGTACTCTTCTTGCTCTTAAACTTCTTCTAAACCGTAAGCCAAGCTACATTTATCCTTCCTTTTTCTCTTCTTCCCTTCATCTTCTTCTTCTATTGGGTTCATGATCCCCTTAGAGGTAGCAGGACAACTTTTCCTTTTGTTTGAAGGAAACCAAGGTAGGAAAATGGGGGTGAAACTTCTCTACAAATTCTTCTCACTTGATTCTTTCATTTACTCTCTTAACCCCTCTTTTTGATTCATTCTTTTCTTACAAGAACAATTCTATTTTTGATTGTTTAATTATCTTAGAGGAGTTCTAAATTAACAATCATGTTATAATATCATTCTAACAAGAACTATAATTTAGTATATGGTGCTATTTTTGAAGCTAAACAACCGTTTTATAAATAAGATTCAATGTTGTCCTAAATTAGTTCTTGTCTTAAGTTAACTAATTGGTATTTTTGATATTAAGTAATATTAAGCTTGACAACTGTGACTATGTTTTATGAATTAATATTGATGGATTATGACTTTGGATGTGATTATGGTGCATATACTTTGATTAGTACTCTTTGGACATGTATGGAATTGATTGTTGCACCTATGCTTGATTGGGATTTTTGAACTTGTATGACTTAATATGATATTTATGCTTGGTTGGAACCCATGGACCTTGAATATTTAATGATGGCTGTGAGCTTTGAACAATTTTGTTGGACCCATTTGACATGTAACACTTTGATTTGGCCGTGAGCCGTTGAAGATTTTGTTGGGTTCATTTGATATGTATACTTTGATGATGGTTATGAGCCTTGGAAAATTGTAATGAATCCATTGGATATGTCTCATTTTGATGTGGTCATGAGCCTTGGAAACATGGAATAATATTCAATTGTGTGATAAGATAAAAAGTGTAAAGACAAAGTTCCTCGGGATGAGTAGACACGAAGATATGTGAGGAGTAGATTGGGAAGGTGATGGAAACCCTTTGGGAGTAACATGCCATTATGACTTCACGGGTCCGAGTAGGACTTGGAATGGTTTTCTAGCCATGAAGATCACTTCCGGAAATGAAGTTACATCCAATAGGCCTTTTTTCTCCCGAGCGATCGAAGAGCATGCAAAGGGCGCATGTGTACTCTCGTCCATCCGCTATCTCAGTGGAACGCTCCATGGAGTATTGAGTAAAAAACACTTAAACTCTATGTTATCTCTTTTGCTTATATTCTCTGTCGTGAATTTTTAATTATCATGTTACTGTCAAAATACTTGCAACATAAATGTGCTTGTTTCATGATTAATGTCATTGTCTTCCTTTGGTTACATTTTTCCGACAACGTATTATATTTGAATTGTTCATATACACATAATTTAATCTATTGTTATTATTATTCCGTAATTTTCTAGCCGTTATTTTATTTTGTAGAGAAGGTATTTTGTAAGACAAAAAAAAAACGTTTTGGGAATCAGAGATTTGTAAGACAAAAATTAATTCTCTTATTGTCATGAACATTTTTATTATAAAAACCGATTCCCTTGAAATGCCATTAGTTCTGTTTTAAAATTTTTCCTACTAAGAAATCTTTTCTCACCCCCCTTTGATATTGTCGTGGTATTCCAGACCAGCAATCATGAGTTCCATAATGGTATGGTTGGGGGAAGGCATACGCTCCTATGATACTCAGATGCAACTTTTCACATTCATTGGTCAAATCACCATACAGGTGCAGGTGACCGCCCACCCTGAGTTTGGGACTATTACCATTGTCGATTACTTCACCTTTCAGTTGGTATTGCCCTCTAAGTGATCCTAGACGTTGGTGGTGTTCAACCATGCTGGTTTGAAGTTTGCAGCTTCTTGTTCCTCTTAACCTACTACTTGAAAAGAGGAAAAAATTATGAACTTTGATTTTGTAGTTTCTATCTTTATGTTGTTTTCTTTTGACAGATTTATATGACCTTTGAGAAGGTCAAATTTTGTTGTACCCCCTTGGACTCGTAATTATCTTTGTATGACTAATGTGTTTAAGGAAATAATTGCGCTAAAAATTTTTGTTGTTTGTTAGGGTTTATTTATCTTAAGTTTTTTTGTTTTCCATAAAAACCACAACAAACTAAAGTAAACCCATTAATTAAAAAAAACGTAATATTTACATTTTTTTGGTATCAGAGAAGTTCGTCCAGATACAGCCTAGGGTATGGTCTGACCAGAGCTTATGAGGATTCAAGGTAAGAACTGATTTGCATTTGATAATATAGTGATAAATGCTACCTTTTCTGTGCAGTGAGTAATGGCAAGAAGGAACACTGGCCAGAACCTGGAGAATCTAGTGGGGACAATTAGAGACATAGCCAACGTCATACAAGCCCAAACAGAAAATACCAATAGAATTCTGGAACAGTTGCAAGGAAATCAAGACGCGAACGCAGCTAAGCTTATGCGTGGAAAGGATGAATACTTCGTTCTGACAGAGCTCAAGAAGGCCAAACCCTCATCTTTCCAAGGCGATCCTGATCCTATCAAGGCGGAACTATGTATAAAAGAGATGGAGAGGATATTTAGGGTTATGGACTGCAACGACACCCAAAAGGTACTTTTTGCCACTTATATGCTTGTAGGAGAAGTAAAATTTTGGTGGAACAGTGCCCACAGAGTTGTGGAGGTGGACGAGACTTCGATTTGTTGGGAAATATTTAAAACTACCTTTTTCAATAAATATTTTTCATAAAATCTGAGGAATGCTCGAGAATTGGAATTCCTCCGTCTTGAACAAGGAAGTATGACAGTGGGTTAATATGTCTCAAAATTTGAAGAGTTATCTCAATTCTCTGCTTATTACACACACCATCCCGATGAGAAGTGGAAATGCATCAAGTTTGAAGCTGGTTTACTTCCAAAAATTTTGAAAGTTTGTGGGACCCGTGGAGATTCGTGACTTTTCGACACTTGTCAATAAGTGTCAAATTATAGAAGGATATAATGTCCGAGTTGAGCCTCCCCAAATAAATTCCTATCAACAGAAAATGAAATTTGTCCCAAAATAAGGAAACAAAAACATAAGGTTTAAGGCTTCTCAGGAAAAGAACCGACCGCATCAACCACAAAGGTTTGGACCACTTTGTGGAAAGTGTGGCAAAAGTCAAGAAGGAAGATCTTGTCTGATATGTTTTAGATGTGGAGAGTATGGACACTACTGGAGCCATTGCCCACATAATTTGGGGAATGTTGCTACTTCCTCCAACCCCAAACCAAAGACCACCGAAAGAGTCTTTACCCTAAGTGGCGAAGAAGCGGCCAGGTTGAATGATCTCATACAGGGTAAATGCAACATTAATGAAAATGTTTTAAATGTGTTATTTGATTCAGGAGCTACTCATTCTTTTATTTCTCATGATTGTGTTAGACAATTGCAATTATAGGTGTCTTCTACACCCCTACCTTTGTCATCTTGCCTAGCGCATATATATATATATATATATATATATGGACGTATGAGCATATACAAGGTGTGGGGGGACCTCAGCAGTTTAATACGTATCATACATTGTCCTATTGGAGTACTAGAAATCATTATTCCATATAATTTATCTCCTCTTTACGTGTGGAGTGATATATCTTCTTTTTTGTCAAGGGGAATATGCTTAGCAAGTGAGCTATTTAGTGCATATAGTACGTCTGAGTGCTAGCAGACAAGTCGGGTAACTCTAGTTTCATGGAACCTTAACTCAGTCCATAACATATCTATACTATTATAAAGGAGAGTCTCTACTTTGATGTCAATTTTTTTTTCAAAATTATCAATATTAATTACTCATTTAAAAATTTAAAAATAAATATTAAAAAAGATTACATTATAATTATATCTTATTATTTATTTAAAATTTAAAAATAAATATAAAAAATAAAATTATAAATACATTTTGTTATTTATTTAAATATATAAAAATAAATAAATAAAAATTCAAATAATTTTTATAATTATTTAAACTTTTATCTTTACAAAAAAAAAAAAAATCAAATTGAGATATACGTAATGTTGGTAAATTTGTTAGAATGTATTTTCTCATTATCTTCTCATTTGACAAAAACTTGATGTGACAAGGGTTGGTAAGAATTTTCAAATGAAGAGTTCTCGTGAAATTAATATAATATAAGAATTTTGAAAATTTAGAAATCGCGTTGTCAACTTTTCTACATTTTGTTTTTGAAAAATTATCATCATACTATAAATAGTATCACACCATTTTTAATACTAGGTACTACTCACATGCCCTATCTCATAAATAGTACCAAAATCATTTTTTTGCTATTTTTTTTGTATATGTCTATTAATCAATTTGTTTACGTTGTTAATCACTTTTTTTTTCTCCGTTAATTAACTTTTTTCACGAGCATAGAAATCATGTAGTAAAATCTTATATCATTAACCAACTTTTGTATGTCATTAACCATGTTTTTGTTATTCATTAATCAACTTTGTTTCTATACTCGTAAAAAAAGTTAGTTAATAAAGAACAAAAAGTAGTTAATTACGTAGAGAAGTTAGTTAATGAACATATACTAAAAAAAAAGACAGAAACATGATTTGACACTATTTATGAGTGGATCCTATGAATAGTAATCAGTATGAAAATAGGTATGGATACTGTTAGATGTATGAATATCATTGTTATTTTTTTTAACTAAATAAACGTTAACCTATTCAAACATGAAGTAATCAAGATAAGTCCAAATTCTACTTTTTGAATATTGTATTTTAATACCACGACATGATATTAATAGATTTTTGACTAAATTGCCCTTTGTGACAAAATTATTTACCAAAATACTTCTATTTTCAAACTATTTTTTAAAATGTCACTGTTTTGGCTACGGTGGTATTTTTTATTATTTGTTGGGCCACATATCCTACGTGAATATGCCAAGCGCTCTAGCGTATCCCACGTGAACCCCTATAACCCCACCTCCCCTCTCCCTTCCATAGCAACTTCCCTCATTTATCAAATTTTCACCTTCTCTCTAGATTTCACTTCTCTAAATTCTCTCTCTCGAACTCTCCTGTGAATGTAAGTTGTGAGAGAATCATATTCGTAAATATTTCTATCATTATATTATTATTGTTATTGTTATATATATTGTTAAATATTTTAATTATTAGAATTATTGTTTATGTTTTTGAGTTATTATATTAATTATGTTTTGTATATTTGTTTTATTTTTAGAATTATTATTTATGTTTTTGAGTTTTTATATTAATTGTGTATTGTATATTTGTTTTATTGTTAGAATTATTGGTTATGTCTTTTTAGTTTCTATATTATTTATGTATTATGTATATTTGTTTACTTGTTAGAATAATTGATTATTATTATTTATTATTATTATTGATTACTATTATTATTGATTATTATTATTATTATTGTTATTATTATTATTATTTGTTTTATTATTATTACTTAATTGTGTATTTATTATATATGTTTTATTGTTATTTAGTCAGTTTTTAGAATTTGTTTGTACAAAATTAAATTGTTTGTGTTGTTATTATTCAGAAGGACCAAACACCTTGTTGTTTTCATTTACTACAATGGGATAACGTATGAAGGTGAAGAGAGTCTAATGTACAAAAGTCTATCATGATTCAACGTGATACGACTATTGAGCTTTTAAAAAGGAGAATTCATTTAAAATTAAGACTCCAAGAAAATCAAGTTGTGTCCAGTGTTGTATACAGATTTCCACAATGGAGTAATGTTCTAAGATGGATAGCTCTTCCATTAGAAGATGATGAAGATGTTGCTTGCATGATTGATTGCTTTGATCAGCATCCTAACTTAACTTCTATGGAGTTGTATGTCGAGACGTAAACAAGTGAAGCACAATGAGCATCTTGAAACTCCTTCTGAAAAAGGGTTACAAGCTGGTCCTTCTAATCTTGTTGAATCATCGTACTTTATCAACACTCAATTCTCCATGACACATGCTGCTCCTGTCCTAGTACAATCTCAAGAAGTTGGTACGTCAGCAATGCCTGAAGGGAGCTCATTTAGGTTGGACCTTGAAACCGATAACCCGCTTATGGCAGATGCATTATTTGACACAAGCGATGATGAACGGAAAATGCCTGAGGGTGAAGATACAAACACCGACTTAGAAGAATATCAATCTGGCCCTGAAGTAAATATACAACAACTAATCCCTCCATTGGTAGTTGCTCCTGAATCTACGTATGTGCCTCTATGTCCTCAGTTTTCTAAAATCAATTGGGATGCGCTGAGTACACCTGATGATCTGTTTGAATTATATTCTCATGGTATTTGGAGTCCAGATGAAGAATTATATGTCGGGTTACAATTTCCCTCTAAAGATGCTGTCAATTTCCCTCTACTGGCCGTACATCCCGTCCAGATTGGATGCAGCTATGTGAGACCTTGTTGGGATCGCAGCCGCCTGAGTCACACGTATTAGGTGGACGTATTGATATGTCGTGGCCCTGGAGCGCATTCCGTACACGACTTACCCAGGCTGACGGAGATGATTATTGTAACACCCCAAAATTTCTTATCTATTAGACAGTAATTTTGACAGTTAACAGAATTTTACTGTTTAGTAATTTTTGGATACTGTAAAATTATTTTGATTATTCCGTCAGCGTATTTGATCATTTTGAGTGATTTACTCCGTGTCAGGAAAATAAAAATTTTCAGGCCAGGAAAAACTTTACGTAATTTAATTTTTACCGTTAGGTTTTAACTATTTTACGTAATCTGATTTAATATTTGTACGTTTTCTAATTTTTGTGATTTTTGTGGATGATTATGAATTTTTTTTACTGTTTGTGGGCCTAGGGGGTGTATGTGGGCCCAGGTGGCCATACATGGGCCCAGGTGGGTCCCGCAAAGTGAAAATTTTTCTACGCATAGAAAAATTTGTACTGTTTAGAGGGAGACAAGGGATCTTACTAAACCTGAATCCGGAAACAGTTTTTGAAATTTTCTTTTACTGTGTTTTGTACTGTATTTAATTTATCGGACGATAAAAATACAATAAATATAATTTTGTGGGGTTTTAGCATATAAAAATAAATATTATACTGCTTAAGTCAACATTGGTGGTTTGTATATCCACCATTAATTTAATCAATGGTGGAAATTTAATTTAAACAAGCTTAATAAGGAAGGCTTTGATATCAACCGTCGATTTAATCAACAGTGTAGAATTGGTCATATAAAGTGGCTGACCATTTGTAACCATTGGATATGGATTTAATCAATGGTAGAGATTTGGTCTCAAAAAGTGAAAAAGACCATTTATGACCATTGGATGAAGAAATTAATCAAGGGTGGAGAATTGGTCTTGTAAAGTAACAAGACCATTTATGACCATTGGATCTAAATTTAATCAATGGTGGAGATTTGGTCTTAAAAAGTAGCAAAGACTAATTATGACCCTTGGATTAAAAGTAAGAAGGAGTAATCTTGACCCTTCATTTTGGAGATACATCTAATGACTGTAATTTAAAGGAGAAAGATCCAATGACCTAGATTAAGTCTTCTAAATCAAAAGTCTACTTAAATCCTAACCATTGATCTAATCAATGGCTTAAATGGCTTCAAATAATGGCTAATAAAATTTGTCACACTTTAAAGAAGCAAGAGAAGGGGGGGACAATTTTGTGCTTGTCTTAGGTGTTAAAGGAGGTTTGATGACCATTATTGGTGGCCTTGGTCAATGGTGCATCATTATTGATCAATTTGCACTCAAGGAGAATGCATTGGAGGGGGGCTACGGTTTTGAGAAACTTTAGGACATAGGAAAGTTTGAAGACCATATTATTGATATCCTTACTTTCCTTTGTCTTCTCTAAAACCAATAACTCATCAAGCTTTTCTCTCCACTTTCTTTTCATGGAAGTTTCGGCCAAGCACTCCAAGAACACCTTCCATCACTCAAAAATTTCATACAACCTAGTTTCTTGAATCCTTACCTTATTCTAAACAACTTTCATGTTGGAGACTTTCTCTAAATCATTCATCTTCAAGGACTTTCTTCAAGATCAAAGTTATGGGGTAGTTATGGTGAAGTGTAAGGAAACTTCATTTCTTCTCTCTTTTTCATGATCTAAACCATGTTTGATCCATGGTTCCTCTTAATCAAGCTTAGTATACTAATTTCTATATATTTTGTTTTGTATTTGAGAAGCCCTTGGTGGTGAAGGACTTGGAAAAAAAAGCAAAACAAAGAGCTTTTGAGGATCTTCAAGACGTAAGAGGGAAATCCATCTCACCAACCAAGTATAGTGGTGAGAGATGGTCTTATATTTGATGGATGGTGAATCCATGTGAGGATTCATATCCATGGTCTTGTAATTTATTTGTGGGTATTTATGTGTTTTAATTATTTGCCTATGCTTGATATACTTTGCATGATTTTATGGCTTTAATGGTATGCTTATATTATACATGATGAGTATATGGCATGCTTATAGTATTTATGATGAAATATGTATGTGTATGCCATGATGTGTTGATGGAAAAGAAATCAATTTTTGGCTCCAATGGCCAAGGAAAGGGCTACGGTTTTGATGCCCATAATTAGAGTTTCATGTTGAAATTTTTCAAGAACAAGCAAATTGATTTGTTTAAATGAAAATTATGAAGTGGAGAAAATGAATTTCCTTGGTTCTAAAGGCTATGGGATTTTCGGCCAAGACACCTCAACATAGGTGTTTATAACTTAATATTTTCATGGAAGAATAAAATTAGATTGATTTGAAGAGTATGGAAAATAAACAAAGGGTTTGATTTTCAAGAGAACAAGAGCACGATTTTGAAGGACTTTTATTAATTTATTTTGTGTACAAAGATCCTAAGTATTTTTTTTAAACATGAGTTTTAGACGAGACCGGCAAACGTTGATTTTAAAGATTTGCAAAGAAAGTGAAAAAAGATTTGTAAAAAAAAGTAAAAATGAATTTGAATAAATAGGTTCGGTTTTTATGACCATCGGTATTTCGGTTTTGAAAACAAAGATTTTAATGATTTTGTTTGTGTAAAACCATATTGACTTAGAAGGAAAAATGTTTTGATGATTTCAATAGTCATGTCTACGTTTTTGAGGACTTGTATTTCCTTGATTTTTTTGAAAACAAAATGGAAATATAATTGATTTGGTATAAAGAATTTGGAAAGGGAATTAGAGCATTTTATCACTTGAGAAATCAAGTTTTTACAAACGAAAATGTTTTCGAACTTCAATTTATTTTGAAGAAGGTTGTGTTTGGAAATGATTTGGGAAAAATGAAGAATATAATAGTGTATTGAGAATTTACTAACGTATAACTTATTTTTGAGTTTTTAAGTACGTTAGAAAAATGTTAAATTTTGAAACGTTGATTTATATCAATAAAAAAGTGATTTTTGTGGATTATATTTTGGAAAAGGATTTCTTGAGTAAAAAAATGTGGAAAAAGATTTTCTTGAGTAAGAAAATGTGAAAAATGAAATACAAAGTCATATTATTTTGAGAAAAGTTAAAAAGAAATTTTTAAGTTAAAAGAAATTTTTGAAGGTTAAGAAATATTTTCTCGTAATAAAATTGTGGTGAAAAATGTTTTACGTAACTTAGAAACGTGATTTTTAAGCTACGCAATTTGAAAAATGTGTTGAAAATGATATTGATTTATTTAAGTCCAAAATAATGTTTGGAATATTGAGGAATATTTTACGTGATTGTAAAATGTTGAAAAATATTTTACGTATCTTAAAAATGATTTGAAATACAATAAAATATTTCTACGCGATTTGAAATACGTTGAAATATTTCTACGCGATTTGAATTACGTTTAAATATTTTACGTGATTTGAACTATTGTTGAAAAATCACTACGTGATTGAAAAGTGATAGAATATTTTTACGTGATTGTGAAAATGCATGAAAAATCGTAATGTGATTTGGAAAGTGTTTTAAATATTTTGAAAATGATGAAAAATGATTTACGCGACTTAAAAGAATGATTTTTAAGTTACGCGATTTTGAAACAAATGAAAAATACTATGCGATTTGAGAAACGATATTTTTACGCGATTGAGAAAAACGTTGAAAAATTAGTACGTGGTTTAAAAGTGCAAATGTAAGAGTTGCAGATTTTGAAAACGTAATGTAAATGTTACAAAATTTTGTAAACGTAATTGAAAGAATGTTACGGTATTGTGAAAACGTAATAAAAATGTTTTGGAATTTTAAAACGTAACAAAAGTGTTACGGTATTTAGAAAATGCAACAGAACTATTGTGGTATTGTGAAAACGTAACAAAAGTGTTACGGTATTGTGAAAATATAATTAAAATGTTTTAGAATTGTGAAAACGTAATAGAAATGTTACGCGGTTGTGAAAACACGACAAAAGTGTTTTATGACTATAAAAACATAATAACATGATGATTACTGTTGAACCAGTGTCCATACACTGTATGAGAAAATGACGAGTTTTGCTGTGATTGGTATTTGATGCATTTTATATGCATTGGAAAGATATGCCTGTGATTGGTATTGGTGCATTATACATGCATTGGAAAAATATGCATTGAGGCATATGATTAAATTGAACAAATGAAATTGAAAAGATTTGGCCTTTGTGGTTGGACTTGCACTGATATATTCGTGCATTGTATAAAGTATAGCTAATAAGCTATTTTGGTCCTTGTGGTTGAAGAGGGAATGAGAATTGATAGTGAGGTCTATGATGGATCTTGGGGGCGTCAAGGCACGGCGGTCGACCAGTGGATATCTGTCTGTGGGCTAAGGCTGGACCATATGCCACTTGGCGATGCAGTCCGTTACAACGCATTGACGATACCCGACAAGAACACGATTCTTTTCAACTACTGGGAGATTATTTGTGGGCTTAGGCTGGGCAATTAACTAGAGCATTCTCCTCGAAATTGTGAAAACCTCCATGGAGTTGTTTTTGAAAAACTGAGTCTATGTGCGCATGCATGGAACTGAGCATTTATATCTATGTGATATATTAATTGAGGAATATTGGCTATGACAATTGTTCTGTTGAGAAATATTGAATGATATTTGAACTGATAAATGATTTGATGATGATAGTTGATTAATGTTGATGGCATGATCATAATTATGGTATGATGTATCTGTATGATATGCTGTTGTGTTATCTCTGTGCTACCATATTGGTATTGGCGTAGGTGATCTCACCTCTTTGCTATGTTGTCTTGCTGTGTCTGTATTGTTAAAATTATACAGTAGAAGGAACGAATTGTCTTAGACATACGGGTGATAAATACTCTGAGATCGGAGACAACATCAGAGAATGACCATTCCAAAGTCGATAGCGTGCAGTGTTGACAAGGAACAGATGTCTGATGCATCAAGAGGGATACAAAAAGAAATAAGTATGTTAAGTTTTCTCGTTAGTGTTATACCGTGCTATTAAGTAGGACCCGTCATAGGGTTTGCTACTGTTTTAAAAAAAAGAGTCTGTTAGTTTTATATTTCTCTTTAAATTGTTAAATATTGATTGGTGTCAGTATTATATATTAATCAGTAAAAAAATTTTTAAAACTCATATTTTATAACTCAAACTTTGTGCGAACTTCTTTACAGATTTTGAGTCGGGAGTCAGACATGTGATACCCTAGGGAGGGTGTTACAATTATGTGATCCAGTGTGCACGGGCGTACATACTTCGATTGATCAGGGGATTGCTATTTCTTGACCATTTTGGTAGATACGTGCACATGATGTTCCTTCCTTTGTTGGAGGACTTTACCGCTACTAGGAGATATAGCTGGGGATCTGCGATCTTGGCCTATTTGTACAGAGAGCTGTGCAAGGCTACAGATTACAACGTGCAAGATTGGAGGTGCTTGTATATTGTTGCAGTATTGGGCATGGCACGGATTTCCACCCCATGTCCCTATACTCGTGGATGATACTAATCCTATCCTTGTGGCTGCCTACGTTGCTGCCCGTGGTGAGCTACGTCCACTGCGATTTCGGTGAGTTTCTCAACATATCTGTACATTAGTTTGTTATATATACTACTTGTGTTGACATCATATGGCCTTGACATATGTATAGGTGGCATAAACATAATGTATTGACTGAAACCCCAATGAGGGTGCTTTCGTATTACCATCGGTTCTTTGATTAGATGAAGAGTGATGGGCTTAGTATCTATTTACATTGATTTAAATAAGTTAATTTGTCTTGCTTTCTAATTCTTTATATAATTGTGATTGCAGATAATATGTCAGCCATATACGGATGAGATTGTGCCTTCACTGCCAGTATTCTGTGTCGCTGGTAGAGACATTATTTTGACAGTGGTTCCACTTATCTTTTTCCACATTGTTGAGTAGCACCAGCTAGATAGGGTGATGCGTCAGTTTGGTTTGTACCAACCAATACCACGAAGACCACACTAACCTGACGAGTTGCACTCGATCACATTGGCCGGACGTCACGACGAGGATTGGCGAGCCACACACCTTGCACACATAGCCATCTAGGATACGCGGCGAGAACGGTGTGTTATTAGTAGTCTGAGTACATGCGCTGGTACAGACAGATTACCAGGCGTTGGATTTCCCAAACTGGTGCATCCATTGGGTTTGTGGTAAGCTTTTTACCAATATGTTCTGCTATTTGTTTTGTACATTTTGTGTTTTATATTGCTAATGACGTGTTATATCTGTATCTTAGGCTGAGATTGCAGAGAACGTCCATGCGTCGGCCAGGAACCCTAGTTCGGGATTTAGTATGGCTAGCCTTCAACAGTCCATTGAGGACATCTTATCTTCAGTGAGGGAGCATGATCGCATCACATTAGATCACCTTCGTCTAGCTCCTCCTGTAGATGAGATTCTCGGACCATCCGAGCAGTCCAATGAGCAGAGGCCGTGCCGTAGATGGAGAAGGTTAGCCAGTACTCGATCACGACTACGTCTTCCAGATGACTCTGGTTCTTCTGTTGTGCCTAGTACTCAGCCACCGCCCACTTCTACTGCTACTTACCGACCGTCTCAGCCACCACCTCCATCGTACCCGCCATATCCAGGTTATCCACCATCTACAGCATACCCACCACCTACTTACCCTTACCCACCATATCCTTATACATTTACCTTTACACCGTCATTTCCATATCCACCGTATACGGGTTACCCACCATATCCTCGCCCATCACAGCTAGGACCTTCTTCTGATCCCCCTCACAGACCCCCACATTCTGACCCTGGCCCTTCTCATTGATGTATATATATGTACTACATTTTATTACATTTGCTTAATTTAAGATGACTGTATGTATATGTACTAGATTTTTCTGTTATGCTTATGCATCTTATACGTGTTTTGTTGATATGGATTCAATATATATATATGTTTCACTATACAAGATGAAATATTTTTGGAAACGTCTGGTTTTTAGGGAAAATTCTGTCAATTTTTTTATAGAATCGGAATGTTTAAACTATTAAAGTTAATTGATTTTGTTATGCTCGCTTGGCTAGTATTGTAGCCCATCAATTTAAAGTGTAAAACTTGATTACAATACGTTAAGGGTGCTCACTACTAGATTTAGCTAAGTTTAATTTTAAAATTTCATAAACTCGATTTTCTAAACCTGGGCTCGCCTTAAATTTAATTGAGTCGAACATTTTAACTTAAGCATACTAAAAGTCAGAAGCTTTACTTGAGTAACTATGTCAAAACGGGCCGTCCCAGCCCATTTGGGTCGTCCCAACCCATTCGGGTCGTCCCAGCCCATTCGGTCCAGTCCCAGCTCATTAGGGTCAGTCCCAGCCCATTAGGGCCAGTCCTAACCCAACCCATTCGGGCCAGTCCCAACCAATTTGGGTCGTCCCAGTCCATTTGGGTTATCCCAGTCCATTCGAGTCGTCCTAGCCCATTTGAGTCGTCCCAACCCATTTGGATCAGTCTCAGCCCATTAGGCCCAGGCTCAGTCCATTTAGGCAGTCCCAGCCTATCTGATTTGACCAATTTTGTCTTAATAGGCCACGTTATGGGATACGCCAGAGCGCTTGGCGTATCCACGTGGGATACGCCAAGCTCTCTGGCGTATCCACGTAGGATATGCCAAGCGCTCTGACATATCCCACGTGGCCCAACAAAGAATAAAAAATGTCACCGTGGTCAAAATGGTGACATTTTGAAAAATAGTTTGAAAATAAAAGTATTTTGATAAATAGTTTTGTCACAAAGAATAGTTTGGTCAAAAACCCTGGTATTAATAATTAATTTAAGAGAGTATATATATATATAGATATACTTTGAATCCTGTAATATGAAATTAAAAGATGAACAAGTGGCTCTTGACGTATATCTTGCACCACGATCTAAGAATCAAATTTGAGTGAAGTCATTTTGCTTGCAATTTAAAATATTTTTCTCTCCTTATATTGAAGTATTAAACTTGGTTAATTTAAAAATAAAGATAAATACTGTATGAGATAAGAGTTTTTTTAAAATTTTAATTTATTAAATAATTTAAAAATAAATACATCTATATTTATTTATTTTAAAAATAAATTTATTTAATTTTTTATTTTTCATACTACTATGTGCGGACAGGAAAAAGACCCAAAGAACTTGGTGTGGGCAACGATACAACAGCATTACACAAATAAAGGTACGAAACATTGACACTTATATAGATATAAGATACGACATAAATATAAATATAGAAACATATTAAAAAAAAAAGATACAACATATACATATATATATAATGAAATAAATATTTATTATAAGAGATAAGAATAGTAAATTTTGATTATTAAATTTTATATAAATAATTAATATTTAAATATAAATATATATGATTTTTTTTAAATAGTCACATAACTTTTAAATAATTTTGAATTTTGATCATTTATATATAGTTGTATGGTCAAAATTTACTTATTTCACTATCTCACAATAAAAATTCTTCTCATTAGATATGTCTCATATATATATATATATATATATATATATATATATATATATATATATATTTAAGGACAAGATTCATAATTTATAATATAATTGTTGGAAGTAAAAATAAAGATTTGGCGGTCATTTGTCGGTTGATGGAGGTTTTGAGAAAACTTTCTCGAAATATTGAGTAAACGAAGTGTCAAATAGAGAAGTCGACAATAAGCATTGGATAAAGAGGAAGATTCTAATGAGGTTAAGGTATTGATGTCAGTGAGAAGAAGTATCCGACAGGGAGATTGCATTAAGTCGACGAAAACTGTTTAAGAGTAGTCGAGTGCTGGTTTTGTTGAAAATTGGGTACTTGCTGAAGAATAAAACCGCTTAAACGTGTTGGTCTTTTTAGGATGTCAATTATTTTTTATATTGTCTATAAATACCAGTAGCCATAATGTAAAAGGGGAGGTTATTTGCTGATACAAAATCCTAATATCTCAACCCGAGCAGATTAAAGGATTTTTGTCCAAGTATGTTTTCCTTTTCCATTTCATGTCATTTAAATTAATGCAATGTTCCTTTAAAATTCTTTACTTTTTCAGTCTCGTCTTTTAAATTTTCTTTACAGTTCTTCGCACTTTTATCTCGCTTTTCTTTTACTTGTTTTTCCATTTAAATTCTCGCACTTTAATTTCATGTCATTTACATGCTTTCAATTAATTTTCTGCATTTTAAGATTCCTGCTCAGTTTCTTTAAATTTCCTTAATCTTTTCAAATTTTCCTTTCTGCATTTTCATGTTTATTTTACTTCAAATTACTTAAATTTCTTTTGTTTACTGTTAAAACCATTTTTATAATGAGATTACCACATAACTCATGAACCCACATTCGTTTTGATACATTTATTTGTTTGTTGGAATTAATTCTAAATCTTTGAACCAAAATTCCGCATAAACAAATTGGCACGCCCGGTGGGACGAGTTTAGAGTAACTTGTAGTGTCATAGGAAATGGTTTTATGCGTTTAAGGAGTGGAAGATTTATCTACTCTTCTCAGAATACGCAAACCATGAGTAATGTAAATAGTCAGGCTTCGGATATATCTTCGACAGCCGTTACTGCGTTACCCTCAACTGTCGTTAATACTGGTTCGGTAGAGGATGTTATAGCAACTGGTGCTCTCTGGAGTAATCCAGTAGCAGAACAAGTGTTGCTTGGAATGATTCAGCTATCGCCTAGTCAGCCAAGTAACCAAAGCATAATAAATTCAAATTCGAGGTTTGTGCCCCAATATGGGTTGCCACCGAATTATGTACCTCCTATTATGGCACAAACGGGACTTGGCTCTACTTTAACTAATACTGTCGTACAATCAGTAGCTTCACAAGGCCAACCATAGATAAGTTCGGCCTGGCAAGTTTTGGTAGCCAAAGAGTAGGGGTTGCAAGTACAAGCAATACAATTCCCTTTGACAAGAGAGATTGAATTTGGGACCAGTTTTCCCAAACATGTCGAGAGACAATCCCCAAAGTACAACAGGGCCAACTATGAATTCTTTGGCCAGTTTTCGACAACAGATGGATGAGAGTAATCATGATATGGTGCATATGTTTACTCAGTAAATAGGTGCTGTGATTACGCCAATCATGGAAAATACAAATAATGTTTGTAGCGCATTGGCTCAGCAAATGGCAAGGCTAAACCAAGCCTTGGGACTAGGTGATGTGGCCAATAATAATATTCAGGAAGCCCAGCCTGGGGTAAATAGGGAAATGGTCGCACCGCAGGCAAATGTGGGGCAAAATCAACAAAACTTTGATCAATTAGGCCAAAATGATCAGCCCCGTTTGGAATATGGAAATGTCCATATGCTCCGTCGAGGAAATGAGGATCAAATGGCCAGAAATGATGTGGCCATGAGATTGCTTCGACAAAATCTTGGGGGGCACCAAGTGGTTGAACAAAATGTAAACCAAGTAGTGGAACAAGTGCTGAATAGATTTGGTTTTAACGTTGGCTACGCCAACCAACCATATTTTGTATCAGCATTTCTTGAATGGGTCCAACAGGCAGAGTTGCCTAGAGGAGTTAAGATTCCAAAACTTTCCAAGTTTGCAGGAGAAAGTAGAGAATCGACCGTCGAACATATTGCACAGTTTACAATAGAGATGGGGGAGTTGGCCACTGTTGAAGGCCTTAAAATGAGATTCTTCCTAAGTTCCCTCATAAAAAATGCTTTTTCCTGGTTTTCGACATTGAGACCAAATTCAGTCCACTCTTGGGCTCAATTGGAAAGAAGCTTTCATGATTAATTTTTTAGAGGAGATTTGAAAGTGGGACTCGTAGACCTTTTCAACATCAAAAGGATGTATAATGAAACTGTGGATGACTATCTTGCTAGGTTTCGACAAATGAGGAGTAGATGTTTTACTCATATACCTGAGGTCGAAATAGTAAAGATAGCTGCAAACGGTTTAGATTATTATATAAGAAAGAAGTTGGTGAATCAACATTTGATTGATCTTGCCCAGCTAGGTGAAAAAGTTAGGCAAATAGAACAACTAAAAGTTGAAAATATTCAAAAACGAAAAGAATTTCTTAAAAGAGAAAAGGTGACATTTGTCGGATTAAATGAATCCGATAATGAGTTTGAAGGAAGCGATGATGAGTTCAAAGTTAACGTTGCTGAACTTCAGAACGGTCCTCCTTATGTTTGTCAGGCATTACAACCTATTAGAAATAAGGAGAAAATGAGTTACGTTAATAGAAAAATATATACATTCGACGTAAACAAAGCCGACAAGATTTTTGATTTGTTACTAAAAGACAAACATATTAAATTGTCGGAAGGTCATAGGTTGTTAAAGTTGGATGAAATTAAAGACCGAAAATACTGTAAGTTTCATAATAGTTTCGGTCATGTTACTAATGAATGTGTTCGTTTCAGAGACTTAATTCAAAAAGCAATAATGGATGGGCGTCTGAAGTTTGCCGACAAGCTTAAAGCGGATATGAAAGTTGACACAGATCCGTTTCAGGCTGAAGTATCTTGTGTTGACCAGTAAGTTCCTTTAAATGTTGGGATGCTCAACATAAGGAAGTTGCAAGAGTTCAACGTGGATACAAAGGATGCAACCGACATATATCCTAAGCCAGGTGAGTCTCTTGAGGCATTTCTTGAAAGAAAGAAAGATGAGGGCAAGGTAAGGTTGTGCCCTAGGTATAATGCAGTATATGATGAGCTTGCTGCGAAGAAAGCTGCTGAAGAACAACTGGGTATCCAACGAGGTAAGAAAAAAGTTCTCGACGAAAAAACCTGGAGACCACAGAAGACTTTTCATGCTCCAAAGCCAAAGCAAGTTTACATGCCTAGGCCTAACATGAATGGTTGGTTAGTCGAACCACAGGAGTTTGTAGGAAACAAAGCTCATGTCAGACCATTCAAGACTAGGGTGCCGCCTGCTAATGTTGTGGTGAATAAGTGGATGAAGAATTCCGTAATGGATGGACATACGTATTTTCGACGGAATGTGTCTGCCAGGAGGGGTAATTTCCAAAGGGATCAACCTTTTTGGAATGAAGACTACAAGAATGGAAGGATCAATCTAGAAAAAACTTCAATTGGCTAAGATGAAGCAGGGCCATCAAAGGTTCTTCCAATGTCGAAAAGCAAGAAAAGGAGATTACAGAGATTAAGACAAGCACAGAAGAGAAGAGATATGGCTGAAGGGTTAGTGATCAAGGAACAAATTTAAAAAAAGTTGTTTAGTGGTCGAGAAGAAACCAATGCTTGATCAGGATAAAGATGGTAGGAAGATAAAAAGTGTTGTTACCAAGGGATCATTCCCGAGGAGCCGACAACAAATGCAGTTAGACGGCTTGATATGATGATAAATTCCGACAAGAAAGGTTGGAAGAAATAAGAAGGGGTAAGCAAGTTCGAAGGCCAATTCCAAATAAAACAAAGAGGAAATGGCCAATTGGGTTGATAGCGGCAGAAAAAGATGCAAGAAAGAATAGTTTACCAGTCGAAAAGGACAAGGAGTTGATCAACTTGACAATAGGAAAAGAGCAGATTAAAGACTTTGGAATTAAAAATAGTAATATTGAAGACTGGTCAAACGAAGAAATCAGGAGAGTTTTAGAAGACCCAGATCAAGATGTTGAGTGGAGGAAGAACATGCTTGACATAAGAAAAGAAAGAGAAAGATTGGCAAAACTTGACTGCCAAAATGTGGACTCAATGGCTGATGAAGTTATTGAGGCCTTGAATGATCCAGAGGATCCTTTAGGCCTTGGTGATGAGGAGCAATTCGACATGGATATCAACATGGAAGATAGTCTGGATGATATCTTGACGGCTATGGATAGCAATTTACCGTCGGAAGATTACTTAAGGATTGGAAGGCATTTAAGTGATGAAGAGCCGTCTGACGAAGAGGAATTCTTGAAGTCAATGAGTGTCAATCTAGTTTCGGTGTTACATGCAGATTTTGAAGGGTATCACGAAATTGAATACACTGGGGAGAATGAAGAAGATGTTGATGACCTCGACGATCATTGGCTTCTTTTCCAGGACAATATGATCACGGTCTTTGGCAATACAGCTCAGCTTGAAAAACCGACAGAAGATCAGAAGGCTCATTTACGACTTTTACACATCAAGGCTCTGTTGGAAGGAAAACCCACTAATAGAGTTTTGATCGACGGAGGGGTAGCAATCAACTTAATCCCAAGGGCCATGATTAAAAAACTTGGGAAAGATGAGTTAGATTTGATGTCGACAAACATGATAGTCACGGATTTCAGTGGTAAAACTTCTCCATCAGACGGAGTGGTGATGTTGAAGGTACAAGTCGGATCCGTTGTAAGGCCGACATTATTCGTGGTAATACCGACAAAGTTAAGTTACGATCTTCTACTTGGGAGAGATTGGATCCATGCCGTCGGAGCCATACCATCAACAGTTCATCAGAAGCTCATTCTTTGGAATGAAGACGACCAAGTTGAAGTAATAGAAGCAGATGACAGTACTTGCTATCTTCAGCAACTTCATGTCGATTTCAGAATATTTGCTCCAAGTGTTAAACCAAGAATGCATGAAGAGTGGTGGAGTGATTAATAAGGACGCACTTGAAGTTTGCACCGAGGGATTAGTTTGGTGTACGATCAGAAGAAGAAGTCGAAGAAGATCGGCCAAGCACTAGTTATGAGTGTTAAGGATTACTCGAAAAAATTGTCGGCTTATTTAGCCGACAAAGCGATTCACTACCGAAAGCATGCTCATTTGGATTGTATAATTGATGACGGTCCTTTAGGATTTGAAAAAGGGCTTGATGAAAAGCAAGAGTGTGGAAGTAGAAGATCCTTTGGAAGAAATAAACTTGGGCACCGAAGCGATAGAAGGCCCATTTTCGTAAGTTCATTTCTCGCCAAAGGATTTTAAAGAAAAGCTTGTCGGTTAATTATGGAATATAAAGATTGTTTTGCCTGGGATTATGATGAAATGCCTAGATTGAGTAGAGATCTTGTAGAGCACAGATTGCCTCTGAAAGAAGGATGCACTGTTAGGCAAGCTAATAGAGATTTGCACCGAGGTGATATTAAAGATAAAAGAAGAGATTGAAAGATTGCTCAAAGCCAAATTCATCAGAACAACCAGGTATGTCGAATGGCTTTCTAATATTATTCCTGTAGTTAAGAAAAATGGCAAGTTGAGAATATGTGTAGATTTTAGAAATTTGAACACTGCCACACCTAAAGATGAGTATCCTATGTCAATTGCGGACATGTTAGTTGATGCCGCATCTGGACATGAATTATTAAGTTTTATGGATGGCCATGCAGGTTTTAATCAAATTTTTATTGCCGAAGAGGACGTGTCGAAAACTGCCTTCAGGTGCCCAAGAGCTATTGGGACATTTGAATGGATAGTCATGCCTTTCGGTTTAAAGAATGCAGGGGCCACTTATCAGAGAGCAATGAATACAATTTTCCATGATGTCATTGGAAAATTTATGGAAGTCTACATCGACGATGTCATTGTCAAGTCGAAAACGAAGGAAAGCCATTTGACAAACTTAAGGAAGGCATTCGACAGAATGAGGAAGCATAGCCTTAAGATGAATCCAGAACAATGCGGTTTTGGAGTGTCGGCTGCCAAATTCTTGGGTTTCCTAGTCCATAAAAAAGGTATAGAAGTGGACAAGAATAAAGCCAAGGCAGTTTTGGAGGCCACACCACCGACAAACAAGAAAGAATTGCAATCTTTTTTAGGAAAAGTTAACTTCCTAAGAAGATTTATATCCAATTTGTCGGGAAGAACCAGAGTTTTTGCTCCATTGATCAAGTTGAAGGCTTAACAAGATTTTGTGTGGGAACCTTGCCACCAAGAAGCCTTCAACCAGATAAAACAGTATTTGACAAAACCACCTGGCCATGATGCCTCCAAAGGCCTCGTCGACCGTTGAAATTGTATATATCAAAGATCAAAAGAAACCATAGGAAGTATGCTGGCTCAAGATGTAAATGGCGTCGAAAGGGCCGTGTATTATCTTAGTCGGGTCTTAAATGATGTCGAGAGAAGATATAGTGCAATAGAAAAACTTTGTTTAGCATTGTATTTCTCATGTACTAAGCTTAAATATTACATGATGCCTTGTAATGTACTGGTTATGTCAAAAACTGATATAATAAAATATATGTTATCAAAACCAGTGTTAAATGGTCGTATTGGAAAATGGACTATCGCTTTGTCGAATTTTCTTTACAATATGTACCAATGAGAAGCAAAAAAGGCCAAGCAATTGCCGATTTCTTGGCCGATCATCCTTGTCTGGATGTAGAAAATATAAATATTATCGGTTTAAAACCTTGGTGTTTATATTTTGATGGTTCAAGGCATCAAAATGGAATTGGAGTGGGGATTTTAATTGTTTCCCCTCAAGGTACTCCAACTAAGTTCATGTTTGAACTTAAATATACTTGTTCTAACAATGAAGCTGAATATGAAGCCTTAATTGTCGGATTGGAGATACTAGTGGAAATAAAAGCACGTAATGTGCATATATTTGGTGATTCGCAGTTGGTCGTTAAGCAACTTGCCTAAAAATATAAATGTGTTAGTGAAAATCTAATGAAATATTATGTTGTGGCAAGTAAGCTAATGAAACAATTCGACGAGATAACTGTCGAACACATTTCCAGAGATTTAAATGAAGAGGCTAACGAATTAGCACAAGTAGCCTCTAGTTATAGACTTTCATCTAAGGTTTTTACAAATCTAATGGAAATAAGGGAACTTTTATATCCATTAGAGGAAAAAGATATACTACAAAATGACATTTCGACGATTAATGATTGGAGACAACCAATATTGAGTTATTTGGAAAATCCCACCAAGATGTGCATAGAAAGCTCAAGTATAGAGCGTCGAAGTTTGTGGTATTAGGGGAGCCTTGTATAGAAAGTCCGTCGATGGAAATTTAGAAGTTTGCCCGAGTGAAGCAGTAGGCTTATATTGCCTTGCGTAAGTCCACGAAGGAATTTGTGGAGCTCATCGTGCAGTGAAAAGATGAAATGGGTCCTTCGACGTCAAAGGTATTATTGGCCAACACTAGTTAGGGATTGTATCATGTTTGCCAAGTCTTGTGAAGAGTGTCAAAGACATGGCCATATACAAAATGTTCCTGCTAGTGAGTTACATGTTATAGTTAAACCTTGGCCTTTCAGAGGATGGGCTTTGGATTTAATTGGCCAAATTCATCCTGTCTCGTCGAAAGGACACAAATACATTCTAGTAAGAGTCGATTACTTCACCAAATGGGTTGAGGTTGTAGCCTTGAAGGATGTAACTCAGCAGGATGTGATTAACTTTATTGAAGATAATATAGTTTGTCGATTTGGAATACCACAAACTTTGACAACTGACCAAGGATTAGTATTCATTGGAAAGAAAGTTGTCGAATATGCCAGTTCAAGGAAAATTAAAATGCTCACGTCGACGCCATATTATGCTTAGGCAAATGGCCAAGTAGAGGCCATGAACAAAATAATCATAAATTTGATTAAAAAGCATATTGGTCGACAACCTAGAAACTGACATAATACCCTTAATCAAATTCTATGGGCATATAGAAATTCACCAAGAGAATCGATGGGCACTTCACCATATAAGTTAGTTTATGGTCACGATGCAGTGTTACCAGTTGAGATTAATCTTCAATCCATTCGAATTCAAAAATAGGACGAGTTACCAATTGAACATTATTGGAACTTGATGTTTGATGAATTAAATGAATTAAGTGATGAAAGATTAGTAGCTCTAGAAAACTTGATTCGACAGAAAGAAAGAATTGCAAAGTTTTACGACAGTCGAGTTAAGTATAAATCTTTTAAGATTGATGACTTGGTTTGGAAAGTCATTCTGCCCATGGATAAGAATTGTCGAGAATATGGAAAATAGTCCCCAAAATGACCATTTAAAATTACTCAAGTATTTTCTGGGAATGCTTATGCACTTGTCGAGGTTAATTCTGGTTTGAGGATTAAATCAATTAATGGCAAATATTTAAAGCCATATAAACCGACAATGTATGAAGTGAAGATAGAAATTGAGTAAAAATGAAATTTCATTCATATATTCGACAAATACAAATTACATACTGATGTTACATTTAGTTTAGATTGTCAAGGAAGATAACAGAGAAATAAACCTATTCTAAATAAACCAGAAGCTTCTCCCCAGCTGAATGTGTTCTAAATTGAGCTCGTAGGGCCTGAGGAAGAGGAAGGAGCAGACGACCCTTAACTTGTCCTGGACGAGATTTTGGATGGTCGTCTACTCCCTGATGAGCCATTCTCGTCATAATAACCATGTTTTAAAAACATTGGGTTATTACGATGATTACTGAAGCTCATCAAGAATATTACGATTCTTACTGAAGCTCAAAATAAGAGTCACCATTAATACAGAAACCTTCTTCCATTTTTCCCATTGAGAGAAGATGAAATTTTCTGATGACATGGTAAATTTCGTTGAAAAGGAAGAAAGGAAGGGTTGGGTTATACTCTTTGAACCTTGGTGTCTCGGAGGACACTATTTATAGGGATTTTTTTGCAGAATAGGTTATTAACTTACGTTTTGTAACTTACGTTATAATTAATTAAATTAATTATGATGTATAGTTACGAGATGCGTTGAAAAGAAACAGAATAAAAGAGCATTTAAATTTATATTAAAAAAAATGTGTATTGGAAACTGAGAATGTTTATTAAGTATTGGCCTAGAAGGCCATACAAATTCTGTCGGATAGATAGACCGACAATATATATAAAAAAAAATACTTAAAATTTTTGAAGAACCCCCCAAGAATCTTCTAAAGATTGCTTGTCGGAGCAAAGCATTTGATATTCCGCTTCAAGAGAATTTATTTTTGCCAATACGCTTTGGCTTCCACAAATTTCATTGCTTGGTATTATTGGCAATACTGTTGTCCGGCAACCCCTTGTTCTAATGTCGTTTGAAGTTTTTGGTTGCGACGACGAGCACCTCGAGTTTCTTCTCCAAGTCTTCAATTTCCTTGTCGAGCTCTTCTTTTTTGTTTTTCTTTTATCGATTTTCCTTCAGAGTAACACTTTCACTTTTTGCGTTGGTTAACTGCTTCAAAATCCTGGATTTCTCTTGAATCTCTTGTGTGTAAGCAGGAATGACTCGACGAATGACTGGCATTTTTGCCGTTAAACTTTGAAGAAAATCTTTGACAGTTGTCAGAAGAGCTCGACTGGTTATGGGTAATTGCTGAGCAAGAGGCTCAAGCTCAAGTACGACTGCCCTCATTCTTTCTTGTAGAGGTTGGTTAGAAATCAAGTGCTCGAAAGAATAGGTAAAGACATTTTTCAACTCAGTTAAGAGTCCAGTAATATGGGAATCACTGGAATCTTGTCCAAGTTGAGTCGAAGAGCGAGCCGATTGAGGAGAACTTTGGTGGCCGCCCGACAACATTGTGATCAATTCGTCCAAGTCTGCCTCCATATCCTCGCCACTTTCTGGCACAACAATCATTAAGTTGGCTGGAGAAGATGGAGGTGGATTAATTGGAACAAATTCCGCCAACAGGGTGTCCATGTTGAATTCTTCTGGAATGATTTGAGCGGGATTGGTTTGCCCTGAATGAGAAGGACCTTCAATACCTGGGGGGATTGGAGTTTGTTCTGAGACTTCGACAGTTTGGGATTTTGTCGGAAGTGAAGAAACAGTAGATGTAGCAAGGATCAAGGGAGTGTGAGATCCTGGAGGATTATTGGTTCCTAACCTTTGGGGACTGTCGTATATAGCCAAGCTTGTTGAATCCTGAAGATGAATAGAAGAAATTTCTGAATAAATAATACATTGAAAATAGTTGAATGAGGTGAGATACATTACCTCATGAGATTGTTGAATCGGATCTTCGCTCTTGGTTCGACAGCTTGGTTTAAGAAGATAGTCTCGTAGGTTGTTCATCTTCTAGATCCCGAAATGATAGAATTAAGTGTTAAATAAGTGGTAGGAATCAAGAATTTAAGGAAAAGAAGTATGTTAATCTACCTAGATGAAAGACAAATGGTATCTGTTTCTTCGACAGAGGCTTTGAAGTAGAAATGCTTTGGTTTGAGTCTTCTTTTTCTTTTTCTGTGGAGACAAAAAGGGTGAGGTTTTGTCGCATGGTATTAAGGAATGTACAATAATGAGGCATACCTTTGGAGGATGTGCTGGAGATGGAATTGAAGATTCGACATGAGAAACCAAGGTAGCAGGAGCAGATTCGCTAATCTGAATTCGACAATAATTTAGACTGGAACAAAGTTAAAACCGTCTTAATATATGGTCGGAAAAGTATATACCTTGAGGGTTTTTGATTTGGCAAATCTTGTTTCAAAGGAGTTTTTGTCGGTATTGATGCGCAGATTTGGCCTTTGAAGCCTTGGGAACAGGAGGTTTTTGGGCCTTTTTGCTTTTCTTTTTCTTTAAAGAAGTAGTTTCATCTTCTTCATCATCGTCACTTCCTTGAGGCTGTTTGTATTCTAAAGGTCTCTTCAATGGGAGTGCTGTAGGACGGAAGGTATATTTAGTAAATAAGGCGTAAAATTAAAAGTAGCAGAATGTAAGGAGGAAAATACCTTTAGGTATTTTAGTGATGACTCGGGTGTTCCAGGCAAATTGTTCGTACGACAAGGCAAACTGACGAGTAAACTTGACTTCTGGAGTTCTTGTAAGAAAAATATTACTCACAGAATAGGTCCTATCTAAAATAGGAAAGTTACCAGCCCTTGTAGGTTTACCTGGGAATTCATCGGCCAATCCGAAACGAGCACAAGGAAAAAGCACTGGCTTTGGAAAAGGGATTTAAAAAGGTTCAAGCCGTGCTAAAGGATTTTTTATAGAAACAGAGAGAAAATTAGTAGAACATTTCTCCTTGTGTGCTCGTTTTAGTTCGGCTATGATTTCTTCACAATGTCGAACAATTAAGCGAGGAAACCTGAAGTCCCACTTGATTTTGTAATATTTTTCAAAAGCCTTGATATCTTGAATATGTATACCTTTGGTTTTTGATGAAGGATCTTGACCCTGCACAGGAATCAGAATTTCAGTAATACGGCTTCGACAGATGTCAATGTCGATATGATAAGGACTATAATATTTAGTCCACCAATTGACAAACTCTTTTGAAACTCCTCTGTAGGGGGTGAATGCAGAGATCTTGAAGTGAAACTTGTGCCTCTCATTTTTTGAAGCTACTCGAACGAGATCCGACATGCTTGGTAAATGGCCATTGATGAAGTGTTCTCTGGCCTTATGAGAGAAAGGTGCTGGAATAGCTTGACAAAATCCCAATTGTCGAGCTACTGAGTTTGGCAGACACAGCTCTAAAGATTTGTCTGTCGAACCAGGGAGACCAGCTACCAGAACTTGTCAACAAAGAAAGTTCGACCAGATAGAAATATTGTCGGCATGAATAAGAGGATCGTCGGAAAGAATTGGTCGAGTAAACCATTCGGGACCAAAAGAACGGTCGGCAAAAGGAGCAAAAGATATGTCTTCAGTACTAAAGGAGATGGAATGAAAAATACTGAAGAAGTACATGAAATTTTCTAAGCTCTGCTTGTGGGTTTTCTCATGTTTTACATGGCAAAGTCTGATGCCATATGTAGCAAGAGAGACTGTCGGAGGAGAAGAGTCGACTAAGTAATCTCCTAGTATGGCATTCAACCAAAGTTGAAGTAACCATATTGGACCACCAGAGTTGGTTTTCTTTACTTGAACTCTGATGCTCTGGACAATTTCATCTATATGCTCAAATAGAGATTGGCTAGGAGAAATTGACCAAGAGCTAGTCGTCGACCTTCATGAAGAAGATTGGCAAGCTGAAGAAAGGATTTGGATATTTGGACTGACTTAGAACCTATAGCATAGGCTGAAAGCCAGAGTAGTAGAAAAGCTATGTGTTCTTCGTCGGTCATAGAATCCGATTTAGAGGAATAAAAACTAATGAAATTGGAAAAGGAAGTTGGAGCTTTTGAATACACGTCAATAGTGTTTGAAGGTTGAAGAACAGGCGTAATGATTTCCCCATCTGGTCGAAGACCAGTTATGGCAGATACGTCGAAAAGTGTTGGACCCATCATGCCATAGGGAAATTGGAAGGAGTTGGTAGTTTTGTTCCAGAAAAAGAAAGAAGCACCTAGCATGCAAGAATCCATTTTTATAGGATACCGAGAGAGTTGAATGCAATCGAAAATCCCTATTTCCCTCCATAGACTTTCTTTGGAAGCTTGAACTCTGTCAAGCCATTCAAGATACCCATTGATATAGGTAGGGGAGTCCTGAATGTACCTTTCGATTTTCCAAAGTAGTTGATAGGGATGGAAGGAAGAGAAGCCAAGATAGCTTCTTGGGGACTTTTACAAGGAAAAAAGGAATTTATTTCGTCCATAATAGATTCCTTGGACAGAACTGGGCCCAAGAAAGCAGCCGGAGGATCTAAGGATAATGAGGAGTCGTTGATGGGGAGTATTACCTTCGAGAAGTGCCAAAATTCAGACTTTTGCAGAACTGAGTCTTTGAAGACTACATGATTACCCAAATCTGTTGTTGGCGCGTTGGGAGTTTGAGAGCTAGAAGCCATTGGAGAAGGTAAGAGTTTGCAAAGGAAACGGGCTAGAGTGAGAGGTTGAAAATGATGAACAAAGTGAAGAGAAGTGAAAGTTTGAAGACTGAAACAAAGTGATAAAAAGGTGAAGAGTCGTGTGAATTTGAAAAAGTAGTTTTTGCGAGAAAATAGGGGTAATTATGAGCCCTATTTATTAGAACTGCTATTTATTATTTGCTATGATAAGATTGATTATGACTGTCGTGTCGACTGATGAAAGGTTCTGATTGATTTATATATATATATATATATATATATATATATATATATATATATATATATATATATATATATATATAAATAAAAGGACCTTTGATTAAAAATTTTTTCTTCCTTCACGTTTACGTTAAAAGAAAATTTTTGGGGGCATCTGTTGGAAGTAAAAATAAAGATTTGGCAAATCAGTCGGTTGATGGAGGTTTTGAGGAAACTTTCTCAAAATATTGAGTCCGACAAAGTGCTAAATAGAGAAGTCGACAAGATTGGATAAAGAGGAAGATTCTAATGAGGTTAAGGTATTGATGTCGGTGAGAAGAAGTATCCGATGCGAGATTGCATTAAGTCGACGAAAACTGCTTTAAGAGTAGTCGAAATCTTTTTTCATTCGAAAATCGGGTACTTGTTAAGAATAAAACCGCTTGAACGTGTTGGTCTTTTTAGGATGTCGCTTATTTTTTATATTGTCTATAAATACCAAGTAGCCATAATGTAAAAGGGAGGTTATTGTCGATACAAAATCCTAACATCTCAACCCGAAAGCAGATTAAAGGATTTTTGTCCAAGTATGCCTTCCTTTTCCATTTCATGTCATTTAAATTAATGCAATGTTCCTTTAAAATTCTTTACTTTTTCAAATTTTTTAAATTTTCTTTACGCTTCTTCGTGACTTTTATTTGTTTTTCTTTACTATTTTTCTATTTAAATTCTCGCTTTTAATTTCGTAATTTATATTTTTCAATTAATTTTCTCAGTATTTTAAGATTCCTGCTCGCTTTTTTTAAATTTCCTTAATCTTTTCAAACTTTCCTTTCTCGCATTTTCATGTTTATTTTACTTCAAATCGCTTAAATTTCTTTTGTTTATCGTTAAAACTATTTTTATAACGAGATTACTACATAACTCGCGAACCCACATTCGTTTTTAATTTATTTGTTTGTTGGAATTAATTCTAAATCTTTGAATCAAAATTCGCATAAACAATAATATATATAACTTTCAAGATTTACAATATTTTGATATATATCATATTTGTTACTTGATAAGTCCTTCATAAAAAAATATGAAGAATCATTTCTATTGATATTTTTTAAAATAATTTTAAAACTAACTTGTTCTAATAACTAACTATATACAAATACATATATAACAAAAAAAAAAATATAGAGAATATCTAAGAATTAATTCTATTTTGCTCTTCATCATTAACATAACAACTTCATCGTAGATAGAAGTAGATAGCTAGATAATTGAATAATAGATAATTAGCAATTGAATATATTACTTTCTTTTGCTTTTTTATTTTAAATAATAATTAAGTTTTTTTAATTTTAATTGATCATGTCTTACAGTATTTTTAATATGTCTGAATTAAAAAAATATTTTTTTAATCGAACACTTACGAATGCATGTGGACATATACAATATGCATATTATACATGTGTATTTGACATTAACACATATTCAAAATCAACACCACAATAAAATGATGTGTTCATGTTTGATATAAATAAAGTATTGTGAAATTTGAAAAAAAAAAAAGGCGAAATGTTAAGGAAGGAGTGGCGTGAAGCATTATGAAAGTGTGAAGCATCGCGGCAAGTGCAGTGCAGCCAGGTGACACTGTGTAATGTGAAATGATTTGAAAGTGGAAAAAGCGAGGTGTGACCGGGTACTTTCTGCAGATTAGCAGAGACGTGCTAAAACAAAACGACAAGAAGAAGCCCACATTATTGGTAGGTAGGTACTAGACTACTAGTCGTATTACTTTAGAATAATATTTTATATTATATACTTATAAACACATCATCTGTACAGTTTTTTTTATTATAATTTACTTTAATTATTTTTTTTATTTGCACTTTAATTTAATCATAACGGTATTTGCAAGAAGCTTTATCACTGGAGTATAGTTTTATTTTTTGAGAAATGATTTATTTTTTTATCTAATATTTTTATTAAATTTTTTAATTAATAAATAAAAAATATTAAATATTTTTTATATTTCATAAACATTAAATATATTTATTTTTTATTTAATATTTTTTTATTTAATATTAAAATAATTATTAAAATAATTAGATAAAAAATTATATAACATTGGAATATAATTGTTACTTATAGGTACGTACTTATCACAATTCTAATATTTTTATATTAAATAATATATATATATTTTTTTAATATTTTATTTAATATTATTTATTATATATATATATTTTATATTTTTTTACTCAATTTTATTTTTAAAAAATAATATAAATAATAATATACTTTAAAAAAATATAACATTAATATTTTCCGTAGTTACCATTATGGTTATACACACAAGACTAATAATAATTTGAAAAAGATTTTTTTAAATTATTTTTTTTAAAATAAATAAATAAAAATATATTTATTTTTAAATTATTTATTATTTAATAAGTTAAAATTTTAATATACTTTATCGTATTATAAAAAATAAATATTTATTTATTCATTTTATAAAAATATAATCCAATAATTTGATAACAATCACGTAAATAATTAATAATAATAATCTGATAACAACAATAGTGTATCAATCCAATTCCAGAGCACCTAATTTTCTCCTTCTACTCTTTTGCCTCCTTCCCTTCACTTTCCTCCTGTCTCTAGTCCTTACTTTTTCTTCTTATGTTTTCTTCATTTTCCATCCATCATATTGATATTCATATAACCCAAGCTCCTCTTCCTTGACTCTGTTTATGAGCTGCTTCCCATCCATCCTAGTTGCTCTCTCTTTCTGTATCACGGCCCTGCCCTTGTTCTGCCATGGCTTCCCATTTCACCCAAGGACAAGGTTCTCTCGTCTGTCTATCTATCTATCTATCTATCTATCTATCTATTCCTCCTTGATTTTGCTTGCTTTTATTATAGGGACATGAAACTTTTTCTAGCACACATATTTTATCATCTATGTTCTATTATGTAGAATATAGGAAAACAAAAAAAATGCAAAATTCTTGTGGCTCACAATTCTTGCCACTCTGATCATGTGATGTGTAGGAGTAGGAGGTCAAACTCAAAGGGAGAACGCGCCCAATCCCATGACAACCCAAAATCCACTTTCGGAAATATCTCCGTCACCGTCTCCGTCGTCTGCGACGGCGCCGGCCTTGGTTTTATCGAACTCCGGGAAGCGAATTGATCAGGCAGGGAAGAAGAAGTACGTGAAACAAGTGACTGGGCGGCACAATGACACGGAACTGCACTTGGCAGCTCAAAGGGGCGATGTTGCAGCCGTGAAGCAGATCCTGGGTGATATTGATTCTCAGGTAATGGGAACTCTGAGCGGTGATACTGATGATTTGAATGCTGAGATTGCTGAGGTGCGCGCATCTGTTGTTAATGAGGAGAACGAGTTGGGAGAGACCGCTTTATTCACTGCTGCTGAAAGGGGTCATCTTGATGTTGTCAAGGAATTGTTAATCCATTCTAATAAGGATACTCTTTCCAAGAAGAATCGCTCTGGTTTTGATCCATTGCATATAGCCGCTACTCAAGGCCACCATGGTATCCTATGCTAAATTTTTCTTAAATAAAAACTCTTAAAGTACTTTGTTTCCCGTTCATCCCCGTAATCCATTGTCATTTTTTATTTCCATTCCAGCCATAGTTCAGGTTTTACTAGACTATGACCCGGGATTAAGCAAAACAATTGGTCCATCCAATGCCACTCCACTTATATCTGCCGCCACAAGAGGGCACGCAGAAGTAGTGAATGAATTGCTGTCCAAGGATTGTAGCTTGTTGGAAATCTCTAGATCTAATGGCAAGAATGCGTTGCATTTAGCTGCCCGTCAGGGTCATGTGGACATTGTAAAAGCATTACTCAGTAAAGACCCACAATTGGCACGGAGAACTGACAAGAAAGGCCAGACAGCATTGCATATGGCTGTAAAAGGGCTGAGTTGTGATGTGGTCAAATTGCTTCTTGAGGCAGATGCTGCTATTGTTATGCTTCCTGACAAATTTGGTAACACCGCATTACATGTAGCAACCAGAAAAAAGCGAGTAGAGGTATGTCAGTGGTTCCACAGCATTATAAGTACCATCAATATATCTATTAGACAATAAAAATTAACTTGCTTGAACTATGGGGACTTGCGCCATATGGTGAAAGATGCCTTAGTCCTAGTACTAGGATGCTTTTCAGTCTTATATGATATCCCTCATAGCTGTTTACTCACGCTTCCAGTTTTGGACTTAGGGACTAAGGTACTAATATTATATGCTATTAAGAAAACCAAGCTGCTGCTCTGATATAGTTTAACTTGAATTTGTCCTGAAGTTTCGGCCCTTTTATGTCTTAAGTTTTATTAATTTACATACATGAAAACTCCCCAAAATATTTATTTAAGCAACCATTGTAGTTCCTCAAAGGAACATTCTAATATTATGGTTTTTTATTTTCCTCCACAGATAGTAAATGAGTTATTACTTCTGCGAGACACCAATGTTAATGCATTAACCAGAGACCACAAAACAGCCCTTGACATTGCTGAAAATCTTCCCCTCTCTGAAGAGTCCACAGACATCATGGACTGCCTTTCTCGGTATGGAGCACTTAGAGCTAACGAGCTCAACCAACCGAGGGATGAACTGAGGAATACTGTTACTCAAATAAAGAAAGATGTTCACATCCAACTTGAGCAAACCAGGAAAACCAACAAAAATGTTCATAATATTTCTAAACACCTAAGGAAACTCCACAGAGAAGGAATTAACAATGCCACAAACTCAGTGACAGTGGTGGCTGTCTTGTTTGCTACAGTTGCTTTTGCTGCTATATTCACTGTACCTGGTGGGGATGGTGATGATGGCAGTGCAGTGGTAGCAAATGGTGCTGCTTTTAAAATCTTCTTCATCTTTAACGCTATTGCACTTTTTACATCTTTGGCTGTTGTGGTTGTTCAAATTACCGTGGTTAGAGGTGAAACTAAAGCAGAGAAACGGGTGGTAGAGGTGATTAACAAGCTGATGTGGTTGGCTTCTGTGTGTACTTCAGTGGCATTTATTGCCTCTTCTTACATAGTTGTGGGTCGGAGGAATGAGTGGGCTGCAGAACTGGTTACAGTAGTTGGGGGAGTGATAATATCTGGAGTTCTTGGCACTATGACATACTATGTAGTGAGGTCTAAGAGAATCAGATCAATGAGAAAGAAGGAGAAGCAGCATGCTAGGAGGAGTGGATCCAACTCATGGCATCATTCCGAGTTCACCGATTCAGAGGTTGATCGGATTTATGCGCTTTGATTTAGAACTTGTAACCTTGGTGAAGATCATATTGTGGTGAAAAAGATGATGAGTTCAGATTACCACTCTGAGAGTTCATTGACAATGAAGCCTTGGTCATCATTCTAACTCTCTAAGTGGTGTAGGGCCTGAGTAAGCACGTGTATTTTTAGCAGCCCAGGTTGTGATTCTGATTCTGAATTCCTCTTTTGAAATATTTTCTAAATATGCCTGCCATTACCCCATTTTTCTACTGAAAATTTTTGTTCGAGATGTCTCGGAAGTAATACATACTCGACGCTTGACAACGTTACATTCTGATAGAGAATGAAATAGTAATATTTTGTGTTGATTGTAGAATTTTACTAATTCTGAGTTCTCTTATACTTGGAAGGATGCTCTGAATCACCAATTTATATGTATCTCTTAGAAAGAGTGAAAGTATACAGTTGAAAGTATTCAAACCTTCAAGCTTTGTTTAAAAAGTAGACAATGTACTTTTTTGTTTCCATTTTTGTATCTCTTTGTTGGGTGCGTTCTATTTTGTGGTAAACTTTTCTTTGCACTAATAATATGTTTCTGGTGAATTTTCAGGGTTGATGAGTGCACTTAGCTCTGTATTTCTATTATTGTTAGTTGGTTAGACTGGTGGGCATAATTAACCAAAATCCATTTTTTATTTCCAAACCTAACCAAAATCTTTTGAACTCGATCTAACCCAACAATATCAAGCTCCATCAATTTGAATATTTTGCTAGGGTTGAATATTTAACAACCCAATGTTGTTCAATTGAGTGAAAAATTTCCACAATCCGAACCCGATTTGACCCTGAACCTAGTCCCACAAAGTTAGTTAGTATATATATATATATATATATATATACGCACACTTGTTCCTGTCTGGGTTGCGGTGGCTATGGATAGCCAGTAAGTTGAAAACTCAGTGGGTTGTGGCGGCAGGATACCTGCAAACATGTTCCAACGTCCAAGTTAGTGAGAATGAAAATGAGTGAGTGTTTAGGCAAGAGAAAGAACTTACCTTAGGTATTGTTGAGATACCCTATCAATATGGAGTAGGGGAGACGTTTTTCTCCTACTCTTTGCAGGATGATGCGGTTGCATCCAGAGTCATCATTGCCATGATGTTGTGTGGAAATTCTAATAGAATAATGCACACTGCTAATTATAGTTGATCTTCATTTTTTAGATAATTGACATTCTAATTCTGTCACATACTTCAATATGTAATAGATGAGAACTCTGAAGATATGTAACTAGTATTTTTTTATTATAATATACCCTTAACTAGCCCTTTAATGACAAGTGTCCAAATGCATCTTCCAAAATTAAAATGTCTTTGGTGACGGGCCAGGTCGACCAAGTTGGGCAAGTTGGAAGATCCAACGCTTGAAATAGAACTTGATTGCTGGGCTTGCATAAACCTAGGTGGTCACTCAGATTGTCTTGACATAAGATGCTTGGTATTGGCCTTCGCCCATTAAGCTCCATTCGGTCCAATATTCCTCAATTTAAAGGATTGAATTCTTATATTTTTCTAATTTAATCAAGATGTAATTTTTTAATACTTCTTTTCGGAAGTTAACTCTTCTAATTGGCAACCATTTTAAAGCTTTCTTTAAGTTACTGTTTTGAACATGTTTTACTGAGAGCGCCTTTGAGAGGCAGAGCGTGGTGGTTTTCTCTGTAGCACAACGACAATGATGGTGGTGCAAGGGGTGGTGTATTTGCAAAAGACATTTGAACGCTTAAGTTAGACTATGCACAAGGTGGGTAGTGTTTAGAGGTTCATCCCCATACCTTGGTGACTTAGTACAGTATTTATAGTAGTGTCATGCTTAAAAGGTAGCAAAATAATAAATGGAATCATGCTTGAAATGGATATTAATGAATAATAATTATCATTGATGGTGATCCCTATAATTGTGGGATTGGTTAGAGAGATTTCCTTCCAGTTTGTTGAGAGTTGTTGTGGCTCCAAGATACGCGTGCCGTGGGCCGAGATCCATCCTGGACGAGCCAAGTTGCTTCTTGTTGGAATACCTTAGAATCCGGTCTAGAATAGTTGTCCCCAGCTCGGCGCTCAGATGTGCCAACTAAGTATCAAGATATTTGAGGTTAACAAGAGCAACGACATGTCTTAAGGCAAAAGGGTCTGTTTATAACATGGATGTCGGACCTCACGATACTGTAACAAAGTGGTCGAAGTCCTAATATAGCATGTCAAGTTTGTTGTGAGATTGCCCCCTACATTGGTGTATTTTATCGAGGTCTATCATGAGGCATTGGATTAGTATGGGACCCTGACATCCTTAGTTTGTGGTTCAAATCATGGTGCCCCCATGCCATATTTAGGCTAGGGTTCGAGGAAGTTCTGTCTTTTATTACACATGACCTTTGATATCTGTTTGACGTATTTTCATATAATGTGTCAGTTTTGCAGAAACACGTGGCAATCGTTTGATGGCAGCTGTCGTTAGGTTTTCGCGTTGCTATTATTGCCATTATTTGAATTAATGGTGAAGGGACAGAAATGCCACTCTTAGTGGTGGCAGTTAGGGGTGATACCCTGTCCCTATAAATAGAAGTGGGGGTGACTCCCTCATACTTTTGCTTCTGCTTCCTTTTTTCTCTTTGATTTTCCGACGACCCAAATCAATTTCAGGTGAGTTCTCATAGCTGTTTGTGGTGGTTTTCATTATCGTCCACACCTTCAACCCCTTTTTCACCCTTTAACTACTAGGTATTACCCTTAGCCAAACCCTTTTTATTCTTTTTTGGCTTATTTCAATATTTGTTACGATGAGGGTGAGGGAGGTTAACAGTGACGAAGGAGATGAGAGCTCCTTGGGGATTCTATCAACGTCATTGTCTCCTCTGCGGGATGCTCGACAGAGACGCTCCCAACAAGGTAACTCTATTGGGAGGCAGAGGTAGTTGTCTGAGATGTACATCCGGGCAATGATTCAGAAAGCGGAGGACGCCAAAAGGGTAGTACGGGTTGGGTCGTGTCGGCCGCTTTCTAAATCATTGAGGGTTTGGAACAACTATCAGATTCCTCTTCTTTTGATTCTAATTAGAGTACAACCTTTGTGGATGTTTCTAGGACACAAGATATGGGAAAACGAAATGCGCCTGATGGAAGTCAGAGGGAACTTGTCTTTCCCAGAGATATTAGTCTCTATCAATGGGTTGACTGAGAGGTACTTGGGATGCCATATGCTATAGAGACTTATGAGCAGGCTGCCCAAAAGAGAGAATATCTTCAACTAACGAAGAACGGTTTACGGGACAACGAGTTCGTGATTCGAGCTCTAGGGAGTCAAGAAAGGGTATGCTCGAACCGAACTGAGGGTTCACATTTCATCTACCTATATAAGGCAATGCACACACACACACACACACACACACACACACACACACACACACATATATATATATATATATGAGCCTTGTAAGGAAAAGTAATATATACACATAAATGTACATCAACGTACAAATAATGCAACTAAACCTTATCAGGCGTAAGTACATAGAAAATATTTACATATCCACTGCATATCTAGAATAACAATGCAATGGTCAACTAGTAAATAATGCTATGCTTCATCACTTTCTACACCTCTACTATCTGGGATGACCCTGTTTTGGATTTATCATGGAAATAAGAGATACACGAGGTAAGAATTCAAAAAAATCCTTAGTAGGTATACATATAACATGTCATCACAATAAATTTAGCTGCTATGGGGAAACAAATCATATTTGTAAATCACATATAGAAAGGTGACTAAAGTCAAAAGGGTTCCCTTTCTCTTCCCGAGACAGAAATTCCATTATTATCATTAAACAGTAAATTCACTATAAACCATTATATCAAATGTGAGTCACAACTCAATATCTCTAGAATATTCACATTCTCTCATAATGTAAACGTTCAAAAACAATTCCATTACATAACTAACATTCTCATAATTATATGATAGTATTCAATCATGACTAATCTCAATCTAGTGCTCATCTATTATCATCTTTCAAAGCATATTCCTAAGAACTCAGTTCCTTATATCACTTAGTAGGGAGGGAATGTGACCTCTTCACACTACTGGTAACCCTGATCATATCTGATGGGGAAACCAATGAGAAGTCTCACACGAGGAATTTTGGATCACCTTCCCCTTAGAGGTTCATCACCTCAGATTCACATCTGATAAGGAAACTAGTGAAAAATCTCATACTAAGAATTTTAGATTACCTTCCATATCGAGGTTCATCTCCTCAAATTCTTTGGCCAAAATATTGTGCACATTTTTCTAAGGTTATAATATTAAAGGAATAACAAGCTTGGACTCACCTTTATTCAAGGATATTATCCAATGTCTTTAACTTGAGCACATTCATATCAAATCAAATTCTAGCTTAACTTCAACAAATTAAAGGTGCAAAGTATTTACTAGTACAACTTATAAGCATAAAAGCATACAATCTCAAATATCTCATCACATTGACATAACTAGTGCACTACATTATCATTTCACATAACTAAAAGTACAATTATATCACTTCTCAAGTACACAAAGTGCTCAATCATAGTATAAGTCACTTCATTTAGTGAACTTAATCAAGTTCCTTCATATTGTACAATATGGAACACTATTTTCTCAAAATAGGGGACTGATAATCGATTACTCACTCATGGTAATCGATTACCACAAGCTATTGTCACAAAACAGAGGTTTGGTAATCGAATACCAGTTGGACATTCACAAATCAGTAGTGTTCTAATCAATTACCCACTTGTGGTAATCGATTAACACATGAAATTCTCATTTTACAAAACCTTGGTAACTGATTATCCACTCATAGTAACAGGTTACCACATTTCCAGCAACATTCCTCGAAGCTTGCTAATCAATTACTCACTTATGGTAATCGCTTACCAGCTGGAATTTATCAGCAAATAGAGGTTTTTCAAGCCTAAAAATCCAAAACAAACCACTTTTAAACTAAGACCACAACACTTCTCAACATATATATGTTCTCAAACCAACATTAAGAAGGTCTATCAACAATAGGCAAAAGGGGAAACAAATCATATTTGTAAATCACATATAGAAAGGTGACTAAAGTCAAAAGGGTTCCCTTTCTCTTCCCGAGACAGAAATTCCATTATTATCATTAAACAGTAAATTCACTATAAACCATTATATCAAATGTGAGTCACAACTCAATATCTCTAGAATATTCACATTCTCTCATAATGCAAACATTCAAAAACAATTCCATTACATAACTAACATTCTCATAATTATATGATAGTATTCAATCATGACTAATCTCAATCTAGTGCTCATCTATTATCATCTTTCAAAGCATATTCCTAAGAACTCGGTTCCTTATATCACTTGGTAGGGAGGGAATGTGACCTCCTCACACTACCGGTAACCCTGACCATATCTGATGGGGAAACCAATGAGAAGTCTCACACGAGGAATTTTGGATCACCTTCCCCTTAGAGGTTCATCACCTCATATTCACATCTGATAAGGAAACTAGTGAAAAATCTCATACTAAGAATTTTAGATTACCTTCCATATCGAGGTTCATCTCCTCAAATTCTTTGGCCAAAATATTGTGCACATTTTTCTAAGGTTACAATATTAAAGGGATAACAAGCTTGGACTCACCTTTATTCAAGGATATTATCCAATGTCTTTAACTTGAGCACATTCATATCAAATCAAATTCTAGCTTAACTTCAACAAATTAAAGGTGCAAAGTATTTACTAGTACAACTTATAAGCATAAAAGCATGCAATCTCAAATATCTCATCACATTGACATAACTAGTGCACTACATTATCATTTCACATAACTAAATGTACAATTATATCACTTCTCAAGTACACAGTGCTCAATCATAGTATAAGTCACTTAATTTAGTGAACTTAATCAAGTTCCTTCATATTGTACAATATGGAACACTATTTTCTCAAAATAGGGGACTGATAATCGATTACTCACTCATGGTAATCGATTACCACAAGCTATTGTCACAAACAGAGGTTTGGTAATCGAATACCAGTTGGACATTCACAAATCAGTAGTGTTCTAATCAATTACCCACTTGTGGTAATCGATTAACACATTAAATTCTCATTTTACAAAACCTTGGTAACTGATTATCCACTCTGTAACGGTTACCACATTTCCAGCAACATTCCTCGAAGCTTGCTAATCAATTACTCACTTATGGTAATCGCTTACCAGCTGGAATTTATCAGCAAATAAAGGTTTTTCAAGCCTAAAAATCCAAAACAAACCACTTTTAAACTAAGACAACAACACTTCTCAACATATATATGTTCTCAAACCAACATCAAGAAGGTCTATCAACAATAGGCAAATCAACAAAACCCATGTTATCAATCTCATGTTCATGGAGTTCCAAAGCTATTCCTAAGCTCAATATCCACAAACATACATATTATAAGAACCGTGCTTGCTGTAATGTGTTTTTCGTGCATATAATTTTGAATATTGTTTACAATATATATTAGTACAAAATTGTAACAGGTGCTAATAAAAAGGATTCTATTAAAGGCTATTTACATCCTATTCATAGCTAATTGAAAACCAATCAACGTTTTGATACGTTGTCCCTAAAATCACGGAAGCTATGATCTTGTTGCTTCTACACGCCCCCGCAAGATGGAGGTGTCTTCAACAACTCCAATCTTGTCTTTTAGAAAATGATGTCTTGTTGAGGAAAGTGGTTTAGTGAGCAAATCTGCCAATTGATGACTTGTGGGAACTTGAGATACAATGAGCTTCTTGGCTGCCACTAGGTCCCGAACAAAGTGGTAATCTATGGCGACATGCTTCATACGAGAATGGAAGACAGGATTTGCACATAAGTAGGTTGCACCAATATTGTCTGAGTAAATTGTAGGAGCTGAATTGGGAACACCGAGTTCCTGCAGTAGGTGTTGCAGCCATAGGACTTCAGAAGTGGTTGTGGCAATGGCTCAATATTCAGCCTCTATGGAAGATCTGGCAACGGTAGCTTGCTTCTTAGATGACCAGGAAATAACATTTGGTCCAAAGTAGATTAAGTAAGCACCTGTGGATTTTCTATCCAATGAATCACCAGCCCAATCTGCATCATAGAATGCAGTTAGTGACAGATTGAAGGACCTTTGAAGATGAAGACCATGAGTAATGCTGGATTTTAAGTAACGAAGTATCCTTTTCAAGGCTTGCATATGAACTTCAGTTGGAGCTTGCATGTGTTGAGCTAACTTGTTAACAGGAAAGGCCACATCAGGTCGAGTGATTGACAGATAGTGCAAGGAACCAATAATGCTACGAAAAAGAGTGCTGTCACAGGTTGTGGAATCTGGAACAGTAGCTAAGCATAAATTGGTTGCCATTAGAGTGGAGACAGGCTTTGCGTCAGTCATGTTTGCTTTCTGCAGAAGATCTTTTATATAGTGACGCTGACTAAGAAATAAGCCTGTTTTAGTAGGAATGATTTCAACACCTAGAAAATGACTTGGATGGGCAAGATCCTTAAGAGAGAATTTCTCTGCAAGGGAAGTTTTGAACTCAGAGAGAAAGCGTGAGTCATTTTTAGTGAGTAATAAGTCATCAACATAAATCAAGAAATATGCAACAATGGAACCTGATTTATAGATGAATAGGGATGTATCTAACTTTGAATTTTGAAACCCCCAATGCTACAGAAAATCACTCAGTGTATGAAACCAAGCACGTGGTGCTTGTTTAAGTCCATATAATGCCTTGTTGAGCTTGCAAACATAGTTGGGAAGTGTGAACATCCAATTTTGTCCGGGTTATTAAAACATCTTTAATGCAAAATCAAAAAAAAAAAAAAGGAAAAGAAAAAAAAGAAAATAATTTTGGTTATGATAATGAGTGTTTCCTTTTACTTAGCCCATTTCTTGTTTAGCCCAAATTTTGTTTAACCGATCTTTTTATTTTTTATTTTTTTTGTTTGATCCAAAATTTTATTTAGCCTATTTCTTTTTTTTTTTGTTTTAGCCCAATAGGTTTTGTGACTAAATAAAATAAAATAAAATAAAAATAAATACAACAACCAAAAAAATAAATAATAATAATAAAAAAGAATGAGAAGGCTGCAATCCGTTGCAACCCTCCAACCCTCTCCCCTTTGTTTTTCTTCCAATTTGGAGTATGAGCTCAGTTTGCTTTCCTGGTCTTCTTTTTCTTTTTTCGTTTTCTCACCAGGCACCTGTACTGCACACACTCATCTGCATTGCAGCATACGCTGCTTTGTTCCCCACTACCTTCACGTCCTTCACCTGCATAACCACTCACTCTCACACACTCACTGATACCACATAACAGAAAGAAAAAAGAAACGGGCAAAAGCAATATAAAAAGGGGAAGAAGAGGTTTTTAGGGGGTCTCTTTTGGTTTTGGTTGGAGATTTTTTTGAAACATAATCAGAGGAACGCAGAGAGGGTGAAAGGTTGTTTTCTGGAGAAAACGAGTGTGTGAAGATTTGGAGGGAAAGTGAAGTAAAGAAGAGCTGAAGGTAAGAAATCTTCTCATTGGTTTGAGCTCATAAACATGTGAATCTCGAACTTCCTTATCCTATTTCCTTTCTTCATTCCTCTTCAATAGTCAAGAAGCATGTATTGCAAAAATCACAAGCCAAGCTCTATGACACCTCTGTCAATCTTCACCATCCCCATACTTCAAGTCAAGGTAACCTCACCAAGTAGAACCCAAACCATCCAAACTCCTACACAGATCAGATTTCCCCATACAAAACCAAAAATGTTTGGCCTCTAACTTGAAACCAGATCTGCAACCAAGACCACCACGCCAACCATACAGTTTTCCCATCCCACCAAATCCCTCAAACGCACTAGATCCACCCTCCCACCACAAGCCATCCGCGGTCCACCTGAACCTCCCAACCGAGACCCCCAGCCACCACGAAGCCACCGTACGAGCCAACCACCGTGACTCAGATCCACCGCATCACCATTGTCTTCTTCCCCTTACAACCGCACCACCACCGTCCTCTCCCCCTTCTCACCGCATCATCTAAGAGCCCCCTCCCCTTTTCATTTTTGTTTCTGCCCCCTGTTACGTAGACAAAGTGTCTATTATATCTTTTTTATTTCATTTGGTTTCTTGTTTCTTTTGTTTTTTTTAAAGTATTAAAGATAAAAGGAGTCTTATGTTCTTTCTTTTCTGAAGCCTTGTCCTTTTTTGGGAGGGTTTAGTTTAGTTTTTGGGTTTAGTTGGTTTGGGCCTAAGAGCTAAGTGTGGTCATTCTTTTTAGTTTGTTTGTTTTTATTAAGATTTAGTTTTTTTTATGATCTTGGGTTATGTGTTTTTGGGTCGTTTGGGCTATAAATAAAGGCTTGTATCTTTTTTTGTTTAGTGGGCTATTTTTACTAGATTTTTTTTTTTAGCTTTAGTTTATATCTGGGTTTTATTTTATTTTGGGTTTGTTTTCCATTGTTGATTTCTTTTTTTTTCTTTTTTATTATTAACATGTTTATTATCTTATTGATATTTGTTCTAAATAGTGACCTTTTTTTTATGAAGGTCTTCTTTTTATAAAACAGGATTAATTGAGTTATGATAGCTTGTTGATCTTGTGGCTTTTAGAATCATCTGAGTTGTGACAGCTTGATAGTTCATTTTTTTTAAAAAAAGGGAATCAAATGTTTGAGTCTTATAAAAAAATTTTTTGGATTAGCTGAGTTGCGATAGCTTGTTAATTCTATAACTTTTAGAATTGTCTGAGTTGCGACAGCTTGACAATTCTTTCTTTTCTCAAAAAAAAAAAAATCAAATGAATTTTCAAAATAAAATATTTTCAAAATTAAAGATAAACAACCCACAATCGTTTTCTAAAGAACGACGTGGCTTTGAATTCCTCATTACATCCGAGGATACGTAGGAGCATAATTTCAATTTTGTCAAGTCAAAATTAAACTTTCATAATTTTTTTTTATTTAGTTTATCTTTTAATAAATGGGTAAAATAAATAGTTTTAAAAGTTATAAAAAATTGCACAATTAATTTAAGGTAACCGTTTTAGGACGGATGTATTAGGGGTGCTGTGGGATTAAGTCCCCACCCTTCCCTGTGCATAATTAGACTCCCGAACTTGAGTTTTTGAATGTAGACCGTCTCATTTTTGGTTTTCCAATTTTTCCTAATAAAAAAAATAAAATTGGTGGCGACTCCTTTAAATTTTTTGTAATTTAAGTCGTTATCCCGCCGCGATCACGGTCGCGACAGTTGGCGACTCCGCTAGGGATAGTTGAGAGTCAAGCCTTTGTAAGTTGGTAGTGCAAATTTTTGTGACATTTACATGTTTGTTTTACCCTTTTTTGTTTTATTTTGTTTTCTTTCTATGTTTAATTTGTTTATTAATTATTTTAACTGTTTTTATTTATTTATTATGCAAACCTTATGATAGAGGCTCTTGTAGAATTTGTTTTGTATTTGTTTTGCAGAATGCGGGTAGCTTTTAGGATTATAAAGGTTTGTATGCTCCCTACACATACCGCACTTACACGTTTATCACACACATTCGAGTGGGGCCCTATACCCGGGTCTGAGTGAAGGCTAAGTTAAGTAGATGTTGCGTAGTGGTAGCCATTTTGGATGTACATCCTGTTTGGTTATTGCGAAAACCTCATCTAGAGTATGCCTTTTTCATAAATGTCCTGCACTTGGTGGTTTACCCACTGTTTGTGGTCAACATTATGAAATGAAACTTAACTCTAGAGACCTTTAGAATAGAAGAGCCACCTAATGAGAGTTCTCACTAATCAGAAAGACTCATAGATCCTTAGGGTAGAACTCCTTAAATTTAAGGCAATCTCTTGGGGCACAAAGGAAGCATACCTTCTTCTTACCTTCGAATTTATCTATGTCATATTTGCTTTTGTACACATACATAATAAGTAGTATGGTCCATTAATGTGATAAACCTAATCGCACCCCACTCAAAGACAAGTTTTACTTGGGAATAAAAGAAGAGAGAAGTTTTTTTTTTTAAAAAAAGGGGGTGCAAGTCACTGTTAGTGGACCAACTATTTATCATTGCATTCATTTTAAAGAAAATAAAAAAAATACTTTGCATCCTTGCATCATGCTTCTTACTACACTCTAATCTCTTCGTCATTTCTCAGGAATTTGTTAGAGAACCGTTAAACTCAATTAAGATTTGAAGTGAGTATCTTTGATGGAAAGAAATATGGGATCGGATCACAAGGATATGACTTTGAAGAAAACTCTGTGACTCAAGGCCAAGAAAGTTAACACTGAGAGCCTAGTGATCATGGGCCGAATGCTAAAGAAGATCCAATGTTTGACACTCGCAACAAAGTATGGGAAGATTTTGGACTTATTAGAGGTGAATGTGCAAGTGGAAGCGATCACTGTAGTGGCCCAATATTATGACCCGCCTCTTCGATGTCTCACCTTTCAGAATTTTCAGCTAGCCCCCACTTTGGAAGAATTTGAGCAGATTTTGGGTTTGCCGTTGGAGGGTAAAAAGTCATACTTTTATATAGGACATTATGCATCCATCCAGACAGTAGCAAATGTTCTGAAAGTACATGCTAGAGACCTACAAGGTGTGCAACAAAATAGGAACAGGACCAACGGGTTTTCAAGAGAATACCTCAAGGAACATATGCGTCACTTAGCCAAAAGTGAAGATTGGGATGCTTTCATAGATGTGTTGGCCCTCACCATTTATGGCCTAGTCCTGTTCCCTAATATTGATGACTATATGGATTATGCAGCGATTGATGTATTCCTATCTTGCAAGTTTAACACCAACCCCGGCTCCAGCCATTCTCGCAGATGTTTATTGCACCTTGAACTTTTGCCACGAAAAGAATGGCAAGAGAATCCTCTGTTGCTTGCCAATGTTATATGTTTAGCTCACAACTTATATTTTCAATAGATCACAGAACAGAGTATCCTATCGCTGACTTCAACATGTACCAGCTAAAGAATAAGAGTAGCCGTGAATGGGTGGACCATTTGGAAGAATTGGATGAAAAGCAGATCAGATGGTATCCTCGATGGAAAGATATAGAGGCTATCATCTACCAGTGTGGAGGATTTCCAAACATACCCCTCATGGGTACACGAGGGTGTATTAACTACAATCCAGTCTTGGCAAAATGATAACTTGGTTATCCTATGATGGGACCACCTGCGGAAGTCCAAGTAACCCCTTTTGTTCTTTACTATGATGACATGGAAAACACTGAGTCACTTTAAAAGATCCGAAGTGCTTGGGACAGGATCATCCGAAGAGGAAAAGAACTGGGAGTTAAAAGCTGTGCAGCCAAGGAAAGTTACTATCAATGGGTTAAAGACAGAGTTCAGGAAATCAAGTTGCCATTTAAGGCCCCAACAATTCCTTTGGTTAATGGGTTTTCAGCCTCAGCCTTGATTGAAAATGAAGAGACAAAAGAAATGAAAGCTAAGATCACAAGGATGGAAAAGGAAAGGGAGAAGATGGAAGCTGAGTTGAGAGAGACCCGCCACGAATGTGCAGCCTTGAAGCGAGAAAATATTGAAAAGGATCGCATTCTTGATGGGGCTAACAAAAAGATAAAATGGAACACGATTACCTGTTGAAGACCAAGCATTGTCTGGGGTCCGCAAACAAGGAATTGAGGCTTCGAAGGCAAGAAAGAGACAGAGTTATGGCTGAAAACCAATAACTTAAGGAGCAGCTCAAGAATGCCAAATTAACTCAGGGCAATGCGATGCGACTGGTAGAAGAATTGAGGCAGCAGATGAAAGTGGCATCCGAGCAATATGAAGATGTGATCAAAAACAAGAAACTTCACATGAAAGAGACAATTACAGAATATGAGGTGGTATTATTACAGAATATGAGGTGGTATTACAACAAGAGCATGAAAAATGAAGGAACTAATGAATCAGGTGGAACAACAAAAAGGTGACATCATTGGATGGAAGGAAGAGGCATATTTTTGGAGGAGTCGTTTTGCAAAATTAGCATGTTTGGCTAATTCGGCAATTGTATATACCCTATATCATTTGAGGAAGGCCGATAAGATTATTAATCCTTTTGAGACACCGGTAGAAATATGTGACTTCATTGAGTATTGTAAAGACCTAATAGGGCAGATGAAACAAATGGCCAAGGTGTATTCAGATAGGGAATAGTCTTATTCGGCTAGGTCATGATGTAGTCAACTATGAAGTAATGTATTTAATTGTCATATCTTTTCACTTGAATGAATGAAGTATGCTTGTCTCGACACTTATTTTTTGATCCCATATTTCACTTGAGGCTCAATACTTTTGAACGAGACGTTTTGGGTAATAGCCACAACAAACAAAGATCGAAAATACTCACTTCAAATCTACTTGGCATAAAACCACTAACGGTCCTCTAACAAATAATGAACATAATCTCTTGAAAATAATAATTTGACTTTCACAATTTTCAGGTAAAAGTTTTGAACCATTGCTCGTCCTCAGAAAACACAGATCGCACAAACCCGGACCTACGAAATAAGGCTGCAAACTAGGCTAAGAGAGATGTCAAGTTCAGAAAGAAATTTGAATCAAGAGATGGATGAAATGAGGGAAAGAATCAATACGATGGCAGAAGGACAATCAAGGGTTGAGGATTTACTAAGACCGTTAACTGAGACCCTTAGAACAACAAATGGAGCTTCTGTTGGCCCTAGAGTTAATGCAAATGCAAACAACAATGTGAATGAGAAGGATGATTCTATGAATGGAAATCATAAAGGGGGAAATAATAATGCGGAGGGTACTCATGAGCGGCCGGTAAAGATATTCCTTAACGGCAACTCAGAGAAAGAAAAGTTAAGAGATGAATTGATTGAAAAGATGCAAGAACAAATCAAAGCTATTCAAGGCCCTAATTTATACGGCCTAGTGGGAATTGATGAACTGTGCCCGGAGGTGGAAGTCAATATCCCTAAAGACTTCAAAATTCTGGATTTTGCAAAGTAAGACGGAAGCACCAATCCAAAGTTTCATCTAAAAACTTACATTACTAAGATGGCTATTTGGTCGCGGGATCAAAGATTCCTAATCAATTTCTTCCATGAAAGCCTGACCGGGCTAGCTTTGGAATGGTTCATGCAACTTGACCATTCAAGGATTTCTTGCTGGGACGACCTGACAAGCCAATTCTTGGGGCAATATCGATTTAACATCGATACCGCACCTACCCGAGAACAACTAGGGGCAATGCAGAAGAAACATGGTGAAATTTTCAAGCAATACGTCCAAAGGTGGAGAATGTTGGCAGCTCAGGTTCAACCACCATTGACTCTGTCGGAAATGAGCTCGTATTTTATGGGAACCCTAGGAGCACCGTTTATTGGGCTGATGGCAGGGGCTACCTACAAGGATTTTTCGGACTTGATTGTGGCTGAAGAAAGGATCGAGAATCTTACAAAAGCTGGAAAATTACCTACTGGAAGTACAGAGAACAATTTTTCTAAAAAGATGGCGCCAGTAAAGAAAAAGGAATCAGAAGTCAGTTATGTGCAACAACAAAACTCATACTTCCCTCGTAATCCCCAACCATACCCTTCTTATCAAGCCCTTCCACCCACTTTTCCAGCTTACCAAACTTCATACCAAGTCAACAATGTCCTATCACCATGTTTATATGCTCCAACCCGTCCTGCCTATACTAATCGTCCTCCCGCACCTCGAAACCCAGGAAACCAAGGGTATACTCGACCCCCGGTGAATCTACCCCCTTTCCCCAAGCTGCCAATCTCCAATGCCAATTTGTTTCAACAATTGTTTGATGTGCACTTGATCGCATGTGCCCCTGCTCGCCCTATGGTACCCCCATTCCCAGCTTGGTACAATCCTAATGCAACTTGTAAGTTCCATATGGATAACCCAAGAGACTCAATTGAAGATTGCGAAGTATTTAAAACAATAGTAAGGAAATTGATTGCCTGTGTAAAGCTAGACTTTGAAGAGGAGAAAGGGCCTAGTATTACTAGCAACTCAATCCCGAATCATGGGAATGAGACTATAAATGCATTAGAAAAAGACAAGGAAGGAGTTCAAAATGTAGCAAATGTCAGAACTCCTATGAAGTTAATATTCCAAGGTCTGGTCCAAGCAGGCTATTGTTCTTCAGTAACCTTTGAGGAGTTAGGGTTTGAGTATGATACTGAAGCTTACTGTGAATACCATATGGAGAAGGGGCACGATATTGAAAGCTATCAAGAATTTAAAGCTCAGGTGCAGAGATTCATGGCTTTGGGGGTAGTGGATGTTACTCGAGCAAGAGGGCTCACAAGGGAAATAGATACTGTGGAGCATCTAGTCCTCAAACTGCCGCGTACTAGTGAAGTCCTGAATTATGGGAAAGTTGTCATAGCAATAAAGAAGCCTACACCTTTTCCCTACAATGATTCTCGTGCTGTACCTTGGGAGTATGATGTCAAGGTAAAGATGCAAGGTGATATAGGGCAAACCTCCTCAACCTCTATTACGCAGATAGTAGAGCCCGCACAAAAGACGCAAGGTGATATAGGGCAAACCTCCTCAACTTCTATTACGCAGATAGTAGAGCCCGCACAAAAGACGCAAGGTGATATAGGGCAAACCTCCTCAACTTCTATTACGCAGATAGTAGAGCCCGCACAAGTAGTGACGAATGTCGTAGGCATAGGAGGGATTACAAGAAGCGGTAGGTACTATGGGCAAGAAGATAAGACTGGAAAGGGAAAATCAAGCCTCTTAGAAACAAAAGAGGATGAAGAAGAAGAGTTCCTAAAAATCATGAAGCAAAGTGAATATGATGTAATAGAACAACTCAAAAAAACTCTAGCCCAGATCTCTTAGTTGTCACTTATCATGAGTTCTGAACCTCATCGCAAAGCACTGCAGAAAGTGTTAAATGATGCCTATGTGAAGCCAGATGTTACCCCGGAAAGCTTGGTGAGCATGGTGGATCCGATAAGGCATATCAATGTGATCCCTTTCTCTGAGGAAGAAGTGGTGCGTTCAACAGGGGATAACCCACGTGCTTTGCACATCACTTTGAAATGTTAGGGATATGTAGTTGCAAAGGTTTTGATTGATGGGGGTTCCGCCTTGAACGTCTTCCCGAGAACAACCTTATCCCAACTGGCTATGAGCGTAGAAGACTTGAAACCCCAAGAAATGACTGTGCGAGCCTTCGATGGAAGAAAAAGAGGAATTATGGGAGAAGTGACCCTTCCACTTGAGATAGGCCCGAGCTACTTCCAAGTACTGTTTCAGGTAATGGAGATCGAGCCTACATATACTATGCTCTTAGGAAAACCATGGATCCATGCTGCCGGTGTTGTTCCCTCAACTTTGCATCAATGCTTGAAGTACATCAATAATGGATGTCTAGTTACCATTCGAGGAGAAGAAGAAATCTTATTGATGAAGCCTACTTCAGTGCCTTATGTTGAAAACACAAACTTGGAGGTGGAGAATTTCTTACACAGCTTCCAGTTAGTGGAATCAAAGGCAGAAAAAGAGGAGTCACCTTCTAAAGATGTTCATCAAATTGTGACTCGCATCATGACAAAGAGTGGTTATCAAGCCGGGAAAGGTTTAGGAATCCAGCTGCAAGGAACCAAGTCTACAATCACCCTACCAGAAAACAAGAGCAGACATGGTCTGGGATATGATGCATCCTTAAAAGGTATGATGAAGCAAGGCATGACTCTCGATGAGAAGAATAAAGTGAAAAGGACTATTCCTCATTTGAAGGAAACATTCCCTGTTCCTGCTGAAATCATCAATGGAACCTCCAGTCCTCGAGTTCGGCTAATCATTAACAATGTGGAAGAAGACTCAGGAGAATACCATGCTATTCAGCCCTCCGACAACTTGAAACCTCTGGATAATTGGCGATCTGAGGCGTTAATTGATGTGATTGCCATAAAGTAATTGTTTAGTCATGATGTTATCCTAGACTTTTGTGATGTCAAATTTATGTTAATTTTTATTGAAGCTTTAATGTAATGAACTTGTGTGTTTTTTGTGTGTTTCACTGCTCATGTGATCTTTTATCAAAATTTCAATGCAATGAACTTATGTGTTTCTCAATTGATTCACCGTTTTGTTTCTTTCCTATCATCAAATTATCTTTTTTCTTAGCCTTGTCAGTTACCATATTTTCCTTCTGTCAATAGTTTCCAATCTGGCATAAATAAATCTTTCAGGGATTTGAGCCTTGTAGAGCCATTGTCCCATGAAGGGATTCCTGAAAGCTTAAAGATGGATTCTCATTCAATGATGGATATAGACAACTATGACTCAGATGAAGAAAGGGACGCTACTGAGCAGTTTGCCAAGTTGGTAGAAAGGTCTGAGAGAGAATTCAACCTGAATGAAGAGGAAGTGGAGATGATCAATATGGGAACTGATGAAGACAAGAAAGAGTTAAGATTGATGGATAATCCAGAGTGGGAATGCATGATCAAGTTATTCAGAGATTACATGGATGTCTTCGTATGGTCTTATCGGGATATGCCAGGGCTGGATCCGAGCATAGCTTCCCACAAAATCCCGTTATATCCCAATGCTGAAGTGAAAAAGCAGAAGTTGAGAAGAATGCATCCTGAAATATCCTTAAAGATCAAAGAGGAAGTCACCAAGCAGTTGGAAGCAGGATTTTTGGAAGTATCTAGACACCCAGAATGGGTAGCAAACATCGTTCCCGTTCCGAAGAAGGATGGAAAGGTCAGGATGTGCTAGGATTATAGGGATTTGAACAAAGCTAGCCCTAAAGATGATTTCCCATTGCCCCACATTGACGTCCTTGTCGACAATGTGGCAAGAGGTCATAGATTCTCTTTCATGGATGGCTATTCTGGATACAATCAGATCCCCATGTATATGAATGATAAAGAGAAGACCACGTTCATCACGGCATGGGGAACTTTTTGTTACATAGTTATGCCGTTTGGTTTGAAGAATGCTGGGGCCACCTATCAGCGTGCCATGGTTGCTTTGTTCCACGATATGATGCATAAAGAAATTGAAGTATACGTGGATGACATAGTCGCCAAGTCCAAAGAAGGGGAAAGCCACGTGGAAGTATTGCAAAAATTGTTCGAAAGACTCAGAAAGTACAAGTTAAGGCTAAACCCTGCAAAGTGTGTTTTTGGTGCATCAACAGGAAAACTGCTTGGTTTCGTCATTAGCAAGGAAGGGATCAAAGTGGACCCTGACAAAGTGAAAGCGATACAAGAGATGATTGCTCCCTTAATGGAAAAAGAAGTAAGAAGCTTTCTCGGGAGGCTGAATTACATCGCTAGGTTCATAGCCAATCTGACCAGCACCTGTGAGCCGATCTTTAAGCTATTAAAGAAACAACAACTAGGAGAATGGGATGAACGTTGTGAGGAAGCTTTTGAGAAGATAAAAACTTATTTGCAAAGTCCTCCCATTTTGGTGCCACCGACGCCTGGTCGTCCTTTGATGTTGTACCTTACAGTGTTACAGACATCCATGGGAGCAATGTTAGGGCAACATGATGAGACAAGAAAGAAGGAACATGCCATCTACTATTTGAGCAAGAAGTTCAAGATTGTGAGTCTCGCTACATGACAATCGAGAAGACTTATTGTGCACTAGCATGGACATCAAGAAGGTTGAGGCAGTATATGTTGTACTATACAACTTGGCTGATCTCGAGAATGGACCCAATAAAGTACATATTTGAAAGTCCTCATGTTTCTACACGAGTCTCCAAGTGGCAAGTTGTAACACCCTCCTTAGGGCATCACATTTCCGACTCCCGACTCATAATTTGAAAATCAATTCGTAAAAGGTTTGAGTTATGAAAATATGGGTTTCAAAATTACTTCTTTACTGAAACGTAAATTTATTGAAAATATTAGGTAATATTGAAAATCATATTTCAACTATTCATTATGCAATATTGACACTAATTAATATTTCACAATTTAAAGAGAAATATAAAATTAATATACTCTTTTTTTTTTTTAACAAGTAAAAACCCTATAACGGGTCCTACTTAATAGCATGGTACAACACTAACGAGAAACTTTAACATACTTATTCCTTTTTCTATCCATCTTGATGCATCAGACATCTGTTCCTTTGTCAACACTGCACACCTTCGAGTCCTGAATGTCCACTCCTTATTATTGTCACCAATCTCATAGTATCCATCGCCTGTTATGTCTAAGACAACTCGATCATTCTATTATTTGATTTTAATAGTAAGACAGATATACAACAATACAACATAACAAAGAGGTGAGATCACCTACACCAATACCAACATGGTAGCAAGACGTAGATAACACAAGCAAAGATATCATACGGATAGATCATACCACAATTATGATCATGTCATCAACATTAATCAACTATCATCATCCAATCATTTATCGCTTCAATATCATAAACAACAATTACGATAATGCCCTCAAAGATTATCATCATCATCATCATCCAAGTATTCAAAACAATTGTCATAGCTAATATTCCTCAATTAATATATCACACGATATAAATGTACTCATATAATGCATGTGCATTTAGACTCAATGTTCCTACTCCATGGAGCTAAACTCAGTGTCGGAGAAATGATCGAAAAGATCCGTCAAGTACCACATGCCTCGCACCACGTGCTATAATCCTCATTTTGATTTTGCACATCTAGCATATACACGATGCTCTTTATCGAACTTGAATAAGAATAGTGTCTCTGGTAGGATCATCGGTGTGTTGCATCGGTCTAACCTACGGGAAGAAGCGCGACCAACCACCCCGTGTAAGCAACCCGCACCCCGATGCCCCCAAGGTCAACAAGTGACTTACACTACGCATATTGCACCCACTCAAGAGGTGTGTTTCTCCTATGCAATCAGCCATATCCAGTCCTCATCAGACCATTCCAATGCATGTATAATGCACCAAATACCAATCACAGGTATATCTCATAATTTATCATATATAGTTTATACAATGCATGAATATATTAGTGCAAGTCCAACCACAAGGGCCATTATTTTCAAATTCATTTGTTCAATTAAATCATATGTCTCAACGCATATATATATTTTTCAATGCATCTAACATGCACCACGTGCCAATAACAGGCAAAACTCATTGTTTTCATAAACAGTGTTCATACACAGTTTTTCAGTAATCATACTATATTTTTTTCAATAACAAAATCATGTTATCATGTTTTCATAGTTATAAAACACTGTTGTCGTGTTTTCACAATCCCGCAACATTTTTGTTACACTTTTAAATCACGTATTAGTTTTTCAACGTTTTTCTCAATCGCATAAAAATATACATTTCTCAAATTGCATAGCAATTTTTCACCGTTTTCAAAATCGCGTAACTTAAAAATCATTCTTTTAAGTTTCGTAAATCATTTTCCATCATTCTCAAAATATTTAAAACACTTTCTAAATCTCATAGTAGTTTTTCGCCATTTTCGAAATCACGTAAAAATATTTTCTCATTATTCAAATCACATAGTGATTTTTCAACAATATTTCAGTCGTGTAAAATATTTAAACACTTTCTAAATGGCGTAGAAATATTTAAACATTTTTCAAATCGTGTAGAAATATTTTACTGTATTTCAAATCGTTTTTAAGATACATAAAATATTTTTCAACATTTTACAATCACGTAAAATATTCCTCAATATTCCAAACATTATTTTGGACTTAAATAAATCAATATCATTTTCAACACATTTTTTAAATTGTGTAAAAATATTTTACTGCATTTCAAATCGTTTTTAAGCTACGCAAATAATTTTTCACCATAATTTTATTACATAAAATATTTCTTAACCTTCAAAAATTCCTTTTCAACTTTTCTTAAAATAATATAACTTTATACTTCATTTAATATATTTTCTTACTTAAGAAAATCTTTTTCCACAGCTTCTTTACTCAAGAAATTCTTTTTCAAATATAACCCACAAAATCACTTTTCAATTAATTTAAATCAATGTTTCAAACTTTAAGAATTTCTAACGCATTTCAAAACTCGAAAATCAGCTTATACGTTAGTAAATTTTCAAAATACCATTATATTCTCCATTTTTCCCAAATCATTTCCAAAATCAACCTTCCTCAAAATAAATTGAAACTCAAACGTTTTCAACCTCTCTTTGTTTTCCGTTACGAAAGTTTCTATTCTCTCAAGTGATAAAATGCTCTGATTCCCTTTCCAAATTTTTGTATTAAATCAACTATATTTTCACTTGGAAAATCACTTTGTCTCATCAAAATCAAGGCATTACAAGCCTTCGAAAAAGTGAACATGACTATTGAAAATTATCAAAACATTTTTCCTTTTAAGTCTATATAGTTTTACACAAACAAAACCATTAAAATTTTGCTTTCAAAACCGTAAGACTTATGGTCATAAAAACCAAGCCCATTTGTTCAAATTCATTTTCACTTTCTTTGCAAATCCTTTTTCACTTTCTTTGCAAATCCTTAAAATCAATGTTTGCCCGTTTCTTTCAAAACTCATGTTTAGAAAAACACTTAGGATCTTTTTACACAAAATAAATTAATAAAAATCCTTCAAAACCATGTTCTTGTTCTCTTGAAAACATATCATTTGTTCATTTTCTATGCTTTTCAAATCAATCCAATTTTATTCTTCCATGAAAATATTAAGTTATAAACACCTATGCTGAGGTGTCTTGGCCGAAATTCTCAATGTTCTAGGGACCCAAAAATTAATTCCCTTGTTCTTAAAAATTTTCAACATAAACCCTCTTCATGGGTATCAAAACCGTATTTCCTTTCCTTTGGCCATTGAAGCCAAAAATTGATTTTCTTTCCATCATCACATCAGGGCATACATATACATAATTTCAACATATTCTCATCATGCATATTATAAGCATACCATATTATCATCATGCATATTATAAGCATACCATATAAGCCATAAAATCATGCAAACCATATCAAGCATAGGCAAATAATCAAAGTTCATAAACACACACAAATAATTTACATGACCATGGATATGAATCCTCACATGGATTCACTATCCATCAAATATAAGACCATCTCTCACCACCATGCTTGGTTGGTGAGATGGATCTCCCTCTTACCTCTTGAAGATCCTCAAAAGCTTATTGATTTGTTTCTCTTTCCAAGTCCTTCACCACCAAGGGTTTCTTAAACACAAAACAACACATATATTTATTAGTATCTTAAGCTTGAATAAGAAAACCATGAATGTGCATCATGGTTAGAACCTTGAAAATCAAAAGAAAAGTGAAGTCAAAAGAAAAGTGAAGAGTAACAAACTTCACCATTAAAGCTTCAATCTTTAGCTTGAAGAACAAGGTTGAAGATAAATGATTTAGAGAAAATCTCCAATATGAAAATTGCTTAGAATATCATGTAGATTCAAGATCTATAGTTGGATGAAATTTAAAAGGATTGGATGGTGATTTTGGATGGTATGGCCGAAATTCCTCTTGAAGAACAAAGATGGAATTTTTTTAATTTTTGTAAGAGAAAAGCTTCTTAGGCTTGGTTAAGACAAAAGATGAAGTGAAAACACTTAGTTTTTTCCTTCCACAAATTTTGTGAAGCTCTTTGGGAAAATTCCTAAAAATCATAAACAAATGTTACAATCAATAACAAGTGTAGAAATAGGTAAACCATGGTTCAATCATGGCTTAGAAAATCAAAACTAGAAGATTAGAAGAAGAAATATGAAATTTACCATTTTTGGTAGAATCTTGAAGCTTGGATTTGAAGATCAAGATGAATGATTTAGAGAAAACTCATAACTAGAGATGTTCTTAGAATAAGGTAAGGATTCAAGAAACTAGATTGGATGAAATTTTTGAGTGATGGAAGGTGTTCTTGATGGTCATGGCCGAAACATAGAGGAGAAGAGAAAGGAGAGAAAATTTTGCTTCTTGAAAATGAACAATAATGGCCAAGAATGACCAAGACCACTAATAATGGTCTTCAAACTTTTTCCTATGTCCTAAAGTTTCTCAAAACCGTAGCCCCCCTCCAATGCATTCTCCTTGAGTGCAAATTGATCAATAATAGCAATAATGGTGTCTTCAAATTTTCCTACACAATAAAACATCACAAAACCGTCCCCCCTTCATAATGCATTCAATAATGTTGTCATCATTATTAGCCACCATCTAGAGCATTTCTAGCCATTGATTAATTCAATGATTAGGATTTAGGTAGACTTTTGATTTAGAAGACTTAATCTAGGCCATTGGATCTTTCTCCTTTAAATTCTAACCATTAGATGTGTCTCCAAAATGAAGGGTTAAGATTACTCCTTCTTACTTTTAATCCAAGGGTCATAATTAGTCTTTGTTACTTTTTAAGACTAATTCTCCACCATTGATTAAATTAGCATCCAATGGTTATAAATGATCCTTGTTACTTTACAAGACCAAATCTTCACCCTTGATTAATTATTCATCCAATGATCATAAATGGTCTTTGTCACTTTTTGAGACTAAATCTCTACCATTGATTAAATCCATGTCCAATGGTCATAAATGGTCATAGCTATTTTATTAAACTTATCCTACATCGTTGATTAAATCAAGATCAAGTCTTTACCGTCGATTAATGTTGGGAATTGCGGATCAAAAGTCTCGCAGCGGAATAATAGAATTCCCTAACAGGATCTATGCGAAAAAGTCCATAATCCGAGTTTTTAAAAATTTACCTCTTGAAGCGTGATAATCACAAGCGAGGTGAATCACCAACACCGTAATAGTGACGATGTCTCTGCGGTATCCACACGAACAGACTTGCAAAAAGGAGTCACGCCTCTGTTTCGTAGTGCTAGCTGCGAAGAGAGGAGAAGAAAACCTCACTATCTCTTACTCACTTTCGTAGGTGCGGCTAGGTTATGATGTAACCTAGTAGCAGCCCTTTAGCAAGATTATTTATAACAGGTGGCTGCCTTAAGTGAATGTGAGCAAAGAGCAAGGTAAGTGGTGCAACCCTAAACCCATCTCACATCATGAGTTAGACCCACAATTGAATCCGAGTCCAACTTGGATTCGATTACTCCAATTTAGTCTGTTCTAAGTGTGCGACCTGCACAGGTTCTCATGACGTTGGTAGTAATATTAAAATCTCATTTTAATATTACAAACGATGAAGTGGTATCTAGCAACACATCACGCTACCCAAGTAATGAGAATGTCGTGATTTGACATAACCTATCCGTGACCAATGTTTCCGTGTAGTTTAGTCCCTTTGTCCGGATATCCAGATTGAACACAAGGCATGGAATGTGTCACCCTTGTTTAGTTCAATCTTCAGTTTTCTGATTCCCGAGTAGACATAGTAATAACAAATGAGATCAATATCTCATATTGACTCATTTAAGCATGGCCATGCATTTCGTAGTCTCACTCAATCAAAGGGGCCCAAAGATATCACTCTGTTATGTAGGAGGGACAAATCCCATCTAGGTCACTCACATCCCTCCACATGTATCGCGGTATGTCTAATAACCAACTTTATAATCATCTTGTTACTGAGATGACGTTTGATGGCATTAAAACACACAACTCCTCATGTAGGAATCGTAGTGATTTCAGGTCAAAGGACCACATACACCATTATCACTATGAGAATCGCATGACACTCACGTAACGATCCACGTAGCGTTCTCGTATGCGGTCTGTCCAATACATCATTACTCTAATATGTATCCATGTGTAGACTTGATATCTCATATCCATGACCCGTGAGATGTGGTCATCAGTCTATGTACATACTAGTCTCAATGCATTATTGTTGTCCTAATTAACAATAATACTTGACTAGGGACATTTAAGAATAGTGTTTTATCCAATAGGATCTCACGATCAAGTCATCCACTTGATGTCCTATGGTATCAAACTTACTATTCTAAGGACTTTATTATATCTACCAAAAAGAACAAAATAAATGAAATGCCTCATATAAAATAACATAATATAATGTATGTAAATACAAACAAAATGTATTGGCCACTAGGGCATACACCAACAATTAAATCAACGGTTGATATTAAAGTCTTCAATATTGAACTTGTTTCCTATTGGTCCATCAAAAATTGTCACAATCACTAATATTGACTTAATAGTATAATTTCTATTTTTATCTGCTAAAACCCTACGAAAGAATATATTTACTGTATTTTTATCGCCCAATAAATAAATACAGTACAAAACACAGTACAATAAAATTTTAAAAACTGTTTCCAGATTCAGGTTTAGTAAGATCCCCCGTCTCAGTCTAAATAGTACTAATTTTTCTTTGCGTAGAAAAATTTTTACTTTGCGGGACCCACCTGGGCCCACATAAGTCACTTGGGCCCACATAGGACCACCTGGGCCCACATACAGTCAAAAAATTTATAATCATCTACAAAAATCACAAATATTAGAAAACGTATGAAAATCAAGTCAGATTATTAAAAATAATTAACATTCAAGAGAATAAATATTTAAAGATTTTCTCCTACCAAAATTATTATTTTCCGACACGGAGTAAATCACTCAAAACGATCAAATACGCTGACAGAATAAACAAAATAATTTTACAAGTACGAAATTACTAAACAAGAAAATTACTCTTAACTCAAAAATTATTGTTTAAGAGATAAAAAATTGTGGTGTTACAATACTCCCCCTCTAAAAAGAAATTTCGTCCTCGAAATTTGACAAACATGATTTTATACCCTCAGAATAAATATGAATATTACTCTTTCATCTTTCCTTCCAGTTCCCATGTAGCTTCCTTTCTTACATCTTTCTATACTATTCTAACCAACAAAATCTTTTTGCCTGACGTTCAACTTCTCCTGATCAAATAGATATCTCAAACTCCTAGTTACTGAAGATATTGAATGTTACTCCAGAAAGAAAGTATCTCCATATCTCTGATACCAATACAGCGGCTACCAACCTTCATTCATGCCTAGAATAGTTTTTCTTAAATGACTTCAATTTCCTAAAATCATACCCTACAACTCTTCTATTCTGCATAAGCACATATCTTAAGCTCCGATGTAATACGTCACTGTTCACCTCTAATGGTTCACTAGGATTAGATAAAACTAATACTAGAGAAGTACTTCAAACATATTTCAATTCCTAAAATTTTTTCTTATATGCATCAATCTATACGAACGCTTAATCCTTTCTGATAAGCTGGGTGAGAAGTCCTATGATCCAAAAATTTTCCAGGATTTCCGTTGCTGTCTTTTTGACTTTCCCCCTGAAAAATTGTTTTCAAACTTTGAAGGATCCACCACGCTCACGCTGCGCCACTCCGATACTATGGCATGGATATAAATAGGAATATCCTTTCTTGCAAAATATTCTTTCTTGCAAATGCAATATATGAAAGAACATTATAAAGGTTTAGGAAGAAAAGGTAGCGAAGTGATCTGATATGTTACCAAACATATTCAACAAGAATTTGATTTTGCCTGATTTTCAGGAATGAATTTTTTTTTTCTAAATTATTAACACCTTATTGAGACAATCTCATAGGATATGGTTGAAAAATAACCAATCCGTTTTGAAGATCATATCTATTTATGAAACAGATCAAACTAACACAAAATTTTGAATGACAGATCAAACTAACACAAAGATTTGATCTATAACAATATTTGAATAACACAAGTAGCTCGATCGGCTAAGAATAGAAACAGAAATAAACAAATAAGAGGATAATGAATAACTCTAACATATAATTGATCTACTCAATCATATGCCACACAGAATAAGTTGCTCACAGAAATATTCAGTAGGGTTTATAGGATTAGCTCCAATGACGCAATCTCCATTGTTTAAATCTTCAGCTTGGAACACTCTCGTTCCATTCGACGTATCAACTTTCTCTACTATCTGAGATTTTACTAACAGAAAACTCTGTTTTCAATGGAACTCTATTTTCAAAGATTGTGTTCCAAACTTCTCGCACTTAAAACAAATTATTTCCTTAACGTACAGTCCTTCATTAAGTGCCCCTTTTCACTTTACGTACTGCTTCTGGTTTCTCAATGGTCGTAAATACATTTTCCGTCGAAACAATTACTTTCTCAATATCTAAAAAAAAAACCAGGTTCCAAAATTACGAAATCTTATATTCCAAGACTGATTCTCTTCCATCAGATCCTGAACTTCAACTTCCAGTTTCCGCTGTTCAGCGATCCTCTGTTCGTGCAGTCGTCTTTCCACATTGCTCCCGTTGCTCCCGTAGCTGCAACTGCATTACTAGTAACATGTTCCACTTCCACACAAGTACAACTATCCTGAGCCATTTCTTTTTTTTTCCTCAGAGACGAGCGAATCGAAATATAATGGATCTGATATCCATTATAAACAACATTGTTTCCTTTCGAAAAACAATAACACAGAGAACACAACACAAGCAAAATAGACCTAACCACAAACCCCAAAAGACTCAAACCGTGCTCTGATACCAACTAATGTAACACCCTCCTTAGGGCATCACATTTTCGACTCCCGACTCATAATCTGAAAATCAATTCGTAAAAGGTTTGAGTTATGAAAATATGGGTTTCAAAATTACTTCTTTACTGAAACGTAAATTTACTGAAAATATTAGGTAATATTGAAAATCATATTTCAACTATTCATTATGCAATATTGACACCAATTAATATTTCACAATTTAAAGAGAAATATAAAATTAACATACTCTTTTTTTTAACAAAGAGCAAACCCTATAACTTGGTCCTACTTAATAGCACTCAAGACAACTAACGAGAAACTTCAACATACTTATTCCTTTTTCTATCCATCTTGATGCATCAGATATCTGTTCCTTTGTCAACACTGCACACCTTCGAGTCCTGAATGTCCACTCCTTATTGTTGTCACCAATCTCAGAGTATCCATCGCCCATTATGTCTAAGACAACTCGATCCTTCTATTATTTGATTTTAATAGTATAGACACTGCAAAACAACATAACAAAGAGGTGAGATCACATACACCAATACCAACATGGCAGCACAGAGATAACACAAGCAGCATATCATACAGATAGATCATACCACAATTATGATCACATCATCAACATTAATCAACTATAATCATCCAATCATTTATCAGTTCAATTATCATAAATAATAATTACGGTAATGCCCTCAGCATTATCATCATCATCATCATCCAAGTATTCAAAACAATTGTCATAGCCAATATTCCTCAATTAATATATCACACAGATATAAATGTACTCATACAATGCATTTGCATTTAGACTCAATGTTCCTACTCCATGAAGCTAAACTCAGGTCGGAGAAATGATCGAAAAGATCTGTCGGTACCACATGCCTCAGACCACGTGCTATAATCCTCATTTTGATTTTGCACATCTAGCATATACACGACAGTCTTTATCATATCTTGAATAAGAATAGTGTCTCGGTCAGGATCATCGGTGTGTTGCATCAGTCTAACCTATGGGAAGAAGCGCGACCAACCACCCGTGTAAGCAACCCGCACCCTGATGCCCCCAAGGTCAACAAGTGACTTACACTACGCATATCGCACCCACTCAAGAGGTGTGTTTCTCCGAGGCAATCAGCTGATTGGGGTGAAATCCGCAAGTGTACGGTTTCGTCGTCAAGTAATAAAATATTGAATCCACAGGGACTATGTTTATGAATACCAATTAATTAATTAATTCAATTAAATTAAACAAAAGAGAATATAATTGTTGAACAAGAACGTAGAAACCAAACAATTAAATAAATAAAAGTTAAAATGCAAGGTTGAGATAAAAAACATAAATTGTTAAGGAAAAGATTTCAGATTCAAGAAAGCTTTCAGGATTGGGGTTAACCACAATGATACAAGACTCCTAATTGACAATCCTCTTATTAACACTTGAAATTCAATTGAAGGTGAATTACCCTAAATTAGTTAATGTTCCCTTTCAAGATACAAGAACCGTGCCCAATTAAACCAATTCCTACTCTCGTGGTAATTGAATCTAAATTGAACCCATTACGTTTTTTGGTAATTCATTAATCCTCGAAAGGCTAAACCTACTCTCGTGATTTAAACCTTAAGTTCAATTCTTATGGTTCCAACACCTAAGTTCACCTTTCAGTTCGTCCCTAGATATCTATGAGATGCAAATAAGTGGCTAGCAAATTCACATGAATAATCGCAATAAGGATTGAATCAACAACATTCAAGATTAATAAAAGGGGTAAACAATATCAATTAATCATCATCAATGTATCAAAGGGCATTGCCCAATCCTAGAAACAAAAGGAACTACTCAGACATGGAGAAGAAGAAACCAGAAATCAAGTTCCAAGAACATCCAAACCCGTAATCCTAGAGAGAAGAGAGGAAGATGAAGATCAAGAGCCTCCAATGTGCCTTCTTCCAAACCAAATTCGAACCCTAATGTTGTCTTCAGAACATCTATATATACCCTATGGGTTAAAACTGGTTCAAGCCCATTAGAAAAGAGAAAAACGGGCTTAAAAATCTGACACACACCCCGAACCACGGCCGTGGTACGTTTTGGACTCAGACATTTCAACCAAAATCTCAACCACGGCCGTGGTGGCCACCACGGCCAGGCCGTGGTTGTCTATGGACTTCCCCTTTTGCTTTTTCACGTAGTCGCTCGATCCATGGCCGTGGTTCAGGCCACGGGCGGCCGTGGAACTCTCTCGGAATGAGCTTTTTGTCCCAAATTGCTACCCTTTAAGCTCCAACTTCAATTGTGCAAGCTTTCCATCCATTTCAAGGCCAATTAAGCACCAACCCCGCACAACAACACCAAAAACACCGCAGATTATCCGAACTAAAGGGAAAAACAAACAAAAAGGGAAACTAAAATGCCTAGAATGTATAAAAATGCATGCAAACACATGAACAAAATATGATGTTGTTTCACACACATCAAAATACCCCCAAGCTTAAGATTTTGCTTGTCCCCAAGCAATAACTAAGACCAACTAAGAAATGGGATTATGAGACAATAATGAATGAGGAATCCGAGAAAACATCTAACCAAGCAATAGGCAAAGACAAACCAAGAATTAGAGAGGTAATCAAAATCAAGTCCAATTAGAGGCTAAAGTTCTCAGAAATCATGCTCCTCATTAAATTAGGATCACTCAACTAACACACTCAACGTGTTTAAGGATGAAGACAATGCGCTCAATATTCCTCAAAGAAAATGTACTTCCATAAGCTTGATAAGAAACCAAATTTCCACTAATAATCAGCATGAATGCAAGAATCAAAAGGTCTTTCAAGGGATATAATGGGGCCATGGGAATGATGTCAGAAAGGATAAAGAAAGGAGGGTATGCACAAAGGGCTAACAACATTTTCAACAAGCACAAGAAACCCAATAGAACATACATGGAGCAAAGACATTTTTCAATCAAGGCATAATTCCACATTTTCTCCCTTTCTTTTCAAGCTTTCATCTGAAGCTTTTCTTTTATTTTGTTTTCCCTTTTTCCTCATTTTTTTTAGAGGGAAGAGACCTCATTTTCAAAACACATGATTCCCAATACAACATTCAAACTCAGATTGCTCCATTCAATATTCTAAATGACCACCGACAATGTATCATCATAGGCATCAAGAAAATAATTATACAATAAGCTCAAAATGGGCAACTAGTGGATGAAAGTGTAACAAATTCAGAAGACCAGAAAAATACCTAAGATGCCTTAATCACATTCAAGCATGCAAACCAAGATTTCGCCTCAAAATAGTTTCAAATCAAGTTCTAGAGCACAAAATCAATGAGGAATGACCACTCAACACAAAGAATGGGATGAAAAAATCCCATACAAGCTCAAAACTCACTTTTAGAGGTTCAAAAATCAATGAGAAGCACAAATTCAGAGAACATATGCTAATTATCAACTATCAAGAAATCACCTCCATATCAATTAAAGACAATGCTTGTTGCCTACCACAAGAATCAATAAATTAGGTTCCAAATCAATTATCACCTCAAAATCCCCAAAAGAGAGGGGGACAAGGTTCAACCAAAAAGCAGAAATATAAAATGGTGTGAAAATGCAACAAGAAAATGCAATGCAAAATGAGATATGGGAATGCATGATAATGAAGATAAAAATAAAAATGAAAAATAAATACCCCCAAGCTTAGACCTTACATTGTCCCCAATGTAAAAATCTAAAACTATGGAAGGAATAAATGAAAAGAACTCACTCGGTGGTGGAAAAAGGAGACGTGTAGCCATGAACTCGAACATCCTAGGTCTAAAACTCTATTTTTTTTTTGTGGCCGACAGCTATATACATCCCCCTACAAAGGCTCCGAACTCAGGGAGGCACCAAAGCCGACTCAACAATAGCTAACTAAGAAACAAAAATAAAAAAAGCGTTAATCAATAAAAATAAGAAAATAAAGGAAAAGAGATAGAATGTTGGGTTGCCTCCCAAGAAGCGCTAAGTTATAGTCATTAGCTTGACCGAGTTTGTTCTATGCTCGGTGATGTCAATAGAGTGGTACTCAGTCCCCACTCCATCTTCATAGTGTTGCACTCTCTGGCCGTTTATTAGAAATGTCTTCTAGCCTTCTATCTTCACCTCAAGCACACCATAGGATAAGACTCGAACAATCTCATATGGTCCAGACCATTTCGACCAAAACTTACCTGGACAGAAATGTAGAAGCGAGTTATCAACAAGAACTTTATCCCCTGGTTTAAATTCACGCTTCTTGACACATTTGTCATCCCACTTCTTTGGTCCTTTCTTGCAGGGCTTGACCTTCTCGAACTTGGAAGCAACCTTGGGCAATGTCTCCTCTAATACAACATGAGTCATAGATTCCTGCATATCTGAAAGTACAACTCTGTCCACATCATCAGTAGCATCTATGCGATTACATGAATTAGAGGAATTAAGATTTTTTTCAGAATTGAAAACATTAAAAACTACTTCCTCATTATTCAATCGCAAAGTTAATTTCCCTTCGTGGACATCAATAATTGCCCTTCCAGTGGCGAGGAATGGTCGCCCAAGTATGAGCGACATTTTAGCATCTTCTTCCATGTCAAGCACAACAAAATCAACAGGTATAAAAAACTTACCCACTCTAATAGGAACATCTTCCAAGATGCCAACGGGGTACTTGACGGACCGATCCGCCAACTGGAGTGAAATAGTTGTGGGTTTCAGTTCACCCACCTCCAACTTCTTGCACACAGAAAGGGGCATAAGACTGACACTAGCCCCTAAGTCACACAGAGCTTTATCAAAATTTGTGTTATCAATCAAGCAAGGAATAGAGAAGCTACCTGGATCTTTTAGCTTAGGAGGCAATTTATTTTGAATTAAAGCACTACACTCCTCAGTTAAAGCTACGGTCTCATATTCATCAAACTTTCTCTTATTAGACAAAATGTCCTTAAGAAACTTAGCATAGGTAGGCATTTGTTTCAACGCCTCAGTGAAGGGTACATTAATGTACAATTTCTTAAGGACCTCTAGGAACTTCCCAAATTGCATATCTAGCTTGGCCTTAGCCAATCTTTGAGGGAATGGCACTGGGGGTTGGTATGGTTCAGGGGGTACATACTTAGACACCTTTTCATTAATTTCCTCTTCCTCTAAGGGTTGTGTCTTAGTGTCTTTTTCCTCATTCCCCTCATCTTTGTCACTAACCTCCTTATCCTTGGGATCCTCTAGGTTGTTGCCACTTCTCAAACTAACAGACATGCAGTGTTCATTACTTGGATTCATTTCAGGCTGACCAGGAAATTTACCTTGTTGCCTATGTGAAGTGCCTGTAAGTTGGGCAATCTGAGTTTCTAACAATTTATTATGAATGACCAAACTTTTAACTTTAGATGACAACTCTCTAATGGCCTCAGTCACAACTTGCCCATGTTGCCTAAACTCCTCATTTTGCTTAGCTTGACTCTCAACAAAATTCTCAAGAAGAGACTCAAGTTTAGAGTTTTGTACCTGTTGGAGTCCAGAAGAGGGTTTAGCACTACCTTGCCCTGCTTGGTGTTGACTATTCCGGTAGGAGAAGTTGGGATGTGACTTCCAACCGGGGTTGTAAGTTTGAGAAGATGGATCATTCCTCTCTTTTTGGTTAAAGTCATGGAAATTGTGGCATGATTCCACTTGCTCCACCGGTGCACCTTGTGAGGAGCCAATTCCAACTTAGCATTCAACACCTATGTGTCCCTGTGCTCCACAAATCTCACAAAAATTGTTAGAGGCACCTATGGCATTTACATGAGCCTTTTCAAGCATGTCAAAACGTTTATTCAAAGAATCAAATTTTGACATAATTAAATCAACTCCGTCTACCTCAAACTTACCTCCCGAGAGTTTTCTCAGGTTATTACCTCTTTCATTTGCCCATTGGTGATGATTTGTGGCAACACTCTCAATGATCTCATAGGCTTCTGTCAGTCTTCTATTCATCAAAGCTCCACCAGCTGCGGAGTCTAGAGACACCTTCGAAGAATATTCTAGCCCATTATAGAAGGTGTGGACAATCAACCATTTTTCTAACCCATGGTGTGGGCAGGCTTCCAGCAAAGCCTTATATCTATCCCAAGCTTCCGACAATGATTCACCATCTTTCTGAACAAAGCTTGTGATTTGGGTCCTCAGATGAGCAGTCTTGGATGGTGGAAAGAATTTGTTTAAGAAAGTTTGCTCCAATTGGTACCAAGAAGTGATGGTCTCAGCGGGAATTAACCTCAACCAAGCCCTAGCTCTATCTCTCAATGATAATGGAAATAGGCGAAGGCGAATAGCATCAACAGAGGCACCTTCAATCTTGAGGGTCTCACAGAATTCCAAGAACATATCCACATGATCGTTTGGGTCCTCTGATGGCAATCCTCCAAACTGGTTCTGCCTTATCATGGTGAGTAAAGCAGGTGGTATGGTGAACTATCTAGCTTCAATGTCTGGCCGAGCAATTCCAGAACGCAAACCCCGAGCATTAGGGGCTGCATACTCTTTAAGAGGTCTATTATCAGCAGGTGCAGCCATGACAAGTGTTGGCTCAAGTCTATCTCTTGCTCTTTGGCTTTGTTGTCTTCTCTTTCTGCGAAGGGTTCTTTCAATTTCAGGATCAGCTTCTTCAAGAGTCCCAAAACATCTAGTTCTTCGCATAAACAAGAGAATTACCTATAGACACTCAAAGAGAAAACAAGAAAGTAGTAAAAAGGTTTAAAATAATTAAATTAAAAATTTAACTGATATTCAAGAAGAACACAATCCCCGGCAATGGCGCCAAAAACTTGATTGGGGTGAAATCCGCAAGTGTACGGTTTCGTCGTCAAGTAATAAAATATCGAATCCACAGGGACTATGTTTATGAATACCAATTAATTGATTAATTCAATTAAATTAAACAAAAGAGAATATAATTGTTGAACAAGAACGTAGAAACCAAACAATTAAATAAATAAAAGTTAAAATGCAAGGTTGAGATCAAAAACAGAAATTGTTAAGGAAAAGATTTCAGATTCAAGAAAGCTTTCAGGATTGGGGTTAACCACAATGATACAAGACTCCTAATTGACAATCCTCTTATTAACACTTGAAATTCAATTGAAGGTGAATTACCCTAAATTAGTTAATGTTCCCTTTCAAGATACAAGAACCGTGCCCAATTAAACCAATTCCTACTCTCGTGGTAATTGAATCTAAATTGAACCCATTACGCTTTTTGGTAATTCATTAATCCTCGAAAGGCTAAACCTACTCTCGTGATTTAAACCTTAAGTTCAATTCTTATGGTTCCAACACCTAGGTTCACCTTTCAGTTCGTCCCTAGATATCTATGAGATGCAAATAAGTGGCCAGCAAATTCACATGAATAATCGCAATAAGGATTGAATCAACAACATTCAAGATTAATAAAAGGGGTAAACAATATCAATTAATCATCATCAATGTATCAAAGGGCATTGCCCAATCCTAGAAACAAAAAGAACTACTCAGACATGGAGAAAAAGAAACCAGAAATCAAGTTCCAAGAACATCCAAACCCGTAATCCTAGAGAGAAGAGAGGAAGATGAAGATCAAGAGCCTCCAATGTGCCTCCTTCCAAACCAAATTCGAACCCTAATGTTGTCTTCAGAACATCTATATATACCCTATGGGTTAAAACTGGTTCAAGCCCATCAGAAAAGAGAAAAACGGGCTTAAAAATCTGACACGCACCCCGAACCACGGCCGTGGTGGGTACTACAGCCATGCCGTGGTACGTTCTGGACTCAGACATTTCAACCAAAATCTCAACCACGGCCGTGGTGGCCACCACGGCTAGGCCGTGGTTGTCTCTGGACTTCCCCTTTTGCTTTTTTGACGTAGCTGCTCGATCCATGGCCGTGGTTCAGGCCACGGGCAGGCCGTGGAACTCTTTGGAATGAGCTTTTTGTCCCAAATTGCTACCCTTTAAGCTCCAACTTCAATTGTGCAAGCTTTCCATCCATGTCAAGGCCAATTAAGCACCAATCCTGCACAACAACACCAAAAACACCGCAGTTATCCGAACTAAAGGGAAAAACAAACAAAAAGGGAAACTAAAATGCCTAGAATGTATAAAAATGCATGCAAACACATGAACAAAATATGATGTTGTTTCACACACATCATCAGCCATATCCACTCCTCATCGGACTATTCTAATGCATGTATAATGCACCAAATACCAATCACAGGTATATCTCATAATTTCTCATATATAGTTTATACAATGCACGAATATATCAGTGCAAGTCCAACCACAAGGGCCATTCTTTTCAAATTTGTTTGTTCAATTAAATCATATGTCTCAACGCATATTTTTTTTTTCAATGCATCTAAAATGCACCATGTAACACCCCGAATTTCCTATCTCTTAAACATTAATTTTGACAGCTTAATGTAATTTTACTTGTTTAGTAATTTCAAATAATTGTAAAAAATTATTTTGTTTATTTCGTCAGCATATTTGATTGTTTTGAGTGATTTACTCCATGTCAGGAAAATAAAAATTTTTGGGCCGGAGAAAACTTTACGTAATTTAATTTTTACCATTAGGTAATTATTTTACGTAATCTGATTTGATATTTGTGTGTTTTTTAATATTTGTGATTTTTGTGGATTTATTATGAAATTTTTACTTTTTGTGGGCCCAGGGGGTGTATGTGGGCTCAGGTGGCCATACGTGGGCCCGGATGGGTCTAAAACAAAGCAAAAAATTTTTCTACGCATAGAAAAATTTGTAACTGTTTAGACGGAGAATATGAGGATCTTACTAAACTTGAATCCGAAACGCTTTGATATTTTAGAAAATTTCTTCATTGTGTTTTTACATTTAATTATCGGGCGATAAAAATACAGTAAATATATTCTTTCGTGGGGTTTTAGCAGATAGAAAAATAAATATTATACTACGTAATCAACAATAGTGGCTTGGACATCCATTATTGATTTAATCAACAGTGAAGACTTGATCTTGATTTAATCAACGGTTGAGAAATAAACTTAATGAAGAAGCATTGGATGTTAACCGTTGATCTAATCAATGGTGGAGAATTAATCTAGACAAGCTTAATAAGGAAGGCTTCAATATCAACCGTAGATTTAATCAACGGTGTAGAATTGGTCATATAAAGTGGCTATGACCATTTATAACCATTGGATTTAGAAGTGATCAAGGATGGAGAATTGGTCTTGTAAAGTAACAAGGACCATTTATGACCAGTGGATGAAGATTTAATCAATGGTGAAGATTTAGTCTTAAAAAGTAGCAAAGACTAATTATGACCCTTGGATTAAAAGTTTGAAGGAGCAATCTTGACCCTTAATTTTGGAGACACATCCAATGACTAGAATTTAAAGGAGAAAGATCCAATGGCCTAGATTAAGTCTTCTAAAATCAAAAGTCTACCTAAATCCTAACCATTGAATTAATCAATGGCTAGAAATGCTTCAAATAATGGCTTGAAAAGATGACAACTTTGAAGAAGCAAGGATGAAGGGGAGGGGGGGACGATTTTTGCATGTTTTTGGAACTAAAGGAAAAGTTTCAATGCATTAATTGATGCTTTATGTCATTGTTAGATGTCTTGATCAATGTTGCATCATTATTGAACTCTTTGAAGAAGTATGGAGGGGGGCTACGGTTTTGGGCTGCATTTAGAGACAAAAGTGACATTTGAAGACCATATTGGTCACCTTTGGTCATTATTGACCATACTTCATCATTCTTGAAACTTTCCTTCAAGCAAAGGTCTTAGAAAATTTTCTCTCCTTCTCCTTCTAGCAAGCTCACGGCCAAGCACCATTGATGTGGCTTCCATCACTCTTTAATTTCATCCGACCTAGTTTCTTGAATCCTTACCTTATTCTAAACAACTTTCATGTTGAAGGTTTCTTCAAAATCCAACATCTAGTACTTCAAAATCCAAGCTTCAAGATTCTACCAAAAATGGTAAATTTCATATTTCTTCTTCTAATCTTCTAGTTTTGATTTTCTAAGCCATGATTGAACCATGGTTTACCTATTTCTACACTTGTTATTGATTTTAACATTTGTTTGTAATTTTTTTAGGAATTTTCCATGGAGATCCATGAAATTGGTGGAAGGAAAACTAAGTGTTTTCACTTCATCCTTTGTCTTATCCAAATCTAAGAAGCTTTTCTCTCACAAAAATAAAAAATTCCATCTTTGTTCTTCAAGAGATACCATTCGGTCAAGACCCCTAAAACCACTCTCCAATCTATTTTATTTTCATCCAACCATAGATCTTGAATCTGCATGATATTCTAAGCAATTTTCATGTTGGAGATTTTCTCTAAATCATCTATCTTCAACCTTGTTCTTCAAGCTAAAGATTGAAGCTTTAATGGTGAAGTTTGTCACTCTTCACTTTTCTTTTGATTTTCAAGGTTCTAACCATGATGCACATCCATGGTTTTCTTAATCAAGCTTAGTATACTAATTTTTATGTATTTTATTTTGTATTTGAGAAACCCTTGGTGATGAAGGACTTGGAAAAAGAAGCAAAACAAGGAGCTTTTGAGGATCTTCAAGAGGTAAGAGAGAGATCCATCTCACCAACCAAGCATGGTGGTGAGAGATGGTCTTATATTTGATGGGTGTTGAATCCATGTGAGGATTCATATCCATGGTCATGTAATAATTTATATGTGTTTATGAGCTTTGATTAATTGCCTATGCTTAATATGCTTTGCATGAGTTTATGATTTTGATGGTATGCTTATACTATGCATGATTATAATATGACATGCTTTTATATATATATATATATATATTGTGTATGTATGTGTATGCATGATTTGATGATGGAAAGGAAATTAATTTTGGTCCCAATGGCCAAGGAGAGTTACGGTTTTGAGGCCCTTGATTAGGGTTCATGTTGAAAATTTTTCAAAAATAAGGAAATTGATTTGTTTAATGAAAATTATGAAGTGGAGAAAAAATGAATTTCTTGGTTCTAAAGACTATGGAATTTTCGGCCAAGACACCTCAACATAGGTGTTTATAACTTAATATTTTTATGGAAGAATAAAAATTGGATTGATTTGAAGAGTATGGAAAATAAACAAAGGATATGTTTTTCAAGAGACCAAGAACATGGTTTTGAAGGATTTTTATTGATTTATTTTGTGTAAAAAGATTCTAAGTGTTTTTCTAAACATGAGTTTTGAATGAAACGGGCAAACGTTGATTTTAAGGATTTGCAAAGAAAGTGAAGAAGAATTTGCAAAGAAAGTGAAAATGAATTTGAACAAATGGGTTTGGTTTTTATGACCATGAATCACACGGTTTTGAAAACAAAGAATTTTTAATGGTTTTGTTTGTATAAAACCATATCAATTTAGAAGGAAAAATATTTGATGGCTTCAACGGCCAAAGACTCTACGATTTTTGGAGGTTGGAATAATTTTGGTTTTATGAAACAAAGTAATTTTAAAGTGGAAACAAAATGTTTGAACAAAATGTTTTAGTATAAGGATTTTGGAAAGGGAATCAAAGTATTTTATCACTTGAGAAATAAACTTTCATATGAAAATGAAAAAGAAAAGTTGCAAGGGTTTGAATCTTAATTTGTTTTGAAAAGAATTGATTTTAGAATTGATTTGGGAAAAATGGAGAATATAATGGTGTTTTGAAAATTTACTTAACGATATAACTTATTTTCAAGTTTTGAAATACGTTAGAAAATGTTAAGTTTTGAAATGTTGATTTATATCAATGGAAAAGTGATTTTGTGAATTATATTTTGAAAAAAAAGAATTTCTTGAGTAAAGAATGTGTGGAAAAATATTTTCTTGAGTAAAGAAGCGTGGAAAAATATTTTCTTGCGTAAGAAAATATATTAAATGAAGTATAAAGTTATATTATTTTGAGAAAAGTTAAAAAGAAATTTTTAAAGGTCAAGAAATATTTTCTGTAATGAAATTGTGGTGAAAAATTATTTACGTATCTTAAAAACGTGATTTTTAAGTTACGTGATATGGAAAAATATTTCTATGTGATTTTAAATACGTTGAAATAATTATACATGATTTGAATTTACGTTTAAATATTTTACGTGATTTGAACTACTGTTGATAAATCACTACGTGATTGAATAGCAATAGAATATTTTTTTATGCGATTGTGAAAATGGGAGAAAATTGTTATGAGATTTGGAAAGTGTTTTAAATATTTTGAGAATGATAGAAAATGATTTACGTGACGTAAAAGAATGATTTTTTAAGTTACGCAATTTTGGAAACAGTGGAAAAATACTATGCAATTTCAGAAACGTATGTTTTTACGCGATTGAGAAAAACGTTAAAAATTAGTACGTGGTTTAAAAGTGCAACAGAAGAGTTGCAACATTTTGAGAACGTAACAGAAATATTACAAAATTTTATAAACGTAACAGTAGTGTTACGGTATTGTAAAAATGTAATAAAAACCTTTTGGAATTTTTAAAAACGTAACAAAAGTGTTATGGTATTGTGAAAATATAAAAGAAGTGTTATGGTATTGTGAAAACATAACAGAAACGTTTTTGGATTGTGAAAACGTAACAGAAATGTTACGCGATTGTGAAAACACGGTAAAAGTGTTTTACAACTATGAACACGTGATAACATAATTTTCGCTGTTGAAAGTACAGTATGATTACTGTTGAACCAATGTCCATACACTGTTTGTGAGAAAATGACATATTTGTCTGTGATTGGATTTGGTGCATTATACATGCATTGGAATGGTCCGATGAGGAATTTGGATATGACTGATTGCTAGAGAAACACACCTCTTGAGTGGGTGCGATATGCGTAGTGTAGGTCACTTGTTGACCTTGGGGGCATCGGGGTGCGAGTTGCTTACACGGGTGGTAGGTCGCGCTTCTTCTCGTAGGTTAGACCAATGCAACACACCGATGATCTGATCCGGCCAGAGACACACTATTCTTAATCAAGATATGATAAAGATTGTCGTGTATATGCTTTAGATGTGCAAAATCAAAATGAGGATTATAGCACGTGGTCGAGGCATAATATGCAGACCGACAGGATCTTTTTGATCATTTCTCTAACCTGAGTTTTAGCTCCATGGAGTAGGAAATCGAGTCTTGTGTACATGCATAATCTGAACATTTATATCTGTGTGATATATTAATTGAGGAATATTGGCTATGACAACTGTTTTGAATACTTGGATTGATATATGATTGGATGATGATAGTTGATTAATCTTGAATATATTATTGGAAGTTTGGTATGATATCCCCTGTATGATATTCTTTGTTTATGTTATCTCTGTCTTGTCCATGTTGGTATTGGTGTAGGTGATCTCACCTCTTTGTTATGTTGTCTTGCTATGTCTGTATTGTTAAAATTAAACAGTAAAAAGAATGAGTTGTCTTAGACATAACGGGCGATGGATACTCTGAGATTGGTGACAACAATAAGGAATGGACATTCAGGACTCGAAGGTATACAATGTTGACAAAGAACAGATGTAGAACAGATGTCTAATGCAACAGGATGGATACACAACAGAATAAGTATGTTAAGTTTTAACGTTAGTGTTGTACCGTACTATTAAGTAGGACCCGTCATAGGGTTTGCTACTGTTTTAGTTGTTAAAAAAAAGAGTCTGTTAGTTTTATATTTCTTTTTAAATTGTAAAATATTAATTAGTGTCAATATTGTATATGAATCTGTTTCAATATATGTTTTTCAGTATTACATATAAATTTCAGTAAGTTTATATTTCAACAAGAAAGAAATTTTGAAACCCATATTTTTATAACTCAAACTTTGTGCGAATTTCTTTTCAGATTATGAGTCGGGAGTCAGACATGTGATACCCTAGGGAGGGTGTTACACACCACGTGCCAATAACAGGCAAAACTCATTGTTTTCACAAACAGTGTTCATACACTGGTTTTACAGTAATCATACTATATTTTTTTTCAATAACAAAATCATGTTATCATGTTTTCATAGTTATAAAACACTGTTGTCGTGTTTTCACAATCCTGCAACATTTCTGTTACACTTTTAAATCACGTATTAATTTTTCAACGTTTTAAAAATCGCGTAACTTAAAAATCATTCTTTTAAGTTGCGTAAATCATTTTCCATCATTTTCCATCATTATCAAAATATTTAAAGCACTTTCTAAATCTCATAGTAGTTTTTCGCCATTTTCGAAATCACGTAAAAATATTCTCTCATTATTCAAATCACGTAGTGATTTTTCAACAATATTTCAGTCGCGTAAAATATCTAAATACTTTCCAAATCACGTAGAAATATTTAAACATTTTTCAAATCGCGTAAAAATATTTTATTGTATTTCAAATTGTTTTTAAGATACATAAAATATTTTTCAACATTTTACAATCACGTAAAATATTCCTCAATATTCCAAACATTATTTTGGACTTAAATAAATCAATATCATTTTGAACACATTTTTCAAATTGCGTAAAAATATTTTACTGCATTTCAAATCATTTTTAAGCTACGCAAATAATTTTTCACCACAATTTCATTCTGAAAAATATATCTTAACTATCAAAAATTCCTTTTCAACTTTTCTCAAAATAATATAACTTTATACTTCATTTAATATATTTTTTTACTTAAGAAAATCTTTTTCCACGATTCTTTACTTTCAAAATTCTTTTTCAAATATAACCCACAAAATCACTTTTCAATTAATTTAAATCAATGTTTCAAACTTTAAGAATTTCCTAACGTGCTTCAAAACTCGAAAATCAGTTATACGTTAGTAAATTTTCAAAATACCATTATATTCTCCATTTTTCCCAAATCATTTCCAAAATCAACCTTCCTCAAAATAAATTGAAACTCAAACGTTTTCAATGTCTCTTTGTTTTCCATTACGAAAGTTTCTATTCTCTCAAGTGATAAAATGCTCTAATTCCCTTTCCAAATTTTTGTATTAAATCAATTATATTTTCACTTGGAAAATCACTTTGTCTCATCAAAATCAAGGCATTACAAGCCTTCGAAAACGTGGACATAACTATTGAAAATTATCAAAATATTTTTCCTTCTAAGTCTATATCGTTTTACACAAACAAAACCATTAAAATTTTGCTTTCAAAACCGTAAGACTTATGGTCATAAAAACCAAACCCATTTGTTCAAATTCATTTTCACTTTCTTTGCAAATCCTTAAAATCAATGTTTGTCTGTTTCATTCAAAACTCATGTTTAGAAAAACACTTAGGATCTTTTTACACAAAATAAATTAATAAAAATCCTTCAAAACCATGTTCTTGTTCTCTTGAAAAACATATCCTTTGTTCATTTTCCATGCTTTTCAAATCAATCCAATTTTATTCTTCCATGAAAATATTAAGTTATAAACACCTATGTTGAGGTGTCTTGGCCGAAATTCTCAATGTTCTAGGGACCCAAAAATTAATTCCCTTGTTCTTAAAAATTTTCAACATAAACCCTCTTCATGGGTATCAAAACCGTATTTCATTTCCTTTGGGCATTGAAGCCAAAAATTGATTTTCTTTCCATCATCACATCAGGGCATACATATACATAATTTCAACATATTCTCATCATGCATATTATAAGCATACCATATTATCATCATGCATATTATAAGCATACCATATAAGCCATAAAATCATGCAAAGCATATCAAGCATAGGCAAATAATCAAAGTTCATAAACACACACAAATAATTTACATGACCATGGATATGAATCCTCACATGGATTCACTATCTATCAAATATAAGACCATCTCTCACCACCATGCTTGGTTGGTGAGATGGATCTCCCTCTTACCTCTTGAAGATCCTCAAAAGCTTATTGATTTGCTTCTCTTTCCAAGTCCTTCACCACCAAGGGTTTCTTAAGCACAAAACAACACATATATTTATTAGTATCTTAAGCTTGAATAAGAAAACCATGAATGTGCATCATGGTTAGAACCTTGAAAATAAAAAAAAAGTGAAGAGTAACAAACTTCACCATTAAAGCTTCAATCTTTAGCTTGAAGAACAAGGTTGAAGATAGATAATTTAGAGAAAATCTCCAACATGAAAATTGCTTAGAATATCATGTAGATTCAAGATCTATGGTTGGATGAAATTAAAAAGGATTGGATGGTGATTTTGGATGGTATGGCCGAAATTCCTCTTGAAGAACAAAGATGGAATTTTTTTGATTTTTGTAAGAGAAAAGCTTCTTAGGCTTGGTTAAGACAAAAGATAAAGTGAAAACACTTAATTTTTTCCTTCCATAAATTTTGTGAAGCTCTTTTGGAAAATTCCTAAAAATTATAAACAAATGTTACAATCAATAACAAGTGTAGAAATAGGTAAACCATGGTTCAATCATGGCTTAGAAAATCAAAACTAAAAGATTAGAAGAAGAAATATGAAATTTACCATTTTTGGTAGAATCTTGAAGCTTGGATTTGAAGATCAAGATGAATGATTTAGAGAAAACTCATAACTAGAGATGTTCTTAGAATAAGGTAAGGATTCAAGAAACTAGATTGGATGAAATTTTTGAGTGATGGAAAGTGTTCTTGATGGTCATGGCCGAAACATAGAGGAGAAGAGAAAGGAGAGAAAATTTTGCTTCTTGAAAATGAACAATAATGGCCAAGAATGACCAAGACCACTAATAATGGTCTTCAAACTTTTTCCTATGTCCTAAAGTTTCTCAAAACCGTAGCCCCCCCTCCAATGCATTCTCCTTTGCAAATTGATCAATAATAGCAATAATGGTGTCTTCAAATTTTCCTACACAATAAAACATCACAAAACCGTCCCCCCTTCATAATGCATTCAATAATGTTGTCATCATTATCAGCCACCATCTAGAGCATTTCTAGCCATTGATTAATTCAATGATTAGGATTTAGGTAGACTTTTGATTTAGAAGACTTAATCTAGGCCATTGGATCTTTCTCCTTTAAATTCTAACCATTAGATGTGTCTCCAAAATGAAAGGTCAAGATTACTCCTTCTTACTTTTAATCCAAGGGTCATAATTAGTCTTTGTTGCTTTTTAAGACTAATTTTCCACCATTGATTAAATTAGCATCCAATGGTTATAAATGGTCCTTGTTACTTTACAAGACCAAATCTTCACCCTTGATTAATTATTCATCCAATGATCATAAATGGTCTTTGTCACTTTTTGAGACCAAATCTCTACCATTGATTAAATTCATATCCAATGGTCATAAATGGTCATAGCCATTTTATTAAACTTATCCTACTCCGTTGATTAAATCAAGATCAAGTCTTTACCGTCGATTAAATCAACGGTTGATATTAAAGTCTTCAATATTGAACTTGTTTCCTATTGGTCCATCAAAAATTGTCACAATCACTAATATTGACTTAGTAGTATAATTTTTATTTTTATCTGTGAAAACCCCACGAAAGAATATATTTACTGTATTTTTATCGCCCGATAAATAAATACAGTACAAAACACAGTACAATAAAATTTTAGAAACTGTTTCCGGATTCAGGTTTAGTAAGATCCCCTGTCTCCTTCTAAATAGTATAAATTTTTCTATGCGTAGAAAAATTTTTACTTTGCGGGACCCACCTGGGCCCATGTAAGGTCACCTGGGCCCACATAGGACCACCTGGGCCCACATACAGTCAAAAAATTCATAATCATTCACAAAAATCACAAATATTAGAAAACATATGAAAACAAGTCAGATTATTAAAAATAATTAACAGTCAAGAGAAATAAATATTTAAAGATTTTCTTCGGCCCGAAAATTATTATTTTCTTGACACGGAGTAAATCACTCAAAACGATCAAATATGCTGACGAAATAAACAAAATAATTTTACAGTGCACAGAAATGACTAAACAGTAAAATTCTGTTAACCGTCAAAATTATTGTTTAAGAGATAGGAAATTCAGGGTGTTACACAAGTGGTTCTTTCTGAGTTCAATATAAAGCACGTGACTCGGAAATCTATCAAAGGGGGCGTAATTGTAGATCATTTAGCTGAGAATCCACTCAATCACAAACGACTTATGACGTCTGAATTCCCCGATGGAGATGTTTTAGCAGTTGAAGAAGAAAAGTCAGATGAAGAAGACTTATAGAAGATGTACTTTGATGGAGCAGTCAACATGTATGGGAGCGGTATAGGGGCAGTGATCACCTCACCAAGTGGGAAGCAATACCCTGTCGCCATCAAGTTAGAGTTCGATTGTACCAATAATGTTGCCGAGTATGAAGCATGTGCTCAAGGATTGAAAGTTGCAATAGAATTGGGAGTGAAAGAACTACAAGTATATGGAGATTCAGCACTGATAATTTATAAAGTGAATGGGGAATGGCAGACTAAAGATCCAAAGTTGATTCCATACCAGAAATATTTGATGTAGTTGGTCGAGAAGTTTGAAGGGATCACCTTTTCGCACTTGACTTGAGATAAGAACCAATTCGCAGATGCTCTGGCTACTTTAGCTGTAATGACCAATCTGGATATTCATGCTAATAAGTAGCCCATCCGAGTGAGGGTAGAAAGTGAACCAGTTTATTGTTCTAATGTTGAGGAAGAAGAAGACGGCCAGCCCTGGTTCCATGACATCAAGCAGTACATTAAGTTCAGAGAATACCCATCAGGGGCAAATGAGACAAACAAAAAGACCATCTGACGGCTCTCCATGGCTTTCTTTTTGAATGGGGAGGTATTATACAAAAGGAACTATGATGGTATACTCCTCAAATGTGTAGAAGCTAAAGAGGCTCTCACCATCTTAACAGAAGTTCATGAAGGGATTTGTGGAACACATGCCAATGGTATCATGATGGCTCGCCAAATCCTATGATGTGGTTATTACTGGTCCACTATGGAATCTGATTGCATAGGATATGTTCGAAAATGTCATAAATGCCAAGGATATGCTGACCGCATCAATGCACCTCCTGTCCCATTGCATAATATGGTGGCACCTTGGCCTTTTTCAATGTGGGGAATCAATGTTATTAGGCCAATAAATCCAAAGGCTTCCAATGGCCATAGGTTTATCTTGGTAGCAATTGATTACTTTACCAAGTGGGTAGAGACTGCCTCCTATGCCAAGGTCACCCAAAAGGTGGTTCTCAAGTTCTTGAGGGCAAACATCATCTGTCGATATGGAATCCCAGAAAGGATTATTACAGATAATGCCCCTAATCTTAATAGTGCCGAAATTAAGAATCTATGTGAGAGGTTTAAGATCAAGCATCACAATTCTACTCCTTATAGACCTCAGATGAACGGCGCGGTAGAAGCAGCAAACAAGAATATCAAGAAGGTAGTAGCCAAAATGGTGGTCAATTACAGAGAATGGCATGAGATGCTCCTCTATGCTCTTCACGCATATCGCACTAATATCCGATCTAGCACTGGGGTAAAGCCATTTTCTCTGGTATATGGCATGGAAGCAGTTTCCCCTATAGAGGTTGAAATCCCATCCTTAAGAGTGTTGATGGAAGCCGAGCTGGAAGAGGCAGAATGGATAAAAACTCGGTATGAGCAGTTAAATATAATTGAAGAAAAGCGATTAAAGGCCATTTGTCATGGGCAACTATACCAAAGAAGAATGGCAAGAGCTTTCAACAAGAAAGTACGCCTTAGGGAATTTCAAGCAGGTGACCTGGTTTTGAGGAAAAAACTTCCAAACCAAGAAGACGCCCGAGGCAAATGGGCACTGAGTTATGAGGGGCCTTACATTGTTAAACAAGCATTCTCTGGAGGAGCCTTAGTTTTGACAGATATGGATGGAAATGAATTGCCAAGGCCGACGAATGCTGATGCAGTCAAAAAGTTCTATGCCTAAAAAAAAAGAGAGAAAAGAAGAAATAAAAGAAAAAAAAAGGGTCCGTTAGGTCGAAAACCCACAAGGGCGGCCTAAGCAAAAGTTAGGGCATTTAAATAAGGCAAAAGCAAAGTCGGCAAAGGCTCTCATAGGAGATGTCACTTGAAGGGCTCACTAGGACAACATAAAGGAGACACAAAAAACTGGGGCAATTTTGAGCAGTAATGGAAGAGAAAATCTGGGGCAATTTTGAGCATTGATGGAAGAGAAAACTGGGGCAAATTTTGAGCGATGATCAATGGAAGAGGATTTGTATCATTGGCAGTCAATGGTTGTAATATCCATCTGAGAATTAGGTCCTATCTAAAGAGAATGAAGGAATCCTAACTGGGGCAATTACTTTTCGCTTTGTCTGTGTCATCCTTTGTATTTTTTATCATTTTCAATGCCTTTATGTGTTTATGAACATTCAAATAAATAAAAGTACCTTTCTCTTTCTTTTCTTCTCTCTTATTCTTCTGCTTTCTTTTAATCTTGTTTGTTTCTTTCATACTTGCGAAATCACACGGTTTATTACAAAATGCTTCAATTAAAAGGAATATAAGTTCAATATCATTGATTTGATGATTTAATGGCAATCCTCCAATTAACAAATCAGATCAAGAATGGGTTAGAAATTTCAATTGAAAGATGAAAACTAGGTCTACTCCATATTCAATCCACATTGCCAGGAAGAAGACGAGGAACTGTGTCCTTGATGAGCAAACATTGAAAAGGAAGGTACTCAATGTTTGAAGATTCCAAGGAATTTGAGACAAGCTGATAAGTCCTAGTTTGCGAGAGCCTGCTCACGAGTTTGATGGATCAAAGTTTTCCGAGGAAGCAATTAACATCGAGAGCAAGAGAAAGTTCTTAACATGATATTTTCAATCTATTGACAGGATCTTTAGATTGTGAGTTGTAGGAATGAATAGTACAACATCTTTTTACGAGATAATAAGCTGCAACAACTTTGAAAGTGATGTCTTTGGCTTTTACGCCTAGCTTCACTATAAAAAAAAAATAAAAAAAGAAGAAAAAAAAATCTTTTCGGGACACAGAAGCCCACTGCATTTCATTTTCGGGACACAGAGGCCCATTGCATTTTAAATTTCGGGACACAGAAGCCCACTGCATTTCATTTTCGGGACACAGAGGCCCATTGCATTTTAAATTTCGGGACACAGAGGCCCACTGCATTTCATTTTTGGGACACAGAGGCCCACTGCATTTTAATTTTGGGACACAGAAGCCCACTGCATTTGATTTTCGGGACACAGAAGCCCACTGTCTTTTAAATTTTGGGACACAAAAGCCCACTGTCATTTAAATTTTGGGACACAGAAGCCCACTGCATTTTAAATTATGGGTCACGCCTATTGCATTTTAAATTCTGGGCCAAGCCCACTGTCTTTTAAATTTCGGGCCAAGCCCACTGTCTTTTAAATTCCAGGTCAAGCCCATTGTCTTTTAAATTTCAGGTCAAGCCCATTGCCTTTTACAATTTCAGATCACAAGGTCACCCAACATTATTTCCAAAAATAAAAACAAACAAAAAAAAAATTAAATTATTTTGATCAATAAACGTCAATTGAGCTGCGACAACTTATTGACAATACAGTGACGTCTCTGGCTTTACGTTGAGCTTCACCCTGGTAGGATTAACGATGTTGTGATAGCTCGTAAATCTGCTTTTGAGTCCACTGCCATTTCAAAGTTCAGGCCAAGCCCATTGTCTTCGGGGTCAAGCCCATTGTCTTTTACGATTTCGAATCACAAGGTCACTTAATGTCATTTAAGTTCTTTTTTTAAATAAACGTCAATTGAGCTGTGACAGCTTATTGACAATATGGTGACATCTCTGGCTTTACGCTGAGCTTCACCTTGGTAAGATTTGCAATGCTACGACATCTTGTAAATCCGCATTTAAGCTTGCTAGTTTTCAATCAACATCTTTATCTTGCCCATTCACATCATCTCATGCATTGCCGGACAAAATTTAAGTTCACGTCTTTACTCGCTTCTTACGACGATACTATGAAAAACCATGGTTATTCCTAATATCTAGTAAGAAACAAGTAAAGAGGGGCAACTGTGAACACCTAATTTTATCCGGGTTATTAAAACATCTTTAATGCAAAATCAAAAAAAAAAAAGAAGGAAAAGAAAAAAAAATAATTTTGGTTATGATAATGAGTGTTTCCTTTTGCTTAGCCCATTTCTTTTTTAGCCCAAATTTTGTTTAACCGATCTTCTTATTTTTTATTTTTTTTGTTTGATCCAAAATTTTATTTAGCCCATTTCTTTTTTTTGTTTTAGCCCAATAGGTTTTGTGACTAAATAAAATAAAATAAAAAAAATAAATACAACAACCAAAAAAATAAATAAATAATAATAAAAAAGAATGAGAAGGCTGCAATCCGTTGCAACCCTCCAACCCTCTCCCCTTTGCTTTTCTTCCAATTTGGAGTATGAGCTCAGTTTGCTTTCCTGGTATTCTTTTTCTTTTTCTGTTTTCTCACCAGGCACCTGCACTGCACACACTCATCTGCATTGTAGCATACGCTGCTTTGCTCCCCACCACCTTCACGTCCTTCACCTGCACAACCACTCACTCTCACACACTCACTGATACCACATAACAGAAAGAAAAAAGAAACTGGAAAAAGCACTATAAAAAGGGGAAGAAGAGGTTTTTAGGGGGTCTCTTTTGGTTTTGGTTGGAGATTTTTTTGAAACAAAATCAGAGGAACGCAGAGAGGGTGAGAGGTTGTTTTCTGGAGAAAACGGGTGTGTGAAGTTGTTTTCTGGAGAAAACGAGTGTGTGAATATTTGGAGGGAAAGTGAAGTAAAGAAGAACTGAAGGTAAGAAATCTTCTCATTGGTTTGAGCTCATAAACATGTGAATCTCGAACTTCCCTATCCTATTTCCTTTCTTCATTCCTCTTCAATAGTCAAGAAGCATGTATTGCAAAAATCACAAGCCAAGCTCTATGACACCTCTGTCAATCTTCACCATCCCCATACTTCAAGTCAAGGTAACCTCACCATGTAGAACCCAAACCATCCAAACTCCTACACAGATCAGATTTCCCCATACAAAACCAAAAATGTTTGGCCTCTAACTTGAAACCAAATCTGCAACCAAGACCACCACGCCAGCCATATGGTTTTCCCATCCCACCAAATCCCTTAAACGCACCAGATCCACCCTCCACCACGAGCCAGCCGCGGTCCACCGAACCTCCCAACCGAGACCCCTAGCCGCCACGAAGCCACCATACGAGCCAACCACCGTGACTCAGATCCACCGCACCACCATTGTCTTTTTCCTCTTACAACCGCACCACCACTGTCCTCTCCTCCTTCTCAGCCGCATCATCCAAGAGCCCCCTCCCCTTTTCGTTTTTGTTTCTCGGTTCCCCCTGTTACAGAGACAAAGTGTCTCTTATATCTTTTTTATTTCATTTGGTTTCTTGTTTCTTTTGTTTTTTTTAAAGTATTAAAGATAAAAGGAGTTTTATGTTCTTTCTTTTAGAAGCCTTGTCCTTTTTGGGAGGGTTTGGTTTAGTTTTTGGGTTTAGTTGGTTTGGGCCTAAGAGCTAAGTGTGGTCATTCTTTTTAGTTTATTTGTTTTTATTAAGATTTAGTTTTTTTTTTATGATCTTGGGCTATGTGTTTTTGGGTCGTTTGGGCTATAAATAAAGGCTTGTACCTTTTTTTGTTTAGTGGGCTTTTTTTTACTAGATTTTTTTTTTTGGCTTTAGTTTATATCTGGGTTTTATTTTATTTTGGGTTTGTTTTCCATTGTTGATTTCTTTTTTTTTCTTTTTATTATTAACATGTTTATTACCTTATTGATATTTGTTCTAAATAGTGACCTTTTTTTTATGAAGGTCTTCGTTTTATAAAACAGGATTAACTGAGTTGTGAAAGCTTGTTGATCCTGTGGCTTTTAGAATCATCTGAGTTGTGACAGCTTGATGGTTCGTTCTTTTTTAAAAAAGGGAATCAAATGTTTGAGTCTTATACAAATATTTTTTGGATTAGCTGAGTTGCGACAGCTTGTTAATCCTATAACTTTTAGAATTGTTTGAGTTGCGACAACTTGACGATTCTTTCTTTTGTCAAATAAAAAAAATCAAATGAATTTTCAAAATAAAATATTTTCAAAATTAAAAATAAACAACCCACAATCGTTTTCTAAAGAACGACGTGGCTTTGAATTCCTCATTGCATCCGAGGATACGTAGGAGCAGAATTTCAATTCTGTCAATCCAAAATTAAACTTTCATAATTTATTTGTTTATTGAGTTTATTTTTTTAATAAATGGGTAAAATAAATAGTTTTAAAAGTTATAAAAAATTGCACAATTCATTTAAAGTAACCGTCTTAGGACGGATGTATTAGGGGTGCTGTAGGGTTAAGTCCCCACCCTTCCCTGTGCATAATTAGATTCTCGAACTTGAGTTTTTGAATGTAGACCGTCTCATTTTTGGTTTTCTAATTTTTCCTAATAAAAAAAATAAAATTGGTGGTGACTCCCTTAAATTTTTTGTAATTTAAGTCGTTATCCTGCCGTGATCACGGTCGTGCCAGGAAGTGAGGAATGAATAAAACCAACAGGTTGAGCCATGTAAACATCTTCAGTAAGAGTGCCATGGAGAAAGGCATTATTAACATCCATCTGAGATAGTGACCAGCCGTTGGACAGAGCCAAGCACAGAACCAATTTTATTGTTTGCGGCTTAATTACAGGACTAAATGTGTCCTGAAAATCAAGGCCAGGTCTTTGATGGAATCCTTTCGCTACTAATCGGGCTTTGTATCGCGAGGTGGAGCCATCTGGATTCCTTTTCAGTCTGAAAACCCACTTGTTGCCAATCACATTGTAATGCGGTTGAGGAGGGACTAAGGTCCAAGTGCCATTGCGCATAAGGGCCATGAATTCATCTGTCATTGCTTGTTGCCATTCAGGGGATTTAAGTGCCTGTGAAACACATGTTGGTTCTATGAAATGTGGAAGAGGATATTTGGCGATAAGGTGAATTTTTTTTTGTCTATGGATGCCACTTTTTGAGCGAGTTTGCATTGGATGATGAGAGGTGGTAGGCGCATGATCATGAGCAGAGGGCAATGTCTGTTGCAAGTTCGAATTTGATGGAGGAGTGGGCAGTAAGGGCGTTTGAATGGGAAGGATAGGATGTGGATCATTTAAGGTTAGATTGTGAGAGATATTAGGGATAGGAATTAGTTGTGATGTTGGCTAGATATTATTTGTAGCATTTGTTGCAATTGAATGTGAAGATTGAGTAGTGAAAGGGGTAAGGTGCGATTCTGTGGGATTGGATTATGAACTTCAATTTGAATTTGTGATGGCTGGAGTTAATGGTATGGGCGGATTTTGTGGCAGGTTATTTGGTGTGGGCGAATTTTGTGGCATAGTATCTGGTGTGGACCAATTTGGAAAAGGAAGGGAATGAATGACAGTTAATGAGGAAGAATATGTGTTAAGAGAGTTTGAATTTGAATTTGGTGGTAGGTAAGGCGCATGGGAGGTTGATTGGGAGAATGGAAAAATATCTTCAATAAATTGAACATGTCGGGAATGGTAAAATTTTTTTGTTTGGATGTTGTAGCAAATATATGCACGCTGAGTTAAACTATAACCAAGAAACACACAAGGTTCTAATCTTGGCTGGAGTTTATTATTAGTGTATGGCTTGAGCCAGGGAAAACAGAGACATCTAAAAGACTTTAGTTTAGTGTAATTCGGTTGTTTTTTGAACAAAATTGAATAAGGTGAGTTCATGTCCAGAGTTGGTGTTGGGAGACGATTTATTAAGTATGCTGTTATTTGGACAGCAAAGGACCAAAAGGATGGTGGAAGAGAGGCCTGATGTAACAGACATCTGGTAGTTTCAAGTAGATGACGATGTTTCCGTTCACACAGACCATGGTGTTGTGGCGTGTGAGGTGGAGTTGTGAGGTGGGTTATCCCATGGTTTTGGAAAAAAGGACTTAAGCTTTATGAATTCTCCACCATTATCAGAGTAGAAATTTTTTATTTTGCAATTAAACTAATTTTCAGCAATTTTTTTTTAAAATTAGAAAAATAGAAGCCACCTCTGATTTTGACTTCATAGGGAATAACCACACATACTTTGAAAAATGATCAATAAAAAGCACATAGTAACGGAAATCATCTATTGAAATAAAAGGTGAGGGTCCCCAAACATCCGAAAACACAATTTCTAATAGACTAGAACTGGACAAAGTGAACTTGTTGAAAGGTAATTTGTGGCTCTTATTTGCCATACAATCAATGCATTTATTTAATGAGCCTTGAACAGAAATTTTATTGAGACTGAGAACATGTTGTAGGACACGAGGAGAAGGATGACCAAGTCTGGTATGCCAACGCTGAGGAGAGGAGGTGGATGATGTAGAGTAGGCACGAGGTTGTGGTGTTTTGGATTGAAGTTTGTAGACATTGCCATCATTCGGACCTTGCAGAAGACTCGCCCCCATGGTCAAATCCTTTACCTTGAAAAAAGTGGGGAAAAATTCAATGGAGACATTATTAGTATTGCAAAGTTGAGAAACAGAGACAAGATTTTGAGTAACTCCAGGGGCATACAAAACATTTGATAAAATAAGAGGATGAGTGGATTGATTAAGGGATGTTGAACCAACATGTGTTATAGGAAGAGACACACCATTTGCAACATGTAATTCATCATTACCATGATAGTTAGTCTTCAAGGAGAGATTATTGAGATCATTGGTAATGTGATGCAAGGCACCAGAGTCAAAGAGCCACTCAGGGGGTGGAACAGTGGCATGAGCAGCATAAGCAGTAGCATGATGGGTTAGTTTTCTGTGGTTGTTAAACTTTCTGCAAGTCTGAGCACCATGTCCCTTTTTGCAACAGAGTTGGCAAGTGATGTTGGGATTGTAATTGGAATTATGTTTCCCTAAATCATGAAAAGAACCAGAGGAGGAATGGTGACTGCGACCTCGGGCATAATGCTGTGAACGACCTTGATTAGCAAAGTTTGCACTGATAGAGGAATTTGGAGCGAAATGCTCATCACGCTTGAGATACATTTCATAGTCCAACAATTTGACAAACAACTCATCAAACATAATAGGAGTGTCACGAGTCCTTATGGAAGCAGTGAATTCCCTGAAAGAGGGATCAAGACCATTTAAAGCATGAATGACAAGGTCAATGTCATCGACAGGATAACTAATCAAGGATAATTCTTTAGCAATCGAACGAATTGATTACAAATAAGCAGCAACAGTGGAGGAGCCTTTTGTAATGGAGTTGAGCCGTTCTTTGAGAGACATGACCCGAGAACGAGAACGAGTGGCAAAGGCATGTTCCAAAGCTAGCCAAGCGGCACGAGAGTTTGCTGCGGTGGACATAACAGCACGTGCTTCAGCATCACAGGAGCCAAGCAATGCAAGGTAGAGATATTTGTCCTGATGAATCCAGAATGCATAGGCTGGATTTGGAGAAGAGCCAAATTCGGTTGCAATGGCTTTGGGAGGACATACAGTATCACCGGTCACATAGCCTTTAAGGTCGCGAGCTATAAGGAGCGACTGAATTTGTCTGTACCGGGCAGGATAATTTGAGGAATTAAGTTTGATGGATAATTGGGTAGTGGTGTTGAATTCCACCAAATCTTTCAGATCAATAGAGGAAAAGGAAATATCGGTAGAGGTAGAGGAGTTGGAGGCCATAGGATCGTATGTTGGTTGCTGTTAAGCTTTTGGCAAAACTAATACCATATAAGAACTGTGCTTGCTGTAATGTGTTTTTCGTGCATATAATTTTGAATATTGTTTACAATATATATTAGTACAAAATTGTAATATGCGCTAACAAAAAGGATCCTATTAAAGGCTATTTACATCCTATTCATAGCTAATTGAAAACCAATCAACGTTTTGATACGTTGTCCCTAGAATCACGAAAGCTATGATCTTGTTGCTTCTACACATATATCATCTAAACATCATCATTTTAACATACCAATCACAACTTCTAAACTAAGTTCATCAATATAAGTTCTTGGTAGCAAGAAGAGAAAATAGTGGAGTAAAGAAACATCACAACCCCTACCTATACTTCTTTGTTAGTGGTGTTTTAGTTTCCTTCTTGTTCTTCCTTTGTTTCTTACTTCTTCCTTCTTCCTCTTCTTCTTTCTTTTTTTCTCACGTTTTGCTTCCTCTTTTCTTTTAGTTCTTTTCTTTCTTTCTTTTTTGTTTTCTCTTTTCTTTTCTATCACTATCTTTTCTCCTCTTTTTCGCTGCTAACAATTGTGTGAAAAGAAAGAACATGAGAGACAAATATGTATGATAAGTCAAAGACGGTGGAGAAAAAGTTTGGAGGGATAAGGTGGTTTGATTTCAAGGCTTACTGGAACTTTTGTATCTTTTAAGGATATTTTGATATTCCTTTGATTAGTTTTCTAGTTTCCATAAGTGTTAAGAAAAATTCTAAGACTTCTTCCAATTTCCATACTCATCATTTAATGATTATCCTTATACACCGTTAACAACCACTAAGCTATATTACTCTTCCTGTGCTGCTAAAAATATCAAACTAGTTCAATTGATCTTAGAAATTTACCATATCTTATTATAAGTATTTGTGAATTAGAAATAAAGTTTTCATATTAACTTATATTATCTAGGCAGTTTATGTTAAGTTCTGAATTAATATAAATTATTTTTCACATTCAATGTTATAATATTATTCTTAAACTAGCTCAGAAAATCACCCCAATTAATAGGTAACTCATACAAGTATTATTGAACTTCTATAACAATAATAAAAACTATTAAGTTAGGGAGGATGTTATCTCCTCCTTTTTAAAAATTTTGTCCTCAAAATTTAGTTACTTGATATAAAAAATTTTGAATAGTCTTGTCTCATGTTGGACTCTAGCTCCTAAGTGGCCTCCTCAAAGTCAATCCAATCACATACTAACTTCACCATTGAAATTTGTTTTCCTCTAAGTTCTTTGACTCCTCTATCCACAATCCTTACAGGTTTTACCTCATAAGTTAAATCATTTCTCAATTGTATTGATTCATTTGCCAAGATGTGTGATGTAATATCCTAATATCGGTAACCTACTATACCTGACATATACTTGGCTAAACAATATTAGTTATTCTACTTTTAACTTAAACCTCAAACTAATCCATATCATTTAAACCAATAATAATGGAGAGCCTTGCGGAAACTAAAAGTTATATACATATATACCTCAAAAGCCTCACCGGGTAAAGTGTTATGCATATAACTTTTTAACTAAACTCAAAGCAAATATAAACAAATATATAAGCTTTGTTAACATCTAAGCATAAAAACTACTCTAGTCTTCATACTTATTCTTCTTTCCCTTAGAAGAACTTTTACCTGGATTTATATGGCAATACACGGGGTGAGAAATCAAAATTTTTAGTATAAGCATTCCAATACCAAAGTTTAATCATTTACAATGAATAAACTACAACATAACATAAGATTATACTCACAACATAACTATGAGTCCCTGCTCAACACTATTAGAATATACATACGCTTTATGTAGCATTCTCCAAGCAAGCTATAATCTTATCTTACATTTGTAACAAAAATGATATCAAACAACCGCCCATACAATCGTAAGATATCATCAAGCAAGATAACTACCCATACAGTTGTCAACAAAGGCAAATGCAACACGTACACAAAAAAACATAATTCACATATAAAAAATCAATTACTAAGAAGTGCAATGATTATGTAATGTATGATTATGCTCAAAGAAAAATGTGTATGATAGAGTGTATGCAATGTCATAAAACTTGACTATTCCTCTGGGTAGGGAGAGAATATGTTATCTTAACATGTTACCTCCTTAACCTATCAGGTAAGGAGGGAATATGTTACCTCTTTAACTTACCTTATACCGAGTGAACTTTTCTACTACCTCAACTGTTAAGAATAGCAAGTGTGTGATGAATGTGGTGCTAAAGTGGTGCTATGTCTAACTCTTACATAACCACCATATAACTCTATACCAAGTTTGTCCTTGCACTACTAGCTCTACCTCAACTCTATGGGAGCACTTCATGCACTATGGCACTCCTCTGTTACCAACAAACTTAGTATACCTTCTATCTTTGCATTACTAGCTCTACCTCCTCTCTATGAGAGCATTTCATGCACTATGGAGCTCCTCTATTACCAAACTACATTGTATACTTGTATCTAGTACACCACCTCATCACTACGCCTCAAGTGATATTTAAGGCAACACTTTGTTGCCTAAGGGTCTAGATACCTATCAATGACAATCTATAGCTAATGGATACATCTTGCTTCTAACTTTTTCATATATGCAAGGTGGTCATTCTCTCAAGGTAATACCTCTATTAGTTTCTCAATACACTATAGGAAACATATATGAAAGATCCCAGCTGATAGGGAACTCAATTTCAACAAGATAATAATCTTGTGGAATTTTGGACTGGGCGCCAGCTACCTAGCACTCAAGCGTTGGGTTGGCAGAGACATTACTTTGTCTTTCCCTGCGGTTGGTGCTCATGCGCTCCTTGCTTGGCGCTCAGGTGCTCTACGCGTGCTCAGGCACTCATAACCCAGCGCTCAAGTGCTAGGTGCACATCAACACACATACTCCCTCTGGACATTGGGTGCTTAAGTGCCCAATACCCAGTGCTCAGGCGCTGGTTGCCCAGAATCTGTTTCTGTAGAATTTTGTAGAAACAGTCCTTGTTTCTTTTATTCTTCACCAAAATCAATCTTCAAAAATCACTTTCTAAAAGGTTTCTAACCAGAAACATGATCTTTAATCACTATTTAACCTTTATACAAGTTTTCTAATCACTAAACTTCATGATCAAAACACAAGTATGTTAACTTTTTATCATGAAAACCCATATTTCACTAACTCAAAAATCATGGATTTCCATGAATGTTCATATGCTTTACAACATTAACTAGCATGTCTCAACTTATTACAAGTCCCAACTCATGTTCCTAATGAGTTCTACCCACTCAAAACCCATTGGAAACATTTCAAACCCATTTTCAACCCTAACTTACATGCATCATACATGAGGAAAAGAGTAGAAAAATGAAGGAACAAACACCCTTACCTCTTGTGTGGATGATGATCTTGAAGCTTTGTCTTTACCTTTCCCTTTTTTCTTTTCTTCCTTCTCCTCATTCTCTTCTTTCCTTTTTCCCCTTTCTTTCTCTCTTCTTTCTCTTCTGTTTTCTGCTTCATCCATGAGAAATGAAGAGAAAAGAAGTTAAATATGACTTCTTTAGGATATGTACTAAAACCCTCAATATCCTAAGAACACTTAGATTTCATCAAATCAAGTTTCTTAGCTTCCACCAAGTTTAAAATAAATTCTAAGATTCATAAAAAATCTTGTTTCATCATTTTCATACTTTTTCATATCTGCTAGTAGTCAATCCGGTATTAAAACACATAACCAATATGCCTAAAAATACAGCACTAACTTTGATTATCTTGAAACTTTAACTACATTTTATTTCACCTATTTGTGACTTAGAAACAAACTCTCTAGGTTCATTTCCCTCAACTTAGCCATTTGTGCTACTATCTGAGTCATTTTAAGCTACTTTTCACACTCTAAGTTGCAACAAAGTGCTTAAACTAACTCTGTTCGTCACAAAACTTCATAGGCATGCTAGACAAGTATTAGACTACCTCGGTATCCATTTATAAGTCTAACATATTATCGAGGGTGTTACATGTGAAGGATCTGAATTATATTTTCTGAGTTGGGAAACATGAAAAACATTATGATGGTTAGACAAACTAGGTGAAAGGGCTATTAGATAAACAACTGGTCTAATTCTTTTCAGGATTTTATAAGGACCAAGAAATATAGAGTTTAACTTTCGAGTTTTCAAAGCTCTACCAACCCTTGTAATAAGAGTGACTCTTAAAAATACATGTTCTTCTTCCTCAGTTTCTAGAGGTCTCCTTCTCTTATCCGCATAACTCTTTTTCCTACTCTGAGCAATTATCAACCTATCCCTGATCATCTTAATTTGTTCTGTGGTCTGTTACACAAGTTCTGGACCTAGGATAGTTCTTTCTCCTATCTCATGCCAACACAGAGGTAATTTACATTTTCTACCACACAAAGCCTTATAGGGTGCCATTCTTATGTTAGTGTGATAGATGTTGTAGGCAAATTCTATTAAAGGTAGAAATCTATCCCAGCTACCCTGTTGTTCTAATACACATGCTCTAAGCATATCCTCTAGGGTTTGGATAGTTCTCTCAGTCTGTTCATCAGTCTGCAGATGATAAGCTGTGCTGAAACTTAACTTAGTCCTAAAAGCTTTTTGCAAAGCTCCCTAAAATCTAGAAGTGGACCTAGGGTCTTTATCAAATACTATGCTTGAGGGTATTCCATTCAATCTAACAATCTCTTGTAGATAAAAGTGAGCTAATTTATCCAGAGAATAATTAGCTCTTATTGGCAAAAAAATAGGCAGATTTAGTTAATCTATCCACTATAACCCATATTGCGTCATGACCTGACTGAGTTCTAGGTAATCCCATTATGAAATCCATTGAGATACTTTCCCACTTCTATTCAAGGATTTCTAATGGTTGTAAGGGTCTAGAAGGTTTTTGATGCTCTATCTTAAGCTTTTGACAAATTAAACATTTGGACACATATTCTACTATATTTGCCTTCATCTTAGGCCACCAAAACAATTTCTTAATTAAGATCTTGATACATCTTTGTTGCTCCTAGATGGATGGTGTATTTACTATTATGGGCCTCTTCCAAAATTTTCTCTTTGATTCTAGTTTCCTTTGTGATACAAAGTCTATTCCTAAACATAATTATTCCATCATTAGCTCTACTAAACTCTTTTTGCTTTCCCAACAAGATTTATTCATTTATTTCTTTTAAGGCCTCATCTCTTTCTTGAGTTTCTCTAAGTTGAGTCTTCAAATCACTAGTTATGTCTAACTTGCTCATACAGAGACTGTGGTGACACAGTCACTGCTAGATTCAAGTTCCTAAAACTCTCAAAAAGTTCAATCTCTTGAACCATCATTCAAGCCACATGTAGAAATTTCCTACTAAGTGCATCCGCCACTACATTGGCTTTACTCAGATGATATTTCAATTCAAGGTCATAATCCTTCAAAAATTTCATCAATCTCCTTTGTCTCATATTCGATTCTTTCTGATCAAACAGATATTTCAAGCTCTTATAGTCACTAAACACTTCAAACTTAATTTCATATAGGTAGTGCCTCCAAATTTTCAAGGCAAACACAACAACTGCTAATTCAAAATCATTGGTAGGATAGTTCTCTTAATGAGGTCTCAACTTCCTAGAGGCATAGGCAACTACCCCTTTGTTATGCATTAGAACATATCTTAATCCATTCTTTGAAGCATCATAGTATACTTCAAGATTCTCCTAAGGGTCTGGAACTACTAAAACAAGTATTGTGGTCAACTTTGGTTTCAACTCTTGAAAACTATCTACACATTCTGATGTCCACTCAAATGAGCTACCTTTCCTAGTTAGTCTAGTCAAGGGTAAAGATAAATAGGAAAATCCTTTTATACACATTTTATAATACCAATCCAATCCTAAGAAACTTCTAATCTCTGTTATAGTGGTAGGTTTTTCCTATCTCACCACTACTTCCATCTTGCTAGGATCCACTGATACCCCTCCTTGGGATACCACATGACCCAAAAACTGTACTCCCTTCATCTAAGACTCACATTTTGCCAAATTGGCAAACAATTGTTTCTCGTTTAGGATTTCTAAAACTATCCTAAGGTGCTCTTCATGTTCCTCTACTGTCTTTGAATAGATGAGAATGCCATCTATAAAGACAACTACACACTTGTCTAGGTAAGGTCTAAAGATTCTGTTCATGTAGTCCATGAACACTGCAGGTGCATTGGTCAAACCAAAGGACATCAAAAGATACTCATAATGTCCATACTTAGTCCTAAAAGCAATTTTAGGGACATCCTCTTCCCTAACTCTAATATGATGGTATCAAGATCTTAGATCAAATTTTGAAAAAAATAATGACTTCTATCAATTGATCCATTAAATCATCTATTCTTGGAAAATGGTACTTATTTTTAATAGTCACTTTATTTAGTTGCCTATAATCTACACACAACCTCATGCTACCATCCTTCTTCTTTACAAGGAGCATTAGTGCTCCCTAGGGTGATACACTAGGTCTAATAAATTTCTTATCTAATAATTCTTCTATTTTCTTTTTGAGTTCTGTCAGCTCTAATGATGACATTATATAAGGTGTTATAGATATAGGTCCTATTCTTGGTACCAAATCTATAACAAACTCTATTTCTCGCTCAGGTGGTAACTCAGTTATCACTTTTGGAAATACTCCTGGGTAATCCCTCACCACATGTATATTTTCTAAATCCTGCTCAACTTCATAATTTAAGGAGAAAAGAAGAACATATCCCTAAGCCCCCTCTACTAAATAATTGTTAACCTGATTGGCATTCAAGTACATAGACTCAGAAGAAACAGTCATGGAAGAAATATCAGATATAAACATCAAAGTCTCATCTGAACAGTTCATGACCACACAGTTTTTAGACAACCAACCCATACTGAAAATGATATCAATATCGACAAAAGGAAAACAAATAAGATTTATAAAGAAAATCCTATCTTCTACTTGTACACAACAATTTAGGAAAACATGAGAGGTTGTCACTGGCTTTCCTGTTGGTGTATGATGTAACACCCCTTTGGAGGATGTCACACATAAAAGAAAATAAAATAAATAGAAATAAAATCTACCCAAGTTGTGGAATATTTGTTAAAATTATTACGGGTTGTAAAATAATTCGATAAACTGAAGTATGTAATAAAAAGATAATACGAAAAATACGAAATAAAAAAAAAAACATCATCACTAATAATATACATATGGTTAAGTTATAAACCGTACATATAATTTACAACTAAGACTACAACTATTTAAACAAAAACATAAAGAAAGCAATAAAAGAGTTAATATATACGAGACATACTGCCGTGTGGCGCCCAAAAAAAACATCATGATTATCTACTCCTCGATGGATCACTCTCGGTGTGAAAATGATCATCGGGAGATAAATATCACGATGTCTCGACACACGGCGATAACGGGATCGCGCGTCGACACGATGCTTATCTCACTAGGCTCGGGGTTTTCGGCACCCCAATAACGCCTAATGGATAAGGGTAACTCTAAGTGCGAGAAAAAGCGTCGTCGTCGAAATCGGATCTCCATCAAACGATGACGTAGAATCACGGTCATACGTCCGGCATAGGTAACGAAGCACGATCTCCTCGTAAATGCCAAGCCGATCACCTCCATGGAATACCAGCTCTACGAATCCCAAAAATGCAAAGCGTCGCCATCCCCCACACAATCAATCCGAGGGTATGGATGATCGGATGGTTCTTGCTCGTAAAAGCGATCGTCGGTCTGGCGATCTCCCTCTTCCTCGGGGTACACGATCTCAAGAGGTTGTTCCTCTTCTTCCTCTTCAAACTCTTTACCGCATAAAAATAAATAGACAATAGACACATACAATAAAGAGGTAAGACAACATAAAATCATCGCAACATGGCAAATAAGAAGACGACACATAACTACTACTACAGTTCATACAATACGAATAAGCTATAACATAATACATATTAAATATCCTAGTGTTTCGAACATCACGGATATAACACAAATAAAGAAATTCACACGAGATAAATCAATTTCACGGATAAACTAAGATAAGAAATAGACAACTAACATAAAAATTATTAGATAAATACAAATAGAGAAAATGTAAAAACATCCAAGATGTTACCAGATAAAGATAAATAGAGGAAAATGGAATATTATCCAATATATACTCAAATACACCAAAACACAACCCTACTCCATGGAGCTAAACCCAAACAGATATCGAGAGAAATGACTTGCAAAATCTATTAGTACCACGGTTGCCCAACCAACTATTACGCGGTCACACGTTGCGTTAATAGCCTACGGCACTTCGGGAATCCAACATCCGGGCGTAGTATAGTTCACGGTCTCCGTTGTGGCACTATAGGCAATGTACTACTAAACTTTACAAACCTCGATTAAATATAGTGAATGTCGAGTACATTAGTGTGCTATCGGTTTACCACGGCCCGGCGGAGCTACCAAGTTGTCACACGTGTGGGATCCCGTACACTAAAGTCTCCAAGTTTATTAGAACAATAAACCACACTACATTTATCGCATCGACAACACGATGTGATTCGTCTCAATCAACCCAAAACACCAAAAATTGGCATAAAGACAGAACATAATTCCAAATATATGAAATTACGAAAATGCCCTCAAGATAAAAATATACCCTCAATGGCGAGAAAGCACATGCGGGTTCACTTTTTCCCGACAACGTAATAACCTCAAAAGCACATGCGGGTTCACATTTTCCCGACAAATGAAAAATAAATATGGTAACGGTCAATCGCGTAGAAATTTTATCGCGTTTTTGAAATCTCGTCGTTTTACAAGCGTTTAAAAATCGGGTAAAGATATTTTTCTGTTTTTAAAATCGCGAAGCATTTTTAATACGTTTTCTCAATCGCGTAGGATTTTTAAATTATTTTATTATTCGAATGCCTTTAAAATTACCATTTAAACAGATAGAAATAATATTTAGTACATTTAAACTACGTAGAATAATTTTTCATACTATTTCTTGTCATTAGGATATTTTGACTATCCTATAGGTTCAATTTTTACTAAAAATTGACAAAGATTTTTGTTTATAAATTTATAATAATGATTTTCTAAATTTTCCATAAAATTTCTATTTACCTAATTTTTAACCATTTCATTAAATTCTTTTTTTTTGAAATCTCTAACATGCTTCAAAACCGAAAGTGAGCTATATGTTAGAAAATTTCTTAACATTCTTGTATTTCCTTCCTAATGATAAAATTATGAATTTTAACCCTTTAGACTTACTTCTAATCAATTGGTTCCTTCATAAATCATTATAAAAAATTTCTTCTTAACTTGTATTGTTTCTTTTTAATTGAAAAAGGTTTAGAAACAAGTTTTTAAAATCATGAATTCCTATAGTGGCATGTTGGCCGAATTTTATAAAACTTTTGCATTTGATTTCCAAAATATCTTTCACCTTTTAAATCATATCAAATGTATTCTATAGTCTAAGTTCATTAAATCATTTTAGAAAATAGTTATCTATATTCAATTTAATCCTTTAGGCATGTTGGCCCAAAATACTAAGTTTGTACCATTTGATTTCTAAATGCATTTTTCTTTGATCAAATCAATTAGAAACTTTCTTGATTCTCCTAGGTTAATTAAGCTACACTTTAGGAAAAATCAAGAGAACATTTTGGTCCTCCAAACTTGTCATTGCCGTGAGCTATTGGATTGTGTTCTTTGGAACACTCATGCAAACTTACACATGTTATTCACATCCTAAACCTTATCATACAATTCTAATACATGCATTTATATCTCTAACACATGCAAAATATTTCTAACACATAAACCTAATTTAAAGCTTATAGACATACAATCAAAAGCTATTAGGCATGCAAGATTATTACAATTACCAAATAAGAAAGCTACTAACACATAACACTTAAGCTACTAGCAACCACAAAAATTAACAAATACACATCAATAAACACACCACAACCGAATCCTTATGGATTCTACAAACAACTCATCTTCTTACCACCATCAAGGGATGATAAGAATTGTCTTCCTCTTACCTTAAATGAAGACAAAAACTTGCTTTCTCACCTCCTTAGGTCACGGTTTTCACTCCACCAAACACCTAAAAATCTCAAACAAAACCTACATGTTACTAACCATGAAAAAGAAGCTAAACCATGGAAAAATCATGGCTTAGAACTTTGAAAAAGAAGAGAGAAAAGAAAAGCATGAAATTTCACCTTCTAGGTAAAACTTCCAAGGTTGGTTTCCAAGCCTTGGATGGAAGAATTTGAAGAAACTCCCAACTACAAAGGTTCTTAGAATGGTGTTTAGGTTAAGGAAACTTGGTTAGAAAAATTTTTGGATGGTTGGAGTGTTAGGAAACAAGCTTGGCCGAATATGGTGGAGAAAATGGGCAAGAATGGTGGCTAGGGTTCTTGATGAGAGAGAAGAGAGAAAAGTGATGAAGACAAAGTGATCTTTTGGTCACCAAAGGCCTCTTGGCCGTGGACTTCAAGTGGGGTGCAAGGTGGGCACCTTGCTTGGCTTCATCCAAGCCATTGGATGAATCAAAGGCTAAGATTAAGCCTTGGTGAGCAAGCCTACTTCTCATTGGTTGGTTCCTTGGTGACTCACATGGCTTAGTCACACTTTGCGTAATAAATGCTCTCTAAATCATTAGTGAGTCACTGTTTCTGAAAGTTCTACCTACGGTGATTAATTAAGCTACCGATCTAACCGTTTGCTAATTGTGGGTCCCGCAAAATATTTCCGGGTCCATTTCACTAAAACATATTGACTAATAAAATAATATTATAATAATATAAAATTATTTTATTTGTGATTAAATCTAAAAATTAAAAGATTATTTTTAGTCTCCCATTTAGAATCGGGTTAAGTAAGATCCCCCATTCTAAATAATAAAATAAGATTTTCCCGGCCCTAAAATATTATTTTCCTGCCTCGAGTAAATCGCACAAAAAGTCCATATAAAATCACAGACAGTATTTTACGGCATTAAATCAAGAAGAAAACAATTAAAAACAGACAAAAATAGAAAAACGATGCGTTCGGACGTAACGGTCATTTCCCGTTTTTCCCACAACGTAGGTAGTAATCGTCCAAAACGTTCAAATAAAATATCCAAAGCAGTATTATTTAGCTGTATATCTTTCAGAAAAATTAATACAGTAGCTCTGAAAAAATTTTTATTTTACTGTCTCGAAGCAAACTACGTAAAACGATCAAATAAAATTTGAACCTGTATTATCGTAGTTGTTTTCATACAAAATTCAAGAACAGAAAAATAGGGACACATCGGTCATTCATACCAAAGCATGAAAAACAGAAAACAGTACATTCAGAATATTTTCTAAAAATTGGGGCGTTACATATGATAAACACAATTTTCATACATTTGTTAACCCTTATATTTAGTGTGATTGATAATATAGCAAAGACTGATTTTGATGATTACAAACATGAAGATGATAAGAAGACCAAGTTCAAGATTAGCTCTAGGACTTAGAATCTCTTGTACCCAGACTTTTTCAATATCTCATTGCTTTTGCACAAAAAATATTTTTTAAATTAATATTCCAAATTCAAAGAATGATCTTAAACTATTTTGAAAAATATTTCTAGAAATTTTAAGTGTTCAAATCTATTTTGGAACAGAGCTATTGAATAGCCTCCAAGGTATTCTAATAGACCTTGTTTAAAATGTCATATATTTTTCTGTTTTCAAAGTACTGTTCGAATAGTACATTTGGTATTCGAATAACAAAGCTCTCCAAAATCTGTTTTTCTAAATGATCTATTCGAATAATGTAACACCCCAATTTTTTGATAAATTACAGTAACGACTAAATTGTACTATTTTGTAATTTCTGTATGTTGTAAATTTATTTTAACTATTCTGTGAATGTTTTTGATCTTTGTGTGTGAATTACTCTGAGTCAGGAAAATAATAATTTTCCCAGGCCGGATGAATTTTTGAACTGTTCACGTGGGGCCGGGGGATCTTACTAAACCCGAAATCAAAAACAGTATTCAAAAATCTTTGTTGTTTGAAAATTTATCTAGATACGCGTTATTATTAAACCACAGTAAAAATTTAATTTCTACTACAGTAAATTTTAGACAGAAAAAAAAATTAGTTTTTACCACAACAATTTTTGTCAATTCAAAATTAACTACCGGTTAAAATCTACGTAGAGAAATAGACGTAGGTAAAATCATAAATCTATTTGCCTTAGGTAAATTATAAATCTATTCACCTTAGGTTAAAGTTATAAACCTATTTACATTAGGATAAAGTTATAAATTTATTTACCGTCGGTTAAAGTTATAAAAAAAATATTATTCACCCTAGGTTAAAGTCTTAAATCTATTTACCTTAGGTTAAGGTTATAAATCTACTTATCATAGGTGAAATCATAAACCTAATTACCTAGTCCTAGTAATTAAGTTTTCTATTTACCTAGATTCTATAATCATGTTAGTGGACCTAGTATGTTTAATTTAGAAACCAAAGTGGTAAAACACTTTGACCCACCTACAACTCATGCACTTCATTATAACATGGAATGAAATTCTTTGGTTGGTGAATTCCACCAAGGCCACACGGCCATGTCTCTCAAAGAAGACAAATGATTCTTCAAATAATGCATAATAATGCATTCTATCATTCATGATCACTTGGAGTCTAGTCATCCTTCAACTACCTTGTCTCCCACTCAAATATTCAATGAATTTCCATCCATTCACTCCATGTAACTCCAAGGCAATGCACATGATTTTTAGGCTATCATTTTGATTCCATCACACTTAATCATACACTTTAGTGAGCTAGCATGCACCACCTTGTCTCCTTGAGTGCTCCACCAAGCAATTATCACAAATCATTCCACCCACTCCTCCAATGCACCACATGGCTATATATAGTGTAGGAGACCTCTCCACTTCATTTTCCATCACTCCTATCTATTCTCTCCATTCTCTTTCTTCAAGAACACAAGAACACAAAGAAGAACTTCATCTTTTCTCCATTTCTTAAGCTATTCGGCCACCACTCCCAAATCATACTTCCACTCTTCAATAATTTTATCCAACCTCATTTCCTAAAGCTAAACATCATTCCAAACATCTTTCATGTTGTGAGTTTCTTCAAAATCAACCATCTTGAGCTTGGAAATCAAGGTTGAAATTTCTACCTTATTAGGTAAAATTCTTGTTTCCTATTTCTAAATTTATTTTTAAATTTCTAAGCCATGTTTGATCCATGGTTATTATTTCTCAAGCTTAGTTTTGTATTTTGTAAATTGTTTAAGCTTGATAGGTATTTTCTTGGAGTCACACAAAATTCTCTAAGGAAGCTTTCAAGAAGGATAGTCTTCAAGAGGTAAGAGGGAAATTTAATCTCATCAACTATTTTGGTAGTATGAAAATAGATTGTGTGTGTTGAAGAATCCACGAGGATTCATTTACTTGATTGTTTGTGGTTTGATTGATTTTGATGTATGTGTTTTCAAATGCTTGATTTGTTGAAGACATATTAAATTTGGTCACATGCCATTCAGTATACTTTTAATCTAAAATTATTTTTCAAGTATAGATTTTAGAGGATTAAGTAACAAATAATTGGATTAAAGATTTTTACAAAGTAAAATGAGATAGGAAATGATTATATTTGGTTATGGAAAATAAATTAATTTTGGGCCAACAAGTCAAGAATTTGTGTTTAGATAAAAAAAATATTTTCTTAAAGGTAGTTTTAAAAGATTTATTTAACAAAAACTCAATTTAGTAATTTTTATTATGATAATGGAGAATACGTTTTAAAATTGATTTAAAGCTCTAAGTATTTTATTAAAAAAAGGATTCTTAATTTTGGAAAGTTTCAAAAATTAATTTAGAACGTCAAGAAATATTTTATACGGTGAAAAATAGTAGAAATACTTTACGCATATTTAAAATGGTGATATTTAAATTACGCGATTGATAAAATGATTTAAAAACGTTACGTGGTTGATAAAATAATTTAAAAATGTTACGCAATTTAGAAAATGGTTTTAAAAAAGTAGGAAAATACCTACGCTATTTGAAAATGTTGAAAAATATTTACGTGATTGAGAAAACATGGGAAAATACCTACGCAATTTGAAAACGTTGGAAAATAATCATAAGATTGTGAAAATGTGGTAAAATATTTACGCGATTGAAAATAACAGCGATACGTTGTCGGGTTGGACCCTTATATTAAAAGTGGTACTGCTGAGTTATGGCACTTGACCATGTGATTTGATAATATTATATGTGAAGTTTTGAGTCTTGCACCATGCATTGAGGTATATGCTGTTTTTGGTGTCATTGACGAGTTATACCTAAGAGGATGAATTACACCCCTATTTGGGTGCGATAGGCGTAGTGTTGTTCATTTATTGAACTTGGAGGCATTGGTGTGCGAAAATTCTACATGTGGATAGTTGATAGCTCCTCTAGGCCATGGTACCGGACATGACACACTAGTGATCTCGACAAAGTACTATTCTTAATCACGATGTTGTTGGGGACGGTCTTGTAGAATGCCTGTAGTACACGATGAGTTTGACAGTGTACTGTGCGACCCACGACGAATTTGACTGTGTAGCACGTGGCCCGTGGCAGCCGAGTTGATAGGCAGGTTCTTCCAGGATCATTCCCTCTGATTGGTTGTGTTTAACTCCATGGAGTAGGTTTGTGTCGTGTACATGTGCATTATGAGTCTGCATATTATGTTATTCTGATATATTCTATGAAATGTTATATATGTTGTAATAACATGTTTTGATGACATATCTGTTTGTATTTATCGTTTTCTATACTGCCTGATGGTAATAATGACAGATTGTCTCACCTCTTTGTATATATTTCTGTTATTATTATTATGTATGGTAAAGACAGTAAAGAGGATCAACCTCTTAATTTTCCATGAGAGAAGCAACAATCCAAGGACCAACACGAAGGAGGCAAGCCGTTGGATCATCCTTACTGGTTGGCTTGTTTGTTTTGTTTTGGTTATGTCTGTACTGTATTTTTTTTGGGTTTTCTTAGTCTGATGGACTTGGGCAAGTCTGTTATCTACTCTTTTGCGTCAAATGATTTATGATTTAATTTTTATTTTTTTTGTTTTAAAACAAAACGATATGGATATTATGGTATGTATGTAATAATGTATTTTCTTTCATGTTCTGTTTTTATTTTATTTAGTAATGTTTTCCACAAGAAGAAATGGCCATAGGACGAAGGTTGAAACAATAATGGAAGATGATTGGATTTGTATAGGATGATTATTGATCTTTTTAGAATACACAACTAAAATTTTACAACTCGTGTTTTATTTATTAACAAACGATTTATAACTTGGGAAGGTTTTTATTTTAATTTTGTCATAAATATGACGCCCTACATCAGGGTGTTACAAATAACCTTCAAGGTATTCGAATAACTCAAAAGGTATTCGAATAACCTTCTTTAGAACTGATTTTCACGAGCTTTTTAAATCAGTATTATTTGAATAACCCAAAAGGTATTCGAATAAACCACAAATCATGATTTAGAAAGAAATAACCATATTTCAAAAATTAATACGTATATTAATGACTCAAACGACTATTTTCTCCAAAAGCTCTATAAATAGAGACCTTGGGTCACCTTTGCAAGCTGCCTAACTTTCTGAATCATTATTTGCTTATGTCAAAACGTGATTTATAATTTCTCTCTTATTTTTTGTGCTCTTTTTTCCAAAACTTTTAGATATCCTGAAAGAGCTCTATAGTACTTTAATTTGTGACATTTACTATTTGTGAGAGTTTCTCTTCATCTATTTTCTACTATATTTCTGTGAGGGTGAGGTATCCCTCAAAGGTATTGTAACAGGGGTGAGGTATCCCTCAAGGATTTGTATAAGGGTGAGGTATCCATGAAAGTTTGAGGCTTTAGCACAAGGGTAGAGTTTCCATGTGTGTGAAAAATGCTCTTATTTGTAACGATTGCAAGCACTTGTTTTAATCTTGTATTAATAGTGAAAAATCTCGAATTATGTTTCGAGGACTTAACGTAGGCTACAAGTAGTTTGGTGGCTGAGCTAGGATAAATATTGTGCTTGCTCTTCTATTCTTTAACTCTTTATTTGTTGTAATTTCTTTATTATTGCTTATCTGTTAATTTGCTACACTTAAAGCTTTCAATTATTTTCTTTATTTTCATATCCTTCTTAATATTTAGCTTCGACAAAATTTGTTTTATAAGTATTTGTGAAAAGTTTAGTAACTAAATTCACCCCCTTTTGAGTACTGGAGCCACTTGGTAACAAGTGGTATCAGAGCTAGACTCTTGTTTAAAGAGCTTAGCAGCTTCAAGAGAACATGGCTTCTTCAAATGGTTTTTTATAGGGATCTTCCATAAACCGACCACCCTTTTTCAATGAGGATGGTTATGCATATTGGAAGGAAAAAATGAAAATCTTCATCGAAGCTATTGATCTAGATGTGTGGGATGTTGTCGAAAACGGCGCATTTATACGTACACGAGTGATCGATGGTGTAAAAATCGAGACACCTAGAAGTGATTGGTCTGATGAGGATAAAAGAAATGTTCAATATAATTTGAAAGTAAAAAACATCATTACCACTACTTTGGGGTATGATGAATTTTTCAGAATTTCAAATTGCAAAACTACTAAAGAAATGTGGGACACTTTACAAGTCACCCATGAGGGTACTAGTGAAGTTAAAAGGTCGAGAATCAATTCTCTTACTCGCGAATATGAATTATTTAGAATGAACCAAGGAGAAAACATTCAGGAAATACAAAAGAGGGTCACCCACATCGTAAATCATCTTGCATCATTAGGAAAGAATTTTTCTAATGAAGATTTGATTAACAAAGTTTTAAGATGTTTGAACAGGATTTAACAACCCAAGGTGACTGCAATATCAGAATCAAGGGACTTGTCGACAATGACACTAGCTACCCTTTTTGAAAAACTCCATGAACACAAACTGAAGCTGAACAGATTAAGGCAAAGTGAAGAAAATGATAAGAAGAAAAAAAAGGCATAACTCTCAAAGCCACCACCTTAGTAATTGATGATGATGATGATGATGATGATGATGATGAGGACGGAGAAAACACAGAAAACCTTGAGCTAAATAAAGAAAACCTTAGCCTTATGGTAAAGAAATTTGGTAAGTTTCTTAGAAAAAAGGGAAACCAAAGAAGACAGCCCTTTCTTCCAAAGAAAACTCATCACAAAGGAGAAGGAACATCTTTAACTCCAACTTGCTACAAATGTGGATAATCGGGTGACATGAAGATGGAGTGCCCAATTTACTAAAAGAAGACGGAAAATTTTGAGAAGAAATTATTCAAAGAAAGAAAAGGAAGAATGACCTATATAGGAGAAGAAGCTAATCTATGTCTTATGGCCAAAGGAAAAGAAGATCATGAGAGCGACATTGAGGTAATTTCTAACTGTAATTTATCTCTTTCTTATGATGAATTGCAAGAGGCCTTTGAAGAATTACATAATGAATCACTAAGGCTCACCAAATTAGTCTCTTCGTCTAATAAAACAATTTCCTTTTTAGAAAATCAAATTTTTAATTTAAATAAAGAAATTGAAGAATTAAAAATTAAAAATGAGACTTTAGGATTAATTGATGCATGCACAACTTGTTCTTCACATGCTTCCATTTCTTCATCTTGTCATATTCTTGAAAAAGAAATTGAAGACTTAAAGAACACCATTGCCAAATTCACTTTTGGAAGAGATAATTTAAATATTTTGTTAGGAAAACAAAGAGCTATTTTTCAAAAGGCCAGGATAGGATATAACCTGAAAAATTAGCAAAAATCTTATAACTTTTTTTGTTCATTCAAGTACTTCTAATAACCTATTTATCAAGTGCTTTTACTGTGGGAAGAAAGGACACAGTGCTTCAAATTGCAATGCAAGAAAAAATATTAACACAAAAATTGAAACAAAAATAGTTTAGGTTCCCAAGGGAACTATACCCAAAACTGACATTCAAGGGCCAAAGAAAATTTGGGTATCAAAAGTTAAAAATTAAATTTGTGTTGTAGGTGTGCTTGAAGGAAAAGAGCTCAAATTGGTACCTCGATAGTGGATGCTCCAAGCACATGACCGATGACAACGCTAAATTCTCATTCCTTGTTCCCAAAACTCATAGACATGTAACTTACGGAGATAACAACAAAGGAAAGATTCTTGGAGATGGCAAAGTCAGTAAGAGTCCTAACTCTTCTATTGATAATGTATTGCTTGTTGAAGGACTTAAACACAACTTGTTTAGTATTAGTCAATTATGTGATAAATGAAAGAAAGTTATATTTGATTCAAAATGTTGCATAATTGAAGATAAAAATGACAAACACGTTAAGTTTGTTGGTCATAAAGTAAATAATATTTATATGTTTTGTCTTGATGATATATCTTCAAGTGATGCGAAATGTCTGTTAAGTAAGGAAGATGAGTCTTGGCTATGGCATATGAGAATTGCTCACATTCACATTGATCATGTAACACCCTCTTTAGGGCATCACATTTTCGACTCCCGACTCATAATCTGAAAATCAATTCGTAAAAGGTTTGAGTTATGAAAATATGGGTTTCAAAATTTCTTCGTTACTGAAACGTAAATTTACTGAAAATATTAAGTAATATTGAAAATCACATTTCAACTATTCATTATGCAATATTGACACCAATTAATATTTCACAATTTAAAGAGAAATATAAAATTAACAGACTCTTTTTTTTTAACAGTAGCAAACCCTATAACGGGTCCTACTTAATAGCACGGTACAAACTAACGAGAAACTTTAACATACTTATTCCTTTTTCTGTCCATCTTGATGCATCAGACATCTGTTTCATTGTCAACACTGCACACCTTCGAGTCCTGAATGTCCACTCCTTATTGTTGTCACCAATCTCAGAGTATCCATTGCCCGTTATGTAACACCCCAAACTTCCTATGTATTAAACAGTAATTTTGACAGTTAACAGAATTCTACTGTTTAGTGATTTCTGTGTACTGTAAAGTTATTTTGAATATTCTGTCTATATATTTGATCGTTTTGAGTAATTTACTCCGTGTCAAGAAAATAATAATTTTCGGGCTGGAAAAATATACGTAAATTAATTTTTACTGTTTAGTCTTAATTAATTTACGTAATCTGACTTGATAATTGTGAATTTTCTAATTTTTGTGATTTTATGCGTGATTTTAGAATTCTTACTATTTGTGGGCCCCACGAGGTGTATGTGGGCCCAGGTGGTCATACGTGGGCCTAGGTGGGTCCCGCAAAATGAAAATTTTTTTTACGCATAGAAAAATTTGTACTGTTTAGACGGAGACAGGGGATCTTACTAAACCTGAATCCGGAAACAGTTTTAGAAAATTTTCTTTACTGTATTTTGTACTGTATTTAATTATCAAACGATAAAAATACAGTAATATATTCTTTTGTAGGGTTATAACAGATAAAAATAAAATTTTATATTATTAAGTCAACATTAGTGGTTTGGATATCCACTATCAATTTAATTATTGTTGGAAATTTAATCTTGATTTAATTAACGGTAGAGATTTGATCTTAAAATTAAATAGCATCAATTATAACCGTTAGATGGAATTTAAATCAAGGGTAGAGATTTAATCTTATAAATGACTATGATCATTATCAACCCTTGGATGTAGAATTAATCAATGGTGAAGATGGATCATTAATAACCATTGGATTTGAATTTAGATCAATGGTGGAGAATTAGTCATCAAAAATGACTACAACCATTTTGGACCCTTGGATTAAAGTTTGAAGGTGTAATCTTGACCCTTCATTTTGGAGACATATTCAATGGTTAGGATTTCAAGCTAAAAATGATCCAATGGCTCAAATGAAGTCTTCCATCTATAACCTAAACCTAGTAGCTAATTTAAATCCAAACCATTCTTTTAATCAATGGTTAGGATGACTTATAGTGATGGCTATGTAATTTGGCACATTTGGAATGCATGAAGAAGGGGGGACGGTTTGGAGAGCAAGGATGAAGGGAGACATTTTAGTGTAGGCTTTTTAGGCCAAAGAAAAAAAGAATGAAGACAAGCCATGTGTCAAGACCATTTACTATTGCTCATTAATGCTTATGTTCTTCAAACTTCACTTTCCACTCTCTCTAATTGCATGCTACGGCAATGCATTCTCTTGAAGACCAAAAACATTCATTTCTATACTTCATAATATCATTTCTTCACTTTTCCACTTAAGTTTCAAGACCAAACCAAAGAAAATTTCATTCTTTCTCCCAAAAACATACCATTCGGCCAAGCACTCCAGTTCACTCTTCCATCACTCTTTAATTTCATAAAAACCTAGTTTCTTGAATCTTTACCTCATTCTAAACAACTTTCATGTTGAAGACTTTCTCAAAATCTTCCATCTTGAAGGACTTTTACTAAGATCAAGTTCTAGAGTTTTGTTGGTGAAGTGTAAGAAAACTTCATTTATTCTTTTCTTTTTCATGTTCTAAACCATGTTTGATCCATGGTTCTTCTTATTCAAGCTTGATATACTAATTTTCTTGTATTTGTTTCATGTTTAAGAACTTGTGTTGGTGGAGATCTTGTTCAAAACACAAATCAACAAGCTTTTTGGTGGTTCTTCAAGAGGTAAGAGGGAGATTCATCTCACCAACCAAGCATGGTGGTGAGAGATGGTTTTATATTTGATGGATGGTGACTCCATGTGAGGATTCCTATCCATGGTCATGTAATAATTTATGTGTGTTATGTGCTTTGATTATTTTTGCCTATGTTTGATATGCTTTGCATGGTTTACTTGTGTATGCATGCTTAGTATGATTTTTATTTGTTTATATGGTATGCTTATAATATGCATGATGATATATGTTGAATATATTATGATGGATGTATGTTGAAATAAGCAAAGTTTTGGCTCCAAAGGCCATAGAGGAGGTCACGGTTTTGAACTTCCAAGACTAGGGTTTTTATTGAAATTTTTCAAGAACTATGGAGTTAAGTTTTAGTCCTTGAACTAAAGCAAATTTTGGTAAGACATCAACCAAATTAGTGTTCACAAAAATTATATTTTCATAAATGATAAAATTGAATGATTTAAGAAGTAAAGAAATTAATCAAAAGAGTTTATTTTGCAAAAAGAGTGCACACGGTTTTTGAGTAGTATTTTCATGAATTTATTTTGTGTAAAAACAAGAATGACATTTGTTTAAGTAGAAGAAAAATATTTCATGGTTCCAATGGCCATCTACAAGGTTTTGATAATTTAGAAAAAAATGTTTTGATGATATAAAATATAAGAATTTTCAAATAAGGATTTTGGAAAGGAATTAAAGTGTTGTCAAGTGGAATTTTCATAAATAAAAGAAAAAGGGGATTTAAAGTGTTGAACTTTAAATTATTTTAAAGAGAATTAATTTGTAGAAGTGATTTAGAAATATAAAAGAAAACGTTTGTAACTTAAATTTACTAACGTAGAATTTATTTATAGAGTTTTGGAAAATGTTAGGAAATTTAAAGTTAGAAACAGTGATTAAATCAATTAAAGGTGATTTTATAAGATTAAATCAATAAAAAGTGATTTTGAGAAAATATATTACGGAAAAGAATTTTTGACTAAGAATAGGAAGAAAATAAAGTAAGAAATTATATTATTGTAAGAAAGTCCAAAATAATATTTTAAAAGTTAAGAAATATTTTACGAAGGGTAAAAATGGTGAAAAACGATTTACGTAACCCAAAAACGTAATTTTTAAGTTACGCGATTTGAAAAACGTTAAAATATTTCTACGCGATTTCTAAAACGTTTAAATATTTTACACGATCGAAATGTTGTAGAAAAATATCGCTAGGCGATTTAAAAATGAAAGAATATTTTTACGTGTGTTAATACAGTAGAAAATTGTTACGCGGATTTTTAATCGTAACAGAAATATTACAAATCATTGTTTACGCAATAAAATATTACGTGACTGTGAAAAACGTGACAAAAATATTTTACGAATGAGAAAAACATGGTAATGTGTTTTTGCTGTTAATTATACCGTAAACTTTACAATTAAAATCAATATATAATACTGTACAAGAAATTGAGAAGTTTGCCTGTAATTGGTGTTAATATACGAACGTAAAACAGTATTTGAACCTGATATGAGAAATTATGTGATTTACCTTTGGTTAGTAATTGGTGCAGTACATATGCATTGAAAATGGTCCGATGGACTGTATATGGCTAATTGCCTAGGAGAAACGTACACCTCTAGAGTGGGTGCGATACGCGTAGTGTAGGTCATTCGTTGACCTTGGGGGCATCGGGGTGCGGGTTGCTCACAATGGGCAGTTGGTAGCTCTTCTGTACCGTGGGTTAGACCGATGCAACACACCGATGATCCGAACCGAGACACTATTCTTAATCGAGATCTGACAAAGATTGTCCTATATGTGCTAGATGTGCAAGATATAATTATAGCACGTGGTCTGAGGCACGTGGTACTAGCAGATCTTTGCGATCAATTTCTCCGACCTGAGTTTAGCTCCATGGAGTAGGAAATCGAGTCTATGTGTTCATGCATTAACATAAATACTTACATCTGTGAGATATAATGGTTGCGAAATATTGATTATGACAATTATACTTTTTAAAATATCTGCTTAGTGTAGTTGGCATTTCCTGTAATTATTAAATGTTAATTTTGATTGATAATATGTTGATGCCATACTTGTAATATGTTGTATTATATAGCTTGTTGTTATGTTATCTCTATGCTACCATGTTGGTATTGGCGTAAGTGATCTCACCTCTTTGTATGTATACTTGTATATTTTATTTATATTTGGCTGAAGACGTCGAGAAAGAAATAATACAAGAAGGAGAAGAAGAACTACTTCTTACGTCTGGGGACACATAATTTTGAGAAGATGGAGATGCCCAGCTTCCTAGGATACGTGACGTTACAGTTTCGTGGAGGTTCGGAGGCGTGGCATGTTCATTTGGATCGACAATGTATATTTTATATAGGGGATCTGAACATTACCTATAGTAGGCTTGAACAAGGGAACCCCTATTTTAGTGTCAATATATATGTACAATTAGAGTTTCGAATATCCATTAGGCAGTATTGGGGAGCCTACTACCATACTCCTAGTGAGATAAGTATCGTGTCGTCTGCACGGACACCAGTCCGTAGAGCTTCACGTAATAACGGATTCCTATCTGCTGAGGAATCTGAGGAGGACCCATCTGAGGGTTCTGCTGTTTATTCAGACTTGGGCAATATGTGAGTCTTAAATTATGTTTAATTACTTTGAGAACTTGGTCTGTATATAAATAATCCTGACAGTACTTTTGTTATGTATAATGATGTAAATTACGTGTGATGATTGTTATGTATAACGATGTACATTATGTGTGATGATGTATAATAGTTTTATTTTCTACTAAGTTTATTTTATTGTCATAAAAAAAAATTTACAACTCGTAATTTTATAACAACATCAAATTTTATAACTTGGGGTAATTTGGTAATAAAGTAACATTAATGTGGCACCCTACGGTGGGTGTTACACTAGTTGGTATCAGAGCCGAAGTTAGAGTCTTTAGGGGTTTGTGATTAGGTCTGTCTTGTTTGTGTTGTGTGATTCTCTGTTATTGTTTTCTGAAAAGAAACAATATTGTTTGAAGATTGACTTTGCTTTCTTTGTATTTCTCAGTTTAAGTAGAGAAAGTAATGACTGGACGAGGACGTGGACGTGGGAATACTAGCACAGATATGGAACTTAATGGGAATGATAATCTGAATATGGTTGCAGCTGTCACAGCAATGCAAAGAATGGCGGATGTGGTTGCACAACAAAATCAACGGGCTAATGAAAATGTGCACAGTTTATCGGAGTTTCGAAGGAATAATCCACCGAAGTTTCATGGAGAGTTTGATCCGGAGAAAGCTGAACTTTGGATCCGAGAACTTGAAAAGATATTTGATGCTATGGGTTGTGTTGATGAACGGAAGCTTACATTAGCAATGTTTGTGCTGGTAGGAGATGGTGAACGTTGGTGGGCAGGAACTAGAAGGCTGTTGGAAGCTGAAGGAAGGATGGTGACATGGCAACTTTTTAAACAAAGATTTCTGGAGAAATATTTTCTAGCAAGTGTGAGGCATATGAAGGAGATGGAGTTTCTGAGTTTACGACAAGGATTGATGTCCATCAGTGAATATGCGGCAAAATTTGAAAGTTTGTCTTAGTTTTCAAGATATTTGCAGATGAACCCAGATGAGGGTTGGAAATGCAGGAAATTTGAAGAAGGATTAAAGCTGGATATTAAGAGAGCTGTAACGATGTTGGAGATTAATCAATTCCCAACTCTAATTGAAAAATGTCGTAAAGTTGAAGAGATTGATCATCAACGTGCGGCAAGAAATAAGAATTTTGGACCCACACGGTTCCAAAAAGGAAAGGGTAGTGGAGGAAACCGTTATCAACAGAAACCATATGTAAAACCAGCAAGAGGTCAGAACAAGAAGCAATTTGTGGGAGGAAGTTCTAGCGGTAATAAGGTAAGTCAAGCTGGGACTCCTATTCGATGTTTTAAATGTGGAAAGGATCATCTCACGAAGGATTGTCAACATAAGGAAGTTGTTTGTTTTAAGTGTGGCAAGCTTGGACATTTCTCCAAAGACTGTGATCAGATAAAGAAGGAAACCTCTGTGGGAAACGTCCGTACTGCCAGACCACAGGTGGGTGGTCGTGTCTATACAATGAGCGGAGAGGAAGCCACTAAATCTGAGGACTTGATAATGGAGGAGGGTGCTATTGAAGGTAATCTTTTAACCATACTTTATGATTCAGGAGCAACACATTCTTTCATTGCATGTGATTGTGTTGAGCGTTTGCGATTGACTGTGACTACTTTGCCGTATGATTTGAGTGTTGCTACTCCTACTGATAAGCCAGTAGTTACCTCAACAGTATGCCTGAATTGTCCTGTTTGCATTAGGGATAGAATCTTTTATGTGGATTTGATCTGTTTGCCTCTTTCCAAGATTAATGTAATCTTGGGAATGGATTGGTTGTCTTCTAACCAGATTCTGATTGATTGTTCGAATAAGACATTAGTATTTCCTGAGGCTAAGGATTCTAGATTCCTAACGGCTACTCAAGTGGAAGCTTGTCTGAAGGAAGGAGATCGTGGGTATTTATTGTTATCTTCTTTGGAGGTGCAATGTGAAGATGTTTTGAAGGATATTTTCGTGGTCAACGAATTTCCTGAAGTGTTTCCTGAAGATATACCTGGACTACCACCAGAAAGAGAAATCGAGTTTGCCATTGATCTTGTACCTGGAGCTGGACCGATATCTATAGCGCCCTATCGGATGTCGCCAGTAGAATTAGCCAAACTGAAGAAACAGCTGGAGGATTTATTGGAGAAGCAATTTGTGAGACCTAGTGTGTCATCTTGGGGAGCTTCAGTCTTATTGGTTAAGAAGAAGGATGGAACTTCACGTCTATGTGTAGACTATCGACAATTGAACAAGGTTACGATTAAGAATAAATATCCACTTCCAAGGATAGATGATCTGATGGATCAATTACGAGGAGCCGTAATATTTTCTAAGATTGATCTACGTTCTGGATATCACCAGATACGTGTGAAAGTGGAGGATATTCCCAAGACTGCATTCCGGACGCGCTATGGGCATTATGAGTATCTTGTGATGCCATTTGGTGTAACGAATGCACCAGCTATATTCATGGACTTCATGAATAGAATTTTTCGTTCATATTTAGATAAGTTTGTGGTCGTCTTTATTGATGACATTTTGATCTATTCTCGAAATCAGGAGGAACATGCTGAACATCTCAGTTGGTTCTTCAGATTTTAAAGGAGAATAAGTTATATGCCAAGTTATCCAAATGTGAATTTTGGTTGAGCGAAGTTCAATTTTTGGGACACGTAATATCGAAGGATGGAATTGAGGTTGATGCTTCCAAGGTGGAGACAGTTTTGGAGTGGGAAAGACCAAAGACTGTAACGTAAAATCCGTAGTTTTATCGGATTAGCTGGTTATTATAGACGGTTCATTGAGGGGTTTTCAAAGATCGCAGGACCTCTCACCCAACTTACACGAAAGAATCAACCGTTCGTGTGGACTGATGCATGCGAAGAAAGTTTTCAAGAGTTGAAAAGACGATTGACTACTTCACCGGTATTGATTCTGCCTGATCCAAACGAACCTTTCGAAGTATATTGTGATGCTTCATACCAAGGATTGAGTTGTGTACTTATGCAGAATCGTAAAGTGGTGGCTTATGCTTCAAGGCAATTGAAAAATCATGAGAGGAATTATCCAACTCATGACTTGGAGTTGGCAGCTGTGGTGTTTGCGTTGAAAGTGTGGAGACATTTTCTCTATGGAGCTACGTTCACTGTTTTTAGTGATCATAAAAGTTTAAAATATCTGTTTGACCAAAAAGAGTTGAAAATGAGACAAAGGCGTTGGTTAGAATTTCTGAAGGATTATGACTTTCAACTGCAGTATCATCCCAGAAAAGATGTCGTAGCGGATGCGTTGAGTAGAAAAATACTTAGTGCTTCTGTTATGATGATCAAAGAGAAGGAGTTGATAGAAGAATTTTGGGATATGCGATTATCTGTGAAATTGACGTTGGGCAAGATGCGTTTAAATATGATCACCATTTCAAATGATTTGATGGATAGAATTCGCGAAGGATAAAACAGTGACCAATATTTGCAAGAAGCAAAAGAAGCAAAGAGCCAAGGAGCAGTGTTGGAATTTAGCGAAGGTGCTAAAGGAATTTTGAAGTTTCAAGGCAGAGTTTGTGTGCCTAATGATCCAGATCTTAGAAGATTGATTTTGGATGAAGCTCACAGGAGTAAGCTGAGTATGCATCCAGGAGCCACAAAGATGTACCAGGATTTAAAACAATTATATTGGTGGCAAGGAATGAAGAAAGATGTTGCTGAATATGTATCATCCTGTTTAGTCTGTCAGAAGGCTAAGGTAGAACACCAAAGACCTTCGGGAATGTTGCAGCCTTTGCCTATTCCTGAATGGAAATGGGATGACATAGCAATGGATTTTGTGACGGGACTACCAAAGACTCGGAAGGGTCATGATGCTATTTGGGTAATTGTTGATCGGCTTACAAAGTCGGCGCACTTTTTGCCGATTAATATTAAATACTCAATGGAAAAGTTGGCCCAAGTGTACATCAGTGAGATTGTCAGACTTCATGGTGTACCATCTAGTATTATTTCGGATCGAGATCCGAGATTTACGTTGAGATTTTGGAATAGTTTGCAAGAAGCGATGGGAACAAAGCTACGTCTAAGTTCTGCTTATCATCCACAAACAGATGGTCAGTCAGAAAGAACAATTCAGTCTCTAGAAGATTTATTGAGAGCTTGTGTTCTGGAGCAGACTGGAGGTTGGGATGAATTCTTGCCATTGATAGAATTCACATATAACAACAGTTTCCATTCAAGTATAGGGATGGCACCCTATGAGGCTTTGTATGGGAGGCGATGCAGAACACCGTTGTGTTGGTATCAGGACGGTGAGAGTGCTATGTTAGGACCAGAGATTGTCCAACAGACAACTGAGAAAGTGAAGATGATTCAAGATAAAATGAGAGTGACCCAAACTCGGCAAAAGAGTTATGCGGATAAAAGGAGAAAATCTCTTGAGTTTGAAGAAAGTGACCATGTATTTTTGCGAGTGATGCCTATGACGAGTGTTGGGCGTGTGCTTAAATCTAAGAAGCTCACTCTAAAATTTATTGGGCCATATCAAATTTTACGTCGAGTAGGTCCGGTGGCATATCAGATTGCATTACCACATTTTCTGTCAAATCTTCACAATGTTTTTCACGTATCACAATTACGGAAATATATTTATGATCCTACTCATGTTATCAAGCCAGACACAGTACAGCTGAAGGAAAATTTAACCTATGAAACTTTTCCAGTAAAGATTAAGGATCGAAAGACAAAGCAACTTCGAGGTAAGGAAATTTCATTGGTTAAAATTATTTGGGATGATGTAAGCAGAGAAGCTACATGGGAACTAGAAGAAAAGATAAAAGAACAGTATCCCTATTTATTCTAAGGATGTGAAATCAAGTTCATCAAGTTTCGAGGACGAAACTTTTGTAGAGGGGGAGAGTTGTAACACCCCAAACTTCCTATGTATTAAACAGTAATTTTGACAGTTAACAGAATTCTACTGTTTAGTGATTTCTATGTACTGTAAAGTTATTTTGAATATTCTGTCTGTATATTTGATCGTTTTATATTATTAAGTCAACATTAGTGGTTTGGATATCCACTATCAATTTAATTACCGTTGGAAATTTAATCTTGATTTAATTAACGGTAGAGATTTGATCTTAAAATTGAATAGCATCAATTATAACCATTAAATGGAAATTAAATCAAGGGTAGAGATTTAATCTTATAAATGGCTATGATCATTATCAACCCTTGGATGTAGAATTAATCAATGGTGAAGATGGATCATTAATAACCATTGGATTTGAATTTAGATCAATGGTAGAGAATTAGTCATCAAAAATGACTACAACCATTTTGGACCCTTGGATTAAAGTTTGAAGGTGTAATCTTGACCCTTCATTTTGGAGACATATTCAATGGTTAGGATTTCAAGCTAAAAAAGATCCAATGGCTCAAATGAAGTCTTCCATCTATAACCTAAACCTAGTAGCTAATTTAAATCCAAACCATTCTTTTAATCAATGGTTAGGATGACTTATAGTGATGGCTATGTAATTTGGCACATTTGAAATGCATGAAGAAGGGGGGGACGGTGTGGAGAGCAAGGATGAAGGGAGACATTTTAGTGTAGGCTTTTTAGGCCAAAGAAAAAAAAGAATGAAGACAAGCCATGTGTCAAGACCATTTACTATTGCTCATTAATGCTTATGTTCTTCAAACTTCACTTTCCACTCTCTCTAATTGCATGCTACGGCAATGCATTCTCTTGATGACCAAAAACATTCACTTCTATACTTCATAATATCATTTCTTCACTTTTCCACTTAAGTTTCAAGACCAAACCAAAGAAAATTTCATTCTTTCTCCCAAAAACATACCATTCGGCCAAGCACTCCAATTCACTCTTCCATCACTCTTTAATTTCATACAACCTAGTTTCTTGAATCTTTACCTCATTCTAAACAACTTTCATGTTAAAGACTTTCTCAATATCTTCCATCTTGAAGGACTTTTACTAAGATCAAGTTCTAGAGTTTTGTTGGTGAAGTGTAAGAAAACTTCATTTATTCTTTTCTTTTTCATGTTCTAAACCATGTTTGATCCATGGTTCTTCTTATTCAAGCTTGATATACTAATTTTCTTGTATTTGTTTCATGTTTAAGAACTTGTGTTGGTGGAGATCTTGTTCAAAACACAAATCGAAATGTTGAAAAACGTAACCCAAAAACGTAATTTTTAAGTTACGCGATTTGAAAAACGTTAAAATATTTCTACGCGATTTCTAAAACGTTTAAATATTTTACACGATCGAAATGTTGTAGAAAAATATCGCTAGGCGATTTAAAAATGAAAGAATATTTTTACGTGTGTTAATACAAAGAGAAAATTGTTACGCGGATTTTTAATCGTAACATAAATATTACAAATCATTGTTTACGCAATAAAATATTACGTGACTGTGAAAAACGTGACAAAAATATTTTACGAATGAGAAAAACATGGTAATGTGTTTTTGCTGTTAATTATACCGTAAACTTTTCAATTAAAATCAATATATAATACTGTACAAGAAATTGAGAAGTTTGCCTGTAATTGGCGCTAATATACGAACGTAAAACAGTATTTGAACCTAGTATGAGAAATTATGTGATTTACCTTTGGTTAGTAATTGGTGCATTACATATGCATTGAAAATGGTCCGATGGACTGTATATGGCTAATTGCCTAGGAGAAACGTACACCTCTTGAGTGGGTGCGATACGCGTAGTGTAGGTCATTCGTTGACCTTGGGGGCATCGGGGTGCGGGTTGCTCACAATGGGCAGTTGGTAGCTCTTCTGTACCGTGGGTTAGACCGATGCAACACACCGATGATCCGGACCGAGACACTATTCTTAATCGAGATCTGACAAAGACTGTCGTGTATGTGCTAGATGTGCAAGATATAATTATAGCACGTGGTCTGAGGCACGTGGTACCGGCAGATCTTTTCGATCAATTTCTCCGACCTGAGTTTAGCTCCATGGAGTAGGAAATCGAGTCTCTGTGTTCATGCATTAACATAAATGCTTACATCTGTGAGATATAATGGTTGCGAAATATTGATTATGACAATTATACTTTTTAAAATATCTGCTTAGTGTAGTTGGCATTTCCTGTAATTATTAAATGTTAATTTTGATTGATAATATGTTGATGCCATACTTGTAATATGTTGTATTATATAGCTTGTTGTTATGTTATCTCTATGCTACCATATTGGTATTGGCGTAAGTGATCTCACCTCTTTGTATGTATACTTGTATATTTTATTTATATTTGGCTGAAGACGTCGAGAAAGAAATAATACAAGAAGGAGAAGAAGAACTACTTCCCACGTCTGGGGACGCAGAATTTTGAGAAGATAGAGATGCCCAGTGTAACACCCCAACTTTTGGATAAAAGACCGTTGTGTCCCTGTTTTACTGTTTCTTGTTTTTCTGTATGAAATACAGAAAAATAATACTGTTTGTTATTTTATTTGGTTGTTTTACATAATTTGTTTTGATACAGTAAAATAAAATTTTTATCAAATTACTGTTTTAAATTTTCTGTGTAATATACAACTATATAATACTGCTGGATATTTTATTTGAACGTTTTGGATGATTAGCTACATTGTGGGAAAAAATAAGAAAATGACCATTACGTCCCGAATGTGCTGTTTTTGCTGTTTTTGCTGTTTTTAATTGTTTTCTACTTGATACATTGTTCAATATTACTGTATGTGATTTTATTTAGACTTTTTGTGTGATTTGCTCTGGGGTAGGAAAATAATATTTTTCCTGACCGGGGAAAATCTGTTTTTAATTATTCGAGGCGGGGATCTTACTAAACCCAATTAAATCGAATGAGCCTAAAATTAATCTTTTAATTTTTAAGATTTAATCACAAATAAAATAATTTTATATTATTATAATATTATTTTATTAGTCAAGACAAATAAGTGACAATGGACCGGAATATTTTATGGGACCCACGTTTAGTCATCAAGTCTTTGTACACGTGGACCAATGAGGAGTCGGTCAAAATTGGTGGCTATGACTCATCGCAACGGGCCAATAGGACGATGACACGTGGCATGACACCTCAAAGACCATGACTCGGCCAGCTTCTAGAAGGTTCCGTAAGTGGTGACTCACCGTGACTCACCATGATGACTCGCCGCCAGAAACTTCTCCGATGACTCAAAGATGTCGACTCACCATGCCGACACGCCCAATGATGCGGTCGGTGACTCACCGATGACTCGCCATGTCGACTCATCCGCTTCTAGAAAATATCTACGCCGACTCGCCATGCCGACTCACCCGTTCTAGACAGCTCCACGATGACTCATCATACTGACTCATCGTAGTGAGTCACATATTCTAGAAGTTTCTCTTTGATGACTCGCTTTATGACTCATCAAGGGCAATCAGTAGAAAAATGATCAATAATAATTTCTACTCTGCTAGTATAAGATAAAAATCTATGTATATTTTATCACCCATTAGACAATAGACATTGACTTTATAAGCAGTAATTATTATTCATTGCTTATGATATACCAAAAATAAAAATATCCTAAGCCTTCATCTTTTTTCCTGGAGTCTATAAATAGGAGAGCCTTAGCTCATTTTCAATTTTGGCAAGAAACTCTCACCCCTTTTCTCTCCATGTGCTCCACGGCCATGGCTCCCAAATGGAGACAACCTTCATCCATTCATCTCATTTACTCTCCTACACATCTTTTTCTCCAAAGAACCAAGATCAAACAACCAAAATTCTCTCCTTTTCTCTCCCCTTGGATTCAGCCAAATCACCAAGAACCATTCTCCAAACTTCAATAAATCCTACCAATATCATTTCTTGAATCCTTTCATCAAACCAAGACACTTTCATGTTAGGAATTTCTCAAGATTCCTTCATCTTCATCTTCCTATCAAGCAAAAACCACAAAAGCTCATATCTCTCCCTTTCTTCAAGCTCACGGCCAACCCCTCAAAAGTCACCTTCCAAGCTTCAATAATTCTAAACAACCATAGATCTTGAATCTCCATGCAATTCTAAGGAACTTTCATGTTGGAGATTTTCCCTAAATCATCCATCTTCATTTTCGTTCTTCAAAGCTCAAGTTTGAAGCCTTGAAGGTGGAAGTCTTTAATCTTCATGTTTTTATCCATTTTAAAGTTTTAATCATGATTTTAATCCATGATTAATCTAGTTTAGAGCCTTAGGTATTAATATTGTATGTTTTCTTTGTTTTCAAGGAGCTCTTGGTGGAGGAAGCTTGCTTGAAGGAGACATACAATGGACTTGGAGGTTCTACAAGAGGTAAGAGGGAGATTACCCTCATCAACCATGTGTTGGTGGTGAGGAATGTTTGTGTTTGTGGTGAAGAATCCATAAGGATTCATTCACTTGATTGTTTATAGCCTTTCCTAATTGTGATTGATTATATGTGAAAGCATGTCTAATAGCTTTAATATTTTGTATGTGCTATGTGTGTAACATGTCTAATAGCTTTAATAATTTGTATGAGTTTTATGGTTATTTTAGTATATGGTATGTATATATATATATATATATATATATATGCATGATAATTATTATAACATGTAAATAACATACAAGGATTTGCATGAGTGTTCCAAAGAGCACAAACCCAAGCTCACGGCCTCAAGGCAAAGAGGAGAACCAAAATGTTCTCTTAAATTTTCTAAAAGTGGAATTTAATTAACCTAGGAAAATTCATAAGTTACAAATTGATTTAAAGTAAGAAAAATGAATTTATGGATCCAAGAATGAAATTAGGTATTTCGGCCAACATGCCTAAGTTAAATGTTTTGATTTCTAAAACCATTTTCTAAAACAATGATTTAATGAATACAATGAATTTGACATTAATTTAAAAGATGAAAAATAATTTAAAGATCAAATGCAAGGACTTTGTTAAAATTGGCCAACATGCCACATACTTTTAATCCAAATTTATTTTCTAATTATGGACTAGATAATTTAATAAAAATAAATTAGATCAAGAGTTTTATAAGAGATTAAATGTATGGAAATAATTAGGAATGAATTATAAAGCATAGAATGATTTTCGGCCAAAATGCCAAATTTAAATCTTTTTGATTTATAGAATTGTTTTCAACTAAGTTTAAGTAATAAATGCCAAAAGGATTTTATTACAATGAGTTTTGAAGAAATAAATTGATTAGAATTAAGTTTAAGAAGTTTAAGCTAATGATTTTTACTTGTTAGAAGAAATACAAAGAGTAGCTTTGTAAAATTTCTAACGTATAGCTCACCTTGTGTTTTGAAGCACGTTAGTAATTTTCAAAAGTGTAATTTATTGGTTGTAATAAAAATAAAAAGAATTTTTGACAGTAAACCTAGAAAATCATTATTATAGTTTTTCTAAACATAATACTGTCAATTTATAATAAAAATGGACAAATAAGATAGAAAAGATGTCCAAAAGATAGTATACGGTATGAAAAATATTCTACGTAGTTTAAATGTATTAAATATTATTTTTATTTGTTTTAAACAGTATTTTTAAGGAATTCGGACAAGAAAATGATTTAAAAATCTTACGCGATTGAGAAAACGTGTTAAAAACTCTACGCAATTCTAAAAACAGAAAAATATATTTACGCAATTTAAAAACGTTTGTAAAAATGACGAGATTGTGAAAATGCGATAAAATTTCTACGCGATTGACCATTGCTGTATTTATTTTGTGCTGTCGGGAAAATGTGAACTCGTACAGGCTTTTGAGAATTTTTCGCAGTCGGGAAAATGTGAACCCGTACAGGCTTTCTATTTTTCTGCCATTGAGGGCATATTATTATCTTGAGGGTATCTTCATAATTTCATATTTTTGGAATTATGTGTTGAGTTTATGCCAATTTTTGGTGGATTGATTGACGAGGTGAATCACATCGTATTGTCGGTGCGATAAGCGTAGTGTGGTTTGATCTTGAATGGACTTGGAGACGTTAGTGTGCATAATTCCATATGTGGACAGTTGGTTACTCTTCTGGGTCGTGGTAATTGGCAACACACTAACGGACTCGACACACACTATACTTAATCGAGATCTTGTAAAGTCTAATAGTACATTGCCTATAGTGCCACAACGTGAGACCGTGAACTACACCACGCCTTGGACAAGGAGTTCCATGTGACGTGGGGCTATAGACGCAACATGTGACAGCGCAATAGTTTGGTTGGGCAGCTGTGGTACTAATAGATTTTGAGGATCATTCGCTCTCTGATGTCTATTTGTTTTTAGCTCCATGGAGTAGGATTGTGTCATATTGCACATCTATCTGTGTTATTATCTATTATATTTTTATCTGTGATCTTTTATCTATGATCTTTTATTTGTGATATTATATGTTTATATGTTGTATTTTGTCTGTACATTATTATCTTTTATTTGTGATATTATATGTTGTTATTGCATTTAATCTTTATTTTATATTGTTATGATTTACTTGTTATGGTATTTTATATTGTATGAATTGTTATATCTATCTTGGTAATGTTATTGTAGTTTATTTTATTATGATATATGCTTATTTAAAATAATTGTAAATTGATAACATGAATATATTGGTATTATCTGTGTGTATGGAATGACTTTGTCATTCGTATAATTCTTTGCTACCGTACCGGTACTGGTGAAAGGGGATCTCACTTCTTTACTGTATTGTTTTGTGGTGTTGTATTTGTTAAATTCGTATAGTAGACGAAGGAAGTTTCTTCGACCTCTTTTGAAGGCTATGTTCTCAAGATGATGATGGCGTCAAGGTGTTATCTTCCAAGTTTCAACAGATGCACTTTGGTGGAGAAAATGGAACATGTAGGTTGGGTTTTCTCGTTAGTGTTGTTACCGTGCTATTAGTAGTAACCTTCTTTGGGTTTGCTACTGTTTCTCTGAGTCTGTAAATGTTATATTTTAAATTGTTGTTGGATATTTTGTAACATATATAATATGTGTATTAATTAATTCAATCTAATTTCTGTTTTACTTATAATTTTTGGTAAGTTTATATTTCCGCAAAAAGATATTTTAAAATTTATCTTTTAAAACTCAAAGATTTTATAAAATGATTTCATTTGGTTTTATGTTTTATTTAAAATGTGACGCCCTACGGAGGGTGTTACATTAGTTAGTATCAGAGCACGGTTAGAGTCTTTTTGGGGTTTGTGGTTAGGTCTGTCTTGTTTTTGTTGTGTGACTCTCTGTGCTTGGACTCCGGAAGGAGACAATGTTTCTTTGAAATGGTTACATCCAGTTTCCATTGTACTATGATTCGTCCATCTTTGAAGGAAGGCAATGATTCATGGTAAACGTGCACGTGAGGAAGCAGGACGCGATAGCGGCGATATGACTGCAACTATGAAAACAAGGTAAAGAATAGTTGAAGGAACAGTACAATATGATTTGAGGATTACTCAGCAGCGAGGAACGATAGCTGAGGATTAGAAGCAGACAAAGTTGAAATAAATCTTAGAATACACAATTTCGTAACGTTAGACCGTATTAGTTCTAAAGGAGGAGAAATCGTAAGGCCAAGCAAGTCCAGTGGAAAAACGTATTCGTGATCATCGGGAAGTCAACAACAACAACAATCTTGTGGAGGAAAAGCTAGCGGTAGCAGGTTTGGCTAGACTGTGACATCTGCACCAAAATGTTGAAAGTGCGGGGAAGATCATCTAACAAGGGACTGTACAATCAAAGGAAAATCATCTGTTTTCAAGTGTAGGATGCCCGGACGTTTTGCTGAACAGTGTATCTTGCTAAAAACGAAGTCATCTGTTAGTAACGTACGTGCTTCGACATCTTAAGTAGAATGGAGCAACGATTCTTCAAGTGGAGTAAAAGCGTCTTAGACTGAGGACCTAAACAAAGGAGATTGTGTCACAAAAAGGTGATCCTTTAACTATACTGTATAATTCCGAGGGTAACCTATTTCTCTATGGCATATAATTATGTGGGTCAATTAGAGTTATCTATGCTTTCATTATTCTTTTGGCCTGATTGTTTCTACTTCTGATACTAGAACATGTGGTTGAGGACTTGAGTTGCTTAAACCATTCTAAGTCTACTGAATAATTGAATCTTTTCTGTTGATTCAATTTGTATGCTTCTTTCTCAAAACAGAAGCAATCTAAAAATATGGATTGGGCATTTTCCAACCATCCATGCTCTGTTAGACTTATCAGTTGAATTGTTCAAGTTAAAAAGTTCACTTCTAAATTCATCGGACCATATTAATTTCTCTATTGGATAGGTTCGGTGGTATGGCTGATTCTATCATCTCTTTCTATCATCTCTTATTTCTATGCTTCCATGATATCCTTCATATGCCACAATTGCGAAATATGCGGGAAATGTACTTTTGGTCTAACTCATTCTTTTATGACTAATTGACTATTTGAGTTGATTAGAGCTATTAATACCTTTGTTACCTTTTGATTTATCTATTTCTGCTTTTGTTACCAAACCTATTGTTATTATCCAGTTACTTAAACAATCTTTTCTGTTAATCTAAACTGTCTACCTCTTTTGAGAGAGAGATGTGATCTTATACAGGGATTGGTTATCTTTAATCATATCCTATAGTTATTTCAGTAAAACTTTGGTGTCCCAGACAACTCATTCTTAAAAATCGGACAATGTCAGATTCTTTATTGGACATGTCTGGTAACAATTCAGATAATTTCTCCACTTTTCTTCTAAATTTTTATGATGTCCTTTTATATGTTGCAATTGCAATGCAAAAGAAAGGATATTCTTAGTTAAAATTATGTCATAAGTATCAGATACAGTATTGTTGAAAAAGAAAACTTGAATTGTGAGGCACTTCCTATTAAAAGCAAAGGAAAAAGAGTGAAGCGGTACGAAGGCAGGGATAATTTCAAGTGGTACTGATCAGAGCGACGCAGCGGAAGCGTAGTGGATAGTATCTTTCGTCTTTATTTAGACAAAATTGTCATTATCTTTATTAACGACATTCTGATCTATTCTTGAAATCATGAGGAATCGTTTTACGCGATGCAAGGAGTTTTCGTTTATCGAGGTAACCTGGAATGGCGTAAACGGATATGCAACGTGGGAACTAAAAGACAAGATGGAAGAGTAGTATCCATGATTGATCAGAAACTGCTACGAATTTCGGGGGCGAAATTCTTTTTAGGAGGGGAGAGTTGTAACACCCCAACTTTTGGATAAAAGACCGTTGTGTCCCTATTTTACTGTTTCTTGTTTTTCTGTATGAAATACAGAAAAATAATACTGTTTGTTATTTTATTTGGTCGTTTTACATAATTTGTTTCGATACAGTAAAATAAAAATTTTATCAAATTACTGTTTTAAATTTTCTGTGTAATATACAGCTATATAATACTGTTGGATATTTTATTTGAACGTTTTGGATGATTAGCTACATTGTGGGAAAAAATAAGAAAATGACCATTACGTCCCAAATGTGCTGTTTTTGATGTTTTTGCTGTTTTTAGTTGTTTTCTACTTGATACAGTGCTCAATATTACTGTCTGTGATTTTATTTGGACTTTTTGTGTGATTTGCTCCAGGGTAGGAAAATAATATTTTTTCGGACTGGAAAAATCTGTTTTTAATTATTCGGAGCAGTATGTGGGATCTTACTAAACCCAATTTCGAATGAGCCTAAAATTAATCTTTTAATTTTTAGATTTAATCACAAATAAAATAATTTTATATTATTATAATATTATTTTATTAGTCAAGACAAATAAGTGACAATGGACTGGAATATTTTGAGGGACCCACGTTTAGTCATCAAGTGTCAGTACACGTGGACCAATGAGGAGCCGGGTCAAAATTGGTGGCTATGACTCATCGCAACGGGCCAATAGGACGATGACACGTGGCGTGACACCTCAAAGACCATGACTCGGCAGCTTCTAGAAGGTTCCGTAGTGGTGACTCACCGTGACTCACCATGATGACTCGCCGGTTCCGTAAACTTCTCCGATGACTCAAAGATGTCGACTCACCATGCCGACACGCCCAATGATGCAGTCAGTGACTCAGCTGATGACTCGCCATGCTGACTCATCTGCTCTAGAAAATATCTACGCTGACTCGCCATGCTGACTCACCCGTTCTAGACAGTTCCACGATGACTCATCATACTGACTCATCGTAGTGAGTCACATATTCTAGAAGTTTCTCTTTGATGACTCGCTTTATGACTCATCAAGGGCAATCGAGAGAAAATGATCAATAATAATTTCTACTCGCTAGTATAAGATAAAAATCTATGTATATTTTATCACCTATTAGACAATAGACATTGACTTTATAAGCAGTAATTATTGTTCATTGCTTATGATATACCAAAAATAAAAATTTCCTAAGCCTTCATCTTTTTTCCTGGAGTCTAGAAATAGGAGAGCCTTAGCTCATTTTCAATTTTGGCAAGAAACTCTCACCCCTTTTCTCTCCATGTGCTCCACGGCCATGGCTCCCAAATGGAGACAACCTTCATCCATTCATCTCATTTACTCTCCTACACATCTTTTTCCAAAGAACCAAGATCAAACAACCAAAATTCTCTCCTTTTCTCTCCCCTTGGATTCGGCCAAATCACCAAGAACCATTCTCCAAACTTCAATAAATCCTACCAATATCATTTCTTGAATCCTTTCATCAAACCAAGACACTTTCATGTTAGGAATTTCTCAAGATTCCTTCATCTTCATCTTCCTATCAAGCAAAAACCACAAAAGCTCATATCTCTCCCTTTCTTCAAGCTCATGGCCAACCCCTCAAAAGTCACCTTCCAAGCTTCAATAATTCTAAACAACCATAGATCTTGAATCTCCATGCAATTCTAAGGAACTTTCATGTTGGAGATTTTCCCTAAATCATCCATCTTCATTTTCGTTCTTCAAAGCTCAAGTTTGAAGCCTTGAAGGTGGAAGTCTTTAATCTTCATGTTTTTATCCATTTTAAAGTTTTAATCATGATTTTAATCCATGATTAATCTAGTTTAGAGCCTTAGGTATTAATATTGTATGTTTTCTTTGTTTTCAAGGAGCTCTTGGTGGAGGAAGCTTGCTTGAAGGAGACATACAATGGACTTGGAGGTTCTACAAGAGGTAAGAGGGAGATTACCCTCATCAACCATGTGTTGGTGGTGAGGAATGTTTGTGTTTGTGGTGAAGAATCCATAAGGATTCATTCACTTGATTGTTTATAGCCTTTCCTAATTGTGATTGATTATATGTGAAAGCATGTCTAATAGCTTTAATATTTTGTATGTGCTATGTGTGTAACATGTCTAATAGCTTTAATAATTTGTATGAGTTTTATGGTTATTTTAGTATATGGTATGTATATATATATATGCATGATAATTATTGTAACATTTAAATAACATACAAGGATTTGCATGAGTGTTCCAAAGAGCACAAACCCAAGCTCACGGCCTCAAGGCAAAGAGGAGAACCAAAATGTTCTCTTAAATTTTCTAAAAGTGGAATTTAATTAACCTAGGAAAATTGACAAGTTACAAATTGATTTAAAGTAAGAAAAATGAATTTATGGATCCAAGAATGAAATTAGGTATTTCGGCCAACATGCCTAAGTTAAATGTTTTGATTTCTAAAACCATTTTCTAAAACAATGATTTAATGAATACAATGAATTTGACATTAATTTAAAAGATGAAAAATAATTTAATGATCAAATGCAAGGACTTTGTTAAAATTAGCCAACATGCCACATACTTTTAATCCAAATTTATTTTCTAATTATGGACTAGATAATTTAATAAAAATAAATTAGATCAAGAGTTTTATAAGAGATTAAATGTATGGAAATAATTAGGAATGAATTATAAAGCATAGAATGATTTTCGGCCAAAATGCCAAATTTAAATCTTTTTGATTTATAGAATTGTTTTCAACTAAGTTTAAATAATAAATGCCAAAAGGATTTTATTACAATGAGTTTGGAAGAAATAAATTGATTAGAATTAAGTTTAAGAAGTTTAAGCTAATGATTTTTACTGTTAGAAGAAATACAGTAGCTTTGTAAAATTTCTAACGTATAGCTCACCTTGTGTTTTGAAGCACGTTAGTAATTTTCAAAAGTGTAATTTATTGGTTGTAATAAAAATAAAAAGAATTTTTGACAGTAAACCTAGAAAATCATTATTATAGTTTTTCTAAACATAATACTATCAATTTATAATAAAAATGGACAAATAAGATAGAAAAGATGTCCAAAAGACAGTATACGGTATGAAAAATATTCTACGTAGTTTAAATGTATTAAATATTATTTTTGTTTGTTTTAAACAGTGTTTTTAAGGAATTCGGACAAGAAAATGATTTAAAAATCTTACGCGATTGAGAAAACGTGTTAAAAACTCTACGCGATTCTAAAAACAAAAAAATATATTTACGCGATTTAAAAACGTTTGTAAAATTGACGAGATTGTGAAAACGCGATAAAATTTCTACGCGATTGACCGTTGCTGTATTTATTTTGTGCTGTCGGGAAAATGTGAACCCGTACAAGCTTTTGAGGATTTTTCGCTGTCGGGAAAATGTGAACCCGTACAGGCTTTCTATTTTTCTGCCATTGAGGGCATATTATTATCTTGAGGGTATCTTCGTAATTTCATATTTTTGGAATTATGTGTTGAGTTTATGCCAATTTTTGGTGGATTGATTGACGAGGTGAATCACATCGTATTGTCGGTGCGATAAGCATAGTGTGGTTCGATCTTGAATGGACTTGGAGACGTTAGTGTGCATAATTCCATATGTGGACAGTTGGTTGCTCTTCTGGGCCGTGGTAATTGGCAACACACTAACGGACTCGACACACACTATACTTAATCGAGATCTTGTAAAGTCTAATAGTACATTGCCTGTAGTGCCACAACGTGAGACCGTGAACTACACCACGCCTTGGACAAGGAGTTCCATGTGACGTGGGGCTATAGACGCAATGTGTGACAAATAAGATAGTTTGGTTGGGCAGCCGTGGTACTAATAGATTTTGAGGATCATTCGCTCTCGATGTCTATTTGTTTTTAGCTCCATGGAGTAGGATTGTGTCATATTGCACATGTATCCGTGTTATTATCTATTATATTTTTATCTCATGATCTTTTATCTATGATCTTTTATTTGTGATATTATATGTTTATATGTTGTATTTTGTCTCGTACATTATTATCTTTTATTTGTGATATTATATGTTGTTATTGCATTTAATCTTTATTTTATATTGTTATGATTTACTTGTTATGGTATTTTATATTGTATGAATTGTTATATCTATCTTGGTAATGTTATTGTAGTTTATTTTATTATGATATATGCTTATTTAAAATAATTGTAAATTGATAACATGAATATATTGGTATTATTCAGTGTATGGAATGACTTTGTCATTCGTATAATTCTTTGCTACCGTACCGGTACTGGTGAAAGGGGATCTCACCTCTTTACTGTATTGTTTTGTGGTGTTGTATTTGTTAAATTCGTATAGTAGACGAAGGAAGTTTCTTCGACCTACTGAAGGCTATGTTCTGAAGATGATGATGGCGTCAAGGTGTTATCTTCCAAGTTTCAACAGGATGCAGTTTGGTGGAGAAAATGGAACATGTAGGTTGGGTTTTCTCGTTAGTGTTGTTACCGTGCTATTAGTAGTAACCTTTTTTGGGTTTGCTACTGTTTCTCTGAGTCCGTAAATGTTATATTTTAAATTGTTGTTGGATATTTTGCAACATATATCATATGTGTATTAATTAATTCAATCTAATTTCTGTTTTACTTATAATTTTTGGTAAGTTTATATTTCCGCAAAAAGATATTTTAAAATTTATCTTTTAAAACTCAAAGATTTTATAAAATGATTTCATTTGGTTTTATGTTTTACTTAAAATGTGATGCCCTACGGAGGGTGTTACACCCAGCTTCCTAGGATACGTGACGTTACAGTTTCGTGGAGGTTCGGAGGCGTGGCATGTTCATTTGGATCGACAATGTATATTTTATATAGGGGATCTGAACATTACCTATAGTAGGCTTGAACAAGGGAACCCCTATTTTAGTGTCAATATATATGTACAGCTTAGAGTTTCGAATATCCATTAGGCAATATTGGGAGCCTACTACCATACTCCTAGTGAGATAAGTATCGTGTCGTCTGCACGGACACCGTCCGTAGAGCTTCACGTAATAACGGATTCCTATCTCGCCGAGGAATCCGAGGAGGACCCATCCGAGGGTTCTCCGCTTGCTTAGTCGACTTGGGCAATATGTGAGTCTTAAATTATGTTTAATTACTTTGAGAACTTGGTCTGTATATAAATTATCCTGACAGTACTTCTGTTATGTATAATGACGTAAATTACGTGTGATGATTATTATGTATAACGATGTACATTATGTGTGATGATGTATAATAGTTTTATTTTTCACTAAGTTTATTTTATTGTCATAAAAAAAAATTTACAACTCGTAATTTTATCACAACATCACATTTTATAACTTGGGGTAATTTGGTAATAAAGTAACATTAATGTGGCACCCTACGGTGGGTGTTACACTAGTTGGTATCAGAGCCCAAGTTAGAGTCTTTAGGGGTTTGTGATTAGATCTGTCTTGTTTGTGTTGTATGATTCTCTGTTATTATTTTCTGAAAAGAAACAATATTGTTTGAAGATTGACTTTTCTTTCTTTGTATTTCTCAGTTTAAGTAGAGAAAGTAATGACTGGACGAGGACGTGGACGTGGGAATACTAGCACAGATATGGAACTTAATGGGAATGATAATCTGAATATGGTCATGCAGCTGTCACAAAGAATGCAAAGAATGGCGTAAGTGGTTGCACAACAAAATCAACGGGCTAATGAAAATGTGCACAGCTTTATCGAGTTTCAAGGAATAATCCACCGAAGTTTCATGGAGAGTTTGATCCGGAGAAAGCTGAACTTTGGATCCGAGAACTTGAAAAGATATTTAATGCTATGGGTTGTGCTGATGAACGGAAGCTTACATTAGCAATGTTTGTGCTGGTAGGAGATGGTGAACGTTGGTGGGCAGGAACTAGAAGGCTGTTGGAAGCTGAAGGAAGGATGGTGACATGACAACTTTTTAAGCAAAGATTTCTGGAGAAATATTTTCCAGCAAGTGTGAGGCATATGAAGGAGATGGAGTTTCTGAGTTTACGACAAGGATTGATGTCCATCAGTGAATATGCGGTAAAATTTGAAAGTTTGTCTCAGTTTTCAAGATATTTGCAGATGAACCCAGATGAGGGCTGGAAATGCAGGAAATTTGAAGAAGGATTAAAGCTGGATATTAAGAGAGCTGTAACGATGTTGGAGATTAATCAATTCCCAACTCTGATTGAAAAATGTCGTAAAGTTGAAGAGATTGATCATCAACGTGCGGCAAGAAATAAGAATTATGGACCCACACGGTTCCAAAAAGGAAAGGGTAGCGGAGGAAACCGTTATCAACAGAAACCATATGTAAAACCGGCAGGAGGTCAGAACAAGAAGCAATTTGTGGGAGGAAGTTCTAGCGGTAATAAGGCAAGTCAAGCTGGGACTCCTATTCAATGTTTTAAATGTGGAAAGGATCATCTCACGAAGGATTGTCAACATAAGGAAGTTGTTTGTTTTAAGTGTGGCAAGCTTGGACATTTCTCCAAAGACTGTGATCAGATAAAGAAGGAAACCTCTGTGGGAAACGTCTTGCCGCTGCACCACAGGTGGGTGGTCGTGTCTATACAATGAGCGGAGAGGAAGCCGCTAAATCTGAGGACTTGATAATGGAGGAGGGTGCTATTGAAGGTAATCCTTTAACCATACTTTATGATTCAGGAGCAACACATTCTTTCATTGCATGTGATTGTGTTGAGCGTTTGCGATTGACTGTGACTACTTTGCTGTATGATTTGAGTGTTGCTACTCCTACTGATAAGCCAGTAGTTACCTCAACAGTATGCCTGAATTGTCCTGTTTGCATTAGGGATAGAATCTTTTATGTGGATTTGATCTGTTTGCCTCTTTCCAAGATTAATGTAATCTTGGGAATGGATTGGTTGTCTTCTAACCAGATTCTGATTGATTGTTCGAATAAGACATTAGTATTTCCTGAGGCTAAGGATTCTAGATTCCTAACGGCTACTCAAGTGGAAGCTTGTCTGAAGGAAGGAGATCGTGGGTATTTATTGTTATCTTCTTTGGAGGTGCAATGTGAAGATGTTTTGAAAGATATTTTCGTGGTCAACGAATTTCCTGAAGTGTTTCCTGAAGATATACCTGGACTACCACCAGAAAGGGAAATCGAGTTTGCCATTGATCTTGTACCTAGAGCTGGACCGATATCTATAGCGCCCTATCGGATGTCGCCAGTAGAATTAGCCAAACTGAAGAAACAGCTGGAGGATTTATTGGAGAAGCAATTTGTGAGACCTAGTGTGTCATCTTGGGGAGCTCCAGTCTTATTGGTTAAGAAGAAGGATGGAACTTCACGTCTATGTATAGACTATCGACAATTGAACAAGGTTACGATTAAGAATAAATATCCACTTCCAAGGATAGATGATCTGATGGATCAATTACGAGGAGCCGTAATATTTTCTAAGATTGATCTACGTTCTGGATATCACCAGATACGTGTGAAAGTGGAGGATATTCCCAAGACTGCATTTCGGACGCGCTATGGGCATTATGAGTATCTTGTGATGCCATTTGGTGTAACGAATGCACCAGCTATATTCATGGACTTCATGAATAGAATTTTTCGTTCATACTTAGATAAGTTTGTGGTCGTCTTTATTGATGACATTTTGATCTATTCTCGAAATCAGGAGGAACATGCTGAACATCTCAGGGTGGTTCTTCAGATTTTAAAGGAGAATAAGTTATATGCCAAGTTATCCAAATGTGAATTTTGGTTGAGCAAAGTTCAATTTTTGGGACACGTAATATCAAAGGATGGAATTGAGGTTGATGCTTCCAAGGTGGAGACAGTTTTGGAGTGGGAAAGACCAAAGACTGTAACAGAAATCCGTAGTTTTATCGGATTAGCTGGTTATTATAGACGATTCATTGAGGGGTTTTCAAAGATCGCAGGACCTCTCACCCAATTTACACGAAAGAATCAACCGTTCGTGTGGACTGATGCATGCGAAGAAAGTTTTCAAGAGTTGAAAAGACGATTGACTACTTCACCGGTATTGATTCTGCCTGATCCAAACGAACCTTTCGAAGTATATTGTGATGCTTCATACCAAGGATTGGGTTGTGTACTTATGCAGAATCGTAAAGTGGTGGCTTATGCTTCAAGGCAATTGTTGGACCAATATTTGCAAGAAGTAAAAGAAGCAAAGAGCCAAGGAGCAGTGTTGGAATTTAGCGAAGGTGCTAAAGGAATTTTGAAGTTTCAAGGCAGAGTTTGTGTGCCTAATGATCCAGATCTTAGAAGATTGATTTTGGATGAAGCTCACAGGAGTAAGCTGAGTATGCATCCAGGAGCCACAAAGATGTACCAGATTTAAAACAATTATATTGGTGGCAAGGAATGAAGAAAGATGTTGTTTGAATATGTATCATCCCGTTTAGTCCGTCGAAGGCTAAGGTAGAACACCAAAGACCTTCTAGAATGTTGCAGCCTTTGCCTATTCCTGAATGGAAATGGGATGACATAGCAATGGATTTTGTGACGGGACTACCAAAGACTCGGAAGGGTCATGATGCTATTTGGGTAATTGTTGATCGGCTTACAAAGTCGGCGCACTTTTTGCCGATTAATATTAAATACTCAATGGAAAAGTTGGCCCAAGTGTACATCATTGAGATTGTCGACTTCATGGTGTACCATCTAGTATTATTTCTGGATCGAGATCCGAGATTTACGTTGAGATTTTGGAATAGTTTGCAAGAAGCGATGGGAACAAAGCTACGTCTAAGTTCTGCTTATCATCCACAAACAGATGGTCAGTCAGAAAGAACAATTCAGTCTCTAGAAGATTTATTGAGAGCTTGTGTTCTGGAGCAGACTGGAGGTTGGGATGAATTCTTGCCATTGATAGAATTCACATATAACAACAGTTTCCATTCAAGTATAGGGATGGCACCCTATAAGGCTTTGTATGGGAGGCGATGCAGAACACCGTTGTGTTGGTATCAGATGGTGACAGTGCTATGTTAGGACCAGAGATTGTCCAACAGACAACTGAGAAAGTGAAGATGATTCAAGATAAAATGAGAGTGACCCAAACTCGGCAAAAGAGTTATGCGGATAAAAGGAGAAAATCTCTTGAGTTTGAAGAAAGTGACCATGTATTTTTGGGAGTGACGCCTATGACGGGTGTTGGGCGAGTGCTTAAATCTAAGAAGCTCACTCCAAAATTTATTGGGCCGTATCAAATTTTACGTCGAGTAGGTCCGGTGGCATATCAGATTGCATTACCACATTTTCTGTCAAATCTTCACAATGTATTTCACGTATAACAATTACGGAAATATATTTCTGATCCTACTCATGTTATCAAGCCAGACACAGTATAGCTGAAGGAAAATTTAACCTATGAAACTTTTCCAGTAAAGATTAAGGATCGAAAGACAAAGCAACTTCGAGGTAAGGAAATTTCATTGGTTAAAATTATTTGGGATGATGTAAGCAGAGAAGCTACATGGGAACTAGAAGAAAAGATAAAAGAACAGTATCCATACTTATTCTAAGGATGTGAAATCAAGTTCATCAAGTTTCGAGAACAAAACTTTTGTAGAGGGGGAGAGTTGTAACACCCCAAACTTCCTATGTATTAAACAGTAATTTTGACAGTTAACAGAAGTCTACTGTTTAGTGATTTCTATGTACTGTAAAGTTATTTTGAATATTCTGTCTGTATATTTGATCGTTTTGAGTAATTTGCTCCATGTCAAGAAAATAATAATTTTCGGGCCGAAAAAATATACGTAAATTAATTTTTACTGTTTAGTCTTAATTAATTTACGTAATCTGACTTGATATTTGTGAATTTTCTAATTTTTGTGATTTTATGTGTGATTTTAGAATTCTTACTGTTTGTGGGCCCCACGAGGTGTATGTGGGCCCAGATGGTCATACGTGGGCCCAGGTGGGTCTCGCAAAATGAAAAAATTTTCTATGCATAGAAAAAATTGTACTGTTTAGACGGAGACAAGGGATCTTACTAAACCTGAATCCGGAAACAGTTTTATAAAATTTTCTTTATCAGATTTTGTCGTATTTAATTATCAAACGATAAAAATACAAGAATATATTCTTTTGTAGGGTTATAACAGATAAAAATAAAATTTTATATTATTAAGTCAACATTAGTGGTTTGGATATCCACTATCAATTTAATTACCGTTGGAAATTTAATCTTGATTTAATTAACAGTAGAGATTTGATCTTAAAATTGAATAGCATCAATTATAACCGTTAGATGAAAATTAAATCAAGGGTAGAGATTTAATCTTATAAATGGCTATGATCATTATCAACCCTTGGATGTAGAATTAATCAATGGTGAAGATGGATCATTAATAACCATTGGATTTGAATTTAGATCAATGGTAGAGAATTAGTCATCAAAAATGACTACAACCATTTTGGACCCTTGGATTAAAGTTTGAAGGTGTAATCTTGACCCTTCATTTTGGAGACATATTCAATGGTTAGGATTTCAAGCTAAAAAAGATCCAATGGCTCAAATGAAGTCTTCCATCTATAACCTAAACCTAGTAGCTAATTTAAATCCAAACCATTCTTTTAATCAATGGTTAGGACGACTTATAGTGATGGCTATGTAATTTGGCACATTTGGAATGCATGAAGAAGGGGGGGACGGTGTGGAGAGCAAGGATGAAGGGAGACATTTTAGTGTAGGCTTTTTAGGCCAAAGAAAAAAAAGAATGAAGACAAGCCATGTGTCAAGACCATTTACTATTGCTCATTAATGCTTATGTTCTTCAAACTTCACTTTCCACTCTCTCTAATTGCATGCTACGGCAATGCATTCTCTTGAAGACCAAAAACATTCACTTCTATACTTCATAATATCATTTCTTCACTTTTCCACTTAAGTTTCAAGACCAAACCAAAGAAAATTTCATTCTTTCTCCAAAAAACATACCATTCGGCCAAGCACTCCAATTCACTCTTCCATCACTCTTTAATTTCATACAACCTAGTTTCTTGAATCTTTACCTCATTCTAAACAACTTTCATGTTGAAGACTTTCTCAATATCTTCCATCTTGAAGGACTTTTACTAAGATCAAGTTCTAGAGTTTTGTTGGTGAAGTGTAAGAAAACTTCATTTATTCTTTTCTTTTTCATGTTCTAAACCATGTTTGATCCATGGTTCTTCTTATTCAAGCTTGATATACTAATTTTCTTGTATTTGTTTCATGTTTAAGAACTTGTGTTGGTGGAGATCTTGTTCAAAACACAAATCAACAAGCTTTTTGGTGGTTCTTCAAGAGGTAAGAGGGAGATTCATCTCACCAACCAAGCATGGTGGTGAGAGATGGTTTTATATTTGATGGATGGTGAATCCATGTGAGGATTCCTATCCATGGTCATGTAATAATTTATGTGTGTTATGTGCTTTGATTATTTTTGCCTATGTTTGATATGCTTTGCATGGTTTACTTCTGTATGCATGCTTAGTATGATTTTTATTTGTTTATATGGTATGCTTATAATATGCATGATGATATATGTTGAATATATTATGATGGATGTATGTTGAAATAAACAAAGTTTTGGCTCCAAAGGCCATAGAGGAGGTCACGGTTTTGAACTTCCAAGACTAGGGTTTTTATTGAAAATTTTCAAGAACTATGGAGTTAAGTTTTAGTCCTTGAACTAAAGCAAATTTTGGTAAGACATCAACCAAATTAGTGTTCACAAAAATTATATTTTCATAAATGATAAAATTGAATGATTTAAGAAGTAAAGAAATTAATCAAAAGAGTTTATTTTACAAAAAGAGTGCACACGGTTTTTGAGTAGTATTTTCATGAATTTATTTTGTGTAAAAACAAGAATGACATTTGTTTAAGTAGAAGAAAAATATTTCATGGTTCCAATGGCCATCTACAAGGTTTTGATAATTTAGAAAAAAATGTTTTGATGATATAAAATATAAGAATTTTCAAATAAGGATTTTGGAAAGGAATTAAAGTGTTGTCAAGTGGAATTTTCATAAATAAAAGAAAAGGGGATTTAAAGTGTTGAACTTTAAATTATTTTAAAGAGAATTAATTTTTATAAGTGATTTAGAAATATAAAAAAAACGTTTGTAACTTAAATTTACTAACGTAGAATTTATTTATTGAGTTTTGGAAAATGTTAGGAAATTTAAAGTTAGAAACAGTGATTAAATCAATTAAAGGTGATTTTATAAGATTAAATCAATAAAAAGTGATTTTGAGAAAATATATTACGGAAAAGAATTTTTGACTAAGAATAGGAAGAAAATAAAGTAAGAAATTATATTATTGTAAGAAAGTCCAAAATAATATTTTAAAAGTTAAGAAATATTTTACGAAGGGTAAAAACGGTGAAAAATGATTTACGTAACCCAAAAACGTAATTTTTAAGTTACGCGATTTGAAAAACGTTAAAATATTTCTACGCGATTTCTATAGCGTTTAAATATTTTACACGATCGAAATGTTGTAGAAAAATATCTCTAGGCGATTTAAAAATGAGAGAATATTTTTACGTATATTAATACAGTAGAAAATTGTTACGCGGATTTTTAATCGTAACAGAAATATTACAAATCATTGTTTACGTAATAAAATATTACGTGACTGTGAAAAACGTGACAAAAATATTTTACAAATGAGAAAAACATGGTAATTTGTTTTTGCTGTTAATTATACCATAAACTTTACGGTTAAAATCAATATATAATACTGTACAAGAAATTGAGAAGTTTGCCTGTAATTGGCGTTAATATACGAACGTAAAACAGTATTTGAACCTGGTATGAGAAATTATGTGATTTACCTTTGGTTAGTAATTGGTGCATTACATATGCATTGAAAATGGTCCGATGGACTGTATATGGCTAATTGCCTAGGAGAAACGTACACCTCTAGAGTGGGTGCGATACGCGTAGTGTAGGTCATTCGTTGACCTTGGGGGCATCGGGGTGCGGGTTGCTCACAATGGGCAGTTGGTAGCTCTTCTGTACCGTGGGTTAGACCGATGCAACACACCGATGATCCGGACCGAGACACTATTCTTAATCGAGATCTGACAAAGACTGTCGTGTATGTGCTAGATGTGCAAGATATAATTATAGCACGTGGTCTGAGGCACGTGGTACCGGCAGATCTTTGCGATCAATTTCTCCGACCTGAGTTTAGCTCCATGGAGTAGGAAATCGAGTCTCTGTGTTCATGCATTAACATAAATGCTTACATCTGTGAGATATAATAGTTGCGAAATATTGATTATGACAATTATACTTTTTAAAATATCTGCTTAGTGTAGTTGGCATTTTCTGTAATTATTAAATGTTAATTTTGATTGATAATATGTTGATGCCATACTTGTAATATGTTGTATTATATAGCTTGCTGTTATGTTATCTCTATGCTACCATGTTGGTATTGGCGTAGGTGATCTCACCTCTTTGTATGTATACTTGTATATTTTATTTATATTTGGCTGAAGACGTCGAGAAAGAAATAATACAAGAAGGAGAAGAAGAACTACTTCTCACGTCTGGGACGCAGAATTTTGAGAAGATGGAGATGCCCGACTTCCTAGGATACGTGACGTTACAGTTTCGTGGAGGTTCGGAGGCGTGGCATGTTCATTTGGATCGACAATGTATATTTTATATAGGGGATCTGAACATTACCTATAGTAGGCTTGAACAAGGGAACCCTTATTTTAGTGTCAATATATATGTATAGTTAGAGTTTCCAATATCCATTAGGCAGTATTGGGGAGCCTACTACCATACTCCTAGTGAGATAAGTATCGTGTCGTCTGCACGGATACCTGTCCATAGAGTTTCACGTAATAACGGATTCCTATCTGCTAAGGAATCTGAGGAGGACCCATCTAAGGGTTTTGCTGTTTAGTCAGACTTGGGCAATATGTGAGTCTTAAATTATGTTTAATTACTTTGAGAACTTGGTCTGTATATAAATAATCCTGACAGTACTTCTGTTATGTATAATGATGTAAATTATGTGTGATGACTGTTATGTATAACGATGTATATTATGTGTGATGATGTATAATAGTTTTATTTTCCACTAAGTTTATTTTATTGTCATAAAAAAAAATTTACAACTCGTAATTTTATCACAACATCATATTTTATAACTTGGGGTAATTTGGTAATAAAGTAACATTAATGTGGCACCCTACGGTGGGTGTTACACGTTATGTCTAAGACAACTCGATCCTTCTATTATTTGATTTTAATAGTACATACATAGCAAAACAACATAACAAAGAGGTGAGATCACCTACACCAATACCAACATGGCAGCATAGAGATAACACACACAACAATATCATATAGGGATATCATACCAGACTTCCAATAATATATTCAATATTAATCAACTATCATCATCCAATCATATATCAATTCAATTATCATAAACAACAATTACGATAACGCCCTCAACATTATCATCATCATCATCCAAGTATTCAAACAATTGTCATAGCCAATATTCCTCAATTAATATATCATACAGATATAAATATTCAGATTCATGCATGCGCACATAGACTCAGTTTTTCAAAAACAACTCCATGGAGGTTTTCACAATTTCGAGAAGAATGCTTCCTGTTAATTGTCACCTTTAGCCCAAAGACAATCTCCCAAATAGAAAAGAATCGTGTTCTTGTCGGGTATCGTCAATGCGTTGCAACGGACTGCATCGCCAAGTGGCACAGGGTACTCGCCAACTGTCCACTGGTCAACTGCCGTGCCTCGACGCTCCCAAGATCCATCATAGACCTCACTATCAATTCTCATTCCCTCTTCAACCACAAAGGCGAAAATAACTTATTAGCTATACTTTATACAATGCACGAATATATCAGTGCAAGTCCAACCACAAGGGCCAAAATAGCTTATTAGTTATACTTTATACAATGCACGAATATATTAGTGCAAGTCCAACCACAAGGGCAAAATCTTTTCAATTTCATTTGTTCAATTTACTCATATGCCTCAATGCATATTTTTCCAATGCATGTATAATGCACCAATACCAATCACAAGCATATCTTTCCAATGCATATAAAATGCACCAAATACCAATCATAGGCAAAACTCGTCATTTTCTCATACAAATGTATATTACACTCGGTTCAACAAAGAATCATCATGTTATTATATTTTTATAGTCATAAAACACTTTTGTCGTGTTTTCACAACCGCGTAACATTTTCTGTTATGTTTTCACAATTCCAAAACATTTTAGTTATATTTTCACAATACCGTAACATCTCTGCTATGTTTTCACAATACAGTAACATTTCTGTTACATTTTCAAAATACCACAACTCTTCTGTTGCACTTTTAAACCACGTACTAATTTTTTAACATTTTTCTCAATCGTGTAAAAATATACGTTTCTCAAATTGCATAGTATTTTTTCATTGTTTCAAAATTACGTAACTTAAAAATCATTCTTTTAAGTCACGTAAATCATTTTCCATCATTCTCAAAATATTTAAAACACTTTCCAAATCACATAACGATTTTCCGTCATTTTCACAATCACGTAAAAATATTCTATCACTTTTAAATCACATATTGATTTTTCAATAGTAGTTCAAATTACGTAAAATATTTAAACGTAATTCAAATCGCGTAGAAATAATTTACTATGTTTCAAATTGTTTTTAAGATACGTAAAATATTTTTCAACATTTTACAATCACGTAAAATATTCCTCAATATTCCAAACATTATTTTGGGCTTAAAGAAATCAATATCATTTTCAACACATTTTTCAAATTGCGTAAAAATATTTTACTACATTTCAAATTGTTTTTAAGATACGTAAAATATTTTTCATCACAATTTCATTACAGAAAATATTTCTTAACCTTCAAAAATTCCTTTTCAACTTTTCTCAAAATAATATGACTTTGTATTTCATTTTTCACATTTTTTTACTCAAGAAAATCTTTTTCCAAAATATAATCCACAAAAATCACTTTTCCATTGATATAAATCAATGTTTCAAAATTTAACATTTTTCTAACGTATTTCAAAACTCGAAAATAAATTATACGTTAGTAAATCTTCAAAACACCATTATATTCTCCAGTTTTCCCAAATCATTTCCAAAATCAGTCTCTTTCAAAATAAATTGAAATTCAAACGTTTTCAACCTCTCTTTGTTTTCCGTTACGAAAATTTCTATTCTCTCAAGTGATAAAACACTCTAATTCCCTTTCCAAATTCCTTGTATTAAATCAAGTTACGTTTCTATTTTGAAAATCACTTTGTTCATAAAAATCAAGGCATTACAAGCCTTAAAAAACGTGGACATGACTATTGAAACCATCAAATAGTTTTTCCTTCTAAATTAATATGGTTTTACAGAAACAAAACCATTAAAAATTCTTTAACAAAAACCGTGAACGTGTTCATTGAAAACTGTCAAATCTTTCAAGTAACAAAATACTTCATTTTATAAAATATCATTTTGTTCCATAAAAATTTAGGCATAACTAGTTTTTCAAAACCGTAGGGTATTTGGCCATTGAAGCCATCAAACATTTTTCCTTCTAACTCAATTATTTATCATTTCTGTTTTGACACAAACAAAACCATTAAAATCTTTGTTTTCAAAACTGAAATACCGACGGTAATAAAAACCAAACCCATTTGTTCAAATTCATTTTTACTTTCTTTACAAATCCTTTTCCACTTTCTTTGCAAATCCTTTTTAAAATCAACATTTGCCGGTTTCATTCAAAACTCATGTTTAGAAAAACACTTAGGATCTTTTTACACAAAATAAATAAATAAAAATCCTTCAAAACCATGTTCTTGTTCTCTTGAAAAACATATCCTTTGTTCATTTTCCATGCTTTTCAAATCAATCCAATTTTATTCTTCCATGAAAATATCAAGTTATAAACACCTATGTTGAGGTGTCTTGGCCAAAATTCTCAATGTTCTAGGGACTCAAAAATTAATTCCCTTGTTCTTAAAAATTTTCAACATAAACTCTCTTCATGGGTATCAAAACCGTATTTCCTTTCCTTTGGCCATTGAAGCCAAAAATTGAATTTCTTTCCATCATCACATCAAGGCATACATATACATAATTTCAACATATTCTCATCATGCATATTATAAGCATACCATATTATCATCATGCATATTATAAGCATACCATATAAGCCATAAAATCATGCAAAGCATATCAAGCATAGGCAAATAATCAAAACACATAAACAACCACAAATATATTACAAGACCATGGATATGAATCCTCACATGGATTCACCATCCATCAAATATAAGACCATCTCTCACCACCATACTTGGATGGTGAGGTGGATCTCCCTCTTACCTCTTGAAGATCCTCAAAAGCTCATTGATTTGCTTCTCTTTCCAAGTCCTTCACCACCAAGGGTTTCTTAAACACAAAACAATACATATATTTATTAGATCTTAAGCTTGAATAAGAAAACCATGGATGTGCATCATGGTTAGAACCTTGAAAATCAAAAGAAAAGTGAAGAGTAACAAACTTCACCATTAAAGCTTCAATCTTTAGCTTGAAGAACAAGGTTGAAGATAGATGATTTAGAGAAAATCTCCAACATGAAAATTGCTTAGAATATCATGTAGATTCAAGATCTATGGTTGGATGAAATTAAAATGGATTGGATGGTGATTTTGGATGGTATGGCCGAAATTCCTCTTGAAGAACAAAGATGAAATTTTTTTATTTTTGTAAGAGAAAAGCTTCTTAGGCTTGGTTAAGACAAAAGATGAAGTGAAAACACTTAGTTTTTCCTTCCACAAATTTTGTGAAGCACCATGGGAAAATCCCTAAAAATCATAAACAAATGTTATAATCAATAACAAGTGTAGAAATAGGTAAACCATGGTTCAATCATGGCTTAGAAAATCAAAACTAAAAGATTAGAAGAAGATATATGAAATTTACCATTTTTGGTTGAATCTTGAAGCTTGGATTTGAAGATCAAGATGAATGATTTAAAGAAAACTCATAACTAGAGATGTTCTTAGAATAAGGTAAGGATTCAAGAAACTAAGTTTGGATAAAATTTTTGAGTGATGGAAGGTGTTCTTGGAGTGCTTGGCCAAAACCTCCATGAAAAAAAAGTGGAGAGAAAAGCTTGATGAGTTATTGGTTTTGGAGAAGACAAAGGAAATAAAGGATATCAATAATATGGTCTTCAAACTTTCCTATGTCATAAAGCTCCTCAAAACCGTAGCCCCCCGTCCAATGCATTCTCCTTGAGTGCAAATTGATCAATAATGATGCAACATTGACCAAGACCACTTAACAATGACATAAAGTTTTCCTTTAGCTCCAAAATGCTTCACAAAAACGTCCCCCCCTCTTCCTAATGCATTCATGAAGTTGTCATCATTATTAGCCACCATCTAGAAGATTTCTAGCCATTGATTAATTCAATGGTTAGGATTTAGGTAGACTTTTGATTTTAGAAGACTTAATCTAGTAATCGGATCTTTCTCCTTTAAATTCTAACCATTAGATGTGTCTCCAAAATGAAAGGTCAAGATTACTCCTTCTTACTTTTAATCCAAGGGTCATAATTAGTCTTTGCTACTTTTTAAGACTAATTTTCCACTATTGATTAAATTTACATCCAATGGTCATAAATGGTCTTTGTTACTTTACAAGACCAAATCTCTACCCTTGATTAATTCTTCATCCAATGGTCATAAATAGTCTTTGTCACTTTTTGAGACCCAATCTCTACCATTGATTAAATCCAAATCCAATGGTTATAAATGGTCATAGCCATTTTATTAAACTTATCCTACACCGTTGATTAAATCGATGGTTGATATTAAAGTCTTCAATATTAGACTTGTTTCCTATTGGTCCATCAAAAATTGTCACAACCACTAATATTGACTTAATAGTATAATTTCTATTTTTATCTGCTAAAACATCACGAAAGAATATATTTACTGTATTTTTATTGCCCGATAAATAAATACAGTACAAAACACAGTACAATAAAATTTTAGAAACTGTTTCCAGATTCAGGTTTAGTAAGATCCCCTGTCTCCTTCTAAACAGTACAAATTTTTCTATGCGTAGAAAAACTTTCACTTTGCGGGACCCACCTGGGCCCACGTATGGCCACCTGGGCTCACATACAGTAAAAAATTTCATAATTATCCACAAAAATCACAAAAATTTGAAAATGCACAAGTATTAAATCAGATTACGTAAAATAGTTAAAACCTAACGGTAAAAATTAAATTATGTAAAGTTTCCCCCGGCTCGAAAATTTTTATTTTCCTGACACGGAGTAAATTACTCAAAACGATCAAATACACTCGATTTTAATAAACAAAATAATTTTACAAAGGTACGTAAATTACTAAACAGTAAAATTTTGTTAACTGTCAAAATTATTGTTTAAGAGATACGAAAATTTTGGGGTGTTACAATACTCCCCCTCTAAAAAGAAATTTTGTCCTCGAAATTTGACAAACATGATTTCACACCTTCAAAATAAATATGAATATTACTCTTTCATCTTTCCTTCCAGTTCCCATGTAGCTTCCTCTCTTACATCTTTCTATACTATTCTAACCAACAAAATCTTTTTGCCTGATGTTCAACTTCTCCTAATCAAAATGATATCTCAAACTCCTAGTTACTGAAGATATTGAATGTTACTCCAGAAAGAAAGTATCTCCATATCTCTGATACCAATACAGCGGCTACTAACCTTCATTCATGCCTAGAATAGTTTTTCTCAAATGACTTCAATTTCCTAAAATCATACCCTACAACTCTTCTATTCTGCATAAGCACATATCTTAAGCTCTGATGTAATATGTCACTATTCACCTCTAATGGTTCACTAGGATTAGATAAAACAAATACTAGAGAAGTACTTCAAACATATTTTAATTCCTAAAATTTTTTCTTATATGCATCAATCTATACGAATGCTTAATCCTTTTTGATAAGCTGGGTGAGAAGTCCTATGATCCAAAAATTTTCCAGGATTTCCATTACTGTCTTTTTTACTTTCCCACTTAAAACTATTTTCAAACTTTGAAGGATCCACCACGCTCACGTTGCGCCACTCTGATACTATGACATGGATATAAATAGGAATATCCTTTCTTGCAAAATATTCTTTCTTGCAAATGCAATATATGAAAGAACATTATAGAGGTTTAGGAAGAAAAGGTAGCGAAATGATCTGATATGTTAACAAACATATTCAACAAGAATTTGATTTTGCATGATTTTCAGGAATGAATTTTTTTCTGAATTATTAACATCTTATTGAGACAATCTCATAGGATATGGTTGAAAAATAACCAATCTGTTTTTCAAAGATCACATCTATTTATGAAAGAAATAAACAGATTAAACCAACACAAAGATTTAATCCATAACAACAATTTGAATAACATGTGTAGTTCGATAGGCTAAGAATAGAAACAGAAGTAAACAAATCAGAGGTTAACGGATAGCTCTAACATATAATTTGTAACACCCTCCCTAGGGTATCACATGTCTGACTTCTGACTCATAATCTGAAAATGTTTTCATAAAAGGTTTGAGTTAAAAACGTGGGTTTGGTTTTAAAAATTTCTTTCTTGCTGAAATATAAACTTACTGTAATTTATAAGTAATACTAAAAAATATATTGAAACTGATTCATATACAACATTGACACCAATTAATATTTAACAATTTGAAGAGAAAAATAAAACTAACAGACTCTTTTTTTTTTAACAGTAGCAAACCCTATGACGGGTCCTACTTAATAGCACGGTACAACACTAACGAAAAACTTAACATACTTATTTCTTTTTGTCTCCTTCTTGATGCATCGACATCCGTTCTATGTCAATATCGCACACCATCTTGATCATGAATGTCCACTCCTTATTATTGTCACCAATCTCGTAATGCATACATCCGTTATGTCTAAGACAACTCGATCCTTCTATTATTTGATTTTAACAGTACAGACACAACAAAACAACATAACAAAGAGGTGAGATCACCTACACCAATACCAACATGGTAGCACATAGATAACGCAAATAACATATCATACAGATATATCATACCAGAATTCCAATAATGCACTCAACATTAATCAACTATCATCATTATACCATTAACATTATTATCATCACACAATAATCACAATAATGTCATCAACATGATTATCATCATCATCATCCAAGTATCCAAAACAATTGTCATAGCCAATATTCCTCAATTAATATATCACACAGATATAAATGTACACAACACTCGATTTCCTACTCTATGGAGCTAAAACTCAGGTCGGAGAAAATGATCGAAAAGACTTGCCACTACCACGTGCCTCAGACCACGTGCTTTAATTCTCATTTCAATTTTTGCACATCTAGCACATACACGATAGTCTTTATCAGATCTTGATTAAGAATAGTGTCTCGGTCAGGATCATCGGTGTGTTGCATCGGTCTAACCTACGGGAAGAAGTGCGACCAACCACCCGTGTAGGCAACCCGCACCACGATGCCCCCAAGGTCAACAAGTGACTTACACTACGCATATCGTACCCACTCAAGAGGTGTGTTTCTCCTAGGCAATCAGCCATAGTCAGTCCTCATCGGACCATTCCAATGCATGTATAATGCACCAAATACCAAACACATGTATAATACCAATCACAGGTATATCTCATAATTTCTCAGATATAGTTTATACAATGCACGAACATATCAGTGCAAGTCCAACCATAAGGGCCATTCTTTTCAAATTCGTTTGTTCAATTAAATCATATACCTCAACACACACACACACACACACATATATATATATATATATATATATATATATATATATATATATATATATATATATATATATATATATATATATATATATATATATATATATTTTCAATGCATCTAAAATGCACCACGTACAATAACAGTGCAAAACTCGTTGTTTTCACAAATAGTGTCCATACATTGGTTTTACAGTAATCATACTATAAAATCATGTTTTCATGTTTTCATAGTTATAAAACACTTTTACCGTATTTTCACAATCCAAAAACGTTTCTGTTATATTTTCACAATACCATAACACTTCTTTTACATTTTCACAATATCGTAACACTTTTGTTACGTTTTTAAAATTCCAAAACATTTTTATTACATTTTCACAATACCGTAACACTACTGTTACGTTTACAAAATGCCGCGACTCTTTTTTGCACTTTTAAATCACGTACTAATTTTTTAACGTTTTTCTCAATCGCGTAAAAAAATATGTTTCTCAAATCCCATAATATTTTTCGACTGTTTCAAAATTGCGTAACTTAAAAATCATCCTTTTAAGTCGCGTAAATCATTTTCTTTCATTTTCAAAATATTTAAAACACTTTTCAAATCACATAATGATTTTCCGTCATTTTCACAATCACGTAAAAATAATTCATCACTTTTCAATCACGTAGTGATTTTTCAATAATAGTTCAAATTACGTATAATATTTAAACGTAATTCAAATCGTGTAGAAATATTTCAACGTATTTAAAATCGTGCAGAAATATTTTTTTTTTCATATTTCAAATTGCGTAGAAATATTTTACTGTATTTCAAATCATTTTTAAGATACGTAAAATATTTTTCAACATTTTACAATCACGTAAAATATTCCTCAATATTCCAAACATTATTTTGGACTTAAATAAATCAATATCATTTTCAACACATTTTTCAAATTGCGTAAAAATATTTTACTGCATTTCAAATCGTTTTTAAGCTACGCAAATAAATTTTCACCACAATTTCATTACAGAAAATATTTCTTAACCTTCAAAAAATCCTTTTCAACTTTTCTCAAAATAATATAACTTTATACTTCATTTAATATATTTTCTTACTCAAGAAAATATTTTTCCACGGTTCTTTACTCAAGAAATTCTTTTTCAAAATATAATTCACAAAATCACTTTTCCATTGATATAAATCAACGCTTCAAAACTTAACATTTTCTAACGTATTTCAAAACTTGAAAATAAGTTATACGTTAGTAAATTTTCAAAACACCATTATATTCTCCATTTTTTCCAAATCAATTCTACAATTAATTCTTTTCAAAACAAATTAAGATTCAAACACTTGCAACTTTTCTTTTTTCATTTTCATATGAAAGTTCATTTCTCAAGTGATAAAATACTTTGATTTCTTTTCCAAAATCCTTATACTAAAATATTTTGTTCAAACATTTTGTTTCCACTTTAAAATTACTTTGTTTCATAAAACCAAAATTATTCCAACCTCCAAAAAAACGTAGAGTCTTTGGCCATTGAAGCCATCAAATATTTTTCTTCTAAATTGATATGATTTTACACAAACAAAACCATTAAAAATTCTTTGTTTTCAAAATCGAAATACCGATGGTCATAAAAACCAAACCCATTTGTTCAAGTTCATTTTTACTTTCTTTACAAATCCTTTTTCACTTTCTTTGCAAATCCTTAAAATTATCATTGCTATTTTCATTTAAATCTCATGTTTACTAAAACACTTAGAAACTTTTTACACAAAATAAATCAATAAAAATCCTTCTAAAATCATATTCATGTACTCTTTGAAAAATAAACTCTTTGTTTATTTTCCTTACTTTTCCAAACATCCATTTTCATTATTCAAGAAAATATTAATTTTGTGAACATCTATCTTGAGGTGTCTTGACCAAAATTCACCATGTTCTAGGGATAAAAAATTAATTCCCTTGTTCTTGAAAATTTTTAACATAAACCCTCATCATGGTATCAAAACCATATTCCTTTCCTTTGGCCATTAGAGCCAAAAATTAATTTTCTTTCCATCATCAAATCATAGCATACATATACATAATTTCAACATATTCTCATCATGCATATTATAAGCATACCATATTATCATCATGCATATTATAAGCATACCATATAAGCCATAAAATCATGCATAGCATATCAAGCATAGGCAAATAATTAAAACACATAAACACCCACAAATAAATTACATGACCATGGATATGAATCCTCACATGGATTCAACATCCATCAAATATAAGACCATCTCTCACCACCATGCTTGGTTGGTGAGATGGATCTCCCTCTTACCTCTTGAAGATCCTCAAAAGCTTATTGATTTGCTTTTCTTTCCAAGTCCTTCACCACCAAGGGTTTCTTAAACACAAAGCATTACATATATAGAAATTAATATACTAAGCTTGATTAAGAGGAACCATGGATCAAACATGGTTTAGATCATGAAAAAGAGAGAAGAAATGAAGTTTCCTTACACTTCACCATAAATACCTCATAACTTTGTTCTTGAAGAAAGTCCATGAAGATGAGTGATTTGGAGGAAATCTCCAACATGAAAGTTGCTTAGAATATCATGTAGATTCAAGATCTATGGTTGGATGAAATTAAAAACATTTGGATGATGGTTCTTGATGAGCTAGCCGTGAGCTTCAATTTGGAGAGAAAGAGAAAGAGAATAGATAGAAGACTTAGGAGTTCAAAGTGAGATAAAATGAACATAAACACCCCCCTCCTTTGGTGATTGCCGTAGGAACATGTAGGAAAAGAAAGTGGAGAAATTTCATTATCACTTATGACTAGCATAAGACATAAGTCATCAATTTTGGCTTTCTAATGCCTCCTTGACCATGGGCAAGTTTTGAAAGAAAAAGGTGAGAGATGTTATTGATAGAAAGGTGGTATGAATTATCAAGAGTTAATATTTTGGCCCTCCAAAGACTACTTGGCCATGAGCCACTTGGAAACAAAAAGATAGAAATGAATTGAATATATATATTTTTCTTTCATCAAACTTGCATAACCGTAGAGTGAAGAGAGAAAAAGTGAATTATTTGAACAAATAATGGTACTAAATTATTTGAGAGAAAAAGTAATGAAGTGATATAGCAAATGAATAAAATGATTTTGGCCCCCCACTTTTTCCTTGCATTGCCGTGGAGCTTCCTTGAAGTAAGTCACCATTATTGACTATTTCTTACTTTGTTCTATTGATAGAAAATGATAGGAATTGAATTGTAATAATTTGTCTCACAAAAAGATGCATTGTCGTGGAGAGTGAGTGAGAAATGAGTGAATTATTGTTAGAAGAGTGACCAAGTAAAATGAGTAAAGGAATTGACCCCCCTTTAGAGTGCATGACCGTAGCTTGCATGGAGAGAAAGAAGAAAATATTTTTGCTTTTGGAAAATGATCAATAATTATGTATAATTGATCAAGACATCTAATAATGACATAAAGTTTTTCTTTAGCTCCAAAATGAAGCTCAAAACCGTCCCCCCTCTTCCTAATGCATTCATGTAGTTGTCATCTTTTTCAAGCCATTATTTGAAGCCTTTCTAGCCATTGATTAATTCAATGGTCAGGATTTAGGTAGACTTTTGATTTTAGAAGACTTAATCTAGGCCATTGGATCTTTCTCCTTAAAATTCTAGCCATTGGATGTGTCTCCAAAATAAAGGGTCAAGATTACTCCTTCTTACTTTTAATCCAAGGGTCATAATTAGTCTTTGCTACTTTTTAAGACCAAATCTCCACCATTGATTAAATCTTCATCCAATGGTCATAAATGGTCTTTGTTACTTTACAAGACCAAATCTCCACCCTTGATTAATTCTAAATCCAATAGTTATAAATGGTCTTTGTCACTTTTTGAGACCAAATCTTCACCCTTGATCAATTCTAAATCCAATGATTATAAATGGTCATAGCCATTTTATTAAACTTATCCTACATCGTTAATTAAATCAAGATCAAGTCTCCATCATTAATTAAATCAATGGTGGATATCCAAACCACCAAGGTTGACTTAAGCAATATAATTTCTATTTTTATCTGCTAAAACCCCACGAAAGATTATATTTACTGTATTTTTATCATCCGATAAATTAAATACAGTACAAAACACAGTAGAAGAAAATTTTAAAAACTGTTTCCGGATTCAGGTTTAGTAAGATCCCCTGTCTCCGTCTAAACAGTACAAATTTTTCTATGTGTAGAAAATTTTTTGCTTTGCGGGACCCACCTGGGCCCACGTAAGGCCACCTGGGCCCACATAGGACCTCCTGGGTCCACATACAGTAAAAAAAATTCATAATCATCCACAAAAATCACAAAAATTAGAAAATGCACAAATATCAAATCAGATTACGTAAAATAATTACCTAACGATAAAAATTAAATTACGTAAAGTTTTCCCCGACTCAAAAATTTTTATTTTCCTGACACGGAGCAAATCACTCAAAACGATCAAATACACTGACGGAATAAACAAAATAATTTTACAGTGTACAGAAATTACTAAATAGTAAAATTCTGTTAACAGTCAAAATTATTGTTTAAGAGATAGGAAATTTGGGGTGTTACATAATTGATCTACTCAATCATATGCCATAAAGAATAGGTTATACCGAGAAATATATAGGATAGTTTATAGGATTAGCTCCAATGACACAATCTCCATTGTTTAAGTCTTCCGCTCAGAACACTCCCATTCCATTCAGAGTAACAACTTTCCCTACTACCCAAGATTTTACTAACAGAAAACTCTGTTTTCAAAGAGCATAATCTCTGGGAAAATGTGTCCAACTTTTCTGCAAATTGTTTCCTTGACGTACATTCCTTCATTAAGTACCTTCTTTCACATCACTTACTATTTTTGGTTTCCTCAATGGTTGTAAATACATCTTCCGTTGAAATCAATTACTTTCTCAATATCCTAAAAAAAAAATACCAGGTTCCAAAATTATGAAGTCTTATATTCCAAGACTGATTTTCTTCCATCAAATCCTGAACTTCAACCTCCAGTTCTCGCTGTTCAGAGATCTTCTCTTCGTGCAGTCGTCTTTCTACATTGCTCCCGTAGCTGCACCTGCATTACTGGTGACATGTTCCGCTTCCACATACGTACAACTACCACAAGCTGTTTCTTTTCTTCAAAGACGAACGAATCAAAATAAAATGGAAACCAGATGTAACCATTTCAAATAAATGTTTGTTTCCTTTCGGAAATCAAACACACAGAGAATACAACATAAGCAAAACAGACCTAACCACAAACCCCAAAAGACTCAAATCGTGCTCTGATACTAACTAATGTAACACCCTTCTTAGGGCATCACATTTCTGACTCCCGACTCATAATCTGAAAATCAATTCGTAAAAGGTTTGAGTTATGAAAATATGGATTTCAAAATTTCTTCTTTACTAAAACATAAATTTACTGAAAATATTAGGTAATATTGAAAATCATATTTTAACTATTCATTGTGTAATATTGACACCAATTAATATTTCACAATTTAAAGAGAAATATAAAATTAACAAACTCTTTTTTTTAACAGTAGCAAACCCTATAACGGGTCCTACTTAATAGCACGTTACAACACTAACGAGAAACTTTAACATACTTATTCCTTTTTCTGTCCATCTTGATGCATCAAACATCTGTTTCTTTGTCAACACTGCATACTTTTGAGTCCTGAATGTCCACTCCTTATTGTTGTCACCAATCTCAGAGTATCCATCGCCTGTTATGTCTAAGACAACTCGATCCTTCTATTATTTGATTTTAACAGTACATACACAACTAAACAACATAACAAAGAGGTGAGATCACCTACACCAATACCAACATGGCAACACAGAGATAACACACACAGCAATATCATACAGAGATATCATACCAAACTTCCAATAATATATTCAATATTAATCAACTATCATCATCCAATCATATATCAATTCAATTATCATAAACAACAATTACGATAATGCCCTCAGCATTATCATCATCATCATCATCATCCAAGTATTCAAACAATTGTCATAGCCAATATTCCTCAATTAATATATCATACAGATATAAATGCTCAGATTCATGCATGCGCACATAGACTCAGTTTTTCAAAAACAACTCCATGGAGGTTTTCACAATTTCGAGAAGAATGCTCTTGTTAATTGTCAGCCTTAGCACAAAGACAATCTCCCAGTCGTAGAAAAGAATCGCGTTCTTATCGGGTATCATCAATGCGTTGCAATGGACTGCATCGCCAGGTGGCACATGTAACACCCTCCCTAGGGTATCACATGTCTGACTCCCGACTCATAATCTGAAAATGTTTTCATAAAAGGTTTGAGTTAAAAACGTGGGTTTAAAAAAAATTTCTTTCTTGCTGAAATATAAACTTACTGTAATCCATAAGTATTACTGAAAATATATTTAAACTGATTCATACACAACAATGACACCAATTAATATTTCACAATTTAAAGAGAAATATAAAATTAACAGACTTTTTTTGTTTTTCAACAGTAGCAAACCCCATGACGGGTCCTACTAAATAGCACGGTATAACACTAACGATAAAACTTAACATACTCATTCCTTATCTTGTATCCAGCTTGTTGCATCAGAACTCTACTCCTTGTCTACTCAGAACACCTTCGAACTTGAGACAGCCACTCTTCAATGTTTTCATCAATCTCTCGAGTATCCATCGCTAGTTATGTCTAAGACAACTCGATCCTTCTATTATTTGATTTTAACATGACGAGACATAGCAAAACAAAGATAACAAAGAGGTGAGATCACCTACGCCAATACCAACATGGCAAAGACAGAGATAACACAAGCAAAGAATATCATACAGGGATATCATATCAAACTTCCAATAATATATTCAATATTAATCAACTATCATCATCAAATCATTTATCAATTCAATTATCATAAACAACAATTACGATAATGTCCTAATTATCATCATCATCATCCAAGTATTCAAAACAATTGTCATAACTAATACTCCTCGATTAATATATCACACAGATATAAATGTTCAAATTATGCATGTACACAAGACTCGATTTCCTACTCCATGGAGCTAAACTCAGGTCGGAGAAATGATCGAAAAGATCTGTCGGTACCACATGCCTCAGACCACGTGCTATAATCCTCACTTTGATTTTGCACATCTAGCATATACACGACAGTCTTTATCAGATCTTGATTAAGAATAGTGTCTCGGTCCGGATCATCGGTGTGTTGCATCGGTCTAACCTACGGGAAGAAGCGCGACCAACCACCCGTGTAGGCAACCCGCACCCCGATGCCCCAAGGTCAACAAGTGACCTACACTACGCATATCGCACCCACTCAAGAGGTGTGTTTCTCCTAGGCAATCAGTACCATATCCAAATTTTATCTGACCATTCCAATGCATGTATAATGCACCAAATCCAATCATAGACAAATATGTCATTTTCTCACAAATAGTGTATGGACACCGGGTTCAACAAGAATCATACTTGTACTTTCAACAAAAAAATCATATTATCACGTTTCATAGTTGTAAAACACTTTTACCGTATTTTCACAATCGCGTAACATTTACTGATTACGTTTTCACTATCCAAAACGTTTCATTATGTTTTCACAATACCATAACACTTCTTTATATTTTCACAATACCGTAACACTTTTGTTACATTTTTTTTTAAATTCCAAAACATTTTTATTACGTTTTTACAATACCGTAACACTATCATTTACGTTTACAAAAATTTCGTAACATTTCAAGTACGTTTTCAAAATGTTGCAACTCTTCATTGTACTTTTAAACCACGTAATAATTTTTTTAACATTTTTCTCAATCGCGTAAAAACATACGTTTCTCAAATCGCATAATATTATTTTTTTCATCAAGCTTTCAAAATCGCGTAACTTAAAAATCATTCTTTTACGTTACGTAAATCATTTTATATCATTCTCAAAATATTTAAAATACTTTCCAAATCTCATAACAATTTTTCGCTATTTTCACAATCACGTAAAAATAATTCATCACTTTTAAATCACATATTGATTTTTCAACAATAGTTCAAATTACGTAAAATATTTAAACGTAATTCAAATCGCGATATATTATTTAAAATCATATAGAAATATTTTTCATATCACGTAACTTAAAAATCACGCTTTTAAGATACGTAAATAATTTTTCACCACAATTTCTTTACGTAAAATATTTCTTGACCTTTTAAAAATTCCTTTTTAACTTTTCTCAAAATAATATAACTTTATACTTCATTTAATATATTTTCTTACTCCAAAAATATTTTTCCACAGCTTCTTTACTCAAGAAATTCTTTTTCAAAATATACTTCACAAAAATCACTTTTCCATTGATGTAAATCAACGTTTCAAAACTTAATATTTTCTAACGTATTTCAAAACTTGAAAATAAGTTATACGTTAGTAAATTTTCAAAATACCATTATATTATTCATTTTCCCAAATCATTTCCAAACACAACCTTCTTCAAAATAAATTTAAGTTTGAAAACATTTTCGTTTACAAAAACTTGATTTTCTCAAGTGATAAACGCTCTGATTCCCTTTCCAAAATCCTTGTATTAAATCCAGTTACATTTCCACTTTGAAATTCACTTTGTTCATAAAATCAAAATTATTCCAACCTCCAAAAATCGTAGAGTCTTTGGCCATCAAAGCCATCAAATACTTTTCTTCTAAATTGATATGGTTTTACACAAACAAAACCATTAAAAATCCTTTACAAAAACGTAAGACTCATAAATCTTTGAAAATCAAATCATTTATTCATTTTCAATTTTTCACTTTCTTTGCAAATCTCATTTTCACTTTCTTTACAAATCCTTTTTCATTTTCTTTGCAAATCCTTAAAATCATCATTGCTATTTTCATATAAATCTCATGTTTAGTTAAACACTTAGAAACTTTTTACACAAAATAAATTAATAAAAATCCTTCTAAAAACCGTGTTCTTGTTCTCTTGAAAAACAAACCCTTTGTTTATTTTCCAAATTCTTCAAATCATCCGTTTTCATCATTCAAGAAAATCTTAAGTTATAAACACCTATGTTGAGGTGTCTTGTTCGAAATCCACCATGTTCTAAGTACTCAAAAATCAATTCTTTTGTTCTTGAAAATTTTCAACATGAACCCTAATCAAGGGCATCAAAACCGTAGCTCTTCCTTGGCTATTGGAGCCAAAAATCAATTTCCTTTCCACCATCAAGTCATGGCATATACATATATATTTCATCATAAATAATATAAGCATACCATCAAAAGCATAAAAGCATGTATAGCATATCAAGCATATCATCAAAGCTATAAAATCATGCAAAGCATATCAAGCATAGAAAATTAATCAAAGCTCATAAACACCCACAAATTAATTACATGACCATGGATATGAACCTCACATGGATTTCACATCCATCAAATAAAATACCATCTCTCACCACCATGCTTGGTTGGTGAGATGGATCTCCTCTTACCTCTTGAAGATCCTCCAAAGCTTCTTGATTTGTTTTTTTTCCAAGTCCTTCACCACCAAGGGCTTCTCAAATACAAAACAAAACACAAGTTAATTAACATATCAAGCTTGATTAAGAGGAACCATGGATCAAACATGGCTTAGATCATGAAAAAGAGAGAAGAAAATGAAGTTTCCTTATACTTCACCTCAAAAACCCAATAACTTTGATCTTGAAGAAACTCCTTGAGGATGAATGATTTAGAAGAAGTCTTCAACATGAAAGTTGCTTAGAATATCATGGAGATTCAAGATCCAAGGTTGGATGAAATTAAAAGAGCTTGGATGGTGATTTTAGGTAGTATGACCAAATGGTGTATTTTGAAGAACAAAGATGAAATTTTTGATTTTTGATAGGAACTTGAAGCTTGGATTTGAAGATCAAGATGAATGATTTTGGAAAAACTCATAACTAGAGATGTTCTTAGAATGATGTTTAGGTTTAGAAAATCAAGTTGGATGAAATTTTTGAGTGATGAAAGGTGCTCTTGGAGGGCTTGGCCAAAATCTAGAGAAGAAAGGAGATGGAGAGAAAATTTTCTAAGTTTCTTCTTGAAAATGAATCAATGAAGACAAGGAAGACAATAATGACTAAAGCATGCAATTATGGTCTTCTAAACTCCTTCATGCAGCACCAAATTCGTAGTCCCCCTTCTTGCATTCTTCTTGAGTGCAAAAAAATCAAAAGTAAGCCATTATGATGTCTAACTTGACCAAGACATGCAAAAATGACATAAAGCTTGTTTCTTTGTCTTCTAAACACTCCAAAACCATCACTTTCTCTTCATAATGCATTCAATAAAGTTGTCTTCATTATTTGCCACCATTTGAAGCATTTCTAGCCATTGATTAATTCAATGGTTAGGATTTAGGTAGATTTTTAATTTTAGAAGACTAAATCTAGGCCATTGGATTTTTCTCCTTTAAATTCTAACCATTAGATGTGTCTCCAAAATTAATGGTTAAGATTGCTTCTTCAAACTTTAAATCCAAGGGTCCTAATTAGTCTTTGCCATTTTAGAAGACCAAATCTCTACCCTTGATTAATTCTTCATCCAATGGTCATAAATGGTGCTTTGTTACTTTTTAAGATTAAATCTCCACCCTTGATTTAATCTAAATCCAATGGTTATAAATGGTCTTTGTCACTTTTCAAGACCAATTCTACACCTTTGATTACATCTATGGTTGATATCAAAGCCTTCCTAACTAAGCTTATTCTCACACCATTGATTAAATCAATGGTTATTATCCAAGCGCTTTTATTAAGTTTGTTTCTTAACCTTTGATTAAATCAATGGTTAATATTCAAACTAAGTATTCTCATCCAAGGGTATAAATCAAGTCAAGCTCTCTTTGTTGACTACACAAGATAATATTTATTCTCAGTATCCTACAAATAATATTTTTATCAGTATTTTTATCATCCGATAATTAAATACAAGATAAAACACAAGACAATAAAATTTTAAAACTGTTTCTGATTCAGGTTTAGTAAGATCCCCGTCTCCATCTAAACAAGACAAATTTTTCTATGCGTAGAAAAATTTTTTCACTTTGTGGGACCCACCTGGCCCACGATATAGCCACCAGGCCCACATACCTTTTGGCTTTGGGCCCACAAATAGGAAAAATTTCAAAATCATCCACAAAAATCACAAAAATTATAAAATGCACAAATATCAAATCGATTACGTAAAATAATTACCTAACGGTAAAAATTAAATTACGTAATGTTTCCTACCAAAATTTTTATTTTCCGACACCTGAGTAAATCACTCAAAACAATCAAATACGCTGACGGAATAAATAAAATAATTTTATAGTGCACAGAAATTACTAAATAGTAAAATTCTGTTAACTGTCAAAATTACTGTTTAAGAGATACGGAAATTTTGGGGTGTTACAATACTCCCCCTCTTTACAGAAATTTCGTCCTCGAAATTTCATGACCATGATTTCACACCCTCGGAATAATAATGACATTATTCCTTTATCTTTTCTTCAGTTCCCATGTAGTTTCACCTCTTACATTATTCCAAACGATTTTAAACCACTGAAAGATCTTTATCTCTTATTCATTTCTCCTGATCAAACGAATATCTTAATATTTTTTTTCTACAGTTTTCCATTACCGTCTTAACTTTTCCCATAGACAGACTTCTTCAATTTTTGAAGAATCCACCACGCTTCCACTGCGCCACTTTGATACTCTGACTTGGATATACATAGGAATATTCTCTCTTGCAAGATATTTCTTCAATTGCAGTAGATGAAAAAAAACATCATGGAAAAGAACAAAACGAATCGAATATGTTATCGAACATATTCAGCAAAGAATTGGATATAGCTCGATCTTCAAGAATGAATTCTCTGATACCAATACAGCGGCTACCAACCTTCATTCATGCCTAGAATAGTTTTTCTCAGATAACTTCCAACTAATGTAATGTATTACTTAAAAAAAAATTTTATCCTCATGTCACTTTATTCTCCAGCTTTAGCTTCTTTAACAGGAAACGTCTCACTAACCGAGTTCTCCTTTCAACCGCATTATATACTAGATACTATGACATGGATTTTAAATAGGAATATCCTTTCTTGTAAAATATTCTTTCTTGCAAAATATTCTTTCTTGCAAATGCAATATATGAAAGAACATTATAGAGGTTTAGGAAGAAAAGGTAGCGAAATGATCTAATATGTTACCAAACATATTCAACAAGAATTTGATTTTGCCTAATTTTCAGGAATGAGTTTTTCTGGAATACTAACACTGTATTGAGACAATCTCATAGGATATGGTTGGAAAATAACCAATCCATTTTCAAAGATCACGTCTATTTATAAAATAGATCAAACTAACACAAAGTTTTGAGTTTTGAAAGATCACATCTGTTTAGGAAACAGATCAACCTACATAAAAATTTTGAACGACAGATCAAACTAACACAAAGATTTGATCTATAATAATGATTTGAATAACTTGAGTAGCTCGATCGGCTATAAATAGAAACAGAATTAAACAAATCAGAGGATTACGAATAACTCTAACATATAACTGATCTACTCAATCATATGCCATAAGGAATAGGTTATTCACATAAATATTCAAGTGGTTTATAGGATTAACTCTAATGACACAATCTCCATTGTTTAAATCTTCCGCTTCGAAACGCTTCCTACTACCGAGATTTTACTAACGTAAAACTCTGTTTTCATTGGAACTCTATTTTCAAAGATTGTGTTCCAAACTTCCCGCATTTAAAACATTATTTCCTTGGATATACAATCCTTCGTTAAGTGCCCTTTTCCACACCTCTTACATTTCGGTGCAGATGTCACAGTCAAACTAAATCTGTCATTACTAGTACTTTCTCCACAAGATTGTTGTTGTTGTTGACTTCTTGAGATTGCAAGTACGTTTTATGTTGGAATCACTTGACCTTACGATTTCCTTTTTCGTAACCAATATGGTCCAACGTTACAGGGTTTCTCATCCTGAGATTGATTTAACTCTAACAAAATCTTAGCTTAAGAAATCAATTCTTGCTGGGGAACAATCTTCTGTGTTTGTTGTATAATTGCTTCAGCCACTATTTGTATTACTTCCAAAGTTGCAGTTATATCACCACCATTATGTCTCGCTTCTACACGCGTACGTCTATTACGAGTCATTTCTTTTCTTCAAAGATGGACAAATCAAAATAAAATGAAAACCAGATGTAACCATTTCAAATAAATGTTTGTTTTCTTGACGCACATTCCTTCATTAAGTACCTTCTTTCACATCAGTTACTGCCTTTGGTTTCCTCAATGGTTGTAAATACGTTTCCCGTCGAAATCAATCACTTTTCCAATATCCCTAAAATTATCGGGTTCCAAAATTTTGAAATCTTATATTCCAAGACTGATTCTCTTTCATCAGATCCTGAACTTCAACTTTCATTTCTTCCCCATTGAACAGCGGTCCTTTGTTCCTACAGTCATCCTTCCACGTTGCTCCCGTTGCCCCCGTAGCTCCTGCAACTACATTACGCTCCCTTAGTTCTTGCAGTTATCTTTTTACATTGCTCCCGTAGCTCCTTTAGCTCCTTTAGCTCCTGCAGTTGCAGCTGCATTACTAGTAACATGTTCCACTTCCACATACGTACAACTATCCCGAGCCAGTTTCTTTTTTTTTTTGTCGAGGCGTGCGGATTGAAATACAATGGATCTAATATCCATTATAAAAACATTATTTCCTTTCGGAAAACAACAACATAGAGAACACAACACAAACAAAATAGACCTAACCACAAACCCCAAAAGACTCAAACCGTGCTCTGATACCAACTAATGTAACACCCTCCCTAGGGTATCACATGTCTGACTCCCGACTCATAATCTGAAAATGTTTTCATAAAAGGTTTGAGTTAAAAACGTGGGTTTAAAAAAAAATTCTTTCTTGCTTTGAAATATAAACTTACTGTAATCCATAAGTATTACTTGAAAATATATTTAAACCGATTCATATACAACAATGACACCAATTAATATTTCATAATTTAAAGAGAAATATAAAATTAACGACTTTTTTTTTTTTCAACAAGAAGAAAACCCCATGACGGGTCCTACTAAATAGCACGGTATAACACTAACGATAAAACTTAACATACTCATTCCTTATCTTGTATCCAGCTTGTTGCATCAGAACTCTACTCCTTGTCTACTCAGAACACCTTCGAACTTGAGATAGCCACTCTTCAATGTTTTCATCAATCTCTGAGTATCCATCGCCCGTTATGTCTAAGACAACTCGATCCTTCTATTATTTGATTTTAACATGACAGACATAGCAAAACAGCATAACAAAGAGGTGAGATCACCTACGCCAATACCAACATGGCAGCACAGAGATAACACAAGCAGCAATATCATACAGGGATATCATATCAAACTTCCAATAATATATTCAATATTAATCAACTATCATCATCAAATCATTTATCAATTCAATTATCATAAATAACAATTACGATAATGTCCTAATTATCATCATCATCATCCAAGTATTCAAAACAATTGTCATAACCAATACTCCTCGATTAATATATCACACAGATATAAATGTTCAAATTATGCATGTACACAAGACTCGATTTCCTACTCCATGGAGCTAAACTCGGTCGGAGAAATGATCGAAAAGATCTGTCTTACCACATGCCTCGGACCACGTGCTATAATCCTCACTTTGATTTTGCACATCTAGCATATACACGACATGCTTTATCGATCTTGATTAAGAATAGTGTCTCGGTCCGGATCATCGGTGTGTTGCATCGGTCTAACCTACGGGAAGAAGCGCGACCAACCACCCGTGTAGGCAACCCGCACCCCGATGCCCCCAAGGTCAACAAGTGACCTACACTACGCATATCGCACCCACTCAAGAGGTGTGTTTCTCCTAGGCAATCACCATATCCAAATCCTTATCGGACCATTCCAATGCATGTATAATGCACCAAATCCAATCATAGACAAATATGTCATTTTCTCACAAACAAGTGTATGGACACCGGTTCAACAAGAATCATAATCAGTACTTTCAACAAAAAAATCATATTATCACGTTTTCATAGTTGTAAAACACTTTTACCATATTTTCACAATCGCGTAACATTTCATTACGTTTTCACAATCCAAAACGTTTCTCATTATGTTTTCACAATACCATAACACTTCTTTTATATTTTCACAATACCGTAACACTTTTGTTACGTTTTTTTTAAAAATTCCAAAACATTTTTATTACGTTTTTACAATACCGTAACACTACATCATTACGTTTACAAAAATTTCGTAACATTTCATTACGCTTTCAAAATGTTGCAACTCTTCATTGTACTTTTAAACCACGTAATAATTTTTTTAACATTTTTCTCAATCGCGTAAAAACATACGTTTCTCAAATCGCATAATATTATTTTTTCACTGTTTCAAAATCGCGTAACTTAAAAATCATTCTTTTACGTTACGTAAATCATTTTCTATCATTCTCAAAATATTTAAAATACTTTCCAAATCTCATAACAATTTTTCGCTATTTTCACAATCACGTAAAAATAATTCATCACTTTTAAATCACATATTGATTTTTCAACAATAGTTCAAATTACGTAAAATATTTAAACGTAATTCAAATCGCGTATAATTATTTAAAATCATATAGAAATATTTTTCTATATCACGTAACTTAAAAATCACGTTTTTAAGATACGTAAATAATTTTTCACCACAATTTCTTTACAGAAAATATTTCTTGACCTTTTAAAAATTCCTTTTTAACTTTTCTCAAAATAATATAACTTTATACTTCATTTAATATATTTTCTTACTCCAGAAAATATTTTTCCACAGTTCTTTACTCAAGAAATTCTTTTTCAAAATATACTTCACAAAAATCACTTTTCCATTGATGTAAATCAACGTTTCAAAACTTAATATTTTCTAACGTATTTCAAAACTTGAAAATAAGTTATACGTTAGTAAATTTTCAAAATACCATTATATTCTTCATTTTCCCAAATCATTTCCAAACACAACCTTCTTCAAAATAAATTTAAGTTTGAAAACATTTTCGTTTACAAAAACTTGATTTTCTCAAGTGATAAACGCTCTGATTCCCTTTCCAAAATCCTTGTATTAAATCCAGTTACGTTTCCACTTTGAAATTCACTTTGTTCATAAAATCAAAATTATTCCAACCTCCAAAAATCGTAGAGTCTTTGGCCATTGAAGCCATCAAATACTTTTCTTCTAAATTGATATGGTTTTACACAAACAAAACCATTAAAAATCCTTTACAAAAACGTAAGACTCATAGTCTTTGAAAATCAAATCATTTATTCATTTTCAATTTTTCACTTTCTTTGCAAATCTATTTTCACTTTCTTTACAAATCCTTTTTCATTTTCTTTGCAAATCCTTAAAATCATCATTGCTATTTTCATATAAATCTCATGTTTAGTTAAACACTTAGAAACTTTTTACACAAAATAAATTAATAAAAATCCTTCTAAAAACCGTGTTCTTGTTCTCTTGAAAAACAAACCCTTTGTTTATTTTCCAAATTCTTCAAATCATCCGTTTTCATCATTCAAGAAAATCTTAAGTTATAAACACCTATGTTGAGGTGTCTTGTTCGAAATCCACCATGTTCTAAGTACTCAAAAATCAATTCTTTTGTTCTTGAAAATTTTCAACATGAACCCTAATCAAGGGCATCAAAACCGTAGCTCTTCCTTGGCTATTGGAGCCAAAAATCAATTTCCTTTCCACCATCAAGTCATGGCATATACATATATATTTCATCATAAATAATATAAGCATACCATCAAAACCATAAAAGCATGTATAGCATATCAAGCATATCATCAAAGCTATAAAATCATGCAAAGCATATCAAGCATAGAAAATTAATCAAAGCTCATAAACACCCACAAATTAATTACATGACCATGGATATGAACCCTCACATGGATTCCACATCCATCAAATAAAATACCATCTCTCACCACCATGCTTGGTTGGTGAGATGATCTCCTCTTACCTCTTGAAGATCCTCCAAAGCTTCTTGATTTGTTTCTTTTTCCAAGTCCTTCACCACCAAGGGCTTCTCAAATACAAAACAAAACACAAGTTAATTAACATATCAAGCTTGATTAAGAGGAACCATGGATCAAACATGGCTTAGATCATGAAAAAGAGAGAAGAAAATGAAGTTTCCTTATACTTCACCTCAAAAACCCAATAACTTTGATTGAAGAAACTCCTTGAGGATGAATGATTTAGAAGAAGTCTTCAACATGAAAGTTGCTTAGAATATCATGGAGATTCAAGATCCAAGGTTGGATGAAATTAAAAGAGCTTGGATGGTGATTTTAGGTAGTATGACCGAATGGTGTATTTTGAAGAACAAAGATGAAATTTTTGATTTTTGATAGGAACTTGAAGCTTGGATTTGAAGATCAAGATGAATGATTTTGGAAAAACTCATAACTAGAGATGTTCTTAGAATGATGTTTAGGTTTAGAAAATCAAGTTGGATGAAATTTTTGAGTGATGAAAGGTGCTCTTGGAGGGCTTGGCCAAAATCTAGAGAAGAAAGGAGATGGAGAGAAAATTTTCTAAGTTTCCTTCTTGAAAATGAATCAATGAAGACCAAGGAAGACAATAATGACTAAAGCATGCAATTATGGTCTTCTAAACTCCTTCATGCAGCACCAAATTCGTAGTCCCCCCTTCTTGCATTCTTCTTGAGTGCAAAAAAATCAAAAGTAAGCCATTATGATGTCTAACTTGACCAAGACATGCAAAAATGACATAAAGCTTGTTTCTTTGTCTTCTAAACACTCCAAAACCATCACTTTCTCTTCATAATGCATTCAATAAAGTTGTCTTCATTATTTGCCACCATTTGAAGCATTTCTAGCCATTGATTAATTCAATGGTTAGGATTTAGGTAGATTTTTAATTTTAGAAGACTAAATCTAGGCCATTGGATTTTTCTCCTTTAAATTCTAACCATTAGATGTGTCTCCAAAATTAATGGTTAAGATTGCTTCTTCAAACTTTAAATCCAAGGGTCCTAATTAGTCTTTGCCATTTTAGAAGACCAAATCTCTACCCTTGATTAATTCTTCATCCAATGGTCATAAATGGTCTTTGTTACTTTTTAAGATTAAATCTCCACCCTTGATTTAATCTAAATCCAATGGTTATAAATGGTCTTTGTCACTTTTCAAGACCAATTCTACACCTTTGATTACATCTATGGTTGATATCAAAGCCTTCCTAACTAAGCTTATTCTCACACCATTGATTAAATCAATGGTTATTATCCAAGCGCTTTTTATTAAGTTTGTTTCTTAACCTTTGATTAAATCAATGGTTAATATTCAAACTAAGTATTCTCATCCAAGGGTATAAATCAAGTCAAGCTCTCTTTGTTGACTACACAAAGATAATATTTATTCTCGTATCCTACAAAAATAATATTTTTACTTGTATTTTTATCATCCGATAATTAAATACAAGATAAAAACAAGATAATAAAATTTTAAAAACTGTTTCCTGATTCGGGTTTAGTAAGATCCCCCCCGTCTCCATCTAAACAAGACAAATTTTTCTATGCGTAGAAAAATTTTCACTTTGTGGGACCCACCAGGCCCACGTATACCACTGGCCCACATACCTTTTTTGGGCCCACAAATAGGAAAAATTTCAAAATCATCCACAAAAATCACAAAAATTATAAAATGCACAAATATCAAATCAGATTACGTAAAATAATTACCTAACGGTAAAAATTAAATTACGTAATGTTTCCCACCAAAAATTTTTATTTTCCGACACGAGTAAATCACTCAAAACAATCAAATACGCTGACGGAATAAATAAAATAATTTTATAGTGCACATGTAAATTACTAAATAGTAAAATTGCTTAATCAAAAATTATCTTGTTTAAGAGATACGGAAATTTTGGGGTGTTACAATACTCCTCTTTACGTAAATTTCGTCCTCGAAATTTCATGACCATGATTTCACACCCTCGGAATAATAATGACATTATTCCTTTATCTTTCTTCGCTTCCATGTAGTTTCACCTCTTACATTATTCCAAACGATTTTAAACCACTGAAAGATCTTTATCTCTTATTCATTTCTCCTGATCAAACGAATATCTTAATATTTTTTTTCTACGGTTTTCCATTACCGTCTTAACTTTTCCCATAGACAGACTTCTTCAATTTTTGAAGAATCCACCACGCTTCCACTGCGCCACTTTGATACTCTGACTTGGATATACATAGGAATATTCTCTCTTGCAAGATATTTCTTCAATTGCAGTAGATGAAAAAAAACATCATGGAAAAGAACAAAACGAATCGAATATGTTATCGAACATATTCAGCAAAGAATTGGATATAGCTCGATCTTCAAGAATGAATTCTCTGATACCAATACAGCGGCTACCAACCTTCATTCATGCCTAGAATAGTTTTTCTCAGATAACTTCCAACTAATGTAATGTATTACTTAAAAAAAAATTTTATCCTCATGTCACTTTATTCTCCAGCTTTAGCTTCTTTAACAGGAAACGTCTCACTAACCGAGTTCTCCTTTCAACCGCATTATATACTAGATACTATGACATGGATTTTAAATAGGAATATCCTTTCTTGTAAAATATTCTTTCTTGCAAAATATTCTTTCTTGCAAATGCAATATATGAAAGAACATTATAGAGGTTTAGGAAGAAAAGGTAGCGAAATGATCTAATATGTTACCAAACATATTCAACAAGAATTTGATTTTGCCTAATTTTCAGGAATGAGTTTTTCTGGAATACTAACACTGTATTGAGACAATCTCATAGGATATGGTTGGAAAATAACCAATCCATTTTCAAAGATCACGTCTATTTATAAAATAGATCAAACTAACACAAAGTTTTGAGTTTTGAAAGATCACATCTGTTTAGGAAACAGATCAACCTACATAAAAATTTTGAACGACAGATCAAACTAACACAAAGATTTGATCTATAATAATGATTTGAATAACTTGAGTAGCTCAATAGGCTAAGAATAGAAACAGAAATAAACAAATTAGAGGATTACGAATAACTCTAACATATAACTGATCTACTCAATCATATGCCATAAGGAATAGGTTATTCACAGAAATATTCAGTGTGGTTTATAGGATTAACTCTAATGACACAATCTCCATTGTTTAAATCTTCCGCTCAGAACGCTTCCTACTACCTGAGATTTTACTAACAGAAAACTCTGTTTTCATTGGAACTCTATTTTCAAAGATTGTGTTCCAAACTTCCCGCATTTAAAACATTATTTCCTTGGATATACAATCCTTCGTTAAGTGCCCCTTTCCACACCTCTTACATTTCGGTGCAGATGTCACAGTCAAACTAAATCTGTCATTACTAGTACTTTCTCCACAAGATTGTTGTTGTTGTTGACTTCTTGGAGATTGCAAGTACGTTTTCTGTTGGAATCACTTGACCTTACGATTTCCTTTTTTCGTAACCAATATGGTCCAACGTTACAGGGTTTCTCATCCTGAGATTGATTTAACTCTAACAAAATCTTAGCTTAAGAAATCAATTCTTGCTGGGGAACAATCTTCTGTGTTTGTTGTATAATTGCTTCAGCCACTATTTGTATTACTTCCAAAGTTGCAGTTATATCACCACCATTATGTCTCGCTTCTACACGCGTACGTCTATTACGAGTCATTTCTTTTCTTCAAAGATGGACAAATCAAAATAAAATGAAAACCAGATGTAACCATTTCAAATAAATGTTTGTTTTCTTGACGCACATTCCTTCATTAAGTACCTTCTTTCACATCAGTTACTGCCTTTGGTTTCCTCAATGGTTGTAAATACGTTTCCCGTCGAAATCAATCACTTTTCCAATATCCCTAAAATTATCGGGTTCCAAAATTTTGAAATCTTATATTCCAAGACTGATTCTCTTTCATCAGATCCTGAACTTCAACTTTCATTTCTTCCCCATTGAACAACGGTCCTTTGTTCCTACAGTCATCCTTCCACGTTGCTCCCGTTGCCCCCGTAGCTCCTGCAACTACATTACGCTCCCTTAGTTCTTGCAGTTATCTTTTTACATTGCTCCCGTAGCTCCTTTAGCTCCTTTAGCTCCTGCAGTTGCAGCTGCATTACTAGTAACATGTTCCACTTCCACATACGTACAACTATCCCGAGCCAGTTTCTTTTTTTTTTTGTCGAGGCGTGCGGATTGAAATACAATGGATCTAATATCCATTATAAAAACATTATTTCCTTTCGGAAAACAACAACACAGAGAACACAACACAAACAAAATAGACCTAACCACAAACCCCAAAAGACTCAAACCGTGCTCTGATACCAACTAATGTAACACCCTCCCTAGGGTATCACATGTCTGACTCCCGACTCATAATCTGAAAATGTTTTCATAAAAGGTTTGAGTTAAAAACGTGGGTTTAAAAAAAAAAATTCTTTCTTGCTGAAATATAAACTTACTGTAATCCATAAGTATTACTGAAAATATATTTAAACTGATTCATATACAACAATGACACCAATTAATATTTCACAATTTAAAGAGAAATATAAAATTAACAGACTTTTTTTGTTTTTCAACAGTAGCAAACCCCATGACGGGTCCTACTAAATAGCACGGTATAACACTAACGATAAAACTTAACATACTCATTCCTTATCTTGTATCCAGCTTGTTGCATCAGAACTCTACTCCTTGTCTACTCAGAACACCTTCGAACTTGAGATAGCCACTCTTCAATGTTTTCATCAATCTCTGAGTATCCATCGCCCGTTATGTCTAAGACAACTCGATCCTTCTATTATTTGATTTTAACATGACAGACATAGCAAAACAGCATAACAAAGAGGTGAGATCACCTACGCCAATACCAACATGGCAGCACAGAGATAACACAAGCAGCAATATCATACAGGGATATCATATCAAACTTCCAATAATATATTCAATATTAATCAACTATCATCATCAAATCATTTATCAATTCAATTATCATAAATAACAATTACGATAATGTCCTAATTATCATCATCATCATCCAAGTATTCAAAACAATTGTCATAACCAATACTCCTCGATTAATATATCACACAGATATAAATGTTCAAATTATGCATGTACACAAGACTCGATTTCCTACTCCATGGAGCTAAACTCAGGTCGGAGAAATGATCGAAAAGATCTGTCGGTACCACATGCCTCGAGACCACGTGCTATAATCCTCACTTTGATTTTGCACATCTAGCATATACACGACGGTCTTTATCAGATCTTGATTAAGAATAGTGTCTCGGTCCGGATCATCGGTGTGTTGCATCGGTCTAACCTACGGGAAGAAGCGCGACCAACCACCCGTGTAGGCAACCCGCACCCCGATGCCCCCAAGGTCAACAAGTGACCTACATCACACGCATATCGCACCCACTCAAGAGGTGTGTTTCTCCTAGGCAATCACCATATCCAAATTTTATCGGACCATTCCAATGCATGTATAATGCACCAAATCCAATCATAGACAAATATGTCATTTTCTCACAAACAGTGTATGGACACCTGGTTCAACAAGAATCATAATCAGTACTTTCAACAAAGAAAAATCATATTATCACGCTTTCATAGTTGTAAAACACTTTTACCATATTTTCACAATCGCGTAACATTTCATTACGTTTTCACAATCCAAAACGCTTTACATTATGTTTTCACAATACCATAACACTTCTTTTATATTTTCACAATACCGTAACACTTTTGTTACGTTTTTTTTTAAATTCCAAAACATTTTTATTACGTTTTTACAATACCGTAACACTAACATTAGTATTACGTTACAAAAATTTCGTAACATTTCTGTTACGTTTTCAAAATGTTGCAACTCTTCTGTTGCACTTTTAAACCACGTAATAATTTTTTTAACATTTTTCTCAATCGCGTAAAAACATACGTTTCTCAAATCGCATAATATTATTTTTTTCACTGTTTCAAAATCGCGTAACTTAAAAATCATTCTTTTACGTTACGTAAATCATTTTCTATCATTCTCAAAATATTTAAAATACTTTCCAAATCTCATAACAATTTTTCGCTATTTTCACAATCACGTAAAAATAATTCATCACTTTTAAATCACATATTGATTTTTCAACAATAGTTCAAATTACGTAAAATATTTAAACGTAATTCAAATCGCGTATAATTATTTAAAATCATATAGAAATATTTTTCATATCACGTAACTTAAAAATCACGTTTTTAAGATACGTAAATAATTTTTCACCACAATTTCTTTACGTAAAATATTTCTTGACCTTTTAAAAATTCCTTTTTAACTTTTCTCAAAATAATATAACTTTATACTTCATTTAATATATTTTCTTACTCCGTAAAAATTTTTCCACGCTTCTTTACTCAAGAAATTCTTTTTCAAAATATACTTCACAAAATCACTTTTCCATTGATGTAAATCAACGTTTCAAAACTTAATATTTTCTAACGTATTTCAAAACTTGAAAATAAGTTATACGTTAGTAAATTTTCAAAATACCATTATATTCTTCATTTTCCCAAATCATTTCCAAACACAACCTTCTTCAAAATAAATTTAAGTTTGAAAACATTTTCGTTTACAAAAACTTGATTTTCTCAAGTGATAAACGCCTGATTTCCCTTTCCAAAATCCTTGTATTAAATCCAGTTACGTTTCCACTTTGAAATTCACTTTGTTCATAAAATCAAAATTATTCCAACCTCCAAAAATCGTAGAGTCTTTGGCCATTGAAGCCATCAAATACTTTTCTTCTAAATTGATATGGTTTTACACAAACAAAACCATTAAAAATCCTTTACAAAAACGTAAGACTCATAGTCTTTGAAAATCAAATCATTTATTCATTTTCAATTTTTCACTTTCTTTGCAAATCTATTTTCACTTTCTTTACAAATCCTTTTTCATTTTCTTTGCAAATCCTTAAAATCATCATTGCTATTTTCATATAAATCTCATGTTTAGTTAAACACTTAGAAACTTTTTACACAAAATAAATTAATAAAAATCCTTCTAAAAACCGTGTTCTTGTTCTCTTGAAAAACAAACCCTTTGTTTATTTTCCAAATTCTTCAAATCATCCGTTTTCATCATTCAAGAAAATCTTAAGTTATAAACACCTATGTTGAGGTGTCTTGTTCGAAATCCACCATGTTCTAAGTACTCAAAAATCAATTCTTTTGTTCTTGAAAATTTTCAACATGAACCCTAATCAAGGGCATCAAAACCGTAGCTCTTCCTTGGCTATTGGAGCCAAAAATCAATTTCCTTTCCACCATCAAGTCATGGCATATACATATATATTTCATCATAAATAATATAAGCATACCATCAAAACCATAAAAGCATGTATAGCATATCAAGCATATCATCAAAGCTATAAAATCATGCAAAGCATATCAAGCATAGAAAATTAATCAAAGCTCATAAACACCCACAAATTAATTACATGACCATGGATATGAACCCTCACATGGATTCCACATCCATCAAATAAAATACCATCTCTCACCACCATGCTTGGTTGGTGAGATGGATCTCCCTCTTACCTCTTGAAGATCCTCCAAAGCTTCTTGATTTGTTTCTTTTTCCAAGTCCTTCACCACCAAGGGCTTCTCAAATACAAAACAAAACACAAGTTAATTAACATATCAAGCTTGATTAAGAGGAACCATGGATCAAACATGGCTTAGATCATGAAAAAGAGAGAAGAAAATGAAGTTTCCTTATACTTCACCTCAAAAACCCAATAACTTTGATCTTGAAGAAACTCCTTGAGGATGAATGATTTAGAAGAAGTCTTCAACATGAAAGTTGCTTAGAATATCATGGAGATTCAAGATCCAAGGTTAGATGAAATTAAAAGAGCTTGGATGGTGATTTTAGGTAGTATGACCGAATGGTGTATTTTGAAGAACAAAGATGAAATTTTTGATTTTTGATAGGAACTTGAAGCTTGGATTTGAAGATCAAGATGAATGATTTTGGAAAAACTCATAACTAGAGATGTTCTTAGAATGATGTTTAGGTTTAGAAAATCAAGTTGGATGAAATTTTTGAGTGATGAAAGGTGCTCTTGGAGGGCTTGGCCAAAATCTAGAGAAGAAAGGAGATGGAGAGAAAATTTTCTAAGTTTCCTTCTTGAAAATGAATCAATGAAGACCAAGGAAGACAATAATGACTAAAGCATGCAATTATGGTCTTCTAAACTCCTTCATGCAGCACCAAATTCGTAGTCCCCCTTCTTGCATTCTTCTTGAGTGCAAAAAATCAAAAGTAAGCCATTATGATGTCTAACTTGACCAAGACATGCAAAAAATGACATAAAGCTTGTTTCTTTGTCTTCTAAACACTCCAAAACCATCACTTTCTCTTCATAATGCATTCAATAAAGTTGTCTTCATTATTTGCCACCATTTGAAGCATTTCTAGCCATTGATTAATTCAATGGTTAGGATTTAGGTAGATTTTTAATTTTAGAAGACTAAATCTGCGCCATTGGATTTTTCTCCTTTAAATTCTAACCATTAGATGTGTCTCCAAAATTAATGGTTAAGATTGCTTCTTCAAACTTTAAATCCAAGGGTCCTAATTAGTCTTTGCCATTTTAGAAGACCAAATCTCTACCCTTGATTAATTCTTCATCCAATGGTCATAAATGGTCTTTGTTACTTTTTAAGATTAAATCTCCACCTTGATATAATCTAAATCCAATGGTTATAAATGATGGTCATTGTCACTTTTCAAGACCAATTCTACACATTTGATTACATCTATGGTTGATATCAAAGCCTTCCTAACTAAGCTTATTCTCACACCATTGATTAAATCAATGGTTATTATCCAAGCTTTTTTATTAAGTTTGTTTCTTAACCTTTGATTAAATCAATGGTTAATATTCAAACTAAGTATTCTCATCCAAGGGTATAAATCAAGTCAAGCTCTCTTTGTTGACTACACAAGATAATATTTATTCTCAGTATCCTACAAATAATATTTTTACTTTGTATTTTTATCATCCGATAATTAAATACAAGATAAAACACAAGATCAATAAAATTTTAAAAACTGCTGTTCTGGATTCAGGTTTAGTAAGATCCCCCTGTCTCCATCTAAACAAGACAAATTTTTCTATGCGTAGAAAAATTTTTCACTTTGTGGGACCCACCTGGCCCACGTATAGCTACCTGGGCCCACATACCTTTTGCTGGGCCCACAAATAGGAAAAATTTCAAAATCATCCACAAAAATCACAAAAATTATAAAATGCACAAATATCAAATCAGATTACGTAAAATAATTACCTAACGGTAAAAATTAAATTACGTAATGTTTCCCCCGGCCCGAAAATTTTTATTTTCCTGACACGGAGTAAATCACTCAAAACAATCAAATACGCTGACGGAATAAATAAAATAATTTTACAGTGCACAGAAATTACTAAACAGTAAAATTCCATTTAATCACAAAATTATCATAAGAGAGATACTGAAATTTTGGGGTGTTACAACACAGTGGTACTCGCTTAACCGTCCACCGGTCGGATCATTGCGTGCCCTCGACGCCCCAAGATCCAAGATCCATCATAGACCTCACTATCAATTCTCATTCCCTCTTCAACCATTAAGGGCCAAAATAGCTTATTAGCTATACTTTATACAATCACGAATATATCGGTCTGGTCCAACCACAAGGCCAAATCTTTTCAATTTCATTTGTTCAATTTAATCATATGCCTCAATGCATATTTTTCCAATGCATGTATAATACACCAATACCAATCACAGGCATATCTTTCCAATGCATATAAAATGCACCAAATACCAATCACAGTAAAACTTGTCATTTTCTCATACAAAGTGTATATGAATGGTTCAACAGTAATCATCATGTTATTATGTTTTTATAGTCATAAAACACTTTTGTCTTGTTTTCACAACCGCGTAACATTTTCTGTTACATTTTCACAATTCCAAAATATTTTAGTTATATTTTCACAATACCGTAACACCTCTGTTACGTTTTCATAATACAGTAATATTTCTGTTACGTTTTCAAAATACCACAACTCTTCTGTTGCACTTTTAAACCACGTACTAATTTTTTAACGTTTTTCTCAATCGTGTAAAAATATACGTTTCTCAAATCACAAAGTATTTTTCCACTGTTTCAAAATCGCGTAACTTAAAAATCATTCTTTTAAGTTGTGTAAATCATTTTCCATCATTCTCAAAATATTTAAAACAATTTCCAAATCACATAACGATTTTTCATCATTTTCACAATCAAGTAAAAATATTCTATCACTTTTAAATCACATATTGATTTTTCAATAGTAGTTCAAATTACGTAAAATATTTAAACGTAATTCAAATCGCGTAGAAATAATTTATTATATTTCAAATCATTTTTGAGATATGTAAAATATTTTTCAACATTTTACAATCACATAAAATATTCCTCAATATTCCAAACATTATTTTGGGCTTAAATAAATCAATATCATTTTCAACACATTTTTCAAATTGTGTAAAAATATTTTACTGCATTTCCAATCGTTTTTAAGATACATAAAATATTTTTCATCACAATTTCATTACAGAAAATATTTCTTAACCTTCAAAAATTCCTTTTCAACTTTTCTCAAAATAATATGACTTTGTATTTCATTTTTCACATTTTCTTACTCAAGAAAATCTTTTTCCAAAATATAATCCACAAAAATCACTTTTTCATTGATATAAATCAACGTTTCAAAATTTAACATTTTTCTAACGTATTTCAAAACTCGAAAATAAATTATACGTTAGTAAATCTTCAAAACACCATTATATTCTCCATTTTTCCCAAATTATTTCCAAAGTCAGTCTCTTTCAAAATAAATTAAAATTCAAACGTTTTCAACCTCTCTTTGTTTTCCGTTACGAAAATTTCTATTCTCTCAAGTGATAAAACACTCTGATTCCCTTTCCAAATTCCTTGTATTCAATCAAGTTACGTTTCCATTTTGAAAATCACTTTGTTCATAAAAATCAAGGCATTACAAGCCTTCAAAAACGTGGACATGACTATTGAAACCATCAAATAGTTTTTCCTTCTAAATTGATATGGTTTTACAGAAACAAAACCATTAAAAATTCTTTAACAAAAATAGTGAACGTATTCATTGAAAACTGTCAAATCTTTCGAGTAACAAAACACTTCGTTTTATAAAATATCATTTTGTTCCATAAAAATTTAGGCATAACTAGTTTTTCAAAACCGTAGGGTATTTGGCCATTGAAGCCATCAAATATTTTTCCTTCTAACTCAATTATTTATCATTTCTGTTTTCACACAAACAAAACCATTAAAATCTTTGTTTTCAAAACCGAAATACCGATGGTCATAAAAACCAAACCCATTTGTTCAAATTCATTTTTACTTTCTTTACAAATCCTTTTCCACTTTCTTTGCAAATCCTTTTTAAAATCAACGTTTGCCCGTTTCATTCAAAACTCATGTTTAGAAAAACACTTAGGATCTTTTTACACAAAATAAATCAATAAAAATCCTTCAAAACCATGTTCTTGTTCTCTTGAAAAACATATCCTTTGTTCATTTTCCATGCTTTTCAAATCAATCCAATTTTATTCTTCCATGAAAATATCAAGTTATAAACACCTATGTTGAGGTGTCTTGACCGAAATTCTCAATGTTCTAGGGACTCAAAAATTAATTCCCTTGTTCTTAAAAATTTTCAACATAAACTCTCTTCATGGGTATCAAAATTGTATTTCCTTTCCTTTGGCCATTGAAGCCAAAAATTGATTTTCTTTCCATCATTACATTAAGGCATACATATACATAATTTCAACATATTCTCATCATGCATATTATAAGCATACCATATTATCATCATGCATATTATAAGCATACCATATAAGCCATAAAATCATGCAAAGCATATCAAGCATAGGCAAATAATCAAAACACATAAACAACCATAAATAAATTACAAGATCATGGATATGAATCCTCACATGGATTCACCATCCATCAAATATAAGACCATCTCTCACCACCATACTTGGTTAGTGAGGTGGATCTCCCTCTTACGTCTTGAAGATCCTCAAAAGCTTATTGATTTGCTTCTCTTTCCAAGTCCTTCACCACCAAGGGTTTCTTAAACACAAAACAACACATATATTTATTAGTATCTTAAGCTTGAATAAGAAAACCATGGATGTGCATCATGGTTAGAACCTTGAAAATCAAAAGAAAAGTGAAGAGTAACAAACTTCACCATTAAAGCTTCAATCTTTAGCTTGAAGAACAAGGTTGAAGATAGATGATTTAGAGAAAATCTCCAACATGAAAATTGCTTAGAATATCATGTAGATTCAAGATCTATGGTTGGATGATATTAAAAAAGGATTGGATGGTGATTATGGCCGAAATTCCTCTAGAAGAACAAAGATGGAATTTTTTGATTTTTGTAAGAGAAAAGCTTCTTAGGCTTGGTTAAGACAAAAGATGAAGTGAAAACACTTAGTTTTTCCTTCCACAAATTTTGTGAAGCTCCTTGGAAAAATCCCTAAAAATTATAAACAAATGTTATAATCAATAACAAGTGTAGAAATAGGAAAACCATGGTTCACTCATGGCTTAGAAAATCAAAACTAGAACATTAGAAGAAGAAATATGAAATTTACCATTTTTGGTAGAATCTTGAAGCTTGGATTTGAAGATCAAGATGAATGATTTAGAGAAAATTCATAACTAGGGATGTTCTTAGAATAAGGTAAGGATTCAAGAAACTAGGTTGGATAAAATTTTTGAGTGATGGAAGGTGTTCTTGGAGTGCTTGGCCGAAACCTCCATGAAAAGAAAGTGGAGAGAAAAGCTTGATGAGTTATTAGTTTTCGAGAAGACAAAGGAAATAAAGGATATCAATAATATGGTCTTCAAACTTTCCTGTTTCCTAAAGCTCCTCAAAACCATAGCCCCCCCTCCAATGCATTCTCCGTGAGTGCAAATTGATCAATAATGATCAATAATGATGCAACATTGACCAAGACCACTTAACAATGACATAAAGTTTTCCTTTAGCTCCAAAATGCTTTACAAAACCATCCCTCCTCTTCCTAATGCATTCATGAAGTTGTTATCATTATTAGCCACCATCTAGAGCATTTCTAGCCATTGATTAATTCAATGGTTAGGATTTAGGTAGACTTTTGATTTTAGAAGACTTAATCTAGGCCATTGGATCTTTCTCCTTTAAATTCTAACCATCAGATGTGTCTCCAAAATGAAGGGTCAAGATTACTCCTTCTTACTTTTAATCCAAGGGTCATAATTAGTCTTTGCTACTTTTTAAGACTAATTTTCCACCATTGATTAAATTTACATCCAATGGTCATAAATGGTCCTTGTTACTTTACAAGACCAAATCTCTACCCTTGATTAATTCTTCATCCAATGGTCATAAATGGTCTTTGTCACTTTTTGAGACCAAATCTCTACCATTGATTAAATCCAAATCCAATGGTTATAAATGGTCATAGCCATTTTATTAAACTTATCCTACACCATTAATTAAATCAACGGTTGATATTAAAGTCTTCAATATTAGACTTGTTTCCTATTGGTCCATCAAAAATTGTCACAACCACTAATATTGACTTAATAGTATAATTTCTATTTTTATCTGCTAAAACCCCACGAAAGAATATATTTATTGTATTTTTATTGCCCGATAAATAAATACAGTACAAAACACAGTACATTAAAATTTTAGAAACTGTTTCTGGATTCAGGTTTAGTAAGATCCCCTGTCTCCATCTAAACAGTATAAATTTTTCTATGCGTAGAAAAATTTTCACTTTGTGGGACCCACCTGGGCCCACGTATGGTCACCTGGGCCCACATACAACCTCTGGGCCCACATACAGTAAAAAATTTCATAATCATCCACAAAAATCACAAAAATTTGAAAACGCACAAGTATTAAATCAGATTACGTAAAATAGTTAAAACCTAACAGTAAAAATTAAATTACGTAAAGTTTTTCTCAGCCCGAAAATTTTTATTTTCCTGACACGGAATAAATTACTCAAAACGATCAAATACGTTGACGGAATAAACAAAATAATTTTACAGAGCACAGAAATTACTAAACAGTAAAATTCTATCAACTGTCAAAATTATTGTTTAAGAGATACGAAAATTTTGGGGTGTTATAATACTCCCCCTCTAAAAAGAAATTTTGTCCTCAAAATTTGACAAACATGATTTCACACCCTCAGAATAAATATGAATATTACTCTTTCATCTTTCCTTCCAGTTCCCATGTAGCTTCCTCTCTTACATCTTTCTATACTATTCTAACCAACAAAATCTTTTTGCCTGACGTTCAACTTCTCCTGATCAAATAGATATCTCAAACTCCTAGTTACTGAAGATATTGAATGTTACTCCAGAAAGAAAGTATCTCCATATCTCTGATATTAATACAGCGGCTACCAACCTTCATTCATGCCTAGAATAGTTTTTCTCAAATGACTTCAATTTCCTAAAATCATACCCTACAACTCTTCTATTCTGCATAAGCACATATCTTAAGCTCTGATGTAATACGTCACTGTTCACCTCTAATGGTTCACTAGGATTAGATAAAACTAATACTAGAGAAGTACTTCAAATATATTTCAATTCCTAAAAATTTTTCTTATATGCATCAGTCTATACGAATGCTTAATCCTTTCTGATAAGCTGGGTGAGAAGTCCTATGATCCAAAAATTTTCCAGAATTTCCATTACTGTCTTTTTGACTTTCCCACTGAAAACTATTTTCAAACTTTGAAGGATCCACCACGCTCATGTTGCGCCACTCTGATACTATGACATGGATATAAATAGGAATATCCCTTCTTGCAAAATATTCTTTCTTGCAAATGCAATATATGAAAGAACATTATAGAGGTTTAGGAAGAAAAGGTAGCGAAATGATCTGATATGTTACCAAACATATTCAACAAGAATTTGATTTTGCATGATTTTCAGGAATGAATTTTTTTTTTGAATTATTAACACCTTATTGAGACAATCTCATAGGATATGGTTGAAAAATAACTAATCTGTTTTTCAAAGATCACGTCTATTTATGGAAGAAATAAATAGATTAAACCAACACAAAGATTTAATCCATAACAACAATTTGAATAACATGTGTAGTTCGATAGGCTAAGAATAGAAACAAAAGTAAACAAATCAGAGGTTAACGGATAGCTCTACCATATAATTGATCTACTCAATCATATGCCATAAAGAATAGGTTACCCCGAGAAATATATAGGATAGTTTATTGGATTAGCTCCATTGACACAATCTCCATTGTTTTAGTCTTCCGCTCAGAACACTCCCATTCCATTTAGAGTAACAACTTTCCCTACTACCCAAGATTTTACTAACAGAAAACTCTGTTTTCAAAGAGCATAATCTCTGGGAAAATATGCCTAACTTTTCCGCAAATTGTTTCCTTGACGTACATTCCTTCATTAAGTACCTTCTTTCACATCACTTACTATTTTTGGTTTCCTCAATGGTTATAAATACATCTTCCGTCGAAATCAATTACTTTCTCAATATCCTAAAAAAAAATACCAGGTTCCAAAATTACGAAGTCTTATATTCCAAGACTGATTTTCTTCCATCAGATCCTGAACTTCAACTTCCAGTTCTCGCTGTTCAGCGATCCTCTGTTCGTGCAGCCATCTTTTTACATTGCTCCCGTTGCTCCCGTAACTGCAACTACATTGCTGGTGACATGTTCCGCTTCCGCATACGTACAACTACCATGAGCTGTTTCTTTTCTTCAAAGACGGATGAATCAAAATAAAATGGAAACCAGATGTAACCATTTCAAATAAACGTTTGTTTCCTTTCGGAAATCAAACACACAGAGAACACAACATAAGCAAAACAGACCTAACCCCAAACCCCAAAAGACTCAAACCGTGCTCTGATACTAACTAATGTAACACCCTCATTAGGGCATCACATTTCCGACTCCCGACTCATAATCTGAAAATCAATTCGTAAAAGGTTTGAGTTATGAAAATATGGGTTTCAAAATTTCTTCTATACTGAAACGTAAATTTACTAAAAATATTAGGTAATATTGAAAATCATATTTCAACTATTCATTATGCAATATTGACACCAATTAATGTTTCACAATTTAAAGAGAAATATAAAATTAACAGACTTTTTTTTTTTTAACAATAGCAAACCCTATAATGGGTCCTACTTAATAGCACGTTACAACACTAACGAGAAACTTTAACATACTTATTCCTTTTTCTGTCCATCTTGATGCATCAGACATCTGTTTCTTTGTCAACATTGCATACCTTCGAGTCCTGAATGCCCACTCCTTATTGTTGTCACCAATCTCAGAGTATCCATCGCCCGTTATGTCTAAGACAACTCGATCCTTCTATTATTTGATTTTAACAGTATATACACAGCAAAACAACATAACAAAGAGGTGAGATTACCTACACCAATACCAACATGGCAGCACAGAGATAACACACATAGCAATATCATACAGGGATATTATACCAGACTTCCAATAATATATTCAATATTAATCAACTATCATCATCCAATCATATATCAATTCAATTATCATAAACAACAATTACGATAATGCCCTCAACATTATCATCATCATGATCCAAGTATTCAAACAATTGTCATAGCCAATATTCCTTAATTAATATATCATACAGATATAAATGCTCAGATTCATGCATGCGCACATAGACTCAGTTTTTCAAAAACAACTCCATGGAAGTTTTCACAATTTCGAGAAGAATGCTCTGGTTAATTATCAGCCTTAGCCCAAAGACAATCTCCCAGTCGTAGAAAAGAATCGTGTTCTTGTCGGGTATCGTCAATGCGTTGCAACGAACTGCATCGCCAAGTGGCACAGGATACTCGCCAACTGTCCACTGGTCGACCGCCGCGCCTCGATGCCCCCAAGATCCATCATAGACCTCACTATCAATTCTCATTCCCTCTTCAACCACAAGGGCCAAAATAGCTTATTAGTTATACTTTATACAATGCACGAATATATCAGTGCAAGTCCAACCACAAGGGCCAAATCTTTTCAATTTCATTTGTTCAATTTAATCATATGCCTCAATGCATATTTTTCTAATGCATGTATAATGTACCAATACCAATCACAGATATCTTTCCAATGCATATAAAATGCACCAAATACCAATCACATCAAAAAACTCATCATTTTCTTATACAATGTATAGACACTAGTTCAACAGTAATCATCATGTTATTATGTTTTTATAGTCATAAAACACTTTTGTCGTGTTTTCACAACCGCGTAACATTTTCTGTTACGTTTTCACAATTCCAAAATATTTTAGTTATATTTTCACAATACCGAAACACCTCTGTTACGTTTTCACAATACAGTAACATTTCTGTTACATTTTCAAAATATCACAACTCTTCTGTTGCACTTTTAAACCACGTACTAATTTTTTAACGTTTTTCTCAATCGTGTAAAAATATACGTTTCTCAAATCACATAGTATTTTTTCACTGTTTCAAAATTGCGTAACTTAAAAATCATTCTTTTAAGTCGCGTAAATCATTTTCCACCATTTTCAAAATATTTAAAACACTTTCCAAATCACATTATGATTTTCCGTCATTTTCACAATCACGTAAAAATATTCTATCACTTTTAAATCACATATTGATTTTTCAATAGTAGTTCAAATTACGCAAAATATTTAAACGTAATTCAAATCGCGTAGAAATAATTTACTGTATTTCAAATCGTTTTTAAGATACGTAAAATATTTTTCAACATTTTACAATCACGTAAAATATTCCTCAATATTCCAAACATTATTTTGGGCTTAAATAAATCAATATCATTTTCAACACATTTTTCAAATTGCGTAAAAATATTTTACTGCATTTCAAATCGTTTTTAAGATACGTAAAATATTTTTCATCACAATTTCATTACAGAAAATATTTCTTAACCTTCAAAAATTCCTTTTCAACTTTTCTCAAAATAATATGACTTTGTATTTCATTTTTCACATTTTCTTACTCAAGAAAATCTTTTTCCAAAATATAATCCACAAAAATCACTTTTCCATTGATATAAATCAACGTTTCAAAATTTAACATTTTTCTAACGTATTTCAAAACTCGAAAATAAATTATACGTTAGTAAATCTTCAAAACACCATTATATTCTCCATTTTTCCCAAATCATTTCCAAAATCAGTCTCTTTCAAAATAAATTGAAATTCAAACGTTTTCAACCTCTCTTTGTTTTCCGTTACAAAAATTTCTATTCTCTCAAGTGATAAAACACTTTGATTTCCTTTCCAAATTACTTCTATTAAATCAAGTTACGTTTCCATTTTGAAAATCACTTTGTTCATAAAAATCAAGGCATTACAAGCCTTCAAAAACGTGGACATGACTATTGAAACCATCAAATATTTTTTCCTTCTAAATTGATATGGTTTTACACAAACAAAACCATTAAAAATTCTTTAACAAAAACGGTGAACGTGTTCATTGAAAATTGTCAAATCTTTCGAGTAACAAAACACTTCGTTTTATAAAATATCATTTTGTTCCATAAAAATTTAGGCATAACCAGTTTTTCAAAACCATAGGGTATTTGGCCATTGAAGCCATAAAAAATTTTTCCTTCTAACTCAATTATTTATCATTTCTGTTTTCACACAAACAAAACCATTAAAATCTTTGTTTTCAAAATGAAATATCGATGGTCATAAAAACCAAACCCATTTGTTCAAATTCATTTTTACTTTCTTTACAAATCCTTTTCCACTTTCTTTGCAAATTCTTTTTAAAATCAACGTTTGCCCGTTTCATTCAAAACTCATGTTTAGAAAAACACTTAGGATCTTTTTACACAAAATAAATCAATAAAAATCCTTCGAAACCATGTTCTTGTTCTCTTGAAAAACATATCCTTTGTTCATTTTCCATGCTTTTCAAATCAATCCAATTTTATTCTTCCATGAAAATATCAAGTTATAAACACCTATGTTGAGGTGTCTTGGCTGAAATTCTCAATGTTCTAGGGACTCAAAAATTAATTCTCTTGTTCTTAAAAATTTTCAACATAAACTCTCTTCATGGGTATCAAAACCGTATTTCCTTTCTTTTGGCCATTGAAGCCAAAAATTGATTTTCTTTCCATCATCACATCAAGGCATACATATACATAATTTCAACATATTCTCATCATGCATATTATAAGCATACCATATTATCATCATGCATATTATAAGCATATCATATAAGCCATAAAATCATGCAAGGCATATCAAGCATAGGCAAATAATCAAAACACGTAAACAACCACAAATAAATTACAAGACCATGGATATGAATCCTCACATGGATTCACCATCCGTCAAATATAAGACCATCTCTCACCACCATACTTGGATGGTGAGGTGGATCTCCCTCTTACCTCTTGAAGATCCTCAAAAGCTTATTGATTTGCTTCTCTTTCCAAGTCCTTCGCCACCAAGGGTTTCTTAAACACAAAACAACACATATATTTATTAGTATCTTAAGCTTGAATAAGAAAACCATGGATGTGCATCATGGTTAGAACCTTGAAAATCAAAAGAAAAGTGAAGAGTAACAAACTTCACCATTAAAGCTTCAATCTTTAGCTTGAAGAACAAGATTGAAGATAGATGATTTAGAGAAAATCTCCAACATGAAAATTGCTTAGAATATCATGTAGATTCAAGATCTATGGTAGGATGAAATTAAAAAGGATTGGATGGTGATTTTGGATGGTATGGCCGAAATTCCTCTTGAAGAACAAAGATGGAATTTTTTGATTTTTGTAAGAGAAAAGCTTCTTAGGCTTGGTTAAGACAAAAGATGAAGTGAAAACACTTAGTTTTTCCTTCCACAAATTTTGTGAAGCTCCATGGGAAAATCCCTAAAAATGATAAACAAATGTTATAATCAATAACAAGTGTAGAAATAGGTAAACCATGGTTCAATCATGGCTTAGAAAATCAAAACTAGAAGATTAGAAGAAGAAATATGAAATTTACCATTTTTGGTAGAATCTTGAAGCTTGGATTTGAAGATCAAGATGAATGATTTAGAGAAAACTCATAACTAGGGATGTTCTTAGAATAAGGTAAGGATTCAAGAAACTAGGTTGGATAAAATTTTTGAGTGATGGAAGGTGTTCTTGGAGTGCTTGGCCGAAACCTCCATGAAAAGAAAGTGGAGAGAAAAGCTTGATGAGTTATTGGTTTTGGAGAAGACAAAGGAAATAAAGGATATCAATAATATGGTCTTCAAACTTTCCTATGTCCTAAAGCTCCTCAAAACCGTAGCCCCCCCTCCAATGCATTCTCCTTGAGTGCAAATTGATCAATAATGATCAATAATGATGCAACATTGACCAAGACTACGTAACAATGACATAAAGTTTTCCTTTAGCTCCAAAATGCTTCACAAACCGTCCCCCCTCTTCCTAATGCATTCATGAAGTTGTCATCATTATTAGCCACCATCTAGAGCATTTCTAGCCATTGATTAATTCAATGGTTAGGATTTAGGTAGACTTTTGATTTTAGAAGACTTAATCTAGGCCATTGGATCTTTCTCCTTTAAATTCTAACCATTAGATGTGTCTCCAAAATGAAGGGTCAAGATTACTCCTCCTTACTTTTATTCCAAGGGTCATATTTAGTCTTTGCTACTTTTTAAGACTAATTTTCCACCATTGATTAAATTTACATCCAATGGTCATAAATGGTCCTTGTTACTTTACAAGACCAAATCTCCACCCTTGATTAATTCTTCATCCAATGGTCATAAATGGTCTTTGTCACTTTTTGAGACCAAATCTCTACCATTGATTAAATCCAAATCCAATGGTTATAAATGGTCATAGCTATTTTATTAAACTTATCCTACACCGTTGATTAAATTGACGGTTGATATTAAAGTCTTCAATATTAGACTTGTTTCCTATTGGTCCATCAAAAATTGTTACAACCACTAATATTGACTTAATAGTATAATTTCTATTTTTATCTACTAAAACCCCACGAAAAGAATATATTTTATTTTTTATCGCCTATAAATAAATACAAGATCAAAACACAAGATAATAAAATTTTAGAAACTATTTCCAGATTCAGGTTTAGTAAGATCTCCTGTCTCCGTCTAAACAGTACAAATTTTTCTATGCGTAGAAAAATTTTCACTTGTGGGACCCACTTGGGCCCACGTATGGCCACCTGGGCCCACATACACCCCCTCAGCCCACATACAGTAAAAAATTTCATAATCATCCACAAAAATCACAAAAATTTGAAAACGCACAAGTATTAAATCAGATTACGTAAAATAGTTAAAACCTAATGGTAAAAATTAAATTACGTAAAGTTTTTCCCGGCCTGAAAATTTTTATTTTCCTGACACGAAGTAAATTACTCAAAACGATCAAATACGTTGACGGAATAAACAAAATAATTTTACAGTATACAAAAATTACTAAATAGTAAAATTCTATTAACTGTCAAAATTATTGTTTAAGAGATACGAAAATTTTGGGGTGTTACAGATCACATGAAAAAGTTGGTGTCTAAAGAGCTAGTAATTGGATTACCCAAGATCAATTTTGAAAAAGGTAAATTATGTGATACATGTCAAAAAGGAAAACAAGTAAAGGTCTCCTTTTGCACATGGATCTTTTTGGACCATCTAGAACTATGAGCTTTGGTGGGAATTATTATGCCTTAGTGATTATGGATGATTTTTCTATGTTCACATGGACTTTATTTCTTTCTCACAAAAATGATGCATTTCTAGCCTTTAAGAAACTTGCCAAAATTATCCAAAATGAAAAAAAAGTTTTTCAATTACATCCATAAGAACTAACCATGATGGTGAGTTTAAAAATCTTGATTTTGAAACTTTTTGTGATGAACATGACATTGAGCATAATTTTTCTGCCCCTAAAACTCCACAACAAAATAGAGTTGTAGAAAAAAATAATCGATCTTTAGAAGAAATGGCAAGAACTATGCTCAATGAGGCTTCTTTTCCTAAGTATTTTTGGACAAATGCGGCTAGTACTGCTTGGTATGTAATGAACTGGACTTTAATTAGGCCTATTTTAAAGAAAACCCCTTATGAATTATACAAGGGAAGGAAGCCAAATGTCTCACATTTTCATATTTTTGGATATAAATGTTTTGTTTTAAACAATAGAAAGGATAACTTAGGAAAGTTTGATGCTAAGTCTGATGAAGGTATATTTCTTGGCTATTCTATTCATAGTAAGGCTTTTAGAATATATAATAAAAGAATTATGACCATTGAAGAGTCCATTCATGTGACATTTGATGAAACTAACCCAAATGGACCGAGAAAGGATTTTGTTGTTGAAGATGTTACAGAGGCTTTGGCAAAAACACATTTGGACAACAAGGAAGAAAGGAAAAAAGAAGAAAGTCAAGAGGACGCTCCAAATCAAGAAGATTCACAAGTCATGGACCTTCCTTAAGAATGGCGAATGTCAAGATACCATCCACTTGATCAAGTAATAAGTTATGTATCCAAAGGTATAAGTACTCAAAACTCAATTAGAAATGCATGCAACCATATGGCTTCTGTTTCTCAAATTGAACCTAAAGACATAAATGAAGCCTTTAGCGATGAACATTGGATTTTGGCCATGCAAGATGAGCTAAATCAATTTGAAAGAAACCAAGTTTGGGAATTGGTTCCAAGACCCAATGATCATTGATCAATCAATTTTGAGTCATTCATTATTGCTTCATATTTGGCCTAATTGATGCTAATTGTGTCCAATATTATGTTTGTAGATGAGTTTTAGATGATTGGTCTTCATTGAGCTTAATTGTAAAAACTTCATTAATTTTCGGATTTTAACTCATTTTGACCTTTCTGTCTTGTACAGGCCATAACTTGGGCTACAAATATCGTATTTGGATGATCTTGGAGTCCTCTGAAAGCTGAGACGAAGATCTACAATCTGGTGTCTAATGCAATTTTTCTAATTCAGCTGGATTCAAGGCGAAATTGGGCCTCAAAGTCAGGATGCTGTTGCTATCACAATGCTTGGACCTTTCCTCAATGATTTGGGCCTATCTCTCTCAATTTAAGTCCAATTAAGGCAAATCATATGTCTCTGAAAAGCTTATTCAGAGGGCTACATTTGGGCTAGAGGTAGATTAGGAATTACATAAGAACTTTCAGTTACAAATAGGTTTAGGCAGATTTCGAATTCAGTTTTTGATTTGTTGTGATTCAGTTTTAATAGATTGAGCAGAAACCCTTTTTCTCTCTTTTCTCTATTTTCGTTTTACTCTCTTCTCTGCATTTCCGTAATGGCCATGGAAGGCTAAAGCTCCAATCAATCCAAGGAATTCAATGATTGTGGTTAGAGTTTTAAGTTCTCTTGTTTAATTATAAATTCTGTTGTGTTCTTCCCTCTTCTCCTTCCTCAATTGAATTCTGATTAGAATTTCGAAATTGAAGTTAGAATTAGGGTTGAGTAATTTGAATCTAATGGAGAATAGATCATCGATTGATAATCTATGTTAATCCAAATTTGTTCCTAAATCAATCTTAATCAAGAATTGCGATTGTGATTTTGTTTTAATTGATAAAATTCTAGGTGATTATCTAGTTGATTTCGGATTAACAGAGGTGTAAACAACAGAAATTCATCCTCTTGAACAATGATTAATTCTGCCACTTGAATTGAAGACCTTGGATTGGTGTTTTCTTAATTGAATTTTCTCAATTTGAATTCGTTTTCTGTTATTGCAATGAACAAAACCCCCTACTTATTGATAACTTCTAACAAGCTTGAGAAATCCGAATTGGTCCTTGGGAGATGACCTAGGTTATGCACTATGCTATATTCCATAAATCCTAGTCTATTTTGAGGCGAGTGCGACATCGCTGATCAATCATCCAATTATAGGCTCCAAATGGGTCTTTAGGAACAAGCTGTATGAAGCTAGCCTAATAACTAGAAATAAAGTTAGCCTTGTTGTAAAATGATATAATCAAGAAGAAGGTATAGACTATGAAGAAACCTATGTACCTGTAGCTAGACTAGAAGCTATTAGAATGTTACTTGCTTTTGCTTGCATCATTGATTTTAAATTATATCAAATGGATGTAAAAAGTACATTTCTAAATGGTTTCATTCAAGAGGAAGTATACGTTGAACAACCTCTGTAACACCCTCCCTAGGGTATCACATGTCTGACTCTCGACTCATAATCTGAAAAGAAATTCGCACAAAGTTTGAGTTATAAAAAGTGGGTTTTAAAATTTCTTTCTTTACTGAAACATAAACTTACTGAAATTCATAAGTATTACTGAAAATATATTTAAACTGACTAATATACAATATTGACACCAATTAATATTTCACAATTTAAAGATAAATATAAAATTAATAGACCCTTTTTTTTTAACAGTAGCAAACCCCATGACGGGTCCTACATAATAGCACGGTACAACACTAACGTTAAAACTTATCATACTTATTCTGTTGTGTATCCATCTTGTTGTACCAGACATCTGTTCTACATCTGTTCTTTGTCAACACTGCACACCTTCGAGTCCTGAATGTCCACTCCTTGTTGTTGTCACCCATCTTAGAGTATTCATTGCCCGTTATGTCTAAGACAACTCGATCCTTCTATTATTTGATTTTAACAGTACAGACACATCAAAACAACATAACAAAGAGGTGAGATCACCTACGCCAATACCAACATGGCAGCACAGAGATAACACAAATAACATATCATACAGATATATCATACCAGAATTCCAATAATGCACTCAACATTAATCAACTATCATCATCATACCATTAACATTATTATCATCACACAATAATCACAATAATGCCATCAACATGATTATCATCATTGATAAACACATATTTTATTCATTAAGAAACCCTTATATTTAGTCATTTACACTCTCCATATTCTTAATTGATTGAGTTTGACATGATTTTGTGAGTTTGAGCTCAAATTGGTCCTAATTGAATATTTTCAGCATTATTGAGATTTTACACTGTTTCTGTATTTTGGTCATAACTTGAGTTCCTGATATCTGACAATCATGAATTTTATCTTGTAGGAAAGCTAAGAGGAAGCTCTACAACTTTGATGAAGAGCTCGAAGTCCGATTCAGATGTCTAAAGGACCTAAGTTTACATGGAAGTCAGAATATGGGTTCTGTCAGTAGAATCCGAATAGTGTGCACTCATAAAATCATATCTCAAGATGTAATAATGGAGATGGGCTGAAATTTGGACAGTGGATAGTCAAGATCCAAATAAACAACTTTCATGAAGAACACATTTTGAGAAAAAGAAGTCTAGTAGGTCATTTTGAGCTTGCAAGTCGGAACAAAGGTGCTGAAGTTGGGTTTGAGAAACCTACGGTATTTGAGACATATCTTAGGCTTAAGGAAGCCAAATTTGACGAACCAGCTATCCATTTTATAGCCAAGACAAGGATCTACAACTTTCATGAAGAACACTTTTCGTGAATCTGAAGTATAGTGGGATGTATGATGTTCATGTGGGTATAATTATCTTTGTGCTATTTGCCAGTTATAAAAGTGGTAGATCTGGGTTTATTATGCGCGGTTGCGGTATTAGATTTAGAGAAATATATGTTCTAAGTAATTTAATCCCGGTGTGTGATTAGACCTTAGTGTAATTGGTTTTCTAAATCTTAATGCAATTGTTGGATAGTTGTAAGAGCGGTTGCTTTATGACTAATCAGTGATTAGGAGTTGATTTGAGCGGTTGCTAAATTGGCCAACACGTAAGGAAAACAGAGATTTACTCTCACAATTGCATAAAAACATAATTGAGCATGTTGGAATAAAAAGGATATGTGGATTTACATTATCATATAAATCTAGTGGTGGATTCAATCTCTTAACCAATTTTCTTATATTGTTGATTTCAGTTTGTTTATTGTTATCTTTGAAGCTGTTCATTGTTCATCAAAACTTCAAAAGGTCCCTTTTACTGTTTATTGTTAATCAGAGTCTAAATTGAGAATTGTTTAATAGTGTTAATTGAATTGGTTCTCTGTAGATCGACTTACTAACTACAACTAGTTGTAAGGTTTTTATTTTCTCGGTGAGCGACACAACCGATTTTTATCTTAATTTTAATCACTACATCCGCACGCATCGTAATTTTGGCGTCATTCTTGGGAACCAATTTTTTCAATTACACTATTAATTTATTTCCTATTTTTATTCTGTTTTTATTTTATTTTATTTTATTTTATTTTATTTTTAATCTTTCTTTCTGAGTGTTTTGTAGGTGTTGATGTCCTTTGAAGGAGTAGACGAAGGATTGCTAAATTTGAGGAACTACATTGATCAACTCACTTCACATCCTCAATTTCCCTTCCATCCTGGCTAACTTCCAACTCACACCGTGACATTGAAGCTGCCCGTTACATTGATCTATCAAGTTCAGAGACATTTGAGCCATCTGAAATATCTCAAGAAGTGACAATGGCGAGAAAACACTTTAAGGGCATTGGGTGCTCCAGATCTAGATCAACGGCTCTCTTTGCATAGACATTCTTGAAAATGAAGAGGCATTTGAATTGAAATCTGGTTTAATCCATCTCTTGCCATCTTTCAATAGATTACCCGGAGAGGACCCCAACAAGCACTTGAAGGAAATCCATGTGGTATGTTCTAGCATGAAACTGCGAGGAATTCATGTAGAGCAAGTCAAGTTGAGAGCTTTTCCATTCTCATTGAAAGACTCGGCTAAGGAGTGGCTTTACTACTTGCCACCCGGATCCATCCAATCATGGCGGGACATGGCCCGAACTTTCCTAGACAGATACTTCCCCCGCCTCAAAAGCAAAGCAACAATCGAAAAGAAATCATGTGGTATTCAACAAAGGCATGGGGAATCACTCCATGACTACCGGGAGAGATTTAAGAAGCTATGTTTCAGCCGCCCTCATCATCAAATAAGTGAGCGACTTTTAATTCAAGATTTCTATGAAGGCTTACAAGTGATGGATCGCAACATGATTGATCTTTGCTAGCGGAGGAGCATTGATTGATAAAACTCCTCAAGAAGCTAGAAACTTGATCTCAAGAATGGCTGCCAATACTCAACAATTCTACTCTAGAAATGATACTGGAGTAAGAGCAGTGAAAGAAGTAGAGACAACCAAGATATAGCAAAAGAAATGACTCAATTGATGCTATGGTTCAAATGCATTAATAGATTCGGGTAAAGCACCGCTTCATGCTTGTGGGATCTGTTGTTCATCTGGACATCCCACCGATATGTGTCCCACTCTCCAAGAAGACACAAATGAGGAGGTAAGAGCAGTAGAGGGATATCTTGGACTTTCAAAAAATTACAACCCCTACTCAAACACATATAATCCAGGTTGGAGGGATCATCCAAATTTCAGCTATGCAAAGCAACCTCAAAATCAACCTCCACTTATGGACCTCCAGGATTCCAACAAAGGCAAGTACCTTTCCCTCGTAGACAAGAAGAAGTTCAAGCTCCTAAGCAATCCGAGCCTTCATTAGAGGAGCTAGTAAAACAAATGGCCACTAATAATTTGCGGTTCCAACAAGAAACAAATGCAACTATACAAAGTTTCAAACAAGAAACAAGGATCGCAATCAATAACTTGCGAGAATCGGATAGGGCGGCTTGTCCACGTAATTCAACAAGTTTCAAAGCCAAGCTTCAGGGAAACTACCCTCACAAATGAAGTGAATCCGAGGGAAAATGCTAGTCTTTGTCACATTGAGAAGCGGAAAGACGATGGATGAGCCTACCTCTCTTCCACCAATCATTCAAGAGAAGGATGAACCACTCAAAGAAGCAAATGATAAGGGGCAAACTTCCAAAACCCCTAAGGTAAGTATTTCGAACCCTTCCTAAATATGTCACTAAAGCTCCTTTTCCTAGTAGGTTGGTTAAAACCAAGAAAGAAGAAGCGAGAAAAAGAAATACTTGAGACTTTTAGGAAGGTAGAGGTTAATATCCCTTTGTTAGATGCCATTAAGCGTGTACCTAGATATACAAAATTTCGAAAGAATTATGCACTAACAAGAGGAAGTTAAAAGGAAATGAAAAGGTCCAAGTGGGAGAAAATGTTTCAAAAATTAAAAAGAAACTCCCAACCAAATGTAAGGACCCCACAGCACATTCACCATTCCATGCACTATAGGTAACACAAGGTTTGAAAGGGCAATGCTTGATTTAGGTGCATCTATAAATGTCATGCCATATTCTATTTATGCATCTTTATACTTGGGTCCTTTGGAACCTCTTTGTGTTGTTATTCAATTGGTGATAGATCTAATGCATACCCTAAGGGTGTGGTTGAAGATGTTTTGGTACAGTGAATGAATTAGTGTTTCCTGGAGACTTCTATGTTTTGGACATGGAAGAGGATGAGTCTCCCAAATCTGCTCCTATCTTGCTAGGAAGACCATTTTTGAAGACTGCACGGACAAAAATTGATGTGCACTCGGGAATTCTAACAATGGAATTTGATGGGGAATTAATTAGATTCAATATTTTTGAAGCTATGAGATACCCAAGTGATGTGCACTCTGCTTGTTTAATTGATTCTTTTGATCCTTTTGATTCTTTAATTTACTGCAGCTTTTGATACTTGACCATTTTGATGCTCTTGATACAATTCTAACTCATAGCTTAGATGTACGGGAGGAAAAGAAGAAGAGTGAAAAAGAGCCATGGAGTGAAGACATTGATGAAATTGTTCTTTGCCTTACAAGAGCTCTCTTCCACTCCGAGAAGAGCATGAGGTAACTTTTGTTGATTTACTGTTACTACCGATATACCTCAACCTTCACATTTGTGCGGGCACGTGAATTGGGCCGAAAGCACTACCGATCATCTTAAATACATCTTCTTGGGGAGAAGGACACCCTTCCAAAGTAATAATTGCAAAGTCACTCACCCAAGAGCAAGAAGAGAAACTGGTAGTGTTTTGCGGGAACATAAGACAGCCATTGGTTGGTCAATAGGCGATATCAAGGGTATTAGTCCCTCCGTTTGTATGCACGGGATATTAATAGAGGAGGATACTAAACTCCGTGAGAGACCCTCGGCGGAGATTGAATCCTCCCATGATGGAGGTTGTGAAAAAGGAGATCTTGAAGCTCCTAAGTGTGGGGGTGATTTATCCCATTTCGACGGACAAAGGGTAAGCCAGGTCCGGGTAGTACCAAAGAAATCTGGAATTACTATGGTAAGAAATGCTGAGAATGAGCTTATTCCCACTAGGTTACTGATGTGGGGGTGGCGTGTTTGTATTGATTACAGGAAGTTGAATGCCGCCACGAGAAAAGACCACTTTCCTTTACCTTTCATTAATCAAATGTTAGAAAGATTAGCTGGTCATTCTTATTATTGTTTTCTGGATGGTTTTTTAGGTTACAATCAGATTGCCATAGCTCCAGAAGACCAAGACAAGACTACATTCACTTGTCCATTTGGTACCTTTGCATATAGGCGAATGCCTTTTGGACTCTGCAATGCACCAGGAACTTTCCAAAGATGCATGATGAGTATATTTTCTGATTACATTAAAAACATCATTGAGGTTTTTATGGATGACTTTAGTGTCTTTGGAAATGATTTTGAAAATTGTTTGGAACATTTAACTTTGGTGCTTAAAAGATGCATTGACACTAACCTGGTACTGAATTGGGAAAAATGTCATTTCATGGTGAATAAAGGTATTGTGTTAGGTCATGTAATTTCTGCTAGGGGAATTGAAGTAGATAAAGCTAAGGTTCTTGAATGTCGTTGGAATTTAAATTTTTGTTAATATCTTATGTCCTTGTTTTGGTCTTGAGTTTTGCCCAGGAGTGCAAAAAGCTAAGTATGGGGGAATTTGATAAACACATATTTTATTCATTAAGAAACCCTTATATTTAGTCATTTACACTCTCCATATTCTTAATTGATTGAGTTTGACATGATTTTGTGAGTTTGAGCTCAAATTGGTCCTAATTGAATATTTTCAAAGCATTATTGAGATTTTACACTGTTTACGTATTTTGGTCATAACTTAGTTCCCGATATCTCGACAATCATGAATTTTATCTTGTAGGAAAGCTAAGAGGAAGCTCTACAACTTTGATGAAGAGCTCAAGTCCGATTCGGATGTCTAAGGGACCTAAGTTTACATGGAAGTCAGAATACGGGTTCTGTCAGTAGAATCCGAATAGTGTGCACTCATAAAATCATATCTCAAGATGTAATAATGGAGATGGGATGAAATTTGGATAGTGGATAGTCAAGATATAAATAAACAACTTTCATAAAGAACACATTTTGAGAAAAATAAGTCTAGTAGGTCATTTTGAGCTTGCAAGTCGGAACAGAGGTGCTGAAGTTGGGTTTGAGAAACCTACGGTATTTGGGACATATCTTGGGCTTAAGGAAGCCAAATTTGACGAACCAGCTATCCATTTTATAGCCAAGACAAGGATCTACAACTTTCATGAAGAACACTTTTCGTGAATCTGAAGTATAGTGGGTCGTTTTTGGCTTCCAAGTCAGACACGAAATTTTCATCCATCCACTAATCCACTAATCCACTCATCCATCCACTAATCCATCCATCCACTCATCTACTCATCCACTAACTCACCCACTCATACACTAATCCAACCACTTAACCACTCCACCCACCCATCCACTAATCCATCCACTCATCCATCCACTCACCCACTCAACCACTCATCCACTCAACTAACCCACTCAACCAATATTTAATCCACTCCACTCAAACCAACCCACTTAACCACTCACCCACTCAACCAATCCACTCAACCACCCCACTCCACTAACCCACTCATCCATCCACTCACCTTTGTCATTTTGTTACCCTAGACTTCTATAAAAGGGCACCATTGGTTATCATAGGAAAGGGGAACTCTCCTTCATTTTCTCTCGCTTTTCTTGTGATTTCTTTCTAGCTATGTGTAACTAAACCTCCCTTGGTTAAGGGGGTGATGAAACCGCTAGTATTAATGTTGTAAACTTTGCATATTTGATTATTTCAACACGCTTATGTTTTTATTCATATATTTCTGAATCTATTGTTGGTATGAAGGTTTTTGTACTTGTTCCTACTTTCAAAGTAGTAGATCTAGGTTTGTTATGCGCGGTTGCGGTAGTAGATCTAGTGGGATGTATGATGTTCATGTGGGTATAATTATCTTTGTGCTATTTGCCAGTTATAAAAGTGGTAGATCTGGGTTTATTATGCGCGGTTGCGGTATTAGATTTAGAGAAATATATGTTCTAAGTAATTTAATCCCGTGTGATTAGACCTTAGTGTAATTGGTTTTCTAAATCTTAATGCAATTGTTGGATAGTTGTAAGAGCGGTTGCTTTATGACTAATCGGTGATTAGGAGTTGATTTGAGCGGTTGCTAAATTGGCCAACACGTAAGGAAAACAGAGATTTACTCTCACAATTGCATAAAAACATAATTGAGCATGTTGGAATAAAAGGATATGTGGATTTACATTATCATATAAATCTAGTGGTGGATTCAATCTCTTAACCAATTTTCTTATATTGTTGATTTCAGTTTGTTTATTGTTATCTTTGAAGTCGTTGTTCATTGTTCATCAAAACTCCAAAACCCCCCTTTTACTTGTTTATTGTTAATCGAGTCTAAATTGGGAATTGTTTAATAGTGTTAATTGAATTGGTTCTCTGTGGATCGACCCTTACTAACTACAACTAGTTGTAAGGTTTTTATTTTCTGGTGGGCCTGACAACTGATTTTTATCTTAATTTTAATCACTACATCCGCACACATCAGAATTTTGAGTATTGGCAGCCATTCTTGAGATCAATTTTGAGTATTTCTGATTACATTGAAAACATCATTGAGGTTTTTATGGATGACTTTAGTGTCTTTGGAAATGATTTTGAAAATTGTTTGGAACATTTAACTTTGGTGCTTAAAAGATGCATTGACACTAACCTGGTACTGAATTGGGAAAAATGTCATTTCATGGTGAATGAAGGTATTGTGTTAGGTCATGTAATTTCTGCTAGGGGAATTGAAGTAGATAAAGCTAAGGTAGAACTCATGCATTCTTTGCCACCACCCACTAGTGTGCGGGAGATTCGTTCTTTTATTGGTCATGCAGGTTCTCTGAGATTCATTAAAGACTTTTCTAAAGTCTCATTGCCCCTTGCGTACTTCTTCAAAAAGATGTTAATTTTAACTTTGATGAGAAATGTATGGAAGCTTTCAATAAACTCAAGAAGTTGTTAACTGTTGCACCTATCATCAGGCCACCCAACTGGGAGTTACCTTTTGAACTAATGTGTGATGCCAGTGACTTTACAAAGAGGAGTGTCTTGGAACAACGAGTTGATAGAGTTCCTTATGCCATTTACTATGCATCAAGGACTCTAAATGATGCTCAACTTAATTACTCAACCACGGAAAAGGAACTTCTAGTGTTGTATTTGCTTTAGAAAAATTTAGATCATATCTAATTGGTTCTAAAGTGATTGTGTTTTCAGATCATGCAGCCTTGAAGTATCTTCTAACAAAGAAAGAAGCAAAGCCTAGATTGCTCAGATGGATTTTATTGCTCCGAGGAATTTGACTTGGAGATTAAAGACAAGAAAGGGAGCGAAAACTTGGTGGCCGATCACTTGAGTAGATTGGTAACTGAAGAGGAAGAAATGCCTATCATGGAGACTTTTTCGGATGAATATTTGATGGTTGTCAACACCATAATCCCTTGGTATGCTGACATTGTTAACTACCTGGTTACTAAGGACTTTCCGGAGGGTTTGAACAAGGCCCAAAGAGATAAATTAAGGAGTGACTGTAAATACTATATCTGGGATGACCCGTACTTATGGAAGCATTGTGCAGATCAAGTCATTAGGAGGTGCATTCCTGATTCTGAGACACACTCCATCCTCTCCTTTTGCCACACCTATGCATGTGGAGGACACTTTGGCAAAGAAAAGGACAGCCAATAAAGTGCTTGACAGTGGTTTCTATTGGCCTTCAATTTTCAAAGACGCTTACAACTTCTGTAAGTCTTGTGACCGCTGTCAGAGAACAGGTAATATTGGTCCTCGTAATCAAATGCCTCAGACTCCGATCATTTTTGTGGAACTCTTTGATGTGTGGGGTATTGATTTCATGGGACCATTCCCTCCTTCATTTGGTTTCACATACATTCTTTTATCTGTTGATTATGTGTCTAAATAGGTGGAAGCAAAAGCCACTCGATCTGATGATTCTAAAACTGTTGCAGATTTTGTTAAGTCACATATTTTCTCCAGGTTCGGGACCCCAAGGGCTATCATCAGTGACCAAGGGACCCATTTCTCGCAACAAAACCTTTGATGCTCTATTGAAGAGATATGGAGTAATGCACAGAAATTTCCACTCCTTACCATCCACGACAAATGGGCAAACCGAAGTGTCCAACCGGAGATTAAGTCAATCCTTGAAAAGACAAGTGAATCCCTCAAGAAAGGATTGGAGCACTCGACTTGAAGATGCTTTATGGGCTTATAGGACTGCCTATAAGACTCCCATCGGCATGTCACCATTTCGGTTGATGTATGGAAAGCCCCGTCATTTGCCCGTTGAGTTGCAACATCGATCTTACCGGGCCATTAAATAAGTTAATATGGAATTGGAAGGTCTTTGGAAAGCAAAGGAAGTTCCGATTACGAATTGGAAGAACTAAGAAATGAGGCCTTTGAGAATGCCCTGATTTATAAGACTAAAGCTAAGGCATTCCATGACCAATTGATTTCCAGAAAGAAATTTCACAGAGGACAAAAAGTCCTGCTATTCCAATCAAGACTCAAATTATTTCCAGGTAAACTGTGTTCTAAGTGGATTGGGCCGTTTGTGGTAACTAATGTTTTTCCTTTTGGTGCAGTTGAGATCAGGAGTGAAATTTCTGGCAAAGCATTTAAGGTCAATGATCATCGTCTCAAACCATATCATGAACTTCCTGACAGTGCAGAGATGGAAGTGATGACCCTCATCCTTCCACAATATGAGGAGCATTGAAAGTATCATCATGTCGGGCTGAGGACAATAAACTAAGCGCTCATTGGGAGGCAACCCAACCAGATTTGCTCTCTTTATCCCTTTTTATTTTGTGTTTTCATTAGTTTCTTAGATTATGTTTTTATCTGTTTGTTGGTTGTAAGCATTTGAATCTCTAAAAAAAAAACCAAAAAAAAAAAGAAAAAAAAAAGCAGCTGTGTGCCCGACATTAAGGTAGGTAGTGCCATTAAATTTTGTCACTCGAAAGCATGTGAAGGTCACTTTTCTTCAGCGACAACAACTGCGAAAATCTTACAGTATGGATTTTATTGGCCTACTTTATTCAAGGTCTGTTACACCTTTTGCAAAAAGTTACGAAATTGGTCAAAAAGGTTCTGCTTTGAGATTATCATCTGCACCTACTCCTTGAAAAATTGAGATCTAGGTGGCGCGGTTCTTTTGCCATGTCAAACACGTGTATCCTCTCGGGGCCGTAGATATTGAGGATCTTAGGAATGGTAATGCGCTTAAAGTTAATGGACAAAGACTCAACCATTCCTGGAAAACCAAGTTCTTAAGTTTTTTTTTTGTTGTGTTGCTTAAGTTAAGTGGCGGATACGGTGACTCGTGACTCTCAAGTCGGTTTATTTTTTAGTTTCCCAAAATAACCGAATCCTTCTTCTCCTTCAAAATGGATGTCATTCTTTCAAACCCGAGAAAACATTTTCCTTCTCTTCCTCAAAATGCTCGAGAAAAATCTACAAAGTTCGATGTGAAAGATTGAGACCGTTAATGCACAAAGGTATGCCGAAGATGTACGCTGGATAATTGAAGCAAAGGTTCGATTAGCGGTGAGTCCTCAATTTCATTTGACTCATATATGCCCGGTCTTGGAAGAAGTTCATATTCTAAAAGGAGAAGAGCAAAAAGGTTACAAGTCCGTCACAAATGTGGACGATGGAACCGTAACAAGAAATGTCATACTTTGGGGATGGTTTCCGCAAATAGAGAAGATAAAATTTTCTTCATTAAGAATGGATCGAGTAAGGAGTCATTAGATGATATCTTATCGACTCTTGAGACGCATTCTTGTGGATTGGTGCATCGTGAAATTCTTAAATTGTGGAATCTCTTCAAGGATGAAGAAAAACGCTACGCCTTGGGAATCGACTCTAAAAGACCTGTTTGCCAATTTTTAAGAAAATTGGATGGGAAGCTTATCCTCGACTCATAGAAGACGTTTAAGCCGTTCGGACGTTAAACCAGAGGCGGATGTGAGCCACATCCACAAACAATCTGTACATATCATCTTCTTCTTTCTTCTTCTTCATGTCATCTCTAAAAAAAAAAAAAAAAAAAAAAAAAAAAAAAAAAAAAAAAAAAAATTTATGTATACGTCTTAGGGTTGGCTTTGGTAACACACACCGTGAATGGGGAAATGCATTCATCCCGATCCAAATTCTTAATTGAAAAACAAAGAAGGTAGATTGTATCCCACATATGAGGCCGGTCGTATTATGGCCACTTGTCCCTTTTGGGAGCCCTATGTTGCGCTTGGTCTTGAATGGGTCGAATACTTGGTCAACAATGCTTTGGCACAAAGCCAAAAGAGCAGACTACCTCCATCCCAATCTTAAGTAAGTATACACTCATCTTTCATCAAGTTTTTCTAACAATTTCAAAAAAAAAAAAAAAAAGAGAGGACGTGATGTCTCATCGCACTCATGACGCGTAGCAAAGATAAAGATACGCCATGGACACTATACATACAGTATGTCATCATTTTCTATTTCTTTTATCTTTGTATCATTTTGTTGTATTTTGATTTTTGTACAGACGATCCTTTGAGCCGGGGTCCTTCAGGGGTTTCTAGACTTCTTTACCTTGATGATTTTCTTGAAGTCAAAAAAAAATAAAAAATAAAAAATAAAAAAAAAAAAAAAAAAAAAAAAAATAAAAAAAATAAAAAAGTAAAAAAAAAAAGAAAAAGATTCTGTGTTTCTTAATTTCAACATTTTTCGACAACACCAACCTACCCTCATAGGTGCAATTATTCCCTTTTCCATTCTTTTTCCTACTTAAACACTCCATTTTCTCCATTTTCCTTCAACTCGAAACACTCAAAGGGAGGAAGAGTATAGAATGGGGCCTTCTATTCGTAACCTCAAAAATGTCTGTGTTTTTTGTGGGTCGAGTTATGGGAAGGGATTAGAGTTTGTAAACGCAGCTAGCACTCTTGGTCAATCACTTGTCGCGAAGAATATTCATCTTGTATATGGGGAGGTTGTCGTGGGTTAATGGGGGCTGTATCACTTGTTGCTTTTATATGAGGCAGTCAGGTTTTAGGTGTTATTCCTAAACCTTTGGCTGAAAATGACATCACTGGAAAGACAGTTAGAGAAGAAATTCAGGTAACATCTATGCATGGACGAATGAAAACAATGGTTGACAATTCTGATGCATTTATTGTCTTACCAGGTGGTTTTGGTACTTTAGAAGAAATTTTTCAAATTGTCTCTTGGGCCGAACTAAACATCCACCATAGACCCATTGGTTTGTTGAATGTTAATAATTTCTTTGATCTTTTGTTATCTTTTCTTGACAAAGCTGTGGAACAGAAATTTATCACTCCTTCAGCAAGACAACTTCTTATCTCTGCCTCCACTATTGATGAGCTCATTGATAAATTAGAAGCTTTTGAGTATGTACCTGATCCGGTATTAGCTCAGATAGATTGGTCAACAGGAAGCAGCGAAGGAAGTAACAAGAAACAAAAGCCGATCTGCGACTTCATCTTTAATGGGTTTGATTTTATTGTACCTTGTTTCATTTAAATTTGTGTCGACTTTCTCCAACAGGTAATATCTTCTGTCCTTTTACTCATCTATATTTTAACATTGAGGACAATGTTGTGATTTAGTTGGGGGGAAGGATAGTTGACCCAAATATATATATATATATATATATATATATATATATATATATATAAAAATAAAAAAAAAAAAAAAAAATTTGTTGTGTTGTTTGGAAAGTATGATATGATTGTCATGTACTTATTAAATCAATTAGTGATGGCGAGTAAGGAGTAATTTTACTCTTGAGACGCATCTTAATTGGTGGCGAGTAAGGAGTTTTTAGGTAGTAACTAATTAGTACTAAAGTTTTATTGTTTGATTTCTTTTCGTGGTCGATCACCGATGCTTGACGGTGTGTTTCTTTTCTCTTGGCGTTGATTCACTTCTTATCAGGTTGTGTTGCTCTTTTCTATATCTCTCTTTCACATTGAAGGCAATGTTATATTAAGCGTGGGGGAGAGATTTCAGCATGTTCTTTTTGTAAAAAAAAAACAAAAAAAAATCAAAAAAAAAAGAAAAGAAAAAAAAGGGGTTCATTGCATGATTGAATAACTTTTCTCCCTTCTTGAACTGATAAGCTTGGTGATGGATGATTAAATTGATGAATTGAGTTTGATGGATGCATACCTTGTGAGATTTTGAGCCTAATGGATGGATTCAACATTTATGCCATTCTCTTCTTTCTTGTGTGATTTTCACTCATATTAATGACCACTCTAGAACTTGCTTTGATTCTTTTTGAGGCTACATTTCACTTGCATGCATGAACATGATTGAGGCCCTCTTTCTTAATTAGCTAGTTTAACCAAATAGCCAACCTTGTTTTCAATATGATATCAAGCACTCTTTTGACTTCTTGAAAATTCTCTGATTCCTGCCAACCTTGTATATTTTCCTTTGCTTAACCCCTTTGAGCTTATTTGACCATTCCTTATTTCTAGCTCATTATGTACCTTAAATGAAAAATCGTGTTCTTATTTTACCTTAGGGAATAAAAGAACATTAGCTTTGTTAATGGATGAGTTTTTGAACAAGTGTGGGGGTGTGTATACAAAATGGTTGTTGAAAAAGGAAAGAGTGCCTAAAAAAAAAAGAAAAAAAAAAAAAAGAAAAAAAAAAGAAAAGGATTGGGAAATGAATATGTAAAGGGATATACATTAGAGTTGGGATGAACTTTTATGCTTGTTATTTGAACTCAGCTCTCATTTGCTTTTATTCTCTTTGGTATTTATCCTCTCATATCCATTTTATCCTCTTCTGTTACCTTAACCTCACTACAACCTTGAATAAAGTCCTCATGATTTGTGTATGCATGTGTTTTGAGTAGTGGAGAAGTAGAAGATAAGCAAGCTTATGGTAGTGTAATTTTCATAGGTTGAATTGAGTGAAATACCTACCTTTTAAACACTTGAGAGATTGAGAGGGAATCTTGTGAAGATCTATCATTCTCGATTCATGTTGAAGATAACTTGCTTGTTAGTTTGAGATGTGGAGAATTGTTAACTCATGAATGTTTTGATCCCTTGAACCTTTGGTTGTTCTTCTTGATTGTAAAATTTTGGGTTGTTGAATGTCGTTGGAATTTAAATTTTTGTTAATCATCATCATCCAAATATTGAAAACAATTGTCATAGCCAATATTCCTCAATTAATATATCATACAGATATAAATGTCAGATTATGCATGTGCACAAAAACTCAGTTTTTCAAAAACAACTCCATGGAGGTTTTCACAATTTCGAGGAGAATGCTCTGTCAATTGTCAGCCTTAGCCCAAAGACAATCTTCCAGTTGTTGAAAAGAATCGTGTTCTTGTCGGGTATCGTCAATATGTTGCAACGGATCGCATCACCAAGTGGCACAGACTCGCCGATTGTCCACGCAGTCGACCGCCGCGCCTTGACGCCCCAAGGTCCATCATAGACCTCACTATCAATTCTCATTCCCTCTTCAATCACAAGGGCCATATACAATGCACGAATATATCAGTGCAAGTCCAACCCCAAAGGGCCAAATCTTTTCAATTTCATTAGTTCAATGTATCATATGCCTCAACGCATGTTTTTCTAATGCATGTATAATGCACCAAATCCAATCACAGGCATCTCTTTCCAATGCATATAAATTGTACCAAATTATACTGTATTTTAAACAGCAAAATCATGTTATCACATTTTCATAGTTATAAAACACTTTTGTCATCTTTTTACAAAATTGCGCAACATTTTCGTTACGTTTTCACGATTCTAAAACGTTTTTGTTACATTTTCAAAATATCGTAACACTTCTGTTACGTTTTCAAAATGCCGCAACTCTTCTATTGCACTTTTAAATCACGTACTAATTTTTCAACGTTTTTCTCAATTGCGTAAAAATATACGTTTCTCAAATCCCATAATATTTTTTCACTATTTCAAAATCGCGTAACTTAAAAATCATCCTTTTAAGTCACGTAAATCATTTTCTTTCATTTTCAAAATATTTAAAACACTTTTCAAATCACATAATGATTTTCCGCTATTTTCACAATCACATAAAAATAATTCATCACTTTTCCATCACGTAATGATTTTTCAATAGTAATTCAGATTACGTAAAATATTTAAACGTAATTCAAATCGCATAGAAATATTTCAACCTATTTAAAATTGCGTAGAAATATTTTACTTGTATTTCCAAACACTTAGAAATATTTTATCTTGTATTTCAAACCACGTACTTTAAAAATTACGTTTTTAAGATATGTAAATAATTTTTTCACCACAATTTCATTACGAAAAATATTTCTCAACCTTCAAATATTCCTTTTTCAACTTTTCTTAAAATAATATAACTTTATACTTCATGTAATATATTTTCTTACTCAAGAAAATCTTTTTCCACATTTCTTTACTCAAGAAATCCTTTTCCAAAACATAATTCATAAAATCACTTTTCCATTGATATAAATCAACGTTTCAAAACTTAACATTTTTTAACGTACTTTCAAAACTCAAAAATAAGTTATACGTTAGTAACTTTTCAAATCATCATTATATTCTCCATTTTTCTCAAATCACTTCCAAAATCATTCTTCAAAATAAATTAGAGTTCAAACATGTTCAACCTCTCTTTGTCTTTCGTTTACAAAATTCTCTCAAGTGATAAAAACACTCTGATTCCCTTTCCAAATTCCTTGTATTAAATCAAGTTACGTTTTCACTTTGAAAAAAACACTTTGTTCATAAAAATCAAGACATTACAAGCCTTTAAAAAAACGTGGACATGACTATTGAAACCATCAAATATTTTTCCTTTTAAATTGATATGGTTTTACACAACAAAACCATTAAATTTTGTTTTCAAAACCGTGTGATTCATGGTCATAAAAACCAAACCCATTTGTTCAAATTCATTTTTACTTCTTTACAAATTCTTTTTCACTTTCTTTGCAAATCCTTAAAATCAACGTTTGCCCGTTTCATTCAAAACTCATGTTTAGAAAAACACTTAGGATCTTTTTACTCAAAATAAATTAATAAAAAAATCCTTCAAAACCATGTTATTGTTCTCTTGAAAAACATATCCTTTGTTTATTTTCTATACTCTTCAAATCAATCCAATTTTTAATCTTTCATGAAAATCTTAAGTTATAAACACCTATGTTGAGGTGTCTTGACCGAAAATCCCATAGCCTTTAGAACCAAGAAAATTCATTTTTCTCCACTTCATAATTTTCATTAAACAAATCAATTTCCTTGTTCTTGAAAAATTTTCAACATGAACCCTAATCAAGGGCATCAAAACCGTAGCTCTTCCTTGGCTTTTGGGGCCAAAAATTGATTTCTTTTCCATCAATACATCATGGCATACACATACATATTTCATCATGCATATTATAAGCATACCATATTATCATCATGCATATTATAAGCATACCATATAAGCCATAAAATCATGCATAGCATATCAAGCATAGGCAAATAATTAAAACACATAAACACCCACAAATAAATTACATGACCATGGATATGAATCCTCACATGGATTCAACATCCATCAAATATAAGACCATCTCTCACCACCATGCTTGGTTGGTGAGATGGATCTCCCTCTTACCTCTTGAAGATCCTCAAAAACTCCTTGTTTTGCTTCTTTTTCCAAGTCTTTCATCACCAAGGGCTTCTCAAATACAAAACAAAATATATAAAAATTAGTATACTAAGCTTGATTAAGAGGAACCATGGATCAAACATGGTTTAGATCATGAAAAAGAAAGAAGAAATGAAGTTTCCTTATACTTCACCTCAAAAACCTAATAATTTTGATCTCGAAGAAAGTTCATGAAGATGAATGATTTAGAGAAAATCTCCAACATGAAAGTTGCTTAGAATATCATGTAGATTCAAGATCTATGGTTGGATGAAATTAAAAGCGATTGGATGGTGATTTTGAGTGTCTTGACCGAATGGTTTCTCTTGAAACACAAAGATGAAATTTTTTATTTTTGATAGAAACTTGAAGCTTGGATTTGAAGCTCAAGATGAATGATTTTGGAAAAACTCATAACTAGAGATATTCTTAGAATGGTGTTTAGGTTTAGAAAATGTGTTTAGATGAAATTTTAGAAGCTTGGAGACATAGCTCCTAAGTGTTGGCCGAATGGTGTTCTAGGAGAAAAGAATGGAGTTTTTGTGTTTTGTTTTAGAGAAGATGATAAATAGAAAGACAATTATGAGATGATGAATAGAAATCAACCATTTTGGTCTCCTTTAGGGAGCATGGCCGTGAGGTAGCTTGAAGGAAAAGGAGAGAAAAGGAGTTTGAAGACTTTAGGCTTTAGGAAATGACCAAGAATGATCAATAAGGAGTAATAATGATGTCTTCAAATTTTTCTTCACTCAAAAGCCAACAAACCGTAGCCCCTCCCTCCAATGCATTCTCCTTGAATGCAAATTGATCAATAATGATCAATAATGATACACCATTGACCATGACATGTAATAATGGTCATAAAGTTTTGTTTCTTTGTCTCCTAAACAATCCAAAACCATCCCCTTCCATGCATGCTTCTCCTTGTGCATTTAATTATTTGTCATCATTATTAGCCATCATCTAGAGCATTTCTAGCCATTGATTAATTCAATGGTTAGGATTTAGGTAGACTTTTGATTTAGAAGACTTAATCTAGGCCATTAGATTTTTCTCCTTGAAATTCTAGCCATTAGATGTGTCTCCAAAATTAAGGGTCAAGATTACTCCTTCTTACTTTTAATCCAAGGGTCATAATTAGTCTTTGTCACTTTTTAAGACTAAATCTTCACCATTGATTAAATCTAAATCCAATGGTCATAAATGGTCCTTGTTACTTTACAAGACCAATTCTCCACCCTTAATCAATTCTATATCCAATGGTTACAAATGGTCATAGTCACTTTATATGACCAAATCTCTACCCTTGATTTAATCTCCATCTAAAGGTTATAAATGATCTTATTCACTTTTAAGATCAAATCTCCACCATTGATTAAATCAAGATCAAGTCTCCATTGTTAATTAAATCAATGGTGGATATCCAAACCACCAAGGTTGACTTAAGTACTAAAACCCCACGAAAGAATATATTTACTGTATTTTTTTTATTGCTCGATAAATTAAATACAGTACAAAATACAGTACAATAAAATTTTTAAAATTGTTTTCGGATTCAGGTTTAGTAAGATCTCATGTCTCCGCCTAAACAGTACAAATTTTTCTATGCGTAGAAAAATTTTCACTTTGCGGGACCCACCTTGACCCACGTATGGCCACCTGGGCCCACATAGGACCACCTGGGCCCACATACAGTCAAAAAAATTCATAATCATCCACAAAAATCACAAATATTAGAAAACATATGAAAATCAAGTCAGATTATTAAAAATAATTAACAGTCAAGAGAAATAAATATTTAAAGATTTTCTCCGGCCCGAAAATTATTATTTTCCTGACACGGAGTAAATTACTCAAAACGATCAAACACGCTGACGGAATAAACAAAATAATTTTATAGTGCACAGAAATTACTAAACAGTAAAATTCTGTTAACTGTCAAAATTATTATTTAAAAGATACGAAAATTCAGGGTGTTACAACCTCCAAGTTTTGAAAATCATGAACTACCTAACCATATATTCAAACTAAAAAAGGCCTTATATGGCTTAAAACAAGCCCCTAGAGCTTGGTATGAAAGGTTGAGTAAGTTCTTTTTAGAAAATGATTTTACAAGAGGCAAGGTTGATACAACAATCATCATTAAAAATAAAAAGCATGACATACTCCTTGTATAAGTATATGTAGATGATATTATTTTTGGTGCCACTAACAAAAATTTGTGTAAGGAATTTGCTAAGATCATGCAAAGCAAGTTCGAGATGTCCATGATGGGAGAACTTAATTTCTTCCTTGGGGTTCAAATTAAGCAAACAAGGAATGAAACATTCATTAGTCAAACCAAGTATTACAAAAAGCTTCTCAAGAGATTTGGAATGGACAACTCAAAGTATATGGATACACCAATGAGCACCTCATGTTACTTGGACAAGGATGAAGCAGGTAATCCTGTATAAATTACTAAATATAGAGGTATGATTGCATCTCTTCTTTATCTCACTGCTAATAAACCAGATATTATGTTTAGCGTATGCATGTATACTAGATACTAAAATAATCCTAAGAAATTGCACTTAAGTGTAGTAAAACGTATCATGAAATATCTTGGTGGCACTACACAAGTGGGCTTGTGGTACCCCAAATGTGCCACTTGTAGTCTTATTTGTTATTCTGACTCCGATTTTACTAGATGCAAATTGGATAGGAAAAACACTAGTGGGACATGTCACTTGCTTGACAATTCTTTAGTTTCTTGGCATAACAAGAAACAAAATAGTGTGACATTATCCATTGCTGAGGCTGAATATGTAGTAGCCAGAAGTTGTTGCACCCAAATCCTCTGGATGAAACAATAACTTCTAGACTTTGGTCTTCAGCTAGATCACATTCTTATAAGATGTGTTACTAGTGCAATCAATTTGACCAAAAATCCCATTATGCACTCTAGGACTAAGCACATTGAGATAAGACATCATTTTATAAGGGATCATGTTCAAAAAGGTGATTGTGTTTTAGAATTTGTTGAAACAAATAATTAACTTGCTGATATTTTCACAAAACCTTTACCTAAAGATTCTTTCTTTCACTTAAGAAGAGAACTGGGTACTTTGGATCAATCTTGCATATAATACTTATTTATTAATTTTTTAATCTTGAAGTATTACTGACTTGAGCTTTGGAGATATCCCAAAAAATTTATTTTTGCAGGTACTTCATCATTGGGCAAGTCTTTCCTTTCTCAAAATGCACTTCTATTCATGGTAAATGTGCTTTCCTGTTAAAGTTATTCGAATAACTCTAAAGCTATTCGAATACCACTGCATCTGTATGTGATTTCTTGTGTTTTTCTGATTAGTCTATTTGAATAGACCTGTGGCTATTCGAATAACCATATATCAGTCTTGAATATTCCATGTTTTCATAAGCTGGTCTATTCGAATAACTCAATTGTTATTCGAATAACTCGATACCTGTTGATATCAGTTTTCCTCGTATGCATCTAACATATTCGAATAAATGACCCCCTATTTGAATACATCCTTTTTTCAGGGGTTTCTATTTCTGTGCTGGTTATTCAAATACTCACATAGTTATTCGAATAACCCATGGCTGGAAGCCAAGCCAAACTCACCTAGCTATTTGAATAACTGCCTAGTTATTTGAATACCTTCTAATAGAAGGTTACATCTCTTGGTTTTCCCAGCAGACTTATTCGAATAGATCATATGCTATTCAAATAGATTTTGGGCCTTCTTTAAATACCCCACCATACCTTCCCGTTACCATTCTCTCATTCTCTCATTTTTTCTCAATTTCAAAACCTGTTGGTCTCCCTAAACCTCTCATCTCTTCTCCCATCATTGTTAAACCTTCTACCATCTCTCCCACCATTTCCCTTCAAACAATGACATCTTCCTCTTCTACCAAAAATGTCCCTGCACGAAGATGGCCCCATGCAACAACCCGCTGGACCTACGAAGGCTTTCCTCCAACAGTGAGGAGCTTGGTCATTTCATCACTCATTTTCGGGAGTGCAATCTTATGCAACCGAAGTATCTTAACTTGGGTTTCTTTGAAAAAGAAGGCGGCTTTGATTTTCTGAACTTGCTAAACCAGTAAGGTGTGCTTCAACTCTCCTCCTACAAAGTAGTTTTTTATCCCGACCTGGTAAAAATGTTCTACCGCAATTTGAAGATTGATGGTCAGGAACTCCATTTCGATGTCAATGACCAACACATTGTGATCACTTCCCAGGATTGGGTTCAGTTGTTTGGTTTGCAGTCTTCTGGTCGCAACATTGAAGAAGATGGATACTTGCTTCTCCAAGATTTCAATAAGAACAGAGCTATTGAAGATGTTTTGAGACTTGGGTTGACATTACCTTCGACTCAAAAAGGAGTCAAAGGAGGTATGATGAAGAGCCAGGATAGGCTCCTACATCATGCTTATGCCCATATCCTAGCTCTATGGGGTGGGAACTACGCCTACCTGAGTGAAGATGATATATTTATGTTATGGATTCTGAAGAGGGGATACCAAATTAACTTTCCCACCTTCATCATAAAGCATATGATGAAGGCAAAAGGCAAAAAGTGATCTAAATTGCCCTATGGACTGATCATCACTGCCTTCCTTGGCAAATATCCTCATATTCTAGAAACGAGCGGGCAACTCAGCTAACTCATCATCATGTGTTTGGTTCCTTTACTTTGAATAAGATGAACATGATCAAGACCGATGATTGTTGGGTGTACCCAGTTGAAGTAGAAGATGATGTGGAAGAACCTCAGGGTGCCCTTGCTGTTGATGTTCCTGCCCCTGCTCCTGCTCCTGTTACAAATGAGCAGTTCATGGCTACTCTGTTGGATAACAGAGCTTACATGGAGAACACATTCACCATTCTGTTTGACAGAATAGAAGGTGTTGAGCGTGAACAGGCTGCTCTTCGAGCTCTGTTGTCTGGCAACGAGCCTGCCTCTCCACCTCTGCCACCAGATGCCTATTTCTAGGACTCGCTTAGACTTAGGATCTGTTGCTTTTATGTGTATCGACTGATTATTTTACTATGCAACTGTACATGTTTCTTTTGCCAATATAATTCTTAATGAAATGAGTGTTTTGCTGCAATTATATGCCTATTTCTTTGCCTTTATATATATATATATTTGTTATATCTTTTTGATTATGCCAAAGGGGAAGAAAAATATATGGAAACATTTGAGAAAAGAAAGGTAAAAATAAAGGTAATAATAATTGGATTCCAAAAGAAAGGGGGAGCTACACATCCCTGATGTAAATCACCTTTTATAAAAAAAGGGGAAGTAAGTTCTCTAATCTTTAAACTATGTGAATTCCAATTTATCTGAACTAATGTTTTTCTCAATGATAGTTTGTCATCATCAACAAAGGGAAGAATGTGATTGATAATATAGCAAAGACTGGTTTTGATGATTACAAATATGAAGATGATAAGAAGACCAAGTTCAAGATTAGCTACTTAGGATCTCTTGTACGGAGACTTTTCAGATATCTAATTGCTTTTGTACGAAAAGATAAAAATGTTTTTAAATTAATATTCCAAATTCAAAGAATGATCTTAAACTATTTTGAAAAATATTTCTGGAAATTTTAAGTGTTCAAATCTGTTTTGGAATAGAGCTATTCGAATAGCCTCCAAGGTATTTGAATAGACCTTTTTTAAAATGTCATACGTTTTTTTGTTTTCAAAGTACTATTCGAATAGTACATTTGGTATTCGAATAACAAGGCTCTCCAAAATTTGTTTTTCTAAATGATCTATTCGAATAACCCTCAAGGTATTCGAATAGATATGTTTTCACAAAAAGCTTCTTTTAATAGAGGTATTCGAATAACTCAAAAGGTATTTGAATAACCTTCTTTAGAACTGATTTTCACGAGCTTTTTAAATCAGTGGTATTCGAATAACCCAAAAGGTATTCGAATAAACCACAGATCCTGATTTAGAAAGAAATAACCATATTTCTAAAATTAATACATATATTAGTGACTCAAATGGTTATTTTCTCCAAAAGCTCTATAAATAGAGACCTTGGGTCACCTTTGCAAGTTGCCTAACTTTCTGAATCATTATTTGCTTGTGTCAAAATGTGATTTACAATTTCTCTCTTATTTTTTGTGCTCTTTTTGTTAAAACTCTGAGATATCCTTAAAGAGCTCTATAGTGCTTCAATTTGTGACATTTACTCTTTGTGAGAGTTTCTCTTCTTCTATTTTCTGCTATATTTTTGTGAGGGTGAGGTATACTCAAAGGTATTGTAACGAGGGTGAGGTATCCCTCAAGGGTTTGTATAAGGGTGAGGTATCCCTGAAAGTTTGAGGCTTTAGCACAATGGTAGAGTTTTCTTGTGTGTGAAAAGTGCTCTTATTTGTAACGGTTGCAAGCACCTGTTTTAAGCTTGTATTAATAGTGAAAAATCTCGAATTGTGTTTCGAGGACTGGACGTAGGCCACAAGTGGTTTGGTGACTAAACCAAGATAAATATAGTGCCTGCTCTTCTCTTTTTTAGCTCTTTATTTACTGCAATTTCTTTATTATTACTTATCAGTTAATTTGCTGCGCTTAAAGCTTTCAATTATTTTCTTTATTTTCATATCCTTCTTAATATTTAGCTTCGACGAAATTTGTTTTATAAGTATTTGCGAAAAGTTTTATAACTCAATTCACCCTCCCTCTTGAGTACTGGAGCCACTTAGTAACATTTAGTCTTTTTAACCTCTTATATACTTAATTGATTAGTTTTGGCTACATTTTATAAATTTGGGTTCAAATTAGGCTTAATTGTATTTTTCAACATTATTGAGAATTTTACACTATTTTTGTATTTTCGGCATGACTTGAGTTCTAGACATCTAAAAATTATGAATTTTATCTTGTATGAAAGCTGAGAGAAAGATTTACAACTTTGATGCAGAGCTCAAAGGCTGAATTAGATGTCTACTAGGTCAAATTGGGTCACAAAGTCAGAACTGAGATGTTGTCCCTAGAACCTACATGATGTGTAAAGATTTAACCATAATTTAGGCTAAAAGTGTCATATGGAGTTGAAACTTATGCCATTTGAAAGCTAAGACACATATCTTTAACTCTTATGAAGACCATTTATCAAAATGGTGAAGGTTTGATGGTGTTTTCACCCTTTGAAGTCAGCTAATAGGTCTAGAGAGCTGTTAAGAATGTTTTAGGCATAACTCTCTCATCCTAAGTTCAAATTAAGCAAATTAGGTGTCCGATTAAAGTTAAGAGGAAGAAGATTAACCATAAGCTAAGGGAAAACCTGGATTTTTAATTTTAAAGATAGTTATTTAAGCAACAATAGCAACCACGAAACTTAACACTAATTTTCTTCTAGCCGCTTTTGCTTGCACTTCCTCTCTTCATCTCTCTTTCTCTCCCTTCTCTCTAAGTTTCTTTCTTTTCTGCTTTTCCCTTCCATCCATGGAGGGTTAGACCTTTTTTAATCAATCATAAGGATTGACAATCTTGATGTTTAATTATGAAATCGTGTTTTGGTTGTTTAATATTTAATTGCTAATCAAGTTTCTTTTTTACTTGTTAATCAAGTTTCTCTTTTACTTGTTAATCAAGTTTCTTTTTTACTTGTTAATCAAGTTTCTCTTTTACTTGTTAATCAAGTTTCTCTTCTACCTATTTTGATTTTGTTAAATCTAAATTGAATTGCTTAATTTGATTTGGATGTTGATGTGATAATTGCATAATTACCATGTGTTTTTAATAAGGATTACAGAGACTAAACAATACATCAAAGTTGTTTGTAGGATTATTTAGCTTGGTTGAATTCTGGCTTTAAGATTAATTTAGGATTAGATGGGTACTTAATTCATTTAACCTTGATTAATTAAATTCTGGATGCTTATCTAGTAGAGAATCCATGGATCATCTTAAGGCTTCTTGATGTGATCTAAGAACAAGAACTTGGTTAGCAATTGAATGGATTCTTAGTGATCAAAGATGAATTAAATTCAAGATTAGTTGATTTCGTTAGATTGGTTGTTTACTTAATTATGTTTACAGTTTTTAATTGCTTTTGTTTAATTAATTTTTCAATTTCCCGTCATTTGTTAACTTAATTTGATTGCTTAATTAGAGTGATTCAAGGGTTTGACCCGGTTGTGCCTTATACTACAAGTAATTTGGTGAATTAGTTTATAAATTGAAATAATTTGATAGTCTTGTAAGCTATCAAATTTTGGCGTCGTTGTTAGGGATCAATATAAGTTTAATCAATCATATTAGAAGTATAATTAACTACTAACCCTTCACTAACCCATATTTTCCTTGTTTCAAGTAGTTTCCAACTCAATTTAGGCCTCCAAGTGAAATTTTGTACAAACAAATAGTTACAAATTGGCCTATAAACTAGTCAACTGAAGGAGAATGGTATGTTCTACAAAGCTCATACATTGAGGTCCACCCTATCTTTGCCAAATTCTATCGTTTAGACTACTTTTCTATTTTTTGAAGATTTTTTATTGTTTTTTATTATACTATTTTTGAGTAGTTTTTACCTTGTAGTAGTCCCATAATTTTTAAAATTGTGTAGATAAGGTAAGTAGTGTTTTTTTGGTAGAGTTTTAGTGTTGTGTAGTCCATTTTGCATATCTTATATTTATGCACTTTTGCATGTTTTATGACCAGGTTTTCTAGTAATCATTTGCTTGACATTGACCATGATATTGAGAAGACCTTGCATACACTTAATAGAGCTTGTAGGCATAGTGAAATGATAATTTCTAAAATTGAAAGTAACATTCAAATAGAAACTAAACCTTAGAATATATGTAACACTGCAACTATGACTGATAATGTTGGAATTAAACATGAGAATACAAATAACATTGCAAACATGACTGATAATATAGATAATAGGACTCTTAAGGAACTAGCTGCACCTAATGTGAATTACCAGCCTTTGTGCATTCAATATCCATATTTAAATTCTGATTTTGAATTGAAATATGGATTGATACACTTGCTACCAAAGTTTCATGGACTTGCAGGCGAGGACCCCTATAAGCATTTGAAGGAGTTCCATGTGGTGTGCTCCACATTGAAACCACAAGACATCCTTGAAGAACTCATCAAATTAAGAGTCTTTCCTTTCTCATTAGATGGAGCAGCCAAGGATTGACTGTATTACTTATAGCCAGCTGCCATAACATGTTGAAGTGATATAAAAAGGCTATTCCTAGAGAAGTTTTTCTATCCAGAACTACTGCCATTAGGAAGGATATATGTGGCATAAGGCAAATATTAGGAGAAACTTTGCATGAGTATTGGGAGAGATTCAAGAAGTTATGTGTAAGTTGTCCTAATTACCAGATCAATGCCCAGTTGCTAATCTAGTATTTCTTTGAGGCTCTTTTACCCATGGATAGAAGCATAGTAGATGCTGCCTTTGGAGGAGCTATAGTGGACAAAACCCATGTTGCAACAAGAGACTTAATAGCAAACATGACAGCAAATGCACAACAATCTGGAACATGAGTCATTACCTCAACTAGATGAGTCAATGAAGTAATGGTTTCTGATGCTGATCAATAGAGAATTGAGAACAGATTGGAGGAGCTGACCTCCTTGGTTAAGCAACTAGCATTAGGACAAAAACAAATTTTGTCCCTAACAAAACTTTGTGGAATTTGTTCCTTACTAGATTACCCAACAAATCAATGTCATGCACTCCAAGAAAGCAGTGAAGTAGTGGCTGGCATATTTCTTAGCAGACCTTACCAGTAGCAGCCAAAGTATGACCCTTATTCTAATATATATAATCCTGGATTGAGAGATCATCCCAATTTGTGGTATGACAACAATTCTGGCTAACTTCTTCAGCAACAATAACAACAAACCAGATATAATATAGCAGGCCTGAGCAAGCAATAGTTTCAACAACCAGTGAAACAACCTATATAGCAAAGTAACAATTCAGAACCTAGTTTGGTAGACTTGGTGAAACAGTTAATAACCAATAACCTTCAATTTCAACAAAGAGCCGAGACCACCATTCAGAACTTAGAGACTCAAATTGTTTAACTTGCAACTTCTATCAATGAGTTAAAAACTCAAGGTTCTGGTTGATCGCCCTCCTAAACAATTAACAATCCAAGAAGCAATGTGAGTGCCATAACCTTGAGAAGTGGCAAAGAAGTGAATGGTCTAACCCAACTCCAACCAGAGATTGTGTAGAAAAATTAGATCCAACAAACAATAATTTTGGAGAAGATTCAATACAGTAGAATATAGAACACACACATAATTTAAAGAAAAATCAGAAGTTAATGAAAAATTCTACAGAAAAATTTGCTCTTAACACTCTTCTTCCTTTTCCTAACAGAATGACTCAATCAAAGAAGATAGATAGAATTGAATTGGACAAGGAGATTATGGATACCTTTTGAAAAGTAGAAGTCAATATACCTATCATGGAAGCAATAAAGCATATTCCAAAATATACTAAGTTTATGAAGGAATTGTGCACTTATAAGAAGAGGTTGAAAGGAAATGAGAAAGTGAGCATGAGAATAAATGTTTCTGTTAATCTAATCAAATATACCTCCTAAATGCAAGGATCCTGAAACATCCAATATTCCTTGCACAATAGGCAATAAGCGATTTACACATGCAATGTTAGATTCGGGTGCCTCAATTAATATGATGCTAAAATCAATTTATGAATCTTTGCAGATTGAAGATTTGAAGCCAACCAGAGGTATCATTTAGCTAGAGAATATGAGCACAACTCATCCTGTAGGAGTGCTTGATGATGTTTTGGTAAGTGTAAATAATTTAATATTCTCAGTAGATTTTTATATTCTGAACATGGAAGATGAATTTGCATCTAGTCAACCCCCATTGATTTTATGTAGACCTTTCTTGAAAACTATAAAAACTAAGATTGATATGCATGCTCTTTCTATGGAATTTGGGGATAACATAGTTCAATTTAATATTTTTGATGCCATGAAACATCCTTTAGAAGAGCATTATGTTTTTCAATTAGATGTCATTGATTTACTTGTTGATGATATGCATGTTGATATGCTAGCTGAATTTCCTGAAAATATAGGATTTCTAGATAATGTTCATTTTTCTAGATGTTCTAGATGTTTTGTTTCTATTTGTGATGAGACTAGTATATGCGCTGCATGTTATGAGATTTCTACGTATATGGGAGATGATATTACATGTTCTAAATTTTTGTTTGGGAAGATTGTACACAAATTACAAGTGATGTTGTAGTTAAATCAGTAGAATTAGTTTCTTCAACCAGATTGATATCTTTAGTGCAGCAATCACCTACCATTGAGTTAAAGCCTTTACCTGAACATTTGGAGTATGTGTTCTTGGAAGGAGATGAGAAGCTACTAGTGATAATAACAAATAATTTACAACCTGAACAAGAAGGGAAATTGTTGCAAATCTTGAAGCAGTGTAAGAAAGCCATTGGATGGATGGTTGCATATATTCTTGGGATTAAACCCTCCACATGCATGCATCATATTTTATTGGAGGAAGAAGCCAAATTAGTGAGGCAACCTCAAAGAAGACTTAACCCTCTATTTTTAGATGTAGTGAAGAAAGAAGTGAGCAAATTGTTGTCAACTAGCATCATTTACCTCATTTCAGATAGCAAGTGGGTGACTCCGGTTCAAGTAGTTCCCAAGAAGACCGGGATGACTATGGTTGTCAATGAGAAGAATGAACTGGTCCCCACTAGAGTACAAAATAGCTGGAGAGTTTGTATTGGTTATAGGAAGCTCAACCAAGCTATGAAGAAAGATCATTTTCCCTTGCCCTTCATTGATTAGATGTTGGAGAGGTTGGCTGGCAAGTCACACTATTGCTTCTTTGATGGATTTCAGGTTATTTTCATATCCATATTGCACCATAGGATCAGGAGAAGACCACTTTTATCTGTCCCTTCGACACGTTTACTTATAGGACGATGCTTTTTAGGCTTTGTAATGCCCTAGGTACCTTTCAGCGATGTAAGATGAGTATTTTCTTTGACTTGTATGGAAGAAGAACACTGCATGGAAATTTTTATGGATAACTTCACAGTTTATGGATATTTTTCTGATGCATGTTTAAACAGCCTTGCTAGGGTGCATGATAGATGCATTGAGACACATCTTGTTCTTAATTTTGAGAAATGTCATTTCATGGTAGAACAAGACATAGTCTTAGGGCATATAGTTTCTAGCAAAGACATTGAAGTACATAGAGCAAAGATCGATGTTATTACCTCTTTACCCTATCCTACTTATGTGCGAGAAGTGCGTTCCTTTCTTGGTCATGTAGAGTTCTACAGGTGTTTCATAAGGGACTTTACCAAAATTGCCCTTCCATTGTCCAGGCTTCTTCAAAAAGAAATAGAGGTTGGATTTGATGAGCATTGCAAGAAGGCATTTGATCAATTGAAGAAGAACCTGACCTCTTCTCCCATTATTCAGTCTCTAAATTAGGAGCTTCCTTTTGAGCTGATGTATGACACATCCAACTTTGCAGTTGGCATAATCCTTTCTCAACGAGTTGGCAAGCAACCTTATGTGATATCTTATGCCTCTCGTACTTTGGATTATGCCCAAGCTAATTACACTACCACAAAAAAGGAGCTTTTAGCAATGGTTAGATAAATTTCATTCCTATTTAGTAGGCATTAAAGTGATTATTTTCTCTAACCATGCAACTTTGAAGTTCTTGCTGAAGAAGCCTGAGGTGAAGCTAGACTCATTCGGTGAATGTTGCTCTTATAGGAGTTTGACATTGAGATAAGAGATAAGAACGGAGCCGAGAACTTGGTGATAGATCATCTAAGCCAGATCCCACAAGCAGTGGACATTTTTCCTATCTGAAAGACCTTCCTAAATGAGTAGTTTTTTTAGCTGCGAGGTAAAGACCCTTGGTATGCTGATTTAGTGAATTATTTAGTTGCATCTAAGTTACTTGCTTATTTTAAAAAGCATCAGATTAATAAGCTTAAGAGTGAGTCAAAATATTATGTATGGGATGTTCCTTATTTGTGGAGACAGTGTAGTGACCAAGTGATTAGACGTTGTGTACCTGATTATGAGTTTCAGTCTATTCAACATTTTTGTCATACCCTTGCATGTGGTGGTCACTTTGGACCGTAACACACTACTAGGAAGATTTTAGACTCTGGATTGTATTGGCTCACCTTGTTTCATGATGCTTAATGTTATTGTAAAAATTGTGAACAATGCCAATGAACAGGCAACATTTCCTGCAAGAATGAAAATCCTCAACAACCATTATTGTTTTGTAAGATATTTGATGTGTGGAACATTGATTTCATGGGTTCTTTTCCCAATTCATTTGGTTTTGTTTATATTCTATTAGTTGTTGATTATGTATCTAAGTGGGTGGAGACAAAGGCTACTCGAACTGATAATTCTTATGTTGTTTTAGACTTTGTCATGCCTCACATTTTTTATAGGTTTGGTGTTCCAAAACCCATAATCAGTGACCAAGGCTTCCATTTTTGTAATAAAAACATGAAGGCATTGTTGAAGAAATATGATGTGATGCATAAGGTTTTGACACCCTGCCATCCACAAACCAATAGGCAAGCCAAAGTTTCGAATAGGGAGTTGAAACAAATCTTGGAAAAAACAGTCCAATCAAATAGAAAAGATTGGAGCAAGAGGCTTGAGGATGCATTGTGGGCATATAGGACTGCCTTCAAGACTCCTTTAGGCATGTCTCCCTATAAGATAGTCCTTGGCAAGGCATGTCACCTTCCCATGGAGATTGAGCACAAGGCCTATTAGGTGGTAAAGAAGTGCAACCTTGACCTGAACTAAGTCAGATCCCTAAGAACACTGTAACTCCAAGAACTTGAAGAGATTTAGTTGGAAGCTTATGAGAACTCTCGTATCTACAAAGAGAATACCAAGCCTTTCATTATAAGATGATTACAAGAAAAGAATTTTTGATTAGTCAAAAAGTTCTATTTTACAATTCTCGCCTCAAGCTTATGCCCGGTAAGCTCCGTTCTATGTGACTAGGTCCCTTTATAGTCACTAAGGTTTTTTCTTTTGGTGCAGTGGAGATCACAAGTAAGGCAATTAACAAAGTTTTCAAAATCAATAGACATCGCCTCAAGCAATTCTATGAGGGAGCTCAAGAGGATATAGTGGAGGAAGTCCACTAGCAAGCGGCCATATACACCACTTGATAAGGATGTTTTTTCCATCTCTCCTTTATTTTAGTTGTCTTAAATTTATTAATGATTTTTAATGGATATTGATGATTTAATGTTTTATAAGCTTTATATTGAGGACAATGTAAAATTTAAGTGTGGGAGAAGAATTTACATTCTGTTTTCTGTTTCTATTTTAATTTTACTATTTCTGTTTTATTTTTCAATTCTATTTTTTCTGTTTTGAATATATATATATATATATATATATATATATATATAAAGAAATTGTGTTTTTAATTGTTTTCCAATGAAATTTTGAGATTTGTGAAAATTATGAGCATGTATCAATTAAAGTTAAAGATTTATAACATAAGTGAATAAATTGTCTTTCATCTTAAGATTAACTAGTTTGGTAATGGAAATTAAATTGGTAGATTGAGTTTAATAGAAGCATACTTTGTGAGACTTTAAGTCTTTTAATGAATGGATAGAGCATTTGTGTCATTCTCTTCTTTCTTCTGTGATTTTCACTCATGAAATTTGTTACTCTAAAACTTACTTTGATTCTTTTTAAGGCTGCATTTTCACATGCATACATGAACATAATTGAGGTATTTTTCTTGAATTAGCTACTTTAACCAAATAGCCAACCTTGCATATTTTTTCTTGATTAACCCCTTTGAGCTTATTTGATCATTCTTTGTTTTTAGATCATTACATGCCTTAAGTGGAAAACTAAGTTTTTACCTAACATTAAGGAATAAGAGAGCATTGACATTGTCATTGGAAGAGTTTTTGAACATGTGTGGGGGGTGTGCTAATTAGTATGCAAAATGTTTAGTGAAAAAGGAAAGAATGACCAATTGAAAAAAAAAAAGTAGAAAAAAAATTGAAAAAATTTAAAAAAAAGAAAAAAAAAGGAAAAAAGAATATATAAAGAAAATTTACATTACATGGACTTGGGATAAACTTTCATACTTACTATTTGAACTCATCTTCAATATTCTTTTATTCTCTTTGATATTTAACTTGTCACCTCCATATTATTCCCCTCCCTTACCTTGACCCCATTGCAACCTTTCATAAAGTCCTCTTGATTTATATGTGCATGTATATTAAGTAGTGGATAAGTAGAAGATAAATAAGCTTATAGTAGTACAAATTTTAATGGGTTGAATTGAGTGAAACACTTACCTACTAAACACTTAAGGGATTGAAAGTGTATCTTATGAAGTTCTATCATTTTTTATTTATGCTTTTCAATTGAAGTTACTTTTCTTATTAGTGTGAGATGTAAAGAAATGTTGCTTCATGAATATTTTAATTCCATGAAGCTTTAGTTGCTCTTCTTGCTCATAGACTTTTGCATTCTTGAACATCATTAGAAAGTGAGTCTTTTAAAGTTTTTAACATTTGAGTTTGTATTGTTGTTCCTTGTTCCCTAGTGTTGAATTTCTAGTTTTGCTCGGGAGTGCAAAAACTAAGTGTAGGAGAATTTCATAAACACAATTTTTATACATTAGTTAACCCTCATATTTAGTATCTTAGACCTTTTATATGCTTAATTGATTGGTTTTAGCCACATTGAATGCGGAATTTAAGGATGCAAACTCAAGTGCAGGTTGTCTCAAGTAATAAAGTTCTCAAGAGTCCGAGGTCGATCCACGGGAAATTAATGAAGAAAAATTAATTGAGGTAAGAAAAGGATTTCTCACAACACCAAAGTAATAAAAGATGTTCATAAATGAATTTAAGAACTTGCTTGGGTTAGGAGATCCACTCTTGGTAATAAATTAAAGGTAAGATTATTTCTCTTTATAACTCAATTGAAATCCACACACAACGGAGGTGAATATAACATTCAAAGTTCAATTATATATATAATCATATTATGATTCCTTTAATTATCTACCAACATTTGTAAATGAGTTCAAGCATTCACTGTGCCAATCCTATTGTCTACAATAAATCAAGATCTCCATTATACAAAGAAGGTTTCTAAATTGATTGAAAACAAAATACAACACATATAATGTCCATTTGATAATATATCATTTAAGCACAAGAAATAGAATAATCTAACCTTATTTCATTACTAAGAGCTTCACTCTTTCACCCAAGCAAGATGAAGATTTAGTTACTTATAGACAAGAAAAAAGAAAGAGAGAAGAAGAGAAAGATGAACATAACTTTAATTTAGAGTAAGAGAAAATTACAACAAAAGAAAACAATAAACAAGCATAACCATAACTTCTAAAAACTAAGCCTAACAGCAAGAGCACTAAATGATCAGCCAATGGTGCCTTTTATAGAGGATTAGGGATACAAAATGACAAGGGAGCTGATTAAGAGTAGGTGGATGAGTGGGTGAATGAGTGGAAAATGCCAAATGATGAGTGGAAAATTATTAAGATTCTTTGTCTCCGAAATCATTCAGTGTTGATCTCATGGATGCCATCAGAATGAAGCAACGTGGTCTTCATGAAAGTTGTAGATTTTGTCTCAGCTTTCCAATGCCACCAAGATCAACCAAAAGTTCGTCCTACAGGCCAAGATATGACCCAATTACTGTAGATTATTCAAGCCCAGTTTCAGCATATCTGTTTTGACTTCCAGACACAATATCACCTCTAAGATGTCCGAATGAGCTCTTGTGTTCTTCATGAAAGTTGTAGATATGAGTCTTAACTTTCAAATGTCCAAATTTCAGCCCAATATTTCCTACAGCCTGAGTTATGCTCTGATTATTGCACACTGTTCAGGTTCTAATCACACAACTCGTGCTCTGACTTCCAAGCCCATTTAGCTTCACTAGATGTCCGAATTTTACCTGGAGCTTTTGATGAAAGTTGTAGAGCTCTCTCTTATCTTTCCTACAAGGTAAGATACATAATTATTACATATCTAGAACTCAAGATATGACTAAAATATAGAAACAGTATAAAACCTAGATAATGCTGAAAAAATCAATTAAGTCCAATTTGAGTCCAAACTTACAAAACATAACCAAGCTCAATCAATTAAGTACATGAAGAGTGTAAATGACTAAAAATGAGGGTTTATTAATGTATAAAATATGTGATTATCAAATTCCTCCACATTTAGCTTTTTGCACTCCTGGGCAAAGCACATAAGACTAAAGCTAGGAAACAAAGAAAAAAAAAACATAGACTCAAAAGCTAAAAACTCTAAAAGACTCAATGAAGCAAGAAGAGCAATCAGAAATTTAAGGGATCAAAGCATTAATGAGGTAACATTTCTTCATATCTCAAACCAACAAGTAAGGAAACTACAGTTGAAAAGAATGAATCAAGAATGATAGATCCTCACAGAATTCACTTTCAATCTCTCAAGTGTTTAAAAGGTAAGTATTTCACTCTATTCAACCCATGAACAATTGCACTACCATAAACTTGCTTATCTTCTACTTCTCCGCTACTCAAAACACATGCATACAAAAATCAAGAGGACTTTATTCAAGGTTGTAATGAGGTCATGGTAAAGGAGAGGAGATAATATGGATATGAGAAGATAAATACCAAAGAGAATAAAAGAGCATTATGGTACAGTTAGAGTGGAGAAAATGTTTGAGAACATTCATCATAAAGGACAATCACCAATATTTGATTAATGTTTTGTTGAAGATCAATCCCAAATTGGTGAATTGAATTCATTGTTAGGCCTGAACCTTCTCATTTTCTTCCTGTTGTTTCTAAGCATCCACCTTTATTCTAGACTCTGATAATTCTTTAATTGCAACAGTGGTCAGTTCTTTTTTTATCATTTTGCACACACACCCCCACACTTATTCAAGAACAAAGCCAATGCTCTTTTATTCCCTAAGGTTGGGTAAAACATGTTTTTTTTTTGAAGACACGTAATGAGCTAAAAACAAGGAATGGTCAAATAAGTTCAAAGGGGTTACACAAGGGAAAATATACAAGGATGTCTATTAGGTTAAAGTAGCTATTTCAAAATGCCTCAATCATATTTATGTATGCATGTAAAAATATAGCCTCAAAAAGAATCAAAGCAAGTTCTAAAGTAACAATTCCATGAGTGAAAATCACACAAGAAAGAAGAGAATAGTATAGATATTCAATCCATTAATCAATAGGTTCAAAATCTCACAAGGTATAATTCTATCATTCTCAATCCACTATATCAATATTCATATCTAAGCTTGTGATTTTTAAGAAAGAAGACAATTTATGCTAAGATCCAAGAATCCATTTGCTACTTCTGCACAAAATAATTATCTCCTCAACTAAGATGCGTCTCAAGAGTAAAATTACTTCCAAGGCAAAATTTACTCCTTACTCTGCCATTCTTAATTGGTTTTACTAAGAATAAGTTTCTGATAGTCATATCACTAAACATACTTCCCAATTTAGATGCGTTTCAGAAGTAAAATTACTCCTTACTCTACCATCATTCATTGGTTTAGTAAGTCCATGACAATCATATCATACTTCTAAAAAAAAAAAAATTTTTTTTTGGTCAACTATCCTTCCCCCCCAACTAGATCACAACATTGTCCTCAATGTTAAAATATAGATGAGTAAAGGATAGAAGATATTACCTGTTGGAGAAATCTGACACAAATTTAAACAAAAACAAAGTACGATAAATAAAATCAAAGGTAAAGAAAAGTTATAAACAAAGTGTCAGATCTGGCTTTCTTTTCATCCTGCTTCCCTCACTGCTTCCTGCTGACTAATCTATCTGAGCTATTGCTGGGTCAGGTTTATGAACAAAAGCTTCTAATTTATCAATCAACTTATCAATAGTGGAAGCAGAGATAAGAAGTTGTCTTGCTGAAGGTGTGATAAATTTCTGTTCCACAGCATGGTCAAGAAAAAGTAACAAAATATCAAAGAAATTATTTACATTCAACAAACCTATGGGTTTATGGTGGATGTTCAGTTGGGCCCAAGAGACAATTTGAAAAACTTCTTCCAAGGTACCAAAATCACCTGGTAAGGCAATGAATGCATCAGAGTTTTCAAGCATTATCTTCATTCGTTCATGCATTGATGATACCTTAAGTTCCTCCCCAATTGTCTTTCCAGTGATGTTCTGTTGAGCTAAAGGTTCAGGAATGACACCTAAAACCTGACTGCCTCCTATATATGCAGCAAATGATACAAACCCTATTAATCCACGACAACCTCCCCCATATACAAGATGAATATTCCTCGCAGCAAGTGATTAACCAAGAGTGGTAGCGGCGTTTATAAACTCTAAACCTTTCTCATACTTAGACCCACAAAATACACAGATATTTTTAAGTTGACGAACAGAAACACCTTCCATTTCTATACTCACCTTCCCCTTGAATGATTCTGAGTTGGAAGAAAATAGAGAAAATAGAGTGTTTAAATAGGAAAAAGAATGGAAAGGATAATAATAGTACCTATAAGGGTAGGTTGGTTGTTGTCAGAAAAGTTTGAAATTAAGAAACACAAAATCTTTTTTTTTGTTTTTTGTTTTTTTTTTTTTTTGTTTTTTTTTTTGTTTTTTTTTTATTTCAAGAAAACCATCAGGGTAAAGAAGTCTAGAAACCCCTGAAGGACCCTGCTCAAAGGATCGTCTGTCCAAAACCAAAATACAACAAAATCATACAAAGATAAAAGAAATATAATAAAAAATCATGACATACCTTTATGTACAGTTTTCATGGCGTATCTTTATATTGCGCATCATGAGTGCAGTAGTGGCATATCTTTATACTACGTGTCACCAGTACAGTAGATATTCATGTCCGTTTATTCGAAGAAAAGAGAAAGAAGAAACCATCGTGGGTTTTCATCCTGGGTCTGGAACTTGGAGAGCTCACACTTGGGCTCGTAACATCAATAAAGATGCTAAAATCTGAAATTCATAATGTCCAAGATCCAGAACATCCCATCCTAGGGCGCTGAGAGCCCCTTCTAATAAAAGAGAGGATCAACCTCAGATGCCTCATACGCTTTGGCAGCCGTGGGTTACTTCTCACTAATAACCAGAGTGTGACGCTTTTGCCTATCCATCAACTCCACAGTGCCTAAATGGTAAACATTGGGTTATGGAGTGTGGCTCTCTACAGAGCATGGTACACAAACTTTTTTAAGGAGCAGCGTGCAAAGGTCCACTCGAGTCAATGACGGGTCAGCTAAAGGCTGGGGCTCCACAACTAATTAAAGTCATGGTACTCCTTCCGGATCGCCCTTGTTCAAACATTTTTTTTCTATTTTTTTTACTTTTTTTTAGAAGACATGAAGAAGAATAAGATAATATGTACAGATTGTTGTGGATATGGCTCACATCTGCCTCTGGTTTCACGTCCAGTAATGGCTTAAACGCCTTTTATGAGTCGAGGATAAACTTCCCATCCAATTTTCTTATAAATTGGCAAACAGGGTCTTTTAGAGTCAAATTCCCAAGACTGTAGCGTTTTTCTTCATCTTTGAAGAGATTCCACAAATTAAGAAGTTCACGATGTACCAATCCACAAGAATGCATTTCAAGAATCAATAAGATATCATCTAACGACTCCTTACTTCGTCTATTCTTAATGAAAAAAAATTTATCTTCTCTGTTTATGGAAACTATCCCAAAAGAACGACATCGCTTGTTACAATTCCATTGTCCACATTTGTGACAGACTTGTAACCTTTTTGCTCTTCTCCTTTTAGAATACGAACTTCTTCCAAGACTTGGCATGTATGGGTCAAATGAAATTGATGACTTACCTGCTAGTTGGACCTTTGCTTTAATTATCCAACGCATATCTTCTGGTATACCCTTGTGCATTAACAATCTCAATCTTTCACATCTAACTTTGTAGATTTTTTTTAGAGCATTTTGAGGGAGAGAAGGAAAATATTTTCTCAGGTTTGAAAGAATGACATCCATTTTAAAGGAGAAGAAGGATTCAGTTATTTTGGGAAACTGAAAAACAAACCGACTTGAGAGTCATGGAGTACCGTTATCCGCCACTTAACCGGCAACACAAAGAACTACAAAAACAAGGCAACAAAATTAGAGTAAATTCTATTCATAACAAGGATAAAAAAGAGAGATGAATTCTACCTCATCAACTTGGTTTTCCAGAAATGGTTTGAGCCTTTGTCCATTGACTTTAAACACATTACCATTCCTAGGATTCTCAATATCTACGGCCCCATGAGGATACACATGTTTGACAACAAAAGGACCACTCCACCTAGATCTCAATTTTCCAGGGAATAGGTGCAGGCGAGAATTATAAAGCAGAACTTTTTAACCAATTTCAAAAGATTTTCTCAAAATTGTCTTGTCATGAAAAGCTTTTGTTCTGGCTTTATAAATCTTTGAGTTCTCATATGCATCATTTCTTAATTCCTCAAGTTCATTTAATTGTAATTTGCGTATCTTGCAAGCATCATCAAGATTTAGATTGAAAGCTTTAATGGCCCAAAATGCTTTATGTTCCAATTCTACAGGCAAGTGACAAGGTTTTCCATAGACTAACCGATAGGGTGACATGCCCAAAGATGTTTTGAAAGCAATACGGTAAGCCCAAAGTGCAACGTTTAGTCTTAAAGACCAATCTTTACGATTTGGGTTAACCGTTTTTTTCCAAAATTTGTTTAATCTCCCTATTTGCCAATTCAACTTGTCCACTTGTCTGAGGGTGATAAGGGGTGGCAATTTTGTGTGTAATATCATATTTCTTCATTAAAGATTCAAATGATTTATTACAAAAATGTATTTCCCCATCACTGATGATAGCTCGAGGGATTCCAAATCGACACAAGATATTTTCTTTTAAAAATTTGAGAACAGTTTTATGATCATTGTGTCGGCATAGAATCACCTCAATCCATTTTGAGACATAATCAACTGCAACCAAAATATACACAAATCCAAATGAGGATGGAAATGGACCCATGAAATCAATTCCCCAACAATAAAAAATTTCAATGACAAGGATGAGGTTCAGAAGCATCATATTTCTTTTTGGAATTGAGCCCACTTTTTGACAATTTTCACAACTTTTGCAAAAAGTATAGCAGTCCTTAAATAAAGTGAGCCAATAAAATCTGTACTGCAAGATTTTCGCAGTTATTTTCTTTGAAGAAAAGTGACCTCCACATGCTTTTGAGTGATAAAATTTAATGACATTACCTACCTCACTGTCGGGCACACATCTCCGAAAGATTTGGTCAAGACAATATTTGAACAAGTATGAGTCATCCTAATAAAAAAATTTTATCTCTGTCAAAATTTTTTTCCTATCTTGGTGCGTCCATTTAGGCGGCATCTTTCCTATTACAAGAAAGTTGACTATGTTAGCAAACCAAGGCATGGAATTGATAGAAAATAAAAATTCATCAGGAAAAGAATCATTAATGGGTGTGCTATCAAAATGTGAGCCTATTGCAAGTCTGGACAAATGATCAGCGACAACATTTTCGGCTCCTTTCTTATCTTTTATTGTGATGTTGAATTCTTGAAGCAACAAGATCCATCGTATCAATCTTGGTTTGGCATCCTGCTTAGACATCAAATATCTAACAACAACATGATCGGTGAAAATCACAATAGAAGAACCAATTAAGTAAGATCGAAATTTGTCCAGTGCAAAAATTACAGCAAGTAGTTCTTTTTCAGTAGTGGTGTAATTCATTTGTGCACTATTTAAAGTTCTACTTGCGTAACAAATCACATGAGGCTTACTTTCCTTTCTTTGGCCTAAAACAACGCCCACAACATAATCACTAGCATCACACATTAACTCAAAAGGCAAAGACCAGTCAGGAGATTGTATGATAGGAGCAGATGTCAGAAGACCAATTAATTTTTCAAAATATTTTTGACATTCTTGAGTCTAATCAAATGGTGCATCTTTCAACAAAAGATTACATAATGGTCTAGATATGGCACTAAAGTCCTTTATGAATCTTCTGTAAAATCTTGCATGTCCTAAAAAAGAATGAACTTCTTTGACTGTTTTTGGGGAAGGCAAATGAGCAATTAATTCAACTTTAGCCTTATCAACTTCAATTTCTTTAGAAGATATCACATCACCTAACACTATTCTTGAGGTAACCATGTAATGACATTTTTCCCAATTTAACACAAATCCTTTTTATTCGCATCTTTTAAGAACTTTTTCCAAATTATTAAGACAATTTTCAAAAGAATTTCCAAAAACTGTCAGATCATCCATGAAAACTTCTAAATAATGCTCAATCATGTCACTAAAAATGCTTAACATGCATCTTTGAAATGTAGCCAGAGCATTACAAAGGCCAAAAGGCATTCTTCTATATGCAAAAGTACCAAAAGGACATGTAAAAGTGGTTTTTTCTTGATCTTCCAATGCAATTGGTATTTGATTATAACCTGAAAAACCATCAAGAAAACTGTAGTATGAATGTCTTGCTACCCTTTCCAGAATTTGATCAAGAAATGGCAAGGGAAAATGATCTTTCCTAGTAGCAGCATTTAATTTTCTAAAATCAATACACATACGCCAACTAGATGAGACTCGCATAGGTATTAATTCACCTTTATTATTTTCAATCACTATTATTCTAGATTTCTTAGGCACAACTTGTGTAGGGCTTACCCATTGACTATCAGAGATAGGATTGATAATTCCAACATCAAGCAATTTAAGGACTTCAGCTCTAACTACCTCTTTCATGTGTGGATTTAATCTTCTTTGAGGTTGTTGAGAAGTTTTAGCATTATCCTCTAAATGTATTCTATGTGTACAAATTAATGGATTAATGTCTTTTATGTCCTTTAATGTCCATCCAATTACACTTTTATGCCTTTTAAGTACTTCTGTTAACATACCTTCTTGTTCTTCAGTAAGAGACGAGGAAATTACCACTGTAAAGTTTTGTTCTTCTCCCAAAAATGTGTACTTCAACCCAGCAGGTAATGACTTTAGTTCTAGTGTGGGTACTTCTTCATGAACATTATCATTCATAGGTTTTAACTCTTCAAATCTTGGCTTCCATCCCTTATACTCCATTACCTGTGTACAATCAAGCAAAGAGCATATTTCAGAGATATCATCTTCTAGTTGCATGCCTAACTCAAATGAATTTACTAAACAAATTTCTAATGGGTCAGAAGAACTCCTTGTTTGAAGATGATCATTTATAATAGCTTCAATTCCTTCAACTTCCTCCTTTTTATCAAGGATTTCCTGTGGTTGCTTGCACATGTTAAAAACATTGAGCTCCAGTGTCATGTTTCTAAAGGTTAGCTTCACCACTCTATTTCTGCAATTTATCAAAGCATTATATGTTGCTAAAAATGGACGGCCTAAAATAACAGGAATTGACTTGCAACTATCAGCCATAGGTTCCATATCCAAGACAATGAAATCCACAAGATATATGAATTTATCAACTTGAACTAACACATCTTCCACTATTCCTCTTGGAATTTTAATTGATCTATTGCAAATAGAAGAGTTACAGAACTTGGTTTTAACTCACCCAAGTTGAGTTGCTGATAAACTGAATATGGAAGTAAATTGACACTAGCACCAAGATCAAGTAAAGCTTTTTTAATTTTATGTTCTCCAATAATGCATGAAACTGTAGGACAACTAGGGTCTTTATATTTCAACGCATTATTATTCTGAAGAATGGAGCTTACCTGTTCAGCCAAAAATACTTTCTTTTTCACATTTAGTTTCCTTTTAACAGTGCACAAGTCCTTCAAATATTTGGCATAAGAAGGAATCTGTTTGATAGCATCTAACAGAGGAATATTGATTTTTACTTGTTTCAAAATTTCAAAAATTTCAGTGTGGTGATCCAATTTCTTTGGATTATTCAATGCTTGAGGAAATAGGGGTGAAGGCGAAAGTTTAGTCTCCTTTTGGTCAGCTTCTTCATTTTCTTGGGCAATTGGTTCATCTTCTTTCTCACAAGATTCGGGAATTTGTTTTTCAACAACCTTTCCACTCCTAAGAGTTATCACTGACTTGACTTAGTCCATTTGTTGGTTTTCTGAACTCCCCTCATTTAAACTGTACTGACCCTTGGGATTTGGTTGAGGTTGAGAAGAAAATTTTCCTTTCTCGTGAATGGTGAGTGCAGAAGAAAGTTTAGCAAGAGTGTTTTTTATGTCATTCATGGTTTGATTGTTTTGTTTATTAATTGCCTCTTGCTTTTCTATGAATGCATACAATGTTTCTTCAAGGTTTTTTCTATATGGTGGGACATAAGGTGCATATCCTTGAGAATTTTGAGAGTTTTGTTGTGCCTGAGGAGGTGGTGATTGCACAAATTGTGATTGATTATTATTCCTCTAGCTGAAGTTCGGGTGATTTCTCCATCCCAGATTGTATGTATCTGAAAAAGAAGAAGTAAATGACTTTTTAAAATTATTTATTGCATTTACTTACTCATGTACAACTTCTTTAAAAACAGGAATATTAGGACATTCGTGTGTTGAGTGTCCTAAGTCATCATAAATGCCACAAATTTCTTCATTTTGCATAGATTTGATTTCTTTTGCTTTTCTTAATTCCATGGCTTCAACCTTTCTAGCCATTCTGGCAAACCTAGCACTTAGATCTTCCTCTTGACTAAGGTGATATTTTTCTTTATTAGCACTTGCAAGGTTAGATCTAATTGAATTTTCAGAAGGGTTAGTATTATGCCAAGATTGAAAATTTTCAGCCAACTGGTTTAAATAGTCTAAAGCTTCATCAGGTTCTTTATCAAGAAACTCACCATTGCACATTGTTTTTACAAATTGTTTAGTTTCAGGTGTTAAACCTTCATAAAAGAAGCTTATAGTGCGTCATTTTTCAAAACCATGATGTGGGCAAGAATTTAACAAATCTTTAAATCGTTCTCAACATTGAAAATATGCTTCATTTGAATTTTGGGAAAAATTCTGGATTTGTCTTTTCATAGCATTGGTTTTATGTGTTGGAAAAAATTTCTTTAAGAACTCACCTTGCATTTCTTGCCATGTGCCAATTGATTTTGGTTTCAAAGTGTTAAGCTAATATTTTGCTTTATCTTTTAAAGAAAAAGGAAACAATTTAAGCTTAACAAACTCTTCAATGCAATTTTGGTCATTGAAAGCAATACATACTTCCTCAAATTCTTTCAAATGTAAATATGGACTTTCAGATTCTAAACCATGAAAATTAGGAAGTAAAGAAATCATACCTGACTTAAATCTAAAATTGTTGGCATTGAGTGAAAAGATAAAACATGATGGACTAAAATTTCGAGGTGGTTGCAAATATTCATGCATGGTTCGCAACGGTTCATTTTCATGTTCATCATGTACACTTTCATTTTCAGCCATTGTGTCAATTGTGTGTGATTGTGATTCAAACAAATCAATATATTAAGTACCAGGATTAATTTTAACTAAACGACCAGAATTTAAATCACGATACCAATTAAGCATAAATAAATGACTTAAAATAGAAAAAATAATGTACAAGTCGGTAGTTTACACCAGCTATTAAATATTAATAAGGATGTGGTATAAACCAACCACCCAATAAATATTAACAAGTAAAAAGTTAGATAACTAATAAATTAAAAAGTTAGATGACTAGAGAGTTAATAATTAGTAAGTTAGAAAGTGCAGAAAGTAAAATGCGAAAAATAAAGAGTAGAAAAATAAATTACAGAAAATAAATTTAAAATATGAAAACTAGAGAGAGGCAAAGCCCCACAGAGTCAAGCGAAGAGAAGAGAAGAAGAAAGATTATTTCGTTATGTTAGAAAGCAATAATAACTAACAAAAAATTAAAAAGTTAGAGTGCAAAAAATAAAAGTTAGTAAGCAGAAAATAAATGACATAAATTAAAAGTTAGTAAGCAGAAAATAAATGACATAAATTAAATGTTAGAAAGTTAGTATGTTAGCAAGTTAGTAGGTTAGTAAGTTAGATAGTTAGAAAGTTAGAGAGTTAGTAAAGAAACCGAAGGATCAGCAAGCCGATCTTTTGCTCCGAAGAGGGAGAAGAGAGAATAGATTTTATTAAAGAAAAAGAACCTCAATAAATTAAAACTTCTAATCAAGTCCCTGGTAACAGTGCCAAAAACTTGACTACAAGATTTAAAGATGCAAATCCAAGTGCAGGTTGTCTCAAGTAATAAATTTCTCGGGAGTCCGAGGTCAATACACAGGGAATTGATGAAGGAAAATTAATTGAGGTAAGAAAAAGATTTGTCACAACACCAAAAGTAATAAAAGATATTCACAAATGAATTTAAGAACTTGCTTGGGTTATGAGAATCACTCTTGGTAATAAATTAAAGGCAAGACTATTTCTCTTTATAACTCAATTGAAATCCACACACAACGGAGGTTCTAATTAGAAAATATAACATTCAAAGTTCAATTATATATGTAATCATATTATGATTCCTTAAATTATCTACCAACATTTGTAAATGAGTTCAAGCATTCACTGTGTCAATCCTATTGTCTATAATAAATCAAGATCTCCATTATACAAAGAAGGTTTCTAAATTGATTGGAAACAAAATACAACACATATAATGTCCATTTGATAATACATCATTTAAGCACTAGAAATAGAATAATCTAACCTTATTTCATTACCAAGAGCTTCACTTTTTCACCTAAGCAAGATGAAGATTTAGTTACTCATAGACAAGAAGAAAGAAAGAGAGAAGAAGAGAAAGATGAACATAGCTTTAATTTAGAGCAAGAGAAAATTACAACAAAGGAAAACAATAAACAAGCATAATCATAACTTCTAAAAACTAAGCCTAACACCAAGAGCACTAAATGATCAGCCAATGGTGCCTTTTATAGAGCATTAAGGATACAAAATGACAAAGGGGCTGATTAAGAGTAGGTGAATGAGTGGGTGAATGAGTGGAAAATGCTAAATGGTGAGTAGAAAATTATTGAGATTTTTTATCTCCAAAATCATTTAGTGCTGATCTCATGGATACTATCAGAATAAAGTAATGTGGTTTTCATGAAAGTTGTAGCGTTTTGTCTCAGCTTTCCAATGCCACCAAGATCAACTAAAAATTCATCCTACAGCCCAAGATATGACTCAATTACTACAGACTATTCAGGCCCAGTTTTAGCACCTCTGTTTTGACTTCCAGACCCAATATCACCTTCAAGCTGTCCGAATAAGCTCTTATGTTCTTCATGAAAGTTGTAGATATGGGTCTTAACTTTCAAATTTCCAAATTTCAGCCTAAGATAATTCCTACATCCCGAGTTATGCTCTGATTACTGCATATTATTCAGGTTCCAATCACAAAACTCGTGCTCTGACTTTCAAGCACATTTAGTTTCACTAGATGTCCGAATTTTACCTGGAGCTCTTCATGAAAGTTGTAGAGCTCTCTTTTATCTTTATTATAAGGCAAGATACATAATTATTACACATCTAGAACTTAAGATATGACTAAAATACAGAAACAGTGTAAGACCCAAATAATGCTAAGAAAATCAATTAAGTCCAATTTGAGTCTAAACTTACAAGACATAACAAAGCTCAATCAATTAAGTACATGAAGAGTGTAAATGACTAAAAATGAGAGTTTATTAATTTATAAAATATGTGATTATCACACATTTATAAATTTAGGTTCAAATTGGGATTAATTGTATTTTTCAGCAGTATTTGGAATTTTATAATGTTTATGTATTTTAGGCATAATTTAAGTTCTAGATATTTTAAAATTATGAATTTTATCGTATAAGAAAGACGAGAGAAATCTCTACAACTTTGATGAAGAGCTCAAAGGCTAAATCTGATGTCTAGTAGGTCAGATTGGGCCATGAAGTCAGAACAAAGATGTTGTCATTGGAACCTAGACAATGTGCAAGGATTGGATCATAATTTGGGCTGTAGGTGTCATATAGAGTAGAAACCTATGCCATTTGAAATCTGAGACGCATATCTTCAACTCTTATGAAGACCACTTATCAATATTGTGACATTTTGATTTTGTTTTTACCCTTTGAAGTTGGCTAACGGGTCTAGAGAGCTGTTAAGAATGTTTTGGGCATAACTCTCTCACTCTAAGCCCAAATTATGCAAATTAGGTATACAAAAGGAAGAGGATTAACCCTAATCAAAGGACAAACTTAGATTTTTAATTTTAGAGATAGTTATTTAAGCAGCAACAACAATCATAAAATTCAATCCTAATTTTCTCCTAGCCGCTATTGCTTGCACTTCCTCTCTTCATCTATCTTCATTTCCCTTCTCTCTAAATTTCTTTCTTCCATCCATGGAGGGCTAGACCTTTTTTAATCAATTCTAGGGATTAACAATCTTGATATTTAATTATGAGATCTTGTTTTGATTGTTTTACATTTAATTGCTAATCAAGTTTCTTTTTTACTTGTTAATCAATTTCTCTTCTACCTCTTTTGATTTTGTTAAATATGAATTGAATTACTTAATTTGATTTGAATGTTGATGTGATAATAACATAATTATCATTTGTTTAATGAGGATTACAGGGACCAAATAATACATCAGAGTTGTTTGTAAGATTATTTAGCTTGGTTGAATTTTGAGTTTTTGATTAATTTAGGATTAGATAGGTGCTTAATTCATTTAACCTTGATTAATTAAATTCTGGATGCTTATCTAGAACAGAATACATAGATCATCTTAAGGCTTCTTAATGTGATCTAAGACCAAGAATTTGATTAGTAATTGAATGGATTCTTAATGATCAATGATGGATTAAATTCAATATTTGTTTATTTCCTTAGATTGATTATTTACTTGATTCTGTTTACAGTTTTTAATTGCTTTTGTTTAAGTAATTTTGCAATTCCCCTCTTTGTTAACTTCTTAATCTGATTGCTTAATTAGAATGATCCAAAGGCTCGACCTGGTTGTGCATTATACTACAAGTAATTTGGTGAATCGGCTTACAAATTGATATAATTTGATAGTCTCGACAACTATCAGTGTAGAAATAGATAAATCATAGGGAAACTTAGACACAGGTAAATCTAGCATCTTCACACAACCATAGGAAATAAAGAAGTGAGATTCTCTTGAATCATACAATACAGTTGAGAAATTATCTTTAACTACACCTTTACCTTGTATAAGATCGAAAGATTAAGCCACCTCTTTACCACTCAAAGTACAAACTATTCCTTTAGTTTGAGGTTAGGTGCTGCTACCTGTCTCTGTGGGCAATTCCTGGCAAAATGTCCTAGTTTGCCACAAGTAAAACACAACATCTATTCCATCATACAAGGTTTGTTATTATGGTTCCTGGTAATAACTTGATTTTTATATATTTTTCTTATAAAAAATAGACATTATTATATCTCATTATGTTTGATTTTAGTAACTCTATGATATTATTGATTGATTTATTTAAAAAAGTTATTAATTTAATTATTGTGATAATTTTCAGGACTAAATGATTAATTTAGATAAAAAAGTGATGAAACCCAAATTACAAAGCCCAACCTACTTTGAATATTGAAAAAAAGTGAGCATATGAAGAGGTGGCACAACATGAACCAAGTGTGCCATGACTACACCAACAATTAAAGAAAGGAAAATTAAAGGAAAGAAATGAAAATTCATAATTGGAAAATGAAATCTTACCGTCAAACAACACCATTTTTAACACCCGTTCTTCATGGGGCCCACCCATGAACAGGATTACAAATCAACTTTCTGTTTTTTTTTTTTAAGTATATGTCCATTAACCAACTTCTCTACGTGGTTAACCACTTTTTTGTTCTTCGTTAACCAACTTTTTTCACGAACATAGAAACCACGTGGTAAAATCTTGTGTCATTAACCAACTTCTATACGTAATTAACCACTTTTTTGTTCTTCATTAACCAACTTTGTTTCTATGCTCGTGAAAAAAGTTGGTTAATGAAGAACAAAAAAGTGGTTAATTACGTACAAAAGTTAGTTAATGACACAAGATTTTACCACATGGTTTTTATGCTCGTGAAATAAGTTGGTTAACGAAGAAACTACGTAGAGAAGTTGGTTAATGGACATATACTAAAAAAAAAAAGACTAAAGCATGATTTGTAACAAACGTGTGGCCCCGTGAACAATAATCGGTATTGAAAATAGAAGTGGTTACTTGTCGGTGATAAGATCGAATTGTTCATAATTTGCTTAAATCTGAAGGTGCGTGTCATGTGAACACAAGGAAGGAACCTAGTAGTAACAAAGTGTGGCACATAAATAGATATAAAAATAGAAGAGCACACTGTTTAGAGGAGAACAATAGCGCCATGGAAGAAACACAACAGAGCGTAGCGAACAACACAGAGAGCGACGCGACAACATGAAAAAATTACATAGAAGAAGAAGAGTACTATCAATGGAGAATTATAGTGAGATAATTTTATTGTGTTTTAATATATCTATGTCTTGCTAAATTATTTGTATTAAGTGGATGATGAAACCCTGATTGTTTTAACATTGCTATGTTGAATTATTTTTATCCAATTTCAAGATTTAATGCTTATTGATTCTATTTTCATATCAGATTATATGAATAAATTTTTAGATGAGTTCAGTCATGTTTTTCTTATGCTTTGCAACTTATTTATGTGATCTGAATGTTGATGGTAATTGTTGGATATTAATTGTGATTTCTTATTAGGGATACATTTGAAGATTTGATAATTTACTATTCATTAGGAAAATTTTATCACACACTTGAGTATTATTTTTAGTGCTTCATTGATAGATTTTCTATGAGCACATACTTTACCACTAAATGTTCATGAGATAAATTATTTGGGTATAATAATTTAACATAGTTAATGTTAAAATTAATCTTAACAGATTCTGACCCTTAGTCATTTTACATATACTAGAAACCTCATCCATATACTTGCTTTCTTTTAATTTGCTTTTTATTTTAGTTATTTATTTAATTTAAATTTTATATTTTTGGCTCATCAATTTATGCGACTAAATTAGAAAGAATTTTTTAATACTTAAAATTAATTCTAAGTCTATGTGAGATCGACCTCGTACTTTCTCAACTATACTTCGATACGACTCGTACACTTATGAGTATTTTAAGGCTTTTAAAAAAAATCACAACAGTTCCTACCACATTTATTACACTTTGGCCCCCCAAGGTTCTCTCTGAACCTGCTTTCCCTTGTCTTGTGGGTACTTGGGTCCTGAAGCACCCTTCTTGAATCTGTCATCCATTCTCTTCCTCTTTCGGAAGATCTTTTGTCTTTGGTCCTATGGAGGCTTGAAGTCATAAGCCTCAATGATCCAACATTTGTTGACTAAGGTAGGGAAGTCCCTAATCTCCATGTGTCATATGGCTCTCTTAATATCTTCCTTCAACCCTGCTTCAATCTTTACACACTTCTACTCCTCATCAGAATTAAATCTAAAGTAGGAAGAAAACTTCAAAAACTCCTTAAACTTGGCCACATATTGGCCCAAAGACATACTCCTTTGCTCTAACTTCAAGAACTCTATCTCTTTTGCATTTTGTAAGTTTTTGGGAAAGTATTTATTTAAAAAGGTAGTTCTAAATACTCCCCAAGTAATTTGGGTCCTAGTTGCCTCTAACAATTTCTTGGCAGCAGTCCACTAACTTTTTGCCTCTCCTACAAGCACATAAGAGGCAAAAGTAACCATATGTTCATTCGTGCATCCCATCACAGTAAAGATTTTCTTTATCTTCCTCAACCATCCCTCTGATTTACCGGGTTGTACTCTCCCCTAAAAGATGAAGGATTTGCCTTCCTAAACTCAGAAAGGTCATGGAAGTTTTGGTTCCTTACCAAAGCTACATCATCTACCGGTGGTGGAGGTGTATTTGTTCTCTTCCTCTACGGCATCTACGGCAGTCTGCTCTCTCATCGTAGTAGCCATCTCCCTGACACTTATGTTATCTCTACCGTATCCTCATTGGTAGACGCTCTATGTCCTCGAGTTCACTTGGATGATGTCATAGTTTTCTATACACACAGAACAATACATACTGAGTTAATCAGTCTCAATATCATGTAACAATGTGACATTAACTATTAACATTCAAACCTAAGGCTGTCATGCAATTCTATCATATATATCACCATCAAGATAAGGAAATGCATAACATATAACAAGAACATCTAAACATGCCAAAAACATAATTAGTCCATACCCAGGTTCTACAAGATAAATTGCTCTGATACCATAATGTAACGCCTCAAAACTATTACTACTAGTATATCTAAGTTTATATACAAGTAATCAGTATTAGGCATGTCACTACTTGAATAACATCATTCTATGATAAATAAGTATCATATATATACATATGAGCCTTGTAAGGAAAAGTAATATATACACATAACTAGTACATCAGTGTACAAATAATACAACTAAGCCTTATCAGGTATAAGTACATAGAAAATATTTACATAACCACTGCATATCTACAATAACAAAGCAATGGTCAACCAGTAAATAATCCTATGCTACATCACTTTTTGCACCTCTACCCTCTGGGATGATCCCGCTCTAGATTTATCATTGAAATAAGAGATACACGAGGTGAGAATTCAAAAAAAATCCTTAGTAGGTATACATATAATATGTCATCACAATAAATTTAGCTACTTTGGGGAAACAAATCATATTTGTAAATCATATATAGAAAGGTGGCTAAAGCCAAAAAAGTTTCATTTCTTTTCCCGAGGTAGAAATTCTATTATTATCATTAAATAGTAAATTCACTATCAACCATTATATCAAATGTGAGTCATAACTCAATATCTCTAGAATATTCACATTCTCTCATAATGCAAACATTCAAAAACAACTCCACGGTCTATATAACTAACATTCTCACAATGATATGATAATATTCAATCATGAGTAATCTCAATCAAGTTCTCATTTATCATCATCTTTCAAAGCATATTCTTAAGAATCTGGTTCCTTATATTACTTAATTGGTAGGGAGGGAATGTGACCTCCTCACACTACCGGTAACCCTAGCCATATCTGATGGGGAAACCAATGAGAAGTCTCACACGAGGAATTTTGGATTACCTTACCCACAAAGGTTCGTCTCCTCAAATTCACATCTGATAAGAAAACTAGTGAGAAATCCCATATTAAGAATTTTGGACCACCTTCTTTATAGAGGTTCATTTCCTCAAATTCTCCATCCAAAAGATTGTGCACATCTTTCTAAGGTTACAATATTAAAGGAATTGCAAGCATGGATTCACCTTTATTCAAGGATATTATCCATTGTCTTTTAACTTGAGCACATTCATATCAAATCAAATTATAGCTCAACTTCAACAAATTAAAGGAGCAAAGTAGTTACTAGTACAACTCATAAGCATACAAGCATATAATCTCAAATATCTCATCACATTGACATAACTAGTGCACTACATTATCATTTCACATAACTAAATGCACAATTATATCACTTCTTATGTGCACAAAGTGCACAATCATATTATAAATCACTTCATTGAGTAAAATTAATCAAATTCCTTCATATTGTGTAATATGGAACACTATTTTCTCAAAACAGGGGATTGATAATCGATTACCCACTCCTGGTAATCGATTACCACAAGCAATTGTCACAAAATAGAGGCTTGGTAATCGATTACCAACTGGACATTCACAAATCAGTAGCGTTCTAATCGATTACCCACTTGTGGTAATCGATTAACACATGAAATTCTCATTTTACAGAACTTTGGTATTCGATTACCCACTCCTAGTAATCGATTACCACATTTCCAGCAACATTCCTCGAAATTTGGTAATCGATTACTCACTCATGGTAATCAATTATTAACTAGAATTTATCAGCAAAAAGAGGTTTTTCAAGCATAAAAACCCAAAACAAACCACTTTTAAACTAAAACAACAACACTTCTCAACATATATATTGTCTCAAACCAACATCAAGAAGGTCTATCAACAATAGGAAAATCAACAAAACCCATATTATCAATCTCATGTTCATGGAGTTCCAAAGCTATTCTTAAGCTCAATAACTACAAACATACACATATCATCTAAACATCATCATTTTAACATACCAATCACAACTTCCAAACCAAGTTCATCAATATAAGTTCTTGTTAGCAAGAAGAGAAAATATTAGAGTAAAGAAACATCACAACCCCTACCTATACTTCTTTGTTAGTGGTGTTTTAGTTTCCTTCTTGTTCTTCCTTTGTTTCTTACTTCTTCCTTCTTCCTCTTCTTCTTTCTTTCCTTTCTTGCTTCTTTCTTTCTCACGTTCTGCTCCCTCTTTTCTTTTATATCTTTTCTTTCTTTCTTCTACGTTTTCTCTTTTCTTTTCTATCTCTATATTTTCTCCTATTTTTTGCTGCTAACATCCGTGAGAAAGGAGAGGAAAATGAGAGACAAATGTGTGTGATAAGTCAAAGATGGTGGAGAGAGTTTGGAGGGACAAGGTGGTTTGACTTCAAGGCTTACTAGAACTTTTGTATCTCTTAAGGATATTTTTATCTTCCTTTGATGAGTTTTCTAGTTTCCATAAGTGTTAAGAAAAATTCTAGGACTTCTTCCAATTTCCATACTCATCATTTAATGATTATCCTTATACACCGTTAACAACCACTAAGATATATTACTCTTCTTGTGTTGCTAAAAATACTAAACTAGTTTAGTTGATCCTTAAAAACTTACCACTTCTCATTCTAAGTATTTGTGAACTAGAAATAAAGTTTTCATATTAACTTCTATCATCTATGTAATTTATGCTAAGTTCGGAGCTAATATAAACTATTTTTCACATTCGGAGTTATAACATTATATTTAAATTAATTCAAAAATTTGCCACAATTAACAAGTAACTCAAACAAGTATTATTGAACTTCCATAACAATAATCAAGGTTGTTAGGTTAGGGAGGATGTTACACCTTCTCACTATTGGCGTATCTCAAATTGCCGATTCTTATTCAACTGAAGATCATGAGGAAATCACAAACGGCCACCATAAATCACGCACAAGAGAATGAGGTTGCATAAAATTTGGGATTTGGTTTTTATATTTGAATTTTGAATGTATACGTTACCTTTACATTAGTTATCCCAAATGTATTATATATAGAAATGTATGTACTAGAAACAGAGCAATGAAAAATAGAATACCTTCGTAACATTTACATGGTATCAGATTAAGCCATTGACCAACGTCTCTCTCAAAACTCCTTCTCCTCATCATGTCTAATACTCAACCCAATCACCTTCCCCTCTTCAATCCCTCCTCTTCCCTCAATATCACCAAACTCAGTCGTACCAATTATCCTACTTAGAAGGCTACCATGCTCCCATACCTGAAAGGCCAAAAAGTCTTTGGCTATATTGATGGTTCTCTCACACAACCATCTAAGGAGATTACTGATGCTACCAGCAACAAGTCTCCCAACTCTCTATTTGAAATTTGGGAAACTCAAGACAATTTAATCCTTAGTTGTTTTAATGCATCACTCACTGATGAAGTTCTTGCGCAGGTCGCCCACTGCACCACCTCTCGTGAAGTGTGGCTTGCTCTCACCTCCTCCTTTGCTTCTCAATCCAGGGCTCAAATCATTTAGGTGAAGACTTAACTTTCAACAGCCCGCAAAGTTAATCAGACAGCAAGTAAATATTTCATGCACATCAAACGTCTTGCAGACACTCTTGCCATTGCTAGACAACCTTTAAACAATGATGACCTCATCACCTATTTTACTTGCTGGTTTGGGCCCAGAATATGACTCGCTGGCCACTACAATCTCTGCCCGAGATGAATCACTTACACTTGAAGAGGTCTATTCTATGTTTACTTACCTGTGAGGCCCGCATCACTCATCACTCTCAGTTCTCCCCTATCTCAAATGCCTCTGTCAACGTCACTGCAAGGCAACCAAACTCATTTGGAAATCGAGGCCGTAACAATTTTGGTAAAAATTGTGGTTCTGGCAACTTATCTCGTGGTAATGGTCGAGGTAACTCTTCGCCTCGTAACTCTGATTTATGGTGTCAGTTATGTGAAAAAAATAGTCATACTGCTTCCCGTTGTTACAAACGTTATGACCCTCATTTTTTGCCCCCACCTCCGCTGCGATCAAATGCCCAAGAAAATCTCTCCACCAACTAAACCCAACAGCCGACTGATCAAGATTGGTATGTTGACTCTGGAGCAACGCATCATCTAACAAACAACTTCAACAACCTTAATGTTCGTGGAGAAGAATATGTTGGCACTGATCAAATCCAAGTTGGTGATGGTTCGGGTTTGTATATCACTCACACTGGTACCACCTCCTTATCCTCACCATCAAAGTCCTTTGTTCTTGATAAAATTCTTCTTGTTCCGCAACTCACAAAAAATCTTATTTCTGTTCAAAAATTTACTTGAGATAACAATGTTTATTTTGAATTTCATGATAATTTTTTTCTCTTCAAGGATTACTCAGGGAACGTCCTACATAAATGCCACAACAAAGATGGGTTGTATTGTTTCTCTCAACCTATTCAACAAGTTGTCTCCTCTGCCTTCGTCAGTGTTTGTGTCTCTATTTTTGATTGGCATCGTAGACTAGGCCATGCCTCTTTTCGCACTGTTAATCAAGTCTTGAATTCTAATAAAATTTATGTTGATGTTCATAAATGGCAAAATGTTTGCCCTGAATGTGAGATGGCTAAAAGCCACAATTTGCCTTTCTCCAACTCTGTTAATCATGCAACTCGACCTCTTGAACTCATTTTTTATGATGTATGGGGACCAAGTGTTATTGCTTCAAGCTATAACTCTCGTTATTATGTTTGTTTTTTGGATGATTGCACAAAATTCATTTGGCTTTTTCCACTAAAAAAAAATCTGAAGTCGAAAACATTTTCCTCCAATTCCAAACATATGTTGAATGGCACTTTGATGTTAAAATTAAAGCTATCCAAACAGATTAGGGTGGTGAATTTCGCCGACTAAATAATCATTTTAAAAAATGTGGAATTGAGCATCGAATTTCATGCCCATACACTCATGAACAAATGGGTTCCATTGAAAGACGCCACCGTCAATTTGTTGAAATGGGACTCGCCTTATTAGCTCACTCAAACCTTCCTCAATCGTATTGGGAAGATGCTTTTCAAACCGCTACATACATTATTAATCGGTTGCCTACCAAAATTCTAAACTGTCAATCTCCTTTTAAAAAAGCATATCATAAAAAACCCAATTATTCTTTTATGCGTGTTTTTGGATGTGCTTGTTGGCCGAATCTTCAACCATACAATCAACATAAAATTGATTTTCGCTCAAAAACATGCATCTTTGTGGGTTATAGTCTCTCACATCAGGGTTACAAATGCCTAGATTTATCAACAGGAAAAAATTATGTTTCTCGGCATGTTATCTTTGATGAATCCTCCTTCCTTTATAAAAAATTTGTAACCACTTCTCTAGTTACCTCGGTCCGAAATAACTTTTTTTCCACTCGGTTTAAATCCTATTCCTCCACATTCTCTAACTCAACCTCTAGGTGCTGATATTTCTGAACCTCTGTCAACGCCACTTGTCTTTGATCATGTGCCACGTCACTCTCCAGCAACATTATAACAGTCGGACAATGCCAATGTTCCAGACCCACATGCTGCATCAACATCAGTGGCTGCTGACACCTCTCCAAACCAAGCCACACCAAACCAGATGGACACCTCTGCTGCCTCCCAGCCATGGTTACCAGATCTCAAACCAACAGTCTCAAGCCACGAACACCATATGTTGGATTTACCAAGTATCCACTTCCACAAGTCCTACTTGCCAAGGCTAATTCCTACTTTACAGAGCCGACTTGCTTCACGGAAGCAAACAAACATCCGCATTGGAGGGAGGCGATGCTTACTGAGTTTAACGCATTAATTCAAAATGGAACTTGGGATTTAGTTCCACCCTAACAGGAACACAACCTTGTTGGAAACAAATGGGTATATTGAATTAAAAGGAAAGCAGATGGCAGCATTGACCGATTTAAAGCTCGTTTTGTTGCAAAGGGATTCCATCAACAAGAAGGCGTTGATTTTACTTAGACATTCAGCCCGATGGTTAAACTCACCACAATCCGCCTAGTAATCTCTATAGCAGTTTCAAATAATTGGCCCCTACGCTAATTGGATATTCAAAATGCCTTTATCCATGGTTTTCTTCAAGAAAATGTTTATATGCAACAACCTCAAGGATTTCTTCATCCAGATTACCCCCATCATGTTTGAAAATTGAGAAGAGCCTCTATGGTCTTCGACAAGCCCCAAGAGCCTGGTTTTCTCGCCTCACGAATCAGTTGTAACAACTTAGTTTTAAAGGATCAAAAGCTGACACTTCCTCTACATCTTTCATCGAGACAAAGTTCAATTAATTATACTCATTTATGTGGATGATATAATTGTTACAGGATCTAACACAAGGGCTATTGACAATTTAATTGGAGCATTATCAAAAACATTTTCAGTCAATGACCTCGGCCAATTATCATTCTTCCTAGGAGTTGAAGCCTTACGTGCAAGTGAACTTAACTCAACACAAGTATATCACTGATCTGCTCCGCAAAGTCAACATGGATAATGTGAAACCATGCGCAACACCTATGACAACCACCTGTGACATTTCGAGATTTGAAGGTGTTGATTTCCACGATCCTCAACTCTATCGCAGCACAGTTGGAGCTCTTCACTACCTCGGCTTCACACGACCAGATATAGCTTATAGTGTTCACCATGTCAGCTAGTTTATGCATCAGCCAAAGGAGCCTTACTGGCAGACGGTAAATTGAATTCTATGTTACCTCAAGCATACTATATCATTCAGTCTCTGCTTCTCAAGACAGTTTGATCATACTCTTCATGGTTTTAGTGATGCCGACTGGGCAGGGGATAAAGACGACAGAAGAAGTGTGGGTGCCTACTGCGTCTTTCATGGAAAAAACTTAATCTCTTGGAGATGTAAACAACAACACACCGTTGCAAGAAGCAACATCGAATCCGAGTACAAATCTCTCTCAAACATAGTGGCAAAAATTCAATGGATTAAGTTAATTTTACATTATTTACACATTTCTCTACCTCGCTGTCCACAACTATGGTGTGATAATATTGGAGCTACCTCTCTCTCATCTAATCTAGTATTCCATGCATGCACAAAGCATATCGAAATTGACTTTCACTATGTGCATGATCAAGTTCTTCAAAAGAAGCTTCAAGTGTCATTTTTATCTTCAAAAGATCAGCTGCCCGACCTCCTCACCAAGGCGTTAAATACATCTAGATTAACTCTACTATGTGCCAATCTTCAACTGCACGAAGTGCCCTTTCGATTGCGAGGGGATATTGGCGTATCTCAAATTGCCGATTCTCATTCAACTGAAGATCATGAGGAAATCACAAACGACCACCATAAATCACGCACAAGAGAAGAAGGCTGCATAAAATTTGGGATTTGATTTTTATATTTGAATTTTGATGTATACGTTACCTTTACATTAGTTATCCCAAATGTATTATATATAGAAATGTATGTACTAGAAACACAATAATGAAAAATATAATACTTTCGTAACATTTACACTCACCATAGTCCACATTTTTTCTTGGGCGGATGACATCTTCCGCATTAATGTGTTTATCCGCCCTTGCCCTAAATTCATACATGGTTCAATGTTCTTTTTCTGCAAGAGATGTAAAGAAAGGACTAGAACAAAGGTCGTCCCTTATGTAGTGGAAGGTCAACCTCTCATCCCAATCTTGGATGTTCAGGCATTCCTTGTTGAATCTGATTATATAATCTCGAAGTGATTCGTCTTCTTCTTGCTTAATGTGGGAGAGGCATGAAATGAATTTTAGTTGTACCTTACTAGTGGTAAAATGCAACAGAAATCGCGAGGACATACCTTCCAGATTGACCATAGACTTCGGAGTTAGGGTTGTGAATCACCTCAAAGCAATTTTCTTTAGAGAGAGAGGAAAAACATGGCACATGAGGGGATCATCTCCCCTAGCGAACAGCATAGCTGAAACATAGGCATCTAAATGCTCTTAGGGGTTTGAGGTCCCATCATAAGCTTCAATGTTGGTTAGATATTTAAAACATTAGGGAATCACATAGGCCATTTGGTCGTCTGAAAAAGGTTAATTTTGTTGGACTACAATTCCCCACCTTGGTCTGGGTTCTGGCTCCCTAGAATGCTTTTTTTTCTTGGTTCCCAAGCCTACGTCCGGATTTTTTTACCCTAAAGTTCTCTATGTCATGATCCTTGTCGTGCACTAGTCCTCTTCTACCATTATGATTCATGCAAGGAACCCGGTTCTTGTCCTCTCTTTCTTTGTGAACAGATCTCTCTAGTTCGCGAATGCGTTCATCTTGGAGGCAGACCAACGAAATCAGCTCACGACGTGACAATCCATTAGGGAATGATTCCTTTTACTGAGATTGGTCACCTTTAGTATTTTCTCTTACACCGAGTCGTTGCAATGCCGAAACCCAAGGTACGGATTCTTCTGAAAGGGCTCCTAGCGATCCAAGCTATTGCATAGCCAGAACATGCTGCGTCGAGGTAAAAGGATTCTCGTTGGAGATAGAAGCCTCTTTTTCATCTCACCTGGGTCTCGATTGATCAACAAGTGGGTCGCGAGTAGCAGCGAAGCCATAGAGGTGACTGGTGGCTAGTTGGTTCTGTGCGGCAGAGACACAGTTCTGTCTATTGGTAACCTTGGTAAAAGTAGTGGGATTAGAAGTTTATCTTCCTCACAGATGACGCCAATGCTCTGAACGAGTTTTAGAGGATCACATGAGAGCGCCTGTGAAAGGCTGAGAATGGTAGTTTCCTCCATAGCATAATGATAATGACTATGTTGCGAGGAGTGGTGTATCTACAAAAGACACTCTGACGCTCAAGTTAGGCTATGTATAAGGTGGGTAGTGTTTAAAGGTTTAGCCCCATACCTTAGTGATTTAGTCCAATATATATAGGATTGTCATGCTTAAGAGGTAACAAAATTATATGGGAATTAGGGGAGTAAATTAGTTCGGATAACCCAACAACCCCGAACTGAACCAATTAGATTGGTTTGGTTTGGTTCAGATATGTTGATTGGTTCAGGCCAAATCCAAACCGAATGAAACTTAATTGGTTTCGTTCTCGAGTTGAAAGTTTCAAACTTAAGAACCGAATTGAACTGAACTGAACCGAACCAAACCAAACCATATATATATATATATATATATATATATATATATATATATCTAAATTATGTTCTGGTGCTGTTTGTTTTGAATCTTTTGATTTTTATCTCCTTTCACCCTTCTGCTCTATGCACTACGTCTGCGCCTCAGCCTCAGCCTTTGCCTTTGCTCACTTTGAATCTTGTGATAATCACATATTTTATACATTAATAAACCCTCATTTTTAGTCATTTACACTCTTCATGTACTTAATTGATTGAGCTTGGTTATGTTTTGTAAGTTTGGACTCAAATTGGACTTAATTGATTTTTTCAGCATCATTTAGGTCTTACACTGTTTCTGTATTTCAGCCATATCTTGAGTTCTAGATGTGTAATAGTTATGTATCTTACCTTGTAGGAAAGATAAGAGAGAGCTCTACAACTTTCATGAAGAGCTCCAGGTAAAATTCGGACATCTAGTGAAGCTAAATGGGCCTAAATAATCTGTAGTAATTAGGTCATATCTTGGGCTGTAGGACGAATTTTTAGTTGATCTTAGTGGCATTGGAAAGCTAAGACAAAATGCTACAACTTTTATGAAGATCATGTTGCTTCATTCTGATGGCATCCATAAGATCAGCACTAAATGATTTCGGAGACAAAGAAGCTCAATAATTTTCAACTCACCAACTCACCATTTGGCATTTTCCACTCATTCACCCACTCATCCACCTACTCTTAATCAGCCCCTTTGTCATTTTGTATCCCTAATCCTCTATAAAAGGCACCATTGGCTGATCATTTGGTGCTCTTGGTGTTAGGCTTAGTTTTTAGAAGTTATGGTTATGCTTGTTTATTGTTTTCCTTTGTTGTAATTTTCTCTTGTTCTAAATTGAAGCTATGTTCATCTTTCTCTTCTTCTCTCTTTCTTTCTTCTTATCTATGAGTAACTAAATCTTCATTTTGCTTGAGTGAAAGAGTGAAGCTCTTGGTAATGAAATAAGATTATATTATTCTATTTCTTGTGCTTAAATGATATATTATCAAATGAATATTATATGTGTTGTATTTTGTTTCCAATTAATTTAGAAACCTTCTTTGTATAATGGAGATCTTGATTTATTGTAGACAATAGGATTGGCACAGTGAATGCTTGAACTCATTTACAAATATTGGTAGATAATTAAAGGAATCATAATAAGATTGCATATATAATTAAACTTTGAATGTTATATTTTCCGATTAGAACCTCCGTTGTGTGTGGATTTCAATTGAGTTAAAAAGAGAAATAATCTTGCCTTTAATTTATTACCAAGAGTGGATCTTCTAACCCAAGCAAGTTCTTAAATTCACTTGTTAACATCTTTTATTACTTTTGGTGTTGTGACAAATCCTCTTCTTACCTCAATTAATTTTTCTTCACCAATTCCCTGTGGATCGACCTCGGACTCCCGAGAAATTTATTACTTGAGACAACCTACACTAGGGTTTGCATCATTAAATCCCGCAGTCAAGTTTTTGGCGCCGTTGTCGGGGACTTGATTAGAAGTTTTAATTTATTGAGGTTCTTTTTCTTTAATAAAATCTATTCTCTCTTCTCCCACCAGAGCAAAAGATCGGCTTGCCGATCCTTCGGTTTCTTTACTAACTCTCTAACTTTCTAACTATCTAACTTACTAACCTACTAACTTGCTAACATACTAGCTTTCTAACTTTTAATTTATGTCATTTATTTTATGCTTACTAACTTTTATTTTCTGCACTCTAACTTTTAATTTACGTCATTTATTCTCTGCTCTCTAACCTTTTCATTTCTATTATTTATTATTACTTTCTAACATAACGAAATGATTTTTCTTCTTCTCTTCTCTTTCGCCGGCTCTGGTGGGGCTCTGCCTCTCTCCGGTTTTCATATTTTAAATTTATTTTTTGCAATTTACTTTCTGCAATTTATTTTCTACAATTTACTTTCTGCACTTTATTTTCTGCATTTTACTTTTTGCACTATATTTTCTGCATTTTACTTTTTGCACTTTCTAACTTACTAATTATTAACTCTCTAATTATCTAACTTTTTAATTTATTAGTTATCTAACTTTTTACTTTATCAATTATCTAACTTTTTACTTATTAATATTTATAGGGTGGTTGATTTATACCACTTCCTTGTTAATATTTAATGGTGTGTTATACCGCCAGCTTGTACATTATTTTTGTTTATTTATTTTAAGTTATTTATGTATTTATGCTTAATTGGTATCGTGATTTACATTCTGGTCGTTTAGTTAAAATTAATCCTGGTACTTTATATATTGATTTGTTTGAATCACAATCACACACTATTGACACAATGACTGAAAATAAAAGTGTACATGATGAACATGAAAATCAACCGTTGCGAACCATGCATGAATATTTGCAACCACCTCGAAATTCTAGTTCATCATGTTTTATCTTTCCACTCAATACCAACAATTTTAGATTTAAGCCATGTATGATTTCTTTACTTCCTAATTTTCATGGTTTAGAATCTAAAAGTCCATATTTACATCTGAAAGAATTTGAGGAAGTATGTATTGCTTTCAATGACCAAAATTGTACTAAAGAGATTGTTAAGCTTAAATTATTTCCTTTTTCTTTAAAAGATAAAGCAAAATATTGGCTTAACACTTTGAAACCAAGATCAATTGGCACATGGCAAGAAATGCAAGGTGAGTTCTTAAAAAAAAAATTTCAACACATAAAACCAATGCTATGAAAAGACAAATCCAAAATTTTTCTCAAAATTCAAATGAAGCATATTTTCAATGTTGCGAACGGTTTAAAGATTTGTTAAATTCTTGCCCACATCATGGTTTTGAAAAATGGCGCACTATAAGCTTCTTTTATGAAGGTTTAACACCTGAAACTAAACAATTTGTGGAAACAATATGCAATTGTGAGTTTCTTGATAAAGAACCTGATGAAACTTTAGATTATTTAAACTAGTTGGCTGAAAATTCTCAATCTTGGCATGGTACTAACCCTTCTGAAAATTCAATTAGATCTAATCTTGCAAGTGTTAATAAAGGAAAATATCACCTTAGTCAAGAGGAAGATCTAAACGCTAGGTTTGCTAGTTTAGCTAGAAAGGTTGAAGTTATGGAATTAAGAAAAGCAAAAGAAATCAAATCTGTGCAAAATGAAGAAATTTGTGGCATTTGTGATGACTTAGGACACTCAACACATGAATGTCCCAATATTCCTGTTTTTAAAAGAAGTTGTACATGAGCAAGTAAGTGCAATGAATAATTTTAAAAAGTCATTTACTTCTTCTTTTTCAGATACATACAATCCAGGATGGAGAAATCACCCGAACTTCAGCTGGAGGAATAATAATTAGTCACAATTTGTGCAATCACCACCTCCTCAGGCACAACAGAACTCTCAAAATTCTCAAGGATATGCACCTTATGTCCCACCATATAGAAAAAACTTTGAAGAAACACCACATGCATTCATAGAAAAGCAAGAGGTCATTAATAAACAAAACAATCAAACCATGAATGACAAAAAAGACATTCTTGCTAAACTTTCTTCTGCACTCACCATTCACGAGAAAGGAAAATTTCCTTCTCAACCTCAACCAAATCCCAAGGGTCAGTACAGTCTAAATGAAGGGAGTTCAGAAAACCAATAAATGGACTAAGTAAAGTCAGTGATAACTCTTAGGAGTGAAAAGGTTGTTGAAAAACAAATTCCCGAACCTTGTGAGAAAGAAGATGAACCAATTGCCCAAGAAAATGAAGAAACTGACTAAAAGGAGACTAAACTCTCGGCTTCATCCCCATTTCCTCAAGCATTGAATAATCCAAAGAAATTGCACCACCACACTGAAATTTTTGAAATTTTGAAACAAGTAAATATCAATATTCCTCTGTTAAATGCTATCAAACAGATTCCTTCTTATGCCAAATATTTGAAGGACTTGTGTACTATTAAAAGGAAACTAAATGTGAAAAAGAAAGCATTTTTATCTGAACAGGTAAGCTTCATTCTTTAGAATAATAATGTGTTGAAATATAAAAACCCTGGTTGTCCTACAGTTTTATGCATTATTGGAGAACATAAAATTGAAAAAGCTTTATTTGATCTTGGTGCTAGTGTCAATTTGCTTCCATATTCAATTTATCAACAACTCAACTTGGATGAGTTAAAACCAACTTCTGTAACTCTTCTACTTGCTGATAGATCAATTAAAATTCCAAGAAGAATAGTGAAAGATGTGTTAGTTCAAGTTGATAAATTCATATATCCTGTGGATTTTATTGTCTTGGATATTGAACCTATGGTTGATAGTTGCAAGTCAATTCCTGTTATTTTAGGTCGTCCATTTTTAGCAACATCAAATGCTTTGATAAATTGTAGAAATGGAGTGGTGAAGCTAACATTTGAAAACTTGATACTAGAGCTCAATGTTTTTAATATGTGCAAGCAACCACAGGAAGTCCTTGATGAAAAGGAGGAAGTTGAAGGAATTGAAGCCATTATAGATGATCATCTTTAAAGAAGAAGTTCTTTTGACCCATTAGAAATTTGTTTAGTCAATTCATTTGAGTCAGACATGCAACTAGAAGATGATATCTCTGAAATATGCTTTGTTTGATTGTACACAGGTAATGGAGTATAAGGGATGGAAACCAAGATTTGAAGAGCTAAAACCCATGAATGATAATGCCCATGAAGAAGTACCTGCACCGGAACTAAAGCCATTACCTGCTAGGTTGAAGTACACATTTTTGGGAGAAGAGCAAAGCTTTCTAGTGGTAATTTCCTCGTCTCATACTGAAAAACAAGAAGGTATGTTAACAGAAGTACTTAAAAGGCATAAAAGTGCAATTGGATGGACTTTAAAAGACATAAAAGGCATTAATCCATTAATTTGTACACATACAATACATTTAGAGGATAATACTAAAACTTCTCAACAACCTCAAAGAAGATTAAATCTACACATAAAAGAGCTAGTTAGAGCTGAAATCCTTAAATTGCTTGATGTTAGAATTATCTATCCTATCTCTGATAGTCAATGGGTAAGCCCTATACAAGTTGTGCCTAAGAAATCTGGAATAACAGTGATTGAAAATGATAAAGGTAAATCAATACCTACGCGAGTCTCATCTAGTTAGCATATGTGTATTGATTTTAAAAAATTAAATGCTGTTACTAGGAAAGATCATTTCCCCTTGCCATTTCTTGATCAAATTCTGGAAAGGGTAGCAGGACATCCATACTACTGTTTTCTTGATGGTTTTTCAGGTTATAATCAAATACCAATTGCATTGGAAGATCAAGAAAAGACTACTTTTACATGTCCCTTTGGTACTTTTGCATATAGAAGAATGCCTTTTGGCCTTTGTAATGCTCCGGCAACATTTCAAAGATGCATGTTAAGCATTTTTAGTGACATGATTGAGCATTATTTAGAGGTTTTCATGGATAATCTGACAGTTTTTGGAAATTCTTTTAAAAATTGTCTTGATAATTTGGAAAAAGTTCTTAAAAGATGCGAAGAAAAATGATTTGTGTTAAATTAGGAAAAATATCATTACATGGTTACCTTAGGAATATTGTTAGGTCATGTGATATCTTCTAAAGGAATTGAAGTTGATAAGGTCAAAGTTGAATTAATTGTTCATTTGTCTTCTCTAAAAATAGTCAGAGAAGTTTGTTCCTTTTTAGGACATGCAAGATTTTACAAAAGATTCATAAAGGACTTTAGTGCTATATCTAGACTATTATGTAATCTTCTGTTGAAAGATGCACCATTTGATTGGACTCAAGAATGTCAAAAATCTTTTGAAAAATTAATTGGTCTTCTGACATCTGCCCCTATCATGTAATCTCATGACTGGTCTTTGCCTTTTGAGTTAATGTGTGATGCTAGTGATTATGCTGTGGGCGCTGTTTTAGGCCAAAGAAAGGAAGGTAAGCCTCATGTGATTTGTTACGCAAGTAGAACTTTAAATAGTGCACAAATGAATTACACCACTACTAAAAAAGAACTACTTGCTGTAATTTTTACACTTGACAAATTTTGATCTTACTTAATTGGTTCTTTTATTGTGATTTTCACCGATCATGCTGCTGTTAGATATTTGATGTCTAAGCTGGATGCTAAACCAAGATTGATACGATGGATCTTATTGCTTCAAGAATTCAACATCACAATAAAAGATAAGAAAGAAGCCAAAAATGTTGTCGCTGATCATTTGTCCAGACTTACAATAGGCTCACCTTTTGATAGCACACCCATTAATGATTCTTTTCTTGATGAATTTTTATTTTCTGTCAATTCCATGCCTTGGTTTGCTAACATAGTCAACTTTCTTGTAACAGGAAAGATGCCGCCTCAATGGACACACCAAGATAGAAAGAAATTTTTAACAGAGGTGAAAAAATTTTATTGGGATGATCCATACTTGTTCAAATATTGTCCTGACCAAATCTTTCGGAGATGTGTGCTCGATAGTGAGGTAGGTAGTGTCATTAAATTTTGTCACTCAGAAGCATGTGGAGGTCATTTTTCTTCAAAGAAAACAGCTACGAAAATCTTGCAGTGCGGATTTTATTGGCCCACTTTATTTAAGGACTGCTATACTTTTTGCAAAAGTTGTGAAAATTGTCAAAAAAATGGGTTCAATTTCAAAAAGAAACATGATACCTCTGAATCCCATCCTAGTCATTGAAATTTTTTATTGTTGGGAAATTGATTTCATGGGTCCATTTCCATCCTCATTTGGATTTATGTATATTTTGGTTGCAGTTGATTATGTCTCAAAATGGATTGAGGCGATTCCATGACGACACAATGATCATAAAACTATTCTCAAATTTTTAAAAGAAAATATCTTGTGTCGATTTGGAATCCCTCGAGCTATCATCAGTGATGGGGGAACACATTTTTGCAATAAACTATTTGAATCTTTAATGAAAAAATATGGTATTACACACAAAATTGCCACGCCTTATCACCCTCAAACAAGTGGACAAGTTGAATTGGCAAATAGGGAGATTAGACAAATTTTGGAAAAAACAGTTAACCCAAATCGTAAAGATTAGTCTTTAAGACTAAACGATGCACTTTGGGCTTACCGTACTGCTTTCAAAACATCTTTGGGCATGTCACCCTATCGGTTAGTCTATGGAAAACCTTGTCACTTTCTTGTAGAATTGGAACATAAAACATTTTGGTCCATTAAAGCTTTCAATCTAAATCTTGATGATGCTTGCAAGATACGCAAATTACAATTAAATGAATTTGAGGAATTGAGAAATGATGCATATGAGAACTCGAAGATTTATAAAGCCAGAACAAAAGCTTTTCATGACAAGACAATTTTGAGAAATTTTTTTGAAATTAGTCAAAAAGTTCTGCTTTATAATTTCGCCTGCACCTATTCCATGGAAAATTGAGATCTAGGTGGAGTGGTCCTTTTGTTGTCAAACATGTGTATCCTCATGGGGCCGTAGATATTGAGAATCCTAGGAATGGTAATATGTTTAAAGTCAATGGACAAAGGTTCAAACCATTTCTGGAAAACCAAGTTGATGAGGCAGAATTCATCTCTCTTTTTTATCCTTGTTATGAATAGAATTCACTCTAATTTTGTTGCCTTGTTTTTGCAGTTCTTTGTGTTACTAGTTAAGTGGTGGATAACGGTACTCCGTGACTCTCAAGTTAGTTTGTTTTTCAGTTTTCCAAAATAACTGAATCATTCTTCTCCTTTAAAATGGATGTCATTCTTTCAAACCTGAGAAAACATTTTCTTTCTCTCCCTCAAAATGCTCTGAAAAAAATCTACAAAGTTAGATGTGAAAGATTGAGACTGTTAATGCACAAGGGTATACCAGAAGATGTACACTGGATAATTGAAGCAAAGGTTTGACTAGCAGGTGAGTCTTCAATTTCATTTGACCCATACATGTCAAGTCTTGGAAGAAGTTCGTATTCTAAAAGGAGAAGAGCAAAAAAGTTACAAGTCTAATACAAATGTGGATGATGGAATTGTAACAAGTGATGTCGTTCTTTGGGGATGGTTTCCACAAATAGAGAAGATAAAATTTTCTTCACTAAGAATGGACTGAGTAAGGAGTCATTAGATGATATCTTATTGACTCTTGAGACGCATTCTTGTGGATTGGTGTATCGTGAACTTCTTAATTTGTGGAATCTCTTCAAAGATGAAGAAAAATGCTACAGTCTTGGGAATCTAACTCTAAAAAACCCTGTTTGCTAATTTATAAGAAAATTGGATGGGAAGCTTTTCCTCGACTTATAGAAGGCGTTTAAGTCATTACTAGACGTGAAACCAGAGGCAGATGTGAGCCATATCCACAACAATCTGTATATATTATCTTCTTCTTTTTCTTCATGTTTTCTAAAAAAAAAAGCAAAAAAGCAAAAAAAATAAAAATAAAAAAAAAATGCTTGAACAAGGGCGATCCGGAAGGAGTACCATGGTTTTAATTAGTTGTGGAACCCCAGTCTTTGGCTGACCCGTCATTGACTCGGGTGGACCTTTGCACGCTGGTCCTTGAAAAAGTTCGTGTACCATGCTCTGTAGAGAAACGCACTCCATAACCCAATGTTTACCATCTAGGCACTGTGGAGTTGATGGACAGGCAGAAGCGTCCCACTCTGGTTATTAGTGAGAAGTAACCCACGGCTGCCAAAGCGTATGAGGCATCTAAGGTTGATCTTCTCTTTTATTAGAAGGGGCTCTCAGCGCCCTAGGATAGGACGTTCTGGATCTTGGACATTACGTGTTTCAGATTTTAGCATCTTTGTTGATGTTACGAGCTCAAGTGTGAGCTTTCCAGGTTCCAGACCCAGGATGGAAACCCACGATGGTTTCTTCTTTCTCTTTTCTTCGAATAAACGAACGTGAGTGTCTACTACACTGGTGACATGCAGTATAAAGATATGCCACTACTGCACTCATGATGTGCAGTGTAAAGATACACCATGAAAACTGTATGTAAAGGTATATCATCATTTGCTATTATATTTCTTTTATCTTTGTATGATTTTGCTGTATTTTGATTTTGGACAGACGATCTTTTGAGTAGGGTCCTTCAGGGGTTTCTAGACTTGTTTACCCTATGGTTTTCTTGAAGTCAATATATATATATATATATATATATATATATATATATATATATATATATATATATATATATGTCTGTATGTGTGTATGTGTTTCTTTACTTTTAGTTTTATTCATCGTACTTTGTTTTTGTTTAAATTTGTATCTGGTTTTTCTTTTCAGTAATTGCTGTAACAGGTAATATCTTCTATCCTTTACTCATCTATATTTTAATATTGAGGACAATGTTATGATCTAGTTGAGGGGGAAGGATAGTTGACCCAAAAAAATTTTTTTTTTGAGAAGTATGATATGATTGTCGTGGACTTACTAAACCAATGAATGATGGCAGAGTAAGGAGTAATTTTACTTCTGAGACGCATCTAAATTGGGAAGTATGTTTAGTGATATGACTATTAGAAACCTATTCGTAGTAAAACCAATTAAGGATGACAGAGTAAAGAGTAAATTTTGAAAATAATTTATTACTCTTAAGATGCATCTTAGTTGGGGTAGTAACTATTTAGTGTTTATTTGTGGAAGTAACAAGGTTTTGCTGTTTGATTTCCTTTGAAAGATTCAAGCGAATGCACTCTCACATCCTTCGAAGCAATTGAAATTCAGGGATCATAGCATGATTGAATAAATTATCTTCTTTCTTAAATTTCACAAGCTTGGATATGAATGTTGATATGGTGGATTGAGAATGATAGAAATATGCCTTGTGAGATTTTGAGCCTATTGATGAATGGATTGAATATTTGTATCATTCTTTTCTTTCTTGTGAGATTTTCACTCATGGAATTGTTACTCTAGAACTTGCTTTGATTCTTTTTTAGGCTACATTTTCACATGCATACATTAATATGATTGAGGCATTTTGAAATAGCTACTTTGACCAAATAGCCATCCTTATATATTTTCCCTTGTGTAACCCCTTTGAACTTATTTGACCATTTCTTGTTTTTAGCTCATTTCATGCCTTTAAAAAAAAAAAAAGAAAAAAAAACATGTTTTTACCCAACCTTAGGGAATAAGAGAGCATTGACCTTGTTTTTGAACAAGTGTAGGGGTGTGTGTGCAAAATGGTCAAAAAAATAAAAAATAAAAAAATTGACCACCGTTGCAATCAAAGTATTATCAAAGTCTAGAATAAAGGTGGATGCATGGAAATAACAGGAAGAAAAGGAGAATGTTCAGGTCTAACAATGAATGCAATTCACCAATTTGGGATTGATCTTCAACAAAACATTAGTCAAATATTGGTGATTGTCCTTTATGATGAATGTTCTCAAACATTTTTTCCACTCTAACTGTACCATAATGCTCTTTTATTCTTTTTTGTATTTCTCTTCTCACATATATATTATCTCATCTCCTTTACCATGACCCCATTACAACCTTGAATAAAGTCCTCTTGATTTTTGTATGCATGTGTTTTGAGTAGCGGAGAAGTAGAAGATAAGCAAACTTATGGTAGTGCAATTGTTCATGGGTTGAATAGAATAAAATACTTACCTTTTAAACATTTAAGAGATTGAGAGTGAATTCTGTAAGGATCTATCATTCTTGATTCATTTTTTTTCAACTGAAGTTTCCTTGGTTGTTAGTTTGAGATGTGAAGAAATGTTACCTCATTAATGCTTTGATCCCTTGAATTTCTTGTTGCTCTTCTTGCTTCATCGAGTCTTTTAGAGTTTTTAGCTTTTGAGTCTATGTTGTTTTTCTTTGTTTCCTAGCTTTAGTCTTATGTGTTTTGCCCAAGAGTGCAAAAAGCTAAGTGTGGGAGAATTTGATAATCACATATTTTATACATTAATAAACTCTCATTTTTAGTCATTTACACTCTTCATGTACTTAATTGATTGAGCTTGGTTATGTTTTGTAAGTTTGGACTCAAATTGGACTTAATTGATTTTTTAACATTATTTGAGTCTTACATTGTTTCTGTATTTCAACCATATCTTGAGTTCTAGATGTGTAATAATTATGTATCTTACCTTGTAAGAAAGATAAGAGAGAGCTCTACAACTTTCATGAGAGCTCCAAGTAAAATTCGGACATCTAGTGAAGCTAAATGGGCTTGGAAGTCAGAGTACGGGTTTTGTGATTGGAACTTGAACAGTGTGTAGTAATCAGAACATAACTCGGGCTGTAGGAATTATCTTGGGCTGACATTTGGACATTTGAAAGTTAAGATCCATATCTACAACTTTTATGTAGAACACAAGAGCTCATTCGGACAGCTTGAAGGTGATATTGGGTCTGGAATTCAAAACAAAGGTGCTGAAAATGGGCCTGAATAGTCTATAATAATTGGGTCATATCTTGGGCTGTAGGACAAATTTTTGGTTGATCTTAGTGGCATTGGAAAGCAAAGACAAAATGCTACAACTTTTATGCAGACCATGTTGCTTCATTCTGATGGCATCCATGAGATCAGCACTGAATGATTTCGGAGACAATGAATCTTAATAATTTTCTACTCGCCCACTCACCATTTGGCATTTTTCACTCATTCACCCATTCATCCACCTACTCTTAATCAGCCCCTTTGTCATTTTGTATCCCTAATCCTCATAAAAGGCACAATTGGCTGATCATTTGGTGCTCTTGGTGTTAGGCTTAGTTTTTAGAAGTTATGATTATGCTTGTTTATTGTTTTCCTTTGTTGTAATTTTCTCTTGCTCTAAATTGAAGCTATGTTCATCTTTCTCTTCTTCTTTCTTTCTTTCTTCTTATCTTTGAGTAACTAAATCTTTATCTTGCTTGGGTGAAAGAGTGAAGCTCTTGGTAATGAAATAAGGTTAAATTATTTTATTTCTTGTGCTTAAATGATATATTATCAAATGGATATTATATGTGTTATATTTTGTTTCTAATTAATTTAGAAACCTTCTTTGTATAATGGAGATCTTGATTTATTGTAGACAATAAGATTGACACAGTGAATACTTGAACTCATTTACAAATGTTGGTAGATAATTAAATGAATCATAATATGATTGCATATATAATTAAACTTTGAATGTTATATTTTCCGATTAGAACCTCCATTGTGTGTGGATTTTAATTGAGTTATAATGAGAAATAATCTTGCCTTTAATTTATTATCAAGAGTGGATTTTTTAACCCAAGCAAGTTCTTAAATTCACTTGTGAACATTTTTATTACTTTTGGTGTTGTGACAAATCCTTTTCTTACCTCAATTAATTTTTCTTCATCAATTCCCTGTGGATCGACCTCAAACTCCCGAGAAATTTATTACTTGAGACAACTTGCACTTGGGTTTGCATCATTAAATCCCGCAATCACCCTGCCCTTACTATCGTTCACTCCTTACCACCGGTTGCTCCCTGCCGCCGCTCGCTTCTTGCTTACCGCTCAATGCTCGCCACTTGGTAAATCTCTTATCTCTTGAAGTATAATATAGATCTTACCAATATGAGTATTGTCCAATAGATTTGACATTCATCCTATATCATTCTTCTAATTTGGGTCTTCTATCTGGTTTCAATGTTGTTTCTCTATTCGATAATTTCATTTATCTAATTTTCATAGTTTCAATGTTGCATTATTGCTTCTCTATTCCATCGGTAAGTCTCCTTCCTGTATGATTAACTTTCATACCTTAGCACTCAAAGCTTTTACATCTGATTTTAGCACTCAGTTATTTGTATCAGCCTCACGAAATTGTTGACTAGCATCTGTGAATTGCTTTTATAACTTTGCATTTTCCACTTCCAGTTTCTCAACTTGAGAAAGCAAAATTAAAACGAAAAAAAAAATGATTTCTTCTTTTGTACCGTACTAAAGAATAATAATGCTTAAATTTAAAAAACAAACAGATTGAAATAACTAGTAACGTCCATTTATCTTAATCAACAATTATTTAGTTACTTGCGACTCAAGCTCATCCAATTGAGCTTGTTTTCTTCTTATTGATTCATTGATAACACAATTGCCATTGGCTCCACCATTTCTAGAATTTTTTTCATAAGTTTATTATGCATTTTTTTTGCTACGAAAAGCTAATTATTTAGTTAATTTTTGCATAAAAAAAAATGACCAACCCGATCACCTAAATCGAACCAATCTGTAGATGTTCAGTTTAGTTTGGTTCAGATTTAACTATCAAAAAATAAGAAAATCGAACCAAACTGAACTAACTGATTTTGATTTGTTCAAATTTATTTTTCCTTAAGATCCGAACCAAACCAACCCGATTACACCCCTAATGGGAATCATGTTTGAAATGGGTATTAATGGATAATAATTACCATCGATAATTATCCCTATAATTGTGAGATGGGTTAGAGAGATTTCTTCCTAGTTTGTTGAGTGCTGTTGTGGCTCCAGTTTGCTTGTATTGTGGGCCAAGATCTGTCCTTAATGAGCTGGGTTGTTCCTTTTTGGAATGTCCCAAAATCCGTTCCAGAATAGTTACAATGAAAAATCTTAAGACAAATAAGAAAAAAAAGGTTATAAACAAATATACACATTTTAATTTATTAAATATCAAATCCAACACAACTACTTAAGAAAAATTAGTTGCTAAGCCATTAGGGTTGAGCTAATGGTGAGGGGCTTGATAATTGTATGAGGTCATAGATTCAAATCTCATTGTGATCATTATATCAAAAGAAAAAAAAAAGAAAAAAGAAAAAAACTAGTTGCTAGTTATCAAGCCATTGGATAAAAATGATCATACAAGAAATTTCTCATTTACATATTTTTATGCTTCGCTAGTTGGAACAATTTTATTTTCTTGAGCAAATTGGACAAGATTTGAATAAGATAATTTCAAATTATACAAACCTACCAAAGATGTCACATTTGATCTTCTCGATAACATTGATAGTTCATCAATAACATTGACTGAAAATGACGAAGAACATAATTGTAAAAGATAATGACCATTATGATTCTTCTGATATTTTCCATTTCAATTTTTAAGATTTTGAGAATGTTTTGGAAGAAGGGGGACGGTGTGGGGAGCTGACACTGAAACTGAATATTCACTGCACGATGCAAATTGCGTCCTACTAGAAGCAACATTCGCCCAAAATGCAGCAGCAACAGAGAGCAGCCAAACTGCATGTGCAATATATCACTGAGATATTTATCATGAAAGAAATATAAAGAGAAACTGCCCGAACATAGTGTCATGATCATGCAAGAAAAACAGAAAAGAAAAGAAAGAATAATATCCAAAGAAATGAACTATGCCAAGAAACCCAAGGAAAAATCACAAGCACCAACATCAATAACATTTAAATATCCAACATACCAAGATATTTAACAAAACTGCTATTACATTTCATGATAAATAATCGAATTTACAGACAAAAAAGCAAAGTCCACTACTGAACGTTTCCTCCAGAGAAAAAACACTTCAAATAATTGTTACAGTTGGCATTGAATGTCTTCAGAAAGTGCAGATTTGTACGTCTCAAAACTTACGACTCCTAGCAGGGTATTAAATCCGGTCTTGGCGGTGCTGGCAGTTAAGTTAAACAGCATGATTCATAATCTTGTTCATATCTATAATTCTTGATACAATTTTATGCCTCCTAATTTTTATCTTAAATTAGTGTATGTTTGAATACCAGTTGGTCAATCTAAACACACGTTGAGAATTTTTAAAGGATATAAAATTATGTTTGGTTAATTTTTATTTTCGTTTGTTTCAATTAAATTTTAGACTAAACGTAAGTTAGTTCTAAAGCAAGAAAATATTACTTTTATATTGAAATTGTTATCCTAACTAATTTTTGAGATAAAAATTTTTAAATATAAATTACGATACTACAAACTCACTTTTAATTAAATTTATATTTACAAACATATTTTCAACCAAACTTAAATTTACCAACTCTAATTCAAATACACACTTAATTATTCTGAAATTGTACTAGTAACTTGTCAATCCTGAGAGCTAAAGCAGGTAACAGTTAATCTGCTTTGACTACTCTGAAGGGTGCTTGAGATCAATGTCTCTTGAACCAACCTATCTCATAATATTAGAATCCCATACACTTATTTTGGCACTATTGCCTATTGATTAATTATCTGCTTTAATTCAAAGCTCCTAAAACCGATTAATGTATGATCAATTTGTCAGTCTTGTTTACGGCTATGAAACTTTAAGTTAAAAAAATATATATATTCAAACGCATCATTTACACACTGGGCCCCAGGGTGAAAAATAGAAAAGAAAAAAAAAAGAAAAATGATAAACAGATTTTTTTTAATATTAAGCATTTGAAACGAGAATAAATGAAAACAACAAAGGGTGCCATGAGATTGAGAGCAGATGAAGAGTACTTACCAGCCTCTGAGGAGAGATGAGCAACCAAAACCATTGTTGTCGTGGTATTGGTGGTAAGGCCGAAGAGGAGGTGGAGTTGCAGATGGTGAATGGTACCCTCCATAGAAGTGACCTTGATAACCATGCGGTAGACGATCAGGACGCGGGCAACCTGGTGGTGGTGGTGGTGGAGAAGAAGGAGGATATGGGGCAGGATACCCTGAATCCATTGGTCATCATCATATCATTATCATATTAGATTATATCAAATACCTTTCGCGTGAAATCTGATGAGCAAATTTTAGCAGCTATAAGTCCAAATTTTAAATTGCAGTTGCGGTTTGTGTGTGATTTTTTTTAAGTTTACATAAAATATATAAAAAAATTATAATTATTATAACTCTTTATATATATTTATTTATAATATTTTATAAATTTTTACTCATATGATAAGATTTTATACTATCTTAAAGAATAATTGAAATTGAATTCATAAATAAAATAACATAATTATTGTTATAATAATTATTAATAAGTCTTTTAAAATTTTATTTGAGCATACATAAGTATAAGAAAGTAAGAAACTAAATAATATATAAACTTAAATAAGTTTCAAATAAATTTTACAAAAATATGTCATATTTTTTACACTAATAAAAAAGAATCTAACTCATTTAGAATAATACAATTAACTACAATTTTAATCATATTACTAATTATGCAAGAAATAATATCACTATTAAGATACATGATTTCACTGCAAAAAAAAAAACATAATATAAACTCATAATTAATATCTTAAATATTTAGGAGTATCATAAAAAAATTTTACTTGACAATTCACAAATAATAAACTAAATCTCATTATTTTCTCACATTTTTTTTCAATTTCCTTCTTCTCCAATTTTTCCCACTATTTCCCTCAAAATTTTTTTTTCCAATTTCCCTCTGCCCCCAAATCCATCTCAATCCCAAGCCCACTTTCTTCCCCTCCCGTATAGCCAAGCCCAATTTTTCCCCTTTTCCCTTCCTTTTTCTCTCGGTATCTCTCCATCTCCATCTCTTCGTTTCTCCATCTCCATCCCCATTTCACAGTGGCAGCAACCCATCTATTCCGGCGTGCCCCCCACCCATGGCCGCATCCCATCTCTTCCACGTACGTCCCCCACCCATGCTTGCAATCTTCCGCGCACGCCCCCTCTTCCTCTCTGCCTCCCTTTCTTCCCTGATTCGCACGTAGAATCACCCCCTGCAGAAAGCCAGAGATTGCCACGGTGTCGCCTACCTCCCCCTCTCAGCCCAATCGCCCACGGCCATGCCAATCAAGCTTGAATAATAAAAGGTAAGTCTGTGATTGAGATCTGATCTGATGACTTTGTGGCCGTTACGGCCAGTTGCAGCCGCAACACTGTTACGTTATAGCCGCAACACCGTTACGTTGCGGTCAATTTATACGATTTTGGTTCACAACGCAATTGCAGTCTGATGCCGTTGCGGCACAGGCTGCAATCATAATATTGCGGCCACATCATCACCTGACCGGAATTTAGAACCCTGAGTCCAACCAAAACAGAGAAAAAAATACAAAATAAAAAGAAAGTGAACTTGCCTGGGGAAGGGGAGTGAGACTCGTGTCTAACATGGTGTTGGAAGTAAAAATAAAGATTTGGCAGTTCGTCGGTTGATGGTGGTTTTGAGGAAACTTTCTGAAATATTGAGCCGACAGAAGTGCCAAATAGAGAAGTCGACAGTAGCATTGAATAAAGAGGAAGATTTTAATGTGGTTAAGATATTGATGTCCGTGAGAAAAAGTATCCGACAGGGAGATTGCATTAAGTCGACGAAAATTGTTTAAGAATAGTCGAGTGCTGGTTTCGTCGAAAATTGGATACTTGCTGAAAAATAAAACCGCTCGAACGTGTTGGTCTTTTTAGGATGTCAGTTATTTTTGATATTGTCTATAAATACCAGTAGTCATAATGTAAAAGGGAAGGTTATTTGCCGATACAAAATCCTAACATCTCAACTCGAGCAGATTAAAGGATTTTTATCCAAGTATGCCTTCCTTTTCCATTTCATGTCATTTAAATTAATGCAATGTTCTTTTAGAAATTCTTTACTTTTCAGTCTTGTCTCTTAAATTTTCTTTACAGTTCTTCGCACTTTTATTTGCTTTTCTTTACTGTTTTTTCTATTTAAATTCTGCATTTTAATTTTGCGCCATTTACATGCTTTTAATTAATTTTCTGTATTTTAAAATTCCTGCTCAGTTTCTTTAAATCCCTTAATCTTTTCAAAGCTTCCTTTCTACATTTTCATGCTTATTTTACTTCAAATTTCTTAAATCTCTTTTGTTTACTATTAAAACCATTTTTATAACGAGATTACCACATAACTTTGAACCCACATTCGTTTTGATACATTTATTTGTTTGTTGGAATTAATTCTGAATCTTTAAACCAAAATTCCACTTAAACAAATTGGCACGCCCAGTGGGACGAGTTTAGAGTAACTCGTAGTGTTATAGGAAATGATTTTATGCGTTTAAGGAGTGGAAGATTTATCTACCCTTCTCAGAATACGCAAACCATGAGTAATGTAAGTAGTCAGGCTTCAGATATACCTTCGACACCAGTTACTGTGCCACCCTCAATTGTCGTTAATACGGGTTTGGTAGAGGATGTTATAGCAACTGGTGCTCTTCGAAGTAATCCAGTAGTGGAACAAGTGTTGCCTGGAATGACTCAGCTATCGCCGAGTCAGCCAAGTAATCAAAGCATAATAAATTCAAATTCGAGGTTTGTGCCCCAATATGGGTTGCCACCGAATTATGTACCTCCTATTATGGCACAAACGGGACTTGGCTCTACTTTAATTAATACTGTTGGCCAATCAGTAGCTTCACAAGGCCAAACACAGATAAGTTTGGCCTTGGCAAGTTTTGGTAGTCAAAGAGTAGGGGTTGCAGGAACAAGCAATCCAACTCCCTTTCGACAAGAGAGATTGAATTTGGGACTAGTTTTCCCAAATATGTCGAGAGATAATCCCCAAAGTATAACAGGGCCAACTATGAATTCTTTGCCCAGTTTTCGACAACAAATGGATGAAAGCAACCATGACATGATGCATATGTTCACTCAGCAGATGGGTGCTGTGATTACGCCAATCATGAAAAATACAAATAATGTCTATAGCGCATTGGCTCAGCAAATGACAAGGCTAAACCAAGCCTTGGGAGTAAGTGATTTGGCCAATGATAATATTCAGGGAGCCCAGCCTGGGGTAAATAGAGAAATGGTTGCACCTCAAGCAAATGTGGGGCAAAATCAACAAAACTTAGATCAATCAGGCCAAAATGATCAGCCTCATTTGGAATATGGAAATGTCCATGTGCTCCGTCGAGGAAATGAAGATCAAATGGCCAGAAATGATATGGCCATGAGATTGCTTCGACTAAATCTTGGGGGCACCAAATGGTTGAACAAAATGTAAACTAAATAGTGGAACAAGTGTTGAATAGATTTGGTTTTAACGTTGGCTATGCCAACCAACCATATTTTGTATCAGCATTTCTTGAATGGGTCCAACAGGCAGAGTTGCCTAGAGGAGTTAAAATTCCAAAACTTTCCAAGTTTGCAGGAGAAAGTGGGGAATCGACCGTCGAACATATTGCACGGTTTACAATAGAGATGGGGGAGTTGGCCACTGTTGAAGGCCTTAAAATGAGATTCTTCCTAAATTCTCTCACAAAAAATGCTTTTTCCTGATTTTCAACATTGAGACTAAATTCAGTTCACTCTTGGGCTCAATTGGAAAGAAGCTTTCATGATCAATTTTTTAGAGGAGATTTGAAAGTGGGACTTATAGATCTTTTCAACATCAAAAGGATGTACAATGAAACTATGGATGACTATCTGGTTAGGTTCCGACAAATGAGGAGTAGATGTTTTACTCCAATACCAGAGGTCGAAATAGTCAAGGTAGCTGCAGGTGGTTTAGATTATTATATAAGGAAGAAGTTAGTGAATCAACATTTTGTTGATCTTGCCCAATTAGGTGAAAAAGTTAGGCAAATAGAACAACTAAAAGTTGAAAAGATTCAAAAACAAAAAGATTTCTTAAAAGAGAAAAGGTGGCATTCGTTGGATTAAATGAATTCGATAATGAGTTTGAAGACAGCGATGATGAGTTTGAAGTTAACATTGCTGAGCTTCAGAACGACCTTCCTTATGTTTGTCAGGCATTACAGCCTACTAGAAATAAGGAGAAAATGAGTTATGTTAATAGGAAAACATATACATTCGACGTAACCAAAATCGACAAGATTTTTGATTTGTTACTAAAAGATAAACAGATTAAACTATCGGAAGGTCATAGGTTGTTAAAGTTGGATGAAATTAAAGACCGAAAATACTGTAAGTTTCATAATAGTTTCGATCATGTTACTAATGAATGTGTTCGTCTCAGAGACATAATTCAAAAAGCAATAATGGATGGGCGTCTGAAGTTTGCCGACAAGCTTAAAGCGGATATGAAAGTTGACACAGATTCGTTTCAGGCTGAAGTATCTTGTGTTAATCAGCAAGTTCCTTTAAATGTTGGGATGCTCAACATAAGGAAGTTGCAAGAGTTCAACGTGGATACAAAGAATGCAACCGACATATATCCTAAGTCAGGTGAGTCTCTTGAGACATTTCTTGAAAGAAAGAAAGATGAAGGCAAGGTAAGGTTGTGCCCAAGGTGTAATGCAGTATACGATGAGCTTGCTACGAAGAAAGCTGCTGAAGAACAACTAAGTATCCAAAGAAGGTAAGGAAAGAGTTCTCGACAGAAAAACCTGGAGACCACAGAAGACTTTTCATGCTCCAAGGCCAAAGCCAGTCTACATGCCTAGGCCTAACATGAATGGTTGGTTAGTCGAACCACAGGGGTTTGTGGGAAACAAAGCTCATCTCAGACCATTTAAGACTAGGGTGCCACTTGCTAATGTTGCCGTGAATAAGTGGATGAAGAATTCTGTAATGGATGGACATACGTATTTTCGACGGAATATGTCTGCCAGGAGGAGTAATTTTTAAAGGGATCAACCTTTTTGGAATGAAGACTACAAGAATGGAAGAATTGATTTGAGAAAAACTTCGATTGGCCAAGATGAAACAGGGCCATCAAAGGTTCTTCCAATGTCGAAGAGTAAGAAAAGGAGATTACAGAGATTAAGACAAGCACAAAAGAGAAGAGATATGGCTGAAGGATTAGTGATTAAGGAGCAGCCCGTAGAAACATGTTGTTTGGTGGTCGAAAAGAAACCAATCATTGATCAGGATAAAGATGGTAGGAAGATAAAAAGTATTGTTACCAAGGGATCATTCCCAGGGGAGCCGACAACAAATGAAGTTAGACGGCTTGACACTGATGATAAATCCCGACAAGAAAGGTTGGAAGAAATAAGAAGGGGTAAGCAAGTTCAAAGGCCAATTCCAAATAAAACAAAGAGGAAATGGCCAATTGGGTTGATAGCGACAGAAAAAGAAGCAAGAAAGAACAGTTTACCAGTCGAAAAGGACAAGGAGTTGATTAACTCGAATGCTGCGAAATCGATAATAGGAAAAGAGCAGATCAAGGACTCTAGAATTGGAGATAGTAATATTGAAGACTGGTCGAAAGAGGAAATCAGGAGAATCTTAGAAGACCCAGATCAAGATGTTGAGTTGAGGAAGAAAGTGCTCGATATAAGAAAAGAAAGAGAGAGATTGGCAAAGCTTGACTGTCAAGATATAGACCCAATGACTGATGAAGTTATTGAGGCCTTGAATGATCCAGAGGATCCTTTAGGCCTTGGTGACGAGGAGCAATTCGACATGGACATCAACTTGGAAGATAATCTGGACGATATCTTGATGGCTATGGATAGTAATTTGCCGTCGAAAGATTACTTCAAGATTGGAAGGCATTTAAGTGATGAAGAGTTATCCGACGAGGAGGAATTCTTGAAGTCAATGAGTGTTAATTTAGTTTCAGTGTTACCTGCAGATTTTGAAGGGTATCACGAAATTGAGTACACTGGGGAGAATGAAGAAGATTTTGATGACCTAGATGATCATTGGCTTCTTTTCCAGGACAATATGATCACAATCTTTGATAATACAGTTCAACTTGAAAAATCGACAGAAGATCAGAAGGCTCATTTACGGCCGTTACACATCAAGGCTCTGTTGGAAGGAAAACCCACCAATAGAGTTTTGATCGACGGAGGGACAGCAATCAATTTAATCCCAAGGGCCATGATAAAAAAAACTTAAGAAAGATGAGTTAGATTTGATGTCGACAAACATGATAGTCATAGATTTCAATGGTAAAACCTCTCCATCAGACGGAGTGGTGATGTTGAAAGTACAAGTCGGATCCGTTGCAAGGTCGACATTATTTGTAGTAATTCCGACGAAGTCAAGTTACAATCTCTTGCTAGGGAGAGATTGGATTCATGCCATCAGAGCAATACCATCAACAGTTCATCAGAAGCTCATTCTTTGGAATGAAGATGACCAAGTTGAAGTAATAAAAGCAGATGACAGTCCTTGCTATCTTCAGCAACTTCATGTCGATTTCAGAATATATGCACCAAGTGTTAAACCAGTAACAGCAAGTGGTGGAGTGATTAACAAAGACGCACTCGAAGTTTGCTTGAGGGATCAGTTTGGTGTACGACTGGTGAAGAAGGCCGAAGAAGATCGGCCAAGCACTAGTTATGAGTGTTAAGGATTACTCAGAAAAATTGTCGGCTTATTTAGTCGACAAAGCAGTATTCACTGCTGAAAGCATGCTGTCGGATTGTATAATTGATGACGGTCCTTTAGGATTTGAAAAAGGGCTTGATGAAAAGCAAAGTGTGGAAGTGGAAGATCCTTTGGAAGAAATAAACTTGGGCACTGAAGCAGATAGAAGGCCCATCTTCGTGAATTCATTTCTGCCAAAGGATTTTAAAGAAAAGCTTATTGAGTTAATTATGGAGTATAAAGATTGTTTTGCTTGGGATTATGATGAAATGCCTGGGTTGTGTAGAGATCTTGTCGAGCACAGATTGCCTCTGAAAGAAGGATGCAGACCTGTTAGACAAGCCAATAGGAGATTTGCACCTGAGGTGATATTAAAGATAAAAGAAGAGGTTGAAAGATTGCTCAAAGCCAAATTCATCAGAACCACCAGGTTATAATCAAATTTTTATAGCCGAAGAGGACGTATCGAAAACTGCCTTCAAGTGCCCAGGAGCCATTGGGACATTTGAATGGGTAGTCATGCCTTTCGGTTTAAAGAATGCAGGGGCCACTTATCAGAGAACAATGAATACAATTTTTCATGATGTCATTGGAAAATTTATGGAAGTCTACATCGACGATGTCATTGTCAAGTCAGAAATGAAGGAAAGCCATTTGACAAACTTAAGGCAGGCATTCGACAGAATGAGAAAGCACAGCCTTAAGATGAATCCAGAAAAATGCGGTTTTGGAGCGTCGGCTGCCAAATTCTTGGGTTTCCTAGTCCATAAAAAAGGTATAGAAGTGGACAATAATAAAGCCAAAGCAGTTTTGGAGGCCATATCACCGACAAACAAGAAAGAATTGCAATCTTTTTTAGGAAAAGTTAACTTCCTAAAAAGATTTATATCCAATTTGTCGGGAAGAACCAAAGTTTTTGCTCCATTGATCAAGTTGAAGGCTGAACAGGAATTTGTGTGGGAACCTTGCCACCAAGAAGCCTTTGACCAGATAAAGCAGTATTTGACAAAACCACCGGTCATGATGCCTCCAGTGCCCCGTTGACCGTTGAAATTGTATATATCAGCATCAGAAGAAACCATAGGAAGTATGTTGGCTTAAGATGTAAATGGCGTCGAAAGGGGCGTATATTATCTTAGTCGAGTTTTAAATAATGTCGAGAGAAGATATAGTGCAATAGAGAAACTTTGTTTAGCATTATATTTCTCGTGTACTAAGCTTAAATATTACATGATGCCTTGTAATGTACTGGTTATGTCGAAAACCGATATAATAAAATATATGTTATCGAAACCAGTGTTAAATGGTCATATTGGGAAATGGACTATCGCTTTGTCAGAATTTTCTTTACAATATGTACCAATGAGAGTAGTTAAAGGTCAAGCAATTGCTGATTTCTTGGCTGACCATCCTTGTTTAGATGTAGATAATGTAAATATTGTCGGTTTAAAACCTTGGTGTTTATATTTTGATGGTTCAAGGCATCAAAATGGAATTGGAGTAGGGATTTTAATTGTTTCCCTTCAAGGTACTCCAACTAAGTTCATGTTTGAACTTAAATATACCTGTTCTAACAATGAGGCTGAATATAAAGCCTTAATTATCGGATTGGAGATACTAGTGGAAATGAAAGCGCGTAATGTGCATATATTTGGTGATTCACAGTTGGTCGTTAAGCAACTTGCCCAAGAGTATAAATGTGTTAGTGAAAATCTAATGAAATATTATATTGTGGCAAGTAAGTTAATGAAACAATTCGACGAGGTAACTGTCAAACACATTTCCAGAGGTTTAAATGAAGAGGCTAATGAATTAGCACAAGTAGCCTCTGGTTATAGACTTTCATCCGAGGTTCTTACAAATCTAATGGAAATAAAAGAAATTTTATATCCATTAGAGGAAAGAGATATACTACAAAATGACATTTCGATGATTAATGACTGGAGACAACCAATATTGAGTTATTTGGAAAATCCAAGTCAAGATGTGCATAGAAAGCTCAAGTATAGAGCATCGAAGTTTGTGATATTAGGGGGAACCCTGTATAGAAAGTCTGTCGATGGAAACTTAGAAGTTTACCTGAGTGAAGCAGAGGCTTATATTGCCTTGGCAGAAGTCCACGAAGGAATTTGTGGAGCTCATCAGGCAGGTGAAAAAATGAAATGGGTCCTACGACGTCAAAGGTATTATTAGGCAACACTAGTTAGGGATTGTATAATGTTTGCCAAGTCTTATGAAGAGTGTCAAAGACATGGCCATATACAAAATGTTCCTGCTAGTGAGTTACATGTTATAGTTAAACCTTGGCCTTTCAGAGGGTGGGCCTTAGATTTAATTGGCCAAATTCATCCCGTCTCGTCGAAAGGACACAAATACATTCTAGTAGGAATCGATTACTTCACCAAATGGGTTGAGGTTGTATCCTTGAAGGATGTAACTCAGCAGGATGTGATTAACTTCATTGAAGATAATATAGTTTGTCGGTTTGGAATACCAGAAACTTTGACAACCGACCAAGGATTAGTATTCATTGGAAAGAAAGTTGTCGAATATGCCAATTCAAGGAAAATTAAAATGCTCACGTCGACGCCATATTATGCTCAGGCGAATGGCCAAGTAGAGACCATGAACAAAATAATCATAAATTTGATTAAAAAGCATATTGGTCGACAACCTAGAAATTGGCATAATACCCTTAATGAAATTCTATGGACATATAGAAATTCACCAAGAGAATCGACGGGCACTTCACTATATAAGTTAGTTTATGGTCATGATGCAGTGTTACCAGTTGAGATCAATCTTCAATCCATTCGAATTCAAAAACAAGACGAGTTACCAATTGAACATTATTGGAACTTGATGTTTGATGAATTAAACGAATTAAGTGATGAAAGATTAGTAGCTCTAGAAAACTTGATTCGACAGAAAGAAAGAATTGCAAAGTTTTACGACAGTCGAGTTAAGTATAAATCCTTTAAGATTGATGACTTGGTTTGGAAAGTTATTCTACCTATGGATAAGAATTGTCGAGAATATGGAAAATGGTCTCCAAAATAGGAAGGACCATTTAAAATTACTCAAGTATTTTCTGGGAATGCTTATGCACTTGTCGAGGTTAATTCTGGCTTGAGGATTAAATCAATTAATGGCAAATATTTAAAGCCATATAAACTGACAATGTATGAAGTAAAGATATAAATTGAGTAAAAATGAAATTTCATTCACATATTCGACAAATACAAATTACATACTGATGTTACATCTAGTTTAGATTGTCAAGGAAGATAACTGAGAAATAAACCTATTCTAAGTAAACCAGAAGTTTCTCCCTAGCTGAGCATGTGTTCCGTTTGAGCTCGTAGGAACTGAGGAAGAGAAAGAAATAGATGACCATTAACTTGTCCTGGACGAAAGGTTGGATGGTCGTCTACTCCCTGATGAGTCATTCTCATCATAATAACCATGTTTTAAAAACATTGGGTTATTACGATGATTACTGAAGCTCATCAAGAATATTACGATTCTTACTGAAGCTCAAAATAAGCGTCACCATCAATACAGAAACCTTCTTCCAGTTTTCCCATTGAGAAAAGAGGAAATTATCTGATGACATGGTAAATTTCGTTGAAAAGGAAGAAGGATTGGATTATACTATTTTGGATCCTTGTGTCTCGGAGGACACTATTTATAAGGGTTTTTTGCAGAATAGGTCATCAACTAACTTTCATTATAATTAATTAAATTAATTGTGATGTATAGTTACGAGATGCATTGAAAAGAAACAGAATAAAAGAGCATTTAAATGTATGGAATTATAAAAAAAAAATGTATTGAAAATTGATCAAAAGGAATGATTATTAAATATTGGCCTAGAAGGCCATACAAATTCCGTCGGATTGATAGACCGACAATATATATATATATAAAAAAATACTTAGAATTTTTGAAGAACCCCCCAGGAATCTTCCATAGATTGCTTGTCGGAATAGGCAGTTTGATATTCCGCTTCAAGAGAATTTATTTTTGCCAACATAGTTTTGGCTTCGATAGCCCATTGTTTGGCATTATTAGCAATACTCTGTTGTCTAGCAACCCCTTGTTGTAATGCTGTTTGAAGTTTTTGGTTGCGACGACGAGCAGCTTCGAGTTTCTTCTCTAGGTCTTCAATCTCCTTGTCGAGCTTTGCTTTTTTGGTTTTTCCTTTTATCAGATTTTCCTTCAGAGTGACACTTTCACTTTTTACGTCGGTCAACTGCTTCAAAATCCTGGACTTCTCTTGAATTTCTTGTGTGTAAGCAGGAATGACTCGACGAATGATTGACATTTTTGCCGTTAAACTTTGAAGAAAATCTTTGATAGTCATGGGAAGAGCTCGACTGGTTATTGGTAATTGCTGAGCAAGAGGCTCAAGCTCAGTTACGACTGCCATCATTCTTTCTTGAAGAGGTTAGTCAGAAATCAAGTGCTCGAAAGAATAGGTGAAGGCATTTTTCAACTCAGTTAAGAGTCCAGTAATATGGGAATCACTGGAATCTTGTCCGAATTGTGTCGAAGAGCGAGCCGATTGAGGAGAACTTTGGTGGCCGCCCGACAACATTATAATCAATTCATCTAAGTCTGCCTCCATATCTTCGTCACTTTCTGGCACAGCAACCATTAAGTTTGCTGGAGGAGATGGAGGTGGATTAATTGGGGCAAATTCCGCCAGCAGGGTATCCATGTTGAATTCTTCTGTGATGATTTGAGAGGGATTGGTTTGCCCTGAATGAGAAGGACCTTCAATACCTAGGGGGATTGAAATTTGTTCTAAGACTTTGACAGTTTGGTTTTCTGTCAGAAGTGGTGAAGAAATGGTAGATGTAGCAAGGACCAGGGAAGTATGAGATTCTGGAGGATTTTTTATTCCTAGCCTTTGTGGGCTGTTGGATATAGCCAAATTTGTTGAATCCTGAAGGTGAACAGGAGAAATTTCAGAATAAATAATACATTGAAAGTAGTTGAATGAGGTAAGATACATTACTTCGGGAGATTGTTGAATCAGATCTTCAGTTCTTGGTTTGACAGTTGGTTCAAGAGGATGATCCGCGGATTGTTCATCTTCTAGATCCTGGAATGATAGAATCGAGTGTTAGACGAGTGGTAAGAACCAAGAATTTAAAGAAATGAAGTATGTTAATTTACCTCAGATGAAAGAAAAATGGTCTCTGTTTCTTCGACAGGAGGCTTCGAAGTGGAAATGGAGGTTTGAGTTTTCTTTTTCTTTTTCTGTGAAGATAAAATGGGTGAGATATTGTTACATGGTATTAAAGGATGTACAATAATATGAGGCATACCTTTGGAGGATGTTTTGGAGATGGGATTGAAGATTCGACATGAGAAACCAAAGTAGCAAGAGCAGATTCGCTAATCTGAATCCGACATTAATTTAGACTGGAACAAAGTTAAAAAACCAAGTCTTAATATATAATCGGAAAAGTATATACCTTGAGGGTTTTTGATTTAGCAGCGTCTTGTTTCAAAGGACTTTTTGTCGGCATTGATGCGGCAGAGTTGGCCTTTGAAGTCTTGGGAACAGGAGGTTTTTGAGCCTGTTTGCTTTTCTTCTTCTTCAAAGAAGTAGTTTCATCTTCATCATCATCATCATTTCCTTGAGGCTGTTTATATTCTAAAGGTCTTTTCAATGGGAGTGCTTTGTATATTTAGTAAATAAGGGGTAAAATTAAAAAGAACAGAATGTAAAAGGAAAAATTCCTTCAGGTATTTTAGTGATGACTCGGGTGTTCCAGGAAAATTGTTCGTACGACAAGGCAAACTGACGAGTAAACTTGACTTCTGGAGTTCTTGTAAGAAAGATATTACTCACAGAATATGTTCTATCTAAAATAGGGAAGTTACCAGCCCTTGTAGGTTTACCTAGGAATTCGTCGGCCAATCCGAAACGAGCACAAGGAAAAAGCACTAGCTTTGGAAAAGGGATTTGAAAAGGTTCAAGCCGTGCTAAAGGGTTTTTTATAGAAACAGAGAGAAAATTGGTAGAACATTTTTCCTTGTGTGCTCGTTTTAGTTCGGCTACGACTTCTTCACAATGTCGAACAATTAAGCGAGGAAACCTGAAGTCCCACTTGATTTTGTAATATTTTTCAAAAGCCTTGATATCTTGAATATGTATACCTTTAGTTTTTGATGAAGGATCTTGATCCTGCACAGGAATCAGAGTTTCAGTAATACGACTTCGACAGATGTCAATGTCGATATGATAAGGACTATAATATTTAGTCCACCAATCGACAAAATCTTTTGAAACTCCTCTGTAGGGGGTGAATGCAGAGATTTTGAAGTGAGACTTGTGCCTTTCATTTTTGAAGCTACTCGAACGAGATCCGACATGCTTGGTAGGTGGCCATTGATGAAGTGTTCTCTGGCTTTATGAGAGAAAGGTGCTGGAATAGCTTGACAAAATTCCAATTGTCGAGCTACTGAGTTTGGCAGACACAACTCTAAAGATTTGTCTGTCGAACCAGGGAGACCAGCTACCAGAACTTGTCGACAAAGAAAGTTTGACCAGATAGAAATATTGTCGGCATGAATAAGAGGATCGTCAGAAAGAATTGGTCGAGTAAACCATTCGGGACCAAAAGAGCGGTCGGCAAAAGGAGCAAAATATATGTCTCCAGTACTAAAGGAGATGGAATGAAAAATACTGAAGAAGTACATGAAATTTTCTAAGTTCTGTTTGTGGGTTTTCTCATGTTTTACATGGCAAAGTCTAATGCCATATGTAACAAGAAAGACTGTCGAAGGAGAAGAGTCGACTAAATAATCTCCCAGTATGGCATTCAACCAAAGTTGAAGTAACCATATTTGACCACCAGAGTTAGTTTTCTTTATTTGAACTCTGATGCTTTGGACAATTTCACCTATGCTCAAATAGAGATTGGCTAGGAGAAATTGGCCAAGAGCTAGTCGTCGACCTTCATGAAGAAGATTGGCAAGCTGAAGAAAGGATTTGGATATTTGAACTGACTTAGAACCTATAGCATAGGCTGAAAGCCAGAGTAGAAGAAAAGCTATGTGTTCTTCGTCGGTCACAGAATCCGATTCAGAGGAGTAAAAACTAATAAAATTGGAAAAGGAAGTTGGAGCTTTTGAATATACGTCAATAGTGTTTGAAGGTTGAAGGACAGGTGTAATGATTTCCCCATCTGGTCGAAGATCAGTTATGGCAGATACGTCGAAAAGTGTTGGACCCATCATGCCATAGGAAAATTGGAAGGAGTTGGTAGTTTTGTTCCAGAAAAAGAAAGAAACACCTAGCATGCAAGAATCCATTTTTATGGGATAACGAGAAAGCTGAATGCAATAAAAAATCCCTATTTCCCTCCATAAACTTTCTTTGGAAGCTTGAACTCTGTCAAGCCACTCAAGATATCCATTGATATGGGTAGGGGGAGTCCTAAACGGCCTTTCAAATTTTCCAAAGTAGCTGATAGGGATGGAAGGAAGGGAAGCCAAGATAGCTTCTTGGGGACTTTTAAAAGGAAAAAAGGAATTTATTTCGTCCGTAATAGATTCCTTGGATAGAACTAGGCCCAAGAAAGCAGCCGGAGGATCCAAGGATAATGAGGAGTCGTTGATGGGGAGTATTACCTTTGAGAAGTGCCAAAGTTCAGACTTTTGCAGAACTAGGTCTTTGAAGACTGCATGATTACTCAAATCTGTTGTTGGCGCGTTAGGAGTTTGAGAGCTAGAAGCCATTGGAGAAGGTAAGAGTTTGCAAAGGAAACGGGAGAGAGTGAGAGGTTGAAGATGATGAATAGTGAAGAGAAGTGAAAGTTTGAAGACGGTGAGCAGTGATATAGAGTGAAAAGTAGCGTGAATTTTAAAAAATTAATTTTTTCTGTGAGAAAATAAGGGTTATTATGAGCCCAATTTATTAGGAACGACTATTTATTGTTTGCTATGATAAGATTGATTATGACTGTTCAAGTATTGAAAAGTTCTGATTGGATTTGAATATATCTATATAAAGGACTTTTGATTCTTATAAAATTTTTCTTTCTTCTGTCGGCGTCGAAAGAAAATTTTTGGGGGGCATCTGTTGGAAGTAAAAATAAAGATTTGGCAGTTCGTCGGTTGATGGTGGTTTTGAGGAAACTTTCTGAAATATTGAGCCGACAGAAGTGCCAAATAGAGAAGTCGACAGTAGCATTGAATAAAGAGGAAGATTTTAATGTGGTTAAGATATTGATGTCAGTGAGAAGAAGTATCCGACAGAGAGATTGCATTAAGTCGATGAAAATTGTTTAAGAATAGTCGAGTGCTGGTTTCGTCGAAAATTGGATACTTGCTGAAAAATAAAACCGCTCGAACGTGTTAGTCTTTTTAGGATGTCAGTTATTTTTTATATTGTCTATAAATACCAGTAGTCATAATGTAAAAGGGGAGGTTATTTGCCGATACAAAATCCTAACATCTCAACTCGAGCAGATTAAAGGATTTTTATCAAGTATGCCTTCCTTTTCCATTTCATGTCATTTAAATTAATGCAATGTTCTTTTAGAAATTCTTTATTTTTCAGTCTTGTCTCTTAAATTTTCTTTACAGTTCTTCGCACTTTTATTTACTTTTTTTTTACTATTTTTTTCATTTAAATTCTACACTTTAATTTTGCGCCATTTACATGCTTTCAATTAATTTTCTATATTTTAAAATTCTTGCTCAGTTTCTTTAAATTCCCTTAATCTTTTCAAAGATTCCTTTCTGCATTTTCATGCTTATTTTACTTCAAATTTCTTAAATCTCTTTTGTTTACTGTTAAAACTATTTTTATAACGAGATTATCACATAACTTTGAACACACATTTATTTTGATACATTTATTTATTTGTTAAAATTAATTCTGAACCTTTAAACTAAAATTCACTTAAACACATGGTTAACCTGACTCATTGCGTGAGTGATAATTGAGAGACTTCAACAGTATTTGTTACGTCACTTTACTTTTTATCATGGATCAATCAAGGTATATCTCTGATTGCGACCAACAGGGAAGATGAGGATATCTTGCAGGAACTTTGCTCAATTGTTGTTTCTACACTTGGAACAAACTACAAAATCAACAAGCGAGGTTAGGATCTCTTCTTCTTGGTTTTCTAATTGGTAAGTGATCCGTCAGTGCTAGGTAGGATGAGAAAGCCACCGCTTCCCCTATTCTAGTCCTTTTATTTTTCTTTTATAGAAACGGCATCAATATCATATCATATCATATTTGTCCAATTTCAAGTAGAGAGTCACACATCCGAATCACCCAACCAGGTGTCTGTCACGAGTCTCTAGATGACATTAATTTGGTTCTCCATCTTTATCCACCAGTACAAACATCACCTCCCCTTTCCTCACATTATAAACTTATTTGACACGTATAAACGTGGTTAGTTTTTTATTCATTTGCTACTGAAAAAAAAAAATTGAAAAGTAGTATATAAATAGCTCTTAACAAAGTTACATCAAAAAGAAAAAAAAATTCTTAGCAAAGTAATTTTTAATACATATTATTCTATAAACTTCTAAAAATAAAAAAAAGTAAAATAAGTACTTTGATTTTTTATCTGTATTTTATTTTTTAATTTGGTCCATAACTTTTATTTTTGTCAATTTAGATTTTTATATTGCAAATCATCGTTCAATGTAATCTTTTATAACGATTCTATTACACTCTAACAAAAGTGATGATATGTTATTAATTTGTGATGACTATATTATCATCATGTCATATTCACATCATAGTCGCATTATTATTATTAGTGACATATCATCACTTCTGTAAAAATTTATAATAAAATAATGACAGAAGATCACATTGAATGATAACAAGATAAATGATCAAATTAACAAAAATAAAAGATAGAAAACTAAATTAAAAAAAATAAAGATAAAGATCAAAATACTTATTTTATTAAAAATATAATTGATTATTTCATAGTAGTAATTTATTTCTAATAGAGTGCGGATTTGAGACCCTGTTCAAACAATTAGCCCGGGGCAAATTCTACTATGCTACCGAATAGTTGGAGAGGATCGATGCTGATAAAAAATTACCAATAATAAATAGTTTTCGATTTATTTTTTAAATATCATCTTTTTTTTTTCTTTCTAAACCTTAGGTTTTGCTTTATTGCAAGTTATAACACCCTAATGAGGATGTCATATTTGCGATACAAAAATAATAAAACTTTATCCAAGTTATAGAACGTTTAGTACATAATTAATATGAGTTGTAAAATTTTTCTTTTTATACATGATATCATTAAATAAAATGAAACGAACCACAAACAAAACAAACTATTATTACACACTATAATATATATATATATATATATATATATATATATATATATATATATATATATATATATATATTTTTTTTGTCTTAAGTATACAAATAATTTACAATTATAAATATTTAATAAAGCAGTAAAAAGTTAGCATAACACTAAAACATAAATATGCCCAAGTGCACATCAAAGATTTCTAACCCTCCGAAGGATCATCCTCATATGGATCATCGGATGACAGAAATTCTGAATGTCTCGCAGCTCTACGGACAGGAGAACGTGCCGTCGATACACTACTGATCTCACTGGGTGCATGAAAACGTCCTCCCCAGTAACGCCTAAGAGTCAAAGGCATCTCAATATGTAAATACAAAGTAGTAGTAAATATCAGTGTTCCATCAAACTCTCTGCGTAGGGTCACAGTCAGACGTCCCACATAAACCACTGATCCTCTATCTTCACGCAGTCGCCAGGCCTTAGAGCCTCTATGAAAATCAAGTCTCACAAAACTAAAGAATTCAGGCAAAGCCATAACCACAAGATCAATCCAAATGATATGGGTGATCTAATGACTCGCCTTCCTTGAACTGATCACTTGGTTGTTGGTCCTCCGGGTACTGAATCTCTAGAGGTTGCTCCTTTTCCTCTTCTTCAAACTCTTAACAGAATATAAAAGTAATACAGAAAACGCATACAAAGAGGTGAGACAATCTACATCATTACCAGCATGGCAGTACAGAAAACGACAATACATACAGATATCACAGTTAATTCAAAAATCCATATCATCACATCATGCACAATATCTTATATTAATACATCAAACATAATATCTCAAATTCAATATAAATAATCACATTATGATGTAAACCCCAAAAAGCAAATGTACACCGACTCATTCATACTCCATGGAGTTAAACATAGACATCAGAGAGAATGATCCGAAAGTCCTATCCGTACCTCAGGCTGCCCAACCAACTATTACACAGTCAAACATCGTGTAAATAGCCCACAGTCAAAACGTCGTGTAAGTAGTACACAGTCAAATACGTCGTGGACCACAGGTATTAATTGTACTAGACAATCTCCACAAGATCTTGATTAAGAATAGTATTTGTCGAGATCATTAGTGCGTTACCCGTTACCACGACCCAAAGGAGCTACCAACTGTCCACATGGGGAATCCTCTGCACACTAACGCCTCCAAGTTCAATCAATGAACCGCATTACGCCTATCACACCCACAATACAGTGTAATTCATCTCGTCAGCCAATCGCCAATTTCAACCAAATTGACACATCTCTCAATGTATGAACATAAACTAAAATTACACAAATACCCTTCTTATCACTATAAGCCATAATTACAACAATATCCTCAGTATCGGTATTAACCAAATATAGTATGTCTCCACTTGACAGTACTATTTCTCAACATGTCCGGGTCCACCACTTTGGCCTGACAGTAAAACTCACTGTTCCTTTTAGTCGCATAAAGATTTTATCACGTTTTCACAATCACGTCGCCTTTTTCAAACATTTTCAAATCGCGTAAATATATTTTGATGTTTTTAAATATCGTGCAATGTTTTTAAATCATTTTCTCAATCGCGTAAGATTTTTAAATCATTTTCTCAATCGCGTAGCTTAAAAATCATCATTTTAAATACGCATAAGCTAGTTCTAGTATTTTTCAACTACGTATAATATTTTCTTTACGTTCTAATTATACTTTGAAACTTTCCCCATTATTTGTCCACTTCTAATTAATTTTGACAGCATTTTGTCTAGAAAATTCATTAAATGATATTTTCTACGTTTTTCTTTAGAATTACCTTATTTTAAATTATAACCATTATTTACACTTTGAAACTTACTAACGTGCTTCAAAACCCAAAGGTAAGCTCTACGTTAACATTTTTCAAGTGTTCACTTTATTTCTTATTTATAATTAATTTCTCTAGTTTAGGTTTCTAAAACTAAGTTCATTTATTTTGTTCTCCAAAAATTCATTGAAATTGAATTCTCTTTAAGTTAACTACTTAATCTACATTAGAAAATAATTTTGGAATCAAATATACATTGAATGACATTTTGGCCGAATTCAACATATTCTTTACAAATGATCTTTAAATCATTTTCCGTCTTCTAAATCATTTTCAAATTCATTAATTTACTTAAATCCATTAAGTCATTCTTTTAAAAAATGGTTGAGAACATTTTGGTTCTCTTTTTCTTGGTGAAACCGTGAGCTTCCTTGTGTTCTTTGGAACACTCATGCAAATCCTCACATGTTATTCACATCCTATCATAATTATCATACATATATGAACACATACAATATATTTTAAAGCTATAGACATGCATACACACATAATCAATCACAAAATAGAAAAGACATGAAACAACCAAGTGAATGAATCCTTATGGATTCTTCACCACAAATACATCCATTTTCTCACCACCACACAAGGTTGATGAGATTAAATCTCCCTATTACCTTAAGGGAAGACAAACTCCTCCTAGTGATTTCGTGTAACCTTCAAAGAATCCCTTGTAGGAAAAATCTTCAAGATGGTTTTCCAAGCTCAAGATGAATTTTTTTGAAGAAACTTTCAAGATGAAAAATGCTTAGAATAGTGTTTGGATTTGAGAAGTAGGGTTAGGTGAAATTTTAGAAGAGTGGAGGTGTTGGTTTAGAGTGTTGGCCGAATGGCTCAAGAAGAAAACTATGGAGCTTTTCTTAGTTATTTTTGTTTTTGGAGAAGGTTGAAGATGAAATGAGCTTAACAAAAATGCTATCTCACCCTTCATAGGGCACTTGGCCGTGGAGCTCCTTCAAAGGAGGTGGCCACTTTAGTTGAATTCTAAGATCTCCTAATAGCCTTAGATGTGATCAATGGATGATATTCAAGGCTTTGTCTCCAAGCTTGCTTCTCATTGGTGTAGGAAATCAAGTTATCAAGTGACTAAGCCCTTCTTGAAGATGCCATAACCGAATGGCCTTAGGAGAAGCAAACTAGGTTTTAGTTCATTTGGTTTTCTAGTTAGGTTTAAGCTAATTTAGTTAGGTTTCTTAGTTACTTAGTTAGTCATTTAGTTAGCTAGGACGACTAACTCTCTTCTTGATTCTTCTAGAACCTTCTCTAACTAAAACTTAAATGACTAGTTAACTAGGTTTGTTCCATTTAGTTACTACATAAGCTTCCTAACTTAACTTAGTTAGATTTAGGCTAACTTAGTTAGATTCTCTAGTTATAACCTAACAAGTCCAACCACTTTTGTGGACCAAAATCCTATTGGTCTAGAAATTTTCAAGCCACTATTGTTGACTAGCTCTCATTGGCTTAGAAATAAATCAAGCCAGAAATGTTGACTGATTCCCCAAACGCAAGTCCTATAGGCTTTTCCAGGTCCATGGTCCATTTGGAGCAGATTTTCTACTGTTTTTAAGACAGTATGTACTGTTTAATAAAATAATATTATAATAATATAAAATATTTTTATTACACAGTTAAATTCTAAAAATTTAAATATTAATACACGTATCACTCAGAATTGGGTTTAGTAAGATCCCACAGCTCTGAATAATTAAATTAAGATTTCTCCGGCCCGAAAATTATTATTTTCTTAACCCGGAGTAAATCACACACAACAGTCAAATACAGTCACGAAACAATCAAATTCATTTTATAACTCACAAAAAATATAAAACACTACATTTAGGACAATATTGTAATTCAACCAAAAGTTGGGGTGTTACATAAGTTAGTCCTATTCTTTTTTTCCAAGTTTTCTTCTCTGAAGAATGTTGTCACTCGAGTTGCATCGGAGCTTTTCGCTGGTGCAACAAACCCTCCATCACAATGGCTTATGCTTGGATCAACACATTAGAATGTCACTAGACAACTCCCTTGACCACCCTACTCTTACAACTACCTCAGTCCTTGCTGTTAAATTTTTCGAATCTTTTAATCTGAAAATTTATGATATATCAAAATATACGATGAGTTTTAGGGTTACCTTGAAAAGGTGTTGATGAGGATGCTAGAGTTGAAACCTTTAAAACCAATCTCGATGAAGGAGAAATGTTATTTCTATTTCACAGTAGTCGCTCACGCATTAATATCAATGAGGCAACTACACGCACTAGAGTAGTTAGGAATAAGGGTTTCTCCTTATATATATAGACTAACTAAAATGAGTTAAACCTGCCCATTATGGCAAACTCATATATATGACCCATTAAACAAAACTCACATATAAGTAGTGCTTTAACAACAACAAGCCCATTAACAATAGTGATCACAATTTGGGTTAAACAAAATGCTCTAATAATTTTGACAACTAATTAATATGGGTTTTGTAAAATTATAATATGATTTATATTAGTCCATATATAAAAAAGTCTAACAATCTCCCAATTGGACGACATAAGTCATATTACATTATTTCAATAAGAAAACAATTCACCAAATTAATCAAACAATATGTGGCCACAACATTATGTCAAAATCGAGCCAGCACTCTCAACAACTAGTCCAAAATGAGACTACAAACATCTCAACAATGCAGAAAATCATACTCAAAGGAGTACTGATATCATACACGCAAGATACTCATATCCTAGTGACCCAACCAAATATGATATATGGGTAATGAGAAAGTACATCCAAATTGCATGCCAATATGTGATCAAAGTGTATTTCCCAACAAAATGGCCCAAGCATCTGCTCAAGATGCTTTTTGAGATTTAACAAACATCTCAGCACAATAACAAAATAAGACGGGGTCCAAAATGTCTCCACAACATGCCTTAACATAAACAAACAAATTTGCGCAGATAATAATAATATCAATATTATATGACAATGATAATAATATCAATATAACTATTTAAGGTTTCAAGACATAATAATAAAATGAGGATATGAAAACTTAAAGTTTGATCTAAATATTTCTCTCTGTATATTAACATTGCAATATGAGACTACAATATATATACACTTGACTACAAGGGAGGTCACTAATTATCTATACAAATTCCTAAAAGTGTAAATATAATGAATGCATAGATACAATGAATAGAACTCCACCGTCCACTTATTATAATTATAATCAACATTCCCCTTTAAGTTGGAGCATATATGTCTGATGCAACTAGCTTGTTACATATGTATGCTATCCCAGGACCCCGTAAGGACTTAGTCATTATGTCAGCTAGTCAATCTTTAGTACCCACAAAAGAAGTCTTAATGATTCCTGAGAGAATCTTTTCTCTGATGAAGTGACAATCAACTTCTCTATGTTTAGTCCTTTCATGAAAAATTGGATTCGAAGAGAAATACAAGGTTGGTTGGTTATCACAAGCAAGTTCCATAGGACCTATCTAACAAAACTTCAACTCTTGGAGCAAATATTTTAGCCACAAGAGTTAGCAAGTAGTATTAGTCATAGCACGATACTATGCTTCTATGCTTGATCTTGCAACAACAGTCTGCTTCTTGCTTTTTCATGAAATCAAGTTACCTCTAATAAGTACACAGTAGCCTGAAGTGGACCTCCTATCACTAGCATCACCTGCCCAATCTGCATATGTATATCCAATGATATTAGTATGACCCCTGTCCATATAAACAAGCCCTTTACCAGGTGATCCCTTAATGTATTTTAGGATCCGAATAACTGCATTCCAATGACTGCCACATGTTGAGTTGAGAAACTGACTTACAACACTGATAGAAAAATCAAGGTTTGGTTGAGTCATGGTGAGATAATTTAACTTCCTAACTAATCTTCTATATCTGCCTGGATTAGCATAGGGCTCCCCCTAATTAGGTAGAAGCTTTACATTTGAGTCCATAGGAGTATCAACAGGTTTACAATCAAGCATCCCTGTTTCTTCAAGAATGTCAAGAGCATATTTCCTTTGAGAAATAGCAACACCAATTCTTGATTGGACCACTTCAATCCCAAGAAAGTATTGCAATCGGCTAAGATCTTTAGTTTTAAAATGTTTAAACAAGTATTGCTTCAATTCCTTAATGCCTTCTTTATCATCACCTGTAATGATAATATCATCCACATACACCACAAGATAAATAAATTTATTCAATGGTGAACATTTAAAGAATACAGAATGGTCTACCTCGCAATGAATCATGCCAAACTACTGAATGACTTTACTAAACTTCCCAAACCAAGCGTGAGGTTACTGTTTCAAGCCATATAAGGACTTTTGTAGCCTACAAACAAGACCTGACTCCCCCTGAGCAACAAACCCAAGTGGTTACTCCATATAGATCTTCTCCTCCAGATCACCATGTAAGAAGACATTTTTAATATTCAGCTAATACAAGGGTCAGCATCTCATGGCAGCCATAGACAAGAACAAACAAACAGACGCCATCTTAGTAACAGGAGAAAATATATCACTATAATCCAAACCATAGATATGAGTGTATCCATTTGCTACCAACCAGGCTTTCAATCAGTCCACCTGCCCATCAAGGCCAACTTTAATAGTAAATACCCATCGACAACCAACTGTAGATTTTCTAGGAGGAGGTGAAACAAGAGTCCATGTATTATTGGATTCCAAAGCAGTCATCTCATCAATCATTGTCTGTCGCCATCCTGGATGGGATAGTGCTTCCTGAACATTCTTAGGAACAGTAACAGACGACAAAGCAAACCCAAAGGCACAATGGGAATGAGATAATCAATGGTAACTCAAAAAATTGTAAATCAAATGAGGATTGAGAGTAGAGTATTTACCTTTACGGAGTGCAATAGGTAGGTCAGCGGAATTGTCAGGTGGGACCACAGTAGGAAAGCGATTGGAGCGGGAGTTGAACCATGAGAATCAATAGCAGGTGTGATCTCAGGAACCTCAGGATCGACGCAACGGACGGTCATCCTATGACTGTTAAGCTTAAGGATTAGAGACAGGTGTTGTAAAAAGAGGAATGGGTAGTACCTGAGATGGAGTAGAGTTAGATATAGCTGATGTGACAAAAAATGGGGTATCCTCAAAGAATGTAGCACCTGCAGATACATAAAAGCCATGTGTAGAGGGAGAATAATATCAATACCCCTTCTGAACTCGAGAATACCCAAGAAAGATACATTTAACAACCCGAGTAGACAATTTATCATGGCCAAGAGAGAGATCATAACAAAACAAGTGGAGCCAAACACACAAGGGGGAACAACATAAAGAGGATCTTTAGGAAATAAAAGAGAGTGAGGAATTTTATTACCAAAAACAAAAGATGGCATTCGATTTACCAGATAACAAGCTGTAAGAACAGCGTCACCCAAAACTTCAAGGATGCATTAACATTTATTAAGAGAGTCCGAGTAGTATCAATAAGATGATGATGTTTGCGTTTAGTCACACTATTTTGTTATGGTGTGTGAGGACAACTGGATTAATGTATGATGCCATGAGAACTCAGAAAGTATTTAAAAGATGTAGAAAAATATTTTTTTGCATTATCACTGCGCAAAACATGAATTGTTTTTCCAAAATGATTCTTTATTTCAGAACAAAAGGTTTGAAAAGCATCAAACAACTTAGAGCAATTTTTCATTAAAAATAACCAAGTGTATCTTGCAAAATCATCAATGAAAGTAACATAATACCTATAGTCTAAAACAGAAGGAATACGACTAGGACCCAAAACATCAAAATGAACAAGATCAAAAAGAGACATAGTTTGACTATTTACACTACTAGGAAAAGATACTCTAACATGTTTTCCAAGTTAACACGACTCACAGTTCAAAGTCTTCAAATGTGGAAGATAATGGACCATTTGCTTTAACTTGTCCAAACTTGGATGACCCAGACGACGATGTAGGAGATCGGCAAGCACTGAAACGACACATATGGTGGAAGAGGAAGGTTGAAGGTAGTAGAGACCTCGTGATTCAGATTCAGTTCCAATCACCTGTCTCGTACTCTAGTCCTGTATAAGAAAAGAATCAGAATTAAATATTATGGAACAATTTAAAGTACGAGTAATTTGGCTAATTGAAATTAAATTAAAGGGACAACCAAGTACAAACAAAGACTGAATTTAAAGGTAAGGATGGAAGAGGTGAAGTTTGACCATTACCAGTGGCCTGTACCTTAGATCCATCGGCAAGAGTAATATTGTGAGATGTTTTAGGGAATGATAATTTAGAGAAAAAAGAAGGATTACCAGCTAAGTGATCAAAAGCACCAGAATCTAAAATTCGGGATCCAACAGATGCAGATTGAGAAAGACAAACTATAGAATTACCGGTGTGAGCAACGATGGTAGAAGAAGAAGAAACCTGTTGAGTGGCTTTAAACTGAAGATACTTCTAATGCTTATTAGCAGAAATCGCGAAAGAAATTAGACCCTTCTTCTCTGGATTAAAGCCTCCCTTAGTAGATTCAGCCATGGAAGAAGTTTAGAAGAAGAGACAAAACATACCCAGAAATATAGACTAAACTAAATAGGGGCAGAAACAGAAACCAAACAGCGGTGAACAAGGGATTCAATGACAGGCCCAGAAACCAAACAGGGGCAAAACAGAACCAGAAGGAGACGACAAACACAGCAGCGGAAGTGACGATGTCATTGGCGGAGAATGAAGCTGTTGAAGACGGCGCGTGAGAGCCCGTGACGGCGGTGCTTGAACGAACGATTGGTCGGCGGCGTCTGAGGTGAACCGTGGTGTCACTTCGGGTACCGGATGACTATAGACAACGGGTCAGCGCTGACAGCAGCTGAAACCTAAAAAAAAATAAGGTAACAGGAACGAGAAACCCAAAAACAGGGTAACAGGAACAAACCAGTTACTCTCTGATACCAACTTAAAGTTGGATATGAAAACTTAAAGTTTGATCTGAATATTTCTCTTTGTATATTAACATTGAAATATGAGACTACAATATATATACACTTGACTACAAGAGAAGTCACTAATTATCTATGCTAATTCCTAGAAGTGTAAATACAATGAATATATAGATACAATGAATAGAACTCCACTGTCCACTTATTATAATTATAATTAACAAAAATTACAAAATAAACTCCCACTAACCCAAAACATCAAAAGACCTCACTATACCCATATGAGTTACATGATCAACAAAAACTTTAATAGCTAAACCTTTGGTTAGAGGGTCTACAACCATAAGTTCTGTAGGGATATGCTCGACACGAGTCTGAAACTCCTGAATCTTCTCTCTAACAAACATGTATTTTCTATCAAAATGCTTCGAGTATTTAGAACTTTGATTGATTTGAGAGAAGCACACTATGACAGAGTTGTCACAATAGATAGTAAGAGGCCTAGAAATACTCTCCACAACATGAAATTCAATAATCAAATTTTTTAACAATACCGCTTGACGCGTAGCCTCATAACAAACTATACGCTCTGTCTCCATAGTGGAAGTAGCTATAAGTGTCTATTTAACACTTTTCTAAGAAACAATTCTCCTTACAACATAAAGATATACCTTGATGTGGACTTGTAGTCATTTAGACAACCTCCATAATTAGAATCAAAATAGCTTATTACCTCAAGGTGATCCGATCTCCTATAGGTGAACATATAATCTTTGGCACCCTGTAGATACCTCATAATTCGTTTTTCATCCTACCAATGAGCCACACCAGGTTTACTCAAGTATCTCCTAAGTACACTAACAACAAAAATGATATCAGGACGTGTACAAACTTGAGCATACATAAGGCTGCCAACAATAGAAGCATATAGGGCCTTCTCCATTTCAGCAACATCATTATCATTTTGAACACACTGGGTATTAGAGAGTCTTTCACCATTTTGAATAGGTGCGACACAAGGATTACACGATTTCATATTAAATTTATTCAGAATCCTTTCAATATAAGCTTTCTGAGACATGCTAATAATACCATGAGATCTGTCACAATGAATCTCAATGCCCAGCACAAAAGATGCATCACTAAGATCTTTCATATCAAACTGAAGACATTTGCTTAGTCTCATTCAGAAAAATCAACATTATTATTAGTCAACAATATATTATCAACATATAAAACAAGAATGATAAATCTGCTCCAACTAAACTTAAGATAAATGCATTAGTTAATAGTATTTTCTTTAAAGCCAAGAGAGCCATGAATATAAACAAATTTCAAGTACCTACCATCTTCAATAAAACCATCAAGTTGATCCATATATACATCCTCATACTAATCATCATTTAGGAAAGTGGTCTTAACATTCATTTGATGAAGCTTCAAATCAAAATGAGCAACCGATGTCATCACAACACGAAAAGAGTCTTTAGTGGAGACCGGTGAGAAAGTCTCCTTATAATTAATTCCTTCTCTCTGGGTATATCCCTTAACAACAAGTTTGGCCTTATACCTCTAAATCTAACCTCTAGCATCACGTTTGGTCTTAAAGACCCTTTTGCAACCAATAATTTTTAACCAGCAGGCAACTCCACCAATTCCCAAACATTATTATTTCTCATAGAAGCTAACTCATCCTCCATAGCCACCAACCATTATGCACTATCAAGACTAACAATGGCTTCTTAAAAGTAAATAAGATCAAAATCCTCAACTGAATTAAACTCATGCTTCTGCAAGTACACAACATAATCCCTGAATCTAGTAGACTCAGTAGATATAGGAACCTGCTCAGATCTTCTCAGTGGAGTCATAACAACATTTAGATTTTGTGCATCATTTTTGACGTGTTGAGGGACATCGACATTATCAATAGGAACAACAACATCATTATCATGGATCAAAGGAGATGACACTATCCCTAGAAAGGGTATAACAAGAATAGGAACGACAACATGCTTATCTCTAAAATCAGCAATACGCGGCTCTTGAGTTCCACTATACTCTAAGTCCCCTTCAAAATAGACAGTTCAGTCAAATTCAATAACTCTAGTAGTATGAGAAGGACAATAAAACCTAGAATCCCTTGAACCCATACAATAACCAATGAAGAAACCACTAATGATTTTAGGATCAAACTTCTTTAAATGTGGGTTATGAGGCCTTACCTCTTTCTTACAACCCCAAACATAGAAATGCCTCAAGGTAGACCGTTTGCCTGTCATAAGCTCATATGGAGTCTTCAGCACAAATTTACTTAGTACATGATTCAATATATATGCAACAATCTTCAAGACATCTCCCTCAAAGTTCTAGAAAAGAAGAATGATTAGCATGCACCTTACATATTTGATCTTCTTACTATATTTCAATTCAAGCACGGTCTTAAATGCTCTGAAATGCATCTAAAGATTCAGATTTCTCATGCAAGAAGTTGATCTATTCTTGCCTAGAGAATTCGTTAATAAGGGTGGTGAAGAATTCAAAACTGCATATGGCAATAGGAGAAATAGGCCCACAAAAGTCTGTATGAGTCAACTATAGTATTTCTTCACACCTAGTAAAACTCACTCTTCCTGGCTCCAATAGTTAGCTTCCCTTTTATGCAATCAACACTAGTAACAAAAAATACAGAAGTCCAGATCATGAAGAATATACTCCTTGTCAATTAATCCATTCATTCCCTGGAGACATGACCTGAACGCCTATGCCACAATATGAACGAGGCTCTACATGCTTATTCCTAATAACATCATTGACATCTAATTGACATTGATCTATAGAAAATAGTCTATATTTAACATATAAAGACCATTAGACGAAACTCCAGAACTAATAAGAACAAAATCATAAGGTATGAAGACTCTCTTTTCACTAAAAAGAAAAGATAGTGCAACTATCTAAAGTGGAGACTAGAAATAAGTTCTTTCTTATAGAGGACACAAACTTCAAGGTAATAACACATCTATACTCTACTTTGACGCTAACTCTATTTTCTATTATGATAATTAACTCTGCTTTACTTGACCTTCTCCTATTTCTGAATTCTTGCAAAGAGTTTGTAATATGAATAATTGCACCAGTATCTAACCACTAGGTATTTGAAGGAACATAAACTAGATTTGATATAAACACACTAGAGCCAAGGAGTTACCTTTCTTTTTCTCAGATCAGCTCTTGAACTTCAAATAATCAGACTGCTTATGTCTATATATATCACAGAACTCACAATTTCTCTTAAATCGATATTTGGGCTTAACACCAAAAGACTCACTAGGACCAGAAGGTGGCCTAGAAGGATATCCAGGATTATTATTCCCTTTTTTCTTAAACTGGGGCTTACTGTTCTACCCTTTAGTAAATTTCTTCTTCTTCTCACCATTCTTATGGGAAGCAAATTGAATACTATGGGCCTTGCCCTTCTTCATGGTCTACTTCTCTTGAGTAAGAATAGATATAAGTTCATCAATAGTCCACTCATCCTTTTAACTGTTGTAAATAGTCCTTAGAACATCAAAACTAGTCGGAAGAGATTCAAACACCTGCCAAACCAGGAAGTCTTCTCCCAATTCCACTTTCATGGATCTTAACCTATTGTACCAGTTCACAAGCTTCAAGACGTGTTCACAAACACCACTCACACCATCATATGCAATTTTTGTCAATAAAAAGAGGTAGTAGGCCTTTTCAGTTTTATCAAACTTCTTGAATTTTTCACCAACAAATTTGAGAAACTCATTAGCATTATTTGTTTCAAGAATGCTCTCTTTAATGATCTTATCCATGTTATACTTCATGGTCATCAAACATACTTTATTGGATTGAACCCACTTTTCATGTTTTTTACTACCCGCAGCGGAATATGCATTTGTGGGTCTCTAAGGTTCATCATCAGTGAGAGCAACATCAACATTAGAGATATTAAAGAACAATTTCACAGAATCCACCTAGTTCTCATAATTAGTCCCATTCAATTTCTTTAAAGCATTCGTTTGCATTGATAAAGCTAAAAGAACGATACATTAAAGGGAGATTTTGTTAAGTATATCAACATGTACAATATTTGAGCAAATAACCATAATGAAGCTTTCTCATTCAATTGCAATCTTGCTTAAGAGTCTCGAATTACAACACATGAGTAGACTTCCGTAGACATCAAAATCATGTCCCTAAAGCTAGTATCAAGAAGACACTGAGAACTATAAGGGTAGAACCTTAATGCTTTTAACAAATCATCAGGAATTACATTAATAAAGGCAAACCAATAGGGTAAACTCATTATCAATATAATCCATAATGCCATAAAATAATAATATTTTATCAACAAAATGACACATCAATACAATTGATCCCGCGAAGGCGAGGTCACAATCATGCAAAGTACCCCAAAACAATATCACAATACTTAAAATAGCAACTCTTATAATCAAATAGCATAACAAACAACCAAATAAATAGTTTTCAAAATATTATATATTAATTATGCATAAAATAACATTGAAAATTATTTCAGTAACAAAAAAAATCAACTCTAAAAGTGCATAATATATATCATGCCCAGAAACATCATAATAATACAAAAAAATTTCCAAAAGCAAAAGAGGAGAGTATCAAGAAATTTTGAAATAAATAATAAATAGACATAAAAAAAATAAATAAAATCACCAAAAAATAGAAAAGGTTGCGTGGAGTACAATCCAAAAAACAAAATTGAAAAACCATTTTTATACAGGCTTCACGTGCCCCCATGCACCGGGGGCGTGATTGGACATAGGAGGAGTCTTCCTCACCAAGTTTCCTATAAACGGGTCGTACGACCGGTTCTCCCTAGAAACGAGGCACGATCAAATTCTCTTTTGATTCTTCACCAAAGTTGGGGATTCTTGTGCTATTAGATTCGAAAAACAATGATCTTCAAAACCTCTATGACAATTTTTAAAATTATTACAAAAAAGTTTTGAGTTTTCTGAGCTATATTGAAAGGGGTTTCATGAGTTTTTTTTATGAAATTCTCATTATTTTCTCAATAAAAATTCACGATCTTGATGTTGTTAGATTCAAATAAATGTGATCTACATTAACCCTAAATCAATTTCTTGAATTGATCTTCAAAATAAAAATAAATCATAAAATTTAAACATTTTAGGGTTCCACGAGTTTAAGCAAAATTCTTTGTGAATTCACAACATTATAATGTAATATATATGTTTTTAGATTCAGGATAACTCGATCTACAAAAGCCCTAATTTTATTTTTGAAATTGATCTCAATTTTTTTTGAATTAAACATCACATATGTTGCGATTTCAGGTTTCTTCAATTTTAAATCTCATAAGATTTCTTAGATAAAACAGAAAATTAATAATCATAATTAAGATTAAAAACAGGCTCTGATACTGATTGCTAAATGTTCAAGATCTTTTAATCCCAAAATTTATGACATTTCAAAATATATGATGAGTTTTATAATTACCTTAAAAAGGTGTCAATTGAAACCTTTAAAACCAATATTAATGAGGGAGAAATATTATTCTTATCTCATAGTAGTCGCTCACGCGTCAATATCAATGTGACAACTGTACACACTAGAGTAGTTAGAAATAGAAGCTTCTCCTTATATAGATAGAATAACTAAAATGAATTAAACTCACCTACGCAAACCCATATACAGGACCTATTAAACAAAGCTCACATATGAGTAGTGTTTTAACAACAACAAACCCATTAACAATACTAATTACAATTGAGCTAACCAAAATACTTTAATAATTTTGACATCTAATTAATTTAAGTTTTTGTAAAGTTATAATATGATTTATACTAGTTGATATATATATAAAAAATTCTAACACTTGCATCTCTTTCAACCTCAATACCCATGACTCCTCCTCCGCACCTATCCTGCGTAACAACCTGAATCCAAAACCTTTTGCCGTAGATTTCATGTTCCGCCTCGAAGATCCCGTCGCCATTCTTCCCGCGCACAAGTTGCTCCCTCATTGCTCAAGTCTTTCACTGTGGCCTCGTTGGAGATGATGTCGTCGGCTACGACAAAATGCTACCGGATATTAATGGCTAGCTAGGTCCATGCCATGAGGAAGACCCCATAACTCAGCGTGTTGTGATTGAACAAGAACCTAGATTGCAAGCAAACGAGGGAACAGAACTGTTGGGCCAAAACATACCGAATTTTAATTTCAGCCATTGATAAATCACACTAAGCCTTTGGCTCTATAGGAAGTTTGGTTTCATTTCCGGGTTTCTCAAAATCATACCAGATCTATTATTTTATTATTCTAAAATCATACCAGATACCAAACCATATTAGTTTCATTTCTTGGCCATAAATGGAATAACTTCCACTGGAATGGTGATGCGAAGAAGCATAAACAAGGGACGATGGCTTTTTGTTTATGGACTAAGTCACCAACATATCTTTGTTACTATTTTGTTTTTGTCGCCAAGAATTAGCCACTTGAAAACACAACCTTCTTCATCGGGAAGCCATGGTTAGGAAGGGGCTTGGGTGTTCATTTGGGTTGATGGTGCAGATGATTTCAGTGGAGTTTGGTTCAAGGTCGCTAGTGAATTGGGGATAATGGTGGCTTGTGCTTTCTGGGCTAAGAGGCAATATATAAATAATAACGACTTTTTTAAAATAATATGTTAAAAAGCAATAAAATAATAAAAATAGACTTTTTCAATTATCTTGAAACTTGTCATAACAAGTATTAGGTAAAATATCTCAGTCATTCAATTTTTATATAATAGATCAACGTTATTTAAGATGTGGAGCCTCATGCTTCAAAACTAATTAGGAGTATTGAAGACAAAGCCTTAGCCCAGTTGCACTTGTAGGAACTTGGCTTGTATTCTATTTGTCAACACTTACGTGACGTTTACAGTGTTTTGAAATGTTTTGGAATATTGGTATTCTAAATATTTTTACTTATTATAATCAGTTAATTATTTTTTTAAAATTTTATTATTGTATATGTAAATATTACTAGTTAAAATTTACAAATTTTTTTTATATATAATTGTTTATAGTAAAAAAACAAAAATAATTTAAATTTTTAGTGTGTAAATATATTTGTGTATAAATATTAACAATTAAAATTTATAAAAAAAATTATATGTAGAATATAAACCATATATATCACTTATTAATCAAATAATAAATAATTAATCTCATCCATTCGTTTATTTTAATATTTTATCTATAATTATACATCATAGAATACCAGTGTTCCATAAATTTTTAGAACCAACTTAAACATTTCCCAACACCTAATGTATCTTTCTCTAGTGAATGTCCTTTATTCTTCACTGCTTCATCAGGAATCTTGTACCTAAGACAAGGTGATGTATAACCATAATTACCACAGACTAATGTATCTTCAATTGATAGTATTTCGCACATGATTTGATACGCCCACATGGCAAAGTGAGAAAAGCAAGTTGCAATTGAGGTCACACATTTCTCAAATTTACTAATGAACAGGTGAACGTCCCTTTGGACTATTAAGGTACCCAAAACAAACGTCTTCCATACTCACTTTTAAGTGTGAGTAACGATAGTTACAAAACTTTAGATGGGCTGATCATTGTTGATATAATAATGAAAAATGATTGGGTGAGATTTATAACATGTAACCTGTTGAGCATGTAATAGGTATAATTCATATGTATATACAAGAAATTTTATAAATTTTAATTGGTAATATTTATACATATATAAAATTTGAGACTAGTTTTTTTTTCTTTTCTCATAAATATTGTATATATAAAAAATTTTATAATTTTAATTGATAATATTTACACATATAATAATAAAATTAAAAAAATCTTTTATAGCAAGTCAAAATTAAGTGTTTATCACACTCAAATGTGAGTGTAGTAGTCTTCTCCCCCAAAACAAACAAATGCAAATCCAGCCAAGAACCCTTGTGTCAAGCCTATATTTAATTTGAGGAAAGCTAATAACATATTATTTTACATAGTCTTTTCAATACTTTTTATTATTAGGTCACATCTCATACTCTCTTCAAAATATAACATGTTTATCAATTTATTAGGTTTACCTAAAAATTATCTTTTTCTTTTTTATTATATTGGTGTTTTTTTTTTCCAAAACAAAGTTTTTAGAGAAGATTAAAAAAAAAAAATCGACCTACTAGGTATATTTAGTTTGGGATATGCAGCAGAACCATCACAAGCTTTGGGTTCAACTTCTCACTAATAAATATGTTAAGAATGACAGGTTTCTCGATGGAGGATATAGTTGTGACTCTTATGTTTGGAATTCCTTGGCAATGGCTAAATCTATTCTTAGGGATAGGTACAACTTCTGCATAGGGGATGGTAAAACGTCTCTGTGGTATGATGCTTGGACTAAGTATGGGCCGTTATGCACTCAAGTGGATTTTGTTAATATTTAGGATACCCAGTTAACCATTAGTGACGTGTGTTGTAATGGTGAATGGAAGTTGGACAGCCTGGCAACCATTATTCCTGATCATATTAAAGAAGATATTCTTAATATGCATGCCCATATTAATCCTCAAGTCAGAGATTCTTTCATTTGGAATGAGAGTTTAAATGGCGTGTATACAGCAAGTTCGGGTTTTACGTGGATTTTGAAAGGGAGAGAATGTAACGCCCCTTTTTGGGAGGGAACGTCACATTGTCAAATGAAATAAAATGCAGAAATTAAATAAACAAACGATTAAGACCCGGTTCATTATATTTAGTTGATGTTTGACCATGTGAGCAAAATTGACAATAATTTTTTTTTCTTTTTCTTTTTGTTCATAGTAACAATAATGCGGGAAACTCTTCTCATGCACTCGCAACTGTCGCGAAGCATAGGCCACCACTTTTCTGTGTTGCATAAGAACAGATCCCAATCCTTGATACGAAGCGTCACAGTACACCTCGAACGGTTCATTCGGATCAGGTAACACCAACACGGGTGAGGTAGTCAGTCTCTTCTTCAATTCTTGGAAACTCTGCTCGCAGCTATCAGTCCACTCAAAAGTCCGATTCTTCTTTGTCAATTGGGTGAGTGGTCCGGCAATCTTGGAAAATCCTTCAATGAACCTCCGGTAATATCCGGCTAAACCCACAAAACTACGAACTTCCGTTACCGACTTCGGTTGTTCCCACTGTAACACTGCCTCTACTTTTGACGGATCCACTGCAATTCCTTCTTTTGAGATCACATGACCCAAAAACTTCACCTCATCAAGCCAGAACTCACACTTCGACAGCTTAGCATACAGTTCCTTCTCCTTCAAAATCGAAGGACTATGCTTTGAGGTGTTCAACATGATCCTCCTGATTCCGGGAATATATCAGGATATCGTCGATGAAGACGACAACAAACTTGTCCAAGTAAGGACGAAAGATGCGGTTCATGTAGTCCATAAAGATAGCAGGTGCATTCGTCACACCAAACGGCATCACAAGGTACTCGTAATGACCGTATCGGGTACGAAAAGCAGTCTTGGGTATATCCTCTGTTTTCACTCTTATCTGATGATACCCAGATCTCAAATCAATCTTTGAAAACACCGCTGCTCCCTTTAGTTGATCCATCAAGTCGTCAATTCTTGGGAGAGGATACTTGTTCTTGATTGTCAATTTGTTCAATTGCCTGTAATCCACACACAATCTTGAGGTACCGTCCTTCTTTCGAACTAGTAACACAGGTGCTCCCCACGGTGACACACTAGGCCTGACAAACTGTTTCTCCAAAAGCTCTTCTAGTTGCTTCTTGAGCTCTGCCAATTCCGTTGGCGACATACGATAAGGTGCTATAGACACGGGACCAGCTCCCGGTACAAGATCAATAGCAAACTCTATCTCACGGGTCGGCGGTAGACCAGGTACTTCTTCAGGGAAGATTTCAGGAAATTCCTTCACAACCGGAATAGTGCTCAATTCAGCCTCACTCTCGACTTTCAAAGAAGATAGTAGCATGTATCCCTGAGCTCCTTCTTTCAAGAAAGCTCGTGCTTGGTTGGCCGTCAAGTATCTAGAATTCTCATCCATAGGAAAGACTATGGTTTTACTAGCACAATCTAACAGAACATGGTTGGAAGATAACCAGTCCATCCCTAGGATTATGTCTAACTGTGACAAAGGTAAACAGATTAGATCAACAGAAAAGACTCGACCTTCAACAATCAGAGGGCATTTCAAACAGACTTTGGTAGTAACTACGGGTTTATCAGTAGGGGTTGAAACAGTCAACTCAAAAGGTAGTTCAGACACAGGTAATCCAAGTCGTAGCACACAGTCGTATGATATAAAAGAATGGGTTGCCCCAGAGTCATACAGTACATTTAAAAGATTACCTCCTATGGTGCCTTCTCCTTGAATCAAGTCTTCGGATTCAGAAGCTTCAGCTCCGCTCATAGTGTAAACTCGACCTCCGGCTTGCGGTTTCTTGGCTCGAGTCGCATTGACTGAAGGCTCAGTCTTTACTTGGTTGCAGTCTCTAGATACATGGCCCGGTTTGCCACACCTGAAGCAAACGATCCCCTTGATCGGGCAATCTCTTGTGAGATGATCTTTTCCACATTTCTGGCATTTAAGAGGATATGCCACATTTTGACCAGTTCGGTTCCCAGTAGAACCTCCACCAATATGTTGCTGATTCCCCGTTGGTCGGGAATAGGGCTTCTTTTGGAAGCGGTTAGAACTACTGCCTCCACCTCTTTGGGACCGTATAGGCCCAAAGTTCCTGTTTCTCGAGTCTCTAGCCTGTTCCAAGGCTTCAACCTCACAGCAGGTGTCCAACAATTCTGAGAATACCTTCATCTTCAGGGTAATCACAGCTTTCTTCACCTCATATCTCAACCCTTCGGTGAATTTCCAACATTTCCAAGCTTCATCAGTCTGATGCTGGTAATGTGTCAAAAATTTCTCCAAGTTCTCAAACTTGGCTGCGTATTCACTGACAGTCATGTTCCCCTGTCTCAAGTTGAGAAACTCCAGCTCTTTCGCATGTCTCGCATTAGCAGGAAAATATTTGTCCAAGAACTTGTTCTTGAACACATCCCATGTGATGTCAGTTCCTTCGGCTTCCAATGCTCTCTGAGCTCCGTTCCACCAATCTTCGGCATTGCCCACAAGCATAAAGGTTGCATAGTTCACCTTTTTGTCTTCGGCACAGTTCATGCCACGAAAGACCTTCTCTAGCTCCTTGATCCATAGACTAGCCTTGTCAGGATCAAATTCTCCCTTAAACTGAGGAGGGTTATGATGACGAAACTCTGCTAAGTTCTGTGCATCAGCAGTCGCCTCAAGTTGTTGAGTAGCTCGTTCTTGTTGTTGAGCAGCACGCTCATTTTGCTGCGCGATGACTTCTGCCATCCGCTGCATTGCCTCAACAGTAGCTGTAATTTCCTCACCTCTGGCCATTTTACTCTTTTTCAACTCAGGCTAACTGAAAATCACAAGGAAGGTTAGAAAAATTCATTCAAAACACACACCACAGAGATTTCACACAGCACAAACAAGACAGACTCATACACAAGACCCAAAGAAAACATAAACCGGGGCTCTGATACCAACTTAATGTAACGCCCCCTTTTTGGGAGGGAACGTCATATTGTCAAATGAAATAAAATGCGAAAATTAAATAAACAAACGATTAAGACCCGGTTCATTATATTTAGTTGATGTTTGACCATGTGAGCAAAATTGGCAATAATTTTTTTTTCTTTTTTTTTTGTTCATAGTAACAATAATGCGGGATGTGAATAAAAGTAACGAATCAACAGTACACAGAATTTGCGCCTGAATAGCATACATACAAATATATATATATATATATATATATATATATATATATATTTAATACAACTATTTTGTAGATACAAGCCTGGCCATCACCAAAAAGCAAAACTATACCGCCCCAAAGGAAAAATCATGCATATATAACCATCATGCATATACAAAATGTATAGCCCACCAAAAAGTAATACATCAGGCCCCCAAAAATAAAAACACTAGCAGCCATCAGTAGCCACCAGTGACATCAATCCCTCAAATGAGGAGAAACCGTGTCAGGATCCTCAGCGGGATCCTCCTCATCCGAGGAAACCTCCATTGGAACCACAGAAGCACGGCACGGGGCCCGAGCGGTGGAATCAAAGGAGTCCTCCTGTGGAGTGTAGTAGCGGTTGCCCCACATCTCACGGATGGGCAAGTAATACTCTAAACGTAGGCTGACGTGGCAGGTGATCACGGGTGCCTCATGTCGTCTCCAGGCTAGGGCAATGGATACATCTCCCAAGTAGACGCAACGATCAGAGTTCAGGTTGATGTGCCAGCACTCTGGCCCTCCGAGGAAGGTCAGACGCACGTCACCCAGAAATCCTCGCATACGCGTCCCCATCGTCAACAGCAAGTACTAATCACGTTCGGGACAGAAGCCAGGGAAGTCAGGGGCTTCTAACTCGTTGCCGTCGTCTTCGGTAGATGCAATATAAATACAGACAACATATAGCAGAACACAGAAAGAGGTAAGACATCCTACATCATTACCAATTATAGCATGCTAGAAACAGAATGGCGCCACGCGCCCATATAGCAATTTAGAAACAGTATACTCAAATAATAAGCAGTAATTCCAACGGTAAGCAAATAAACAGTTCCAGGCAGATAATCATCATAATGGCAATTAAGTCAATTTAGTGGCAGAAAATAAGAATTAATGATGACAGTATATATCATGATTCACATGCATGCTCTCTCAATTCCTACTCCATAGAGCTAGACTCAACTAATCGGAGAGAAAGATCAGGAGACATGTCTGTAACTCCTCACCGCCGAGGCCGGTGCTATCAATAATATTCTCATGCGCAATCATGGCATTGTACAGACATTCTACACTAGATCACGATATAGGACGTGTCTCGGTCCGATTGTCGGTGCGTTTGCATCGGTCTACCCCACGGGCAGGAGAGCTACCAACCTCCCATTGATGAGGAACCCGCGCCCCGACGCCCCCAAGGTCAACCAATGACCTACACTAGTCTATTCGCACCCGCACTAAGGTGTGTTCAATCTCCTAGGCAACTTGGCCTTACAACAGTCCACAAGGATAATCACAATGCATAAGACACTATGCATGCACATGTATGATCCACAATCTCATACAATCCCATAATATGCCACATTAGGCCAATATAAGCATCAATATATATATGGTCACTCACATAGACCCACAACAACATAATATAAATATCAAGTCCATTAATGCGTCATTAGGTTCCTTATGAATCCTAATTTAAACTTTGTTCCCCTTTCTAAGGTTCATGTTCAAAAATCAATTCTTATAGCCAACTTAATATTCCAAGACAACTCAATTTCCCATAACTTACATTTTATTTGAGCTCTTAGGCCTCACACTCTCATGTTCTTCACTCACTTAGAACTTCCTTAAGTCTTATGATAAATTCACTCTTAGTCCTTTAAAATTTATGAAGTCTTAATCATATTAAATCCTTCTAATTATTAAGTACCCATTCTACTACTTAGGTCTCTAATTCCCTACTTGCTTATGATTCCCAATTACCACAATCACATATTTATACTCAAAAATGGCCTAGAGGCCGTGGCCTCACAATAATTCCAACTTCAATTTCCTTCTAGCCATCTTACTACATGTTGTTCTCTTGGTTCTTTAAATTGTTCACTTGTCAAATTAATTCACCCAAAAACCCTAAGTCCTTGGCTCCAAAACCGTAGCCCTCATGGTGGTTCCTATTCCAAATTTTCCTTCCATTGAATTCCATTTAATGCATTGATTAATTTAAGTCTTATACCAATTACAATTTCAACACAAATTCTCCTAAATTTCTAACCAAAAACCGTGACACTCCTTGTAGGGTGGTCAATCATTTTTCTTCCATTTTAAATCACTCAATCCATTCCAACATTCCATTATATACCACAAATCAATCCAAGGTCACAATTAACACAAAATCAACACATAACATAATTTAATCTTCAAATTCAAGAACAACCCTCATTAGGGTTCTTCCACATATCAAACAATCAAGGTTCCTAGATGCTAAAAGAGGTTGAAGAGGAGTGTCTTCCTCTTACTTGAGTGTAGAAATCAAGAGAGCTCCAAGAATGCTCCTTGTATTTTCGGATTTAGCCTCCAAAATCCCTAAAAATGGTAACTTGTTAGAATAAATACCAAGGCTTGGAAAAATGAAGCATGAGTGGTCATAGAAGAGACCATGAGCACGAAAATGAGAGGGAAAGAAGAGTGGTCTTGAACTTACCCAAAAATGTCCAAAGTTGGAGCTTGAAGAAAATGGTGGAGATGATGGAATCTCAAGAAGCTCCAAGAGGGAAAGGTGTTTGGAATGGTGAGGAGATTAAGAATATGTATTTAGATGAAGATTTTGAGAAGTTTGAGTGGAGGAGGGCTGCTGGACGTTGAGTGTGCAAGAGAGGAGAAAAAGAAATGTTGAAGAAGGAAGAAGAAGAAGAATAACGTAAATGGAGAGAAAAAGGTGTTTTTGGTGATAATGAATTAAGTGTAATATTTGGATAATTGAAATCAATTCATCCCCCCCTAGTGGCTGCTGCAGACGTGAAAGAGAGAGAGGAGTGGGTGAGGAATTGGCTTCCAAAGGAAGCTAAAGCACATGGGTCAATGGTTGGGTCAAAGCTTCTTAAGGAAGCTTTGATTATTTAACCATTAAATTTGAATTAAAGTAGATAGATTTGACATAAAGTAGATTACATTAGGATAATGTGATAGGATTTTTTATTACACACTATTATCCAATGGATAATAGTTACGGTTGACAGAAGTCAGTATTTAATTAATCTGACAGATGAATTTTCCGTTGTATTGATTTATTTTATCTGTTAGAATTTTTTAAAAATTGTGAAACCTCGTAAACTGTGTCAACTCTCGGGTTTAGTAAGATCCCCCGTCGACATGTCCATAGTCCAAGGTTCTCAGAGAAAACATCGCTTTTCTCTGGTTCTGCTCAGTGCGCATGTAAATCGAGGAATATATTAAAATATTCGACGGTTCCGAAAAATTCCCAGAAAATTTTCAAAAATTGCAAATATTATAAAACGACTATTCGTCATATAATTTTCCAATTTTTGAGGCATTACAGTCGTTTCCCTGACTCTGCTCGAGTTTCACGTAAAACGAGGAATATATTAAAATATTCGTCGTTTCCGAAAAATTTCAGAAAAATTCACATAAATCACAAATATTAGAAAATGACTATTGGCGGTGAAATAATTAATTTCTGGAGCGTTACACTGACCTCAGCAATTCTCAGCTCAGTGTGCACGTAACACGAGGAATATATTAAAATATTCGACGTTTCCGTAAAATTCTAGAAAAATTCCTAAAAATCAAGAATAATATAAAATGAACATTTATGATCAAATAGGCATTTTTCGGGATGTTACAGAGAAGATGATCTACAATCAAACACTTGGTCATGGATATGGAAGCTTAATTCACCAGAGAATATCAAATTCCTTGTGTGGCTAGCCTGCCATCAGGCCGTGCCAACTAATACTCTCCTTCATCATAGAGGATTGCTGGACACTAATATTTGCGAGAGATGTGGTTTACAAGAGGAAACCTTTTTACACTGTGTCAGGGACTGCAATCTATCCAAAAATATGTGGTCAGCTCTAGGTTTATATAGTAACCAATTCTTCAACCAAATGGACCCGTACCCTTGGATCAGAGATGGTGTTTCTGGTTCTCTTGGGAGCTGCTTTCTCGCTGGTGTTTGGTGGGCTTGGCGTGCTCGTAATAAGCAGTGCTTAGGAAATGAGAATATGAATCTGCATTATCTAATGACTAATGTTCTTTCTCTAAAGGAAACTATCAGTAAGTGTTTTCATGATTATATAACCAGATCAGGAGTGGACAGATGGGTCGTTTGACACCCAAGCAGGAATGGCTCTTGTGTTCTTAATGTGGATGGGAGCTCTTTTGGTAACCTAGGAAGGGCTGGGTTTGGTGGTCTTATACGAGATCAACATGGAGCTTGGATTGTTGAGTTTGCAGGTTTCATTGGTCACTCTGATAACCTTCACACTGAACTTTCAGCTCTATTGCATGGCCTTAATTTGGTTTGGAATAAAGGGTATAGAGACGTCATTTGTTATTCTGACTCTTTGGCAACTATCAACTTGATGAATGATCATGTGCCTTTCTTCCACAAGTATGCTTCTTTAATCCATGATATTTGAGACAAGCTTAATCAAGACTGGTCCTACACTCTGAATCACACTCTTAGAGAAGGAAATCAATGTGCTGATTTTCTGGCCAAGCTGGGTGCTTCTCAGGATGAGCATTGGATAGTTATGGATAATCCTCCTCATGGAATTGGTAACATGTTGTTAGCTGATTCCATGGGTGTAGCTTTCCTTAGACTCTAGTCTTCTGCTGCTTTTGTTTTTGTCTATATACAAAAAAAAAACTGAATAACATAAAAAATAATGTGGTAAAAAATCAAAAATAAAAAGGGAAAAATTGCTAACGTAACGAAGTGAAATTGGCACTTTGGTAAACAAATTAAACTTCTTTTCATCTTTGAAACTCACACTCAACATCTGCCAAGAACATGGCCTTTCGAGCATGGATCAAGATCCTTTACAGTTATAAAAATAACTGCAGGAATCTTAGCTCTTCATTTAGTTTTAATCTCTAGTAGTTTTAATGCAAAAGAGAGAGAAAAAAATTATTTTAATGGCTGGATCTATATCTGCATAGCCTGCAATTGGTTTTAGAACTCTAAGGGATCCATATCCTTCGAGCACGGCTGCTTTCCTTCATTTTTAATTCCTCAAACTCAAATGGTGGTGCCCATGTACGATTTATCATCTGTCTCATATCTAGTAGCTGCATTATTCTGGATATGTTGGCCAATCGAAGGCCAATAGGAGACTTGCATTTGCACAGTGATGCATCTTGGTTTTGATAAAGAAAAGAAAATTTGATACCAGAAGAGGACGAGTAGATTTCCAAATTGGCTCCGACTCACTTGAACTAACAACCCGAGAGTTTGAACTCATATTACCAAGCAGGTGCATCCGCTTGACTCCATTCAAATAAATTTTCTATTTTTAGTTTTTTAAAATTGTTTTAAAAGTCATTTCACCCAAACAACCTTTTCTGTATTTTGTTTTAAAAAATTGTTCTGAAACATTAGTCTTGAATAGCTTTTAAAAACATAAAACATAGAAAACTGCCCAAAGTTATTAAAGGACAAAAAAAAAAATAGTCTACCATAGCAAGTGAATAAAAAAAAAGTGCAATAGGAGAAAAGAGCTTCATTTCTATGATGTATCTTATTTTATGTTACCAAAACAAAGTTTTTTTTAAAAAATAAAAGAGAAAAAGTGGCGTACTAGGCACCAAGTGAATTAAAAAAAGAAAGAGAAATTGCTAAACAATAAAAAAATTAAGAAAAAATTACTAACATAAATAAATGAATGAGAAAAAAATTGTTAAAATATAAAAAATTAGTCTACTAATTACCAAGTGAATAAAAAAAAGAAATTGTTAAAAGAAAAAAAATAGTGACTTTAGAAGTTACATATTACAAAAAGAGAGAAAAAAAATGAGAGAATACTTTAGAGACAAAAAAAGAAAACAGTGAAGAGAAGAGATCTCCAACTTTTTCTGATCAACAAGTGACAAGTTTAAATGGAGTGTAAAATGTGGTCTAATGTGTTAAAAAGAGTGTATAGAAGAGTGTGTTGCCGACATTTCTTATTTAGTTTTTATAGCATAGCACATTCCACACAAATGGACAAATTAATAAGAGTGACCAAATCTAATTTTGGGGAATCTTGGATGTATAATTTGTGGAAAGAAACCAATTAAGTCAATGGGATCTTGCACTAGCACAAGTTGATTTTGCATATAATAGTGCAAACTACAACTCAATTGTGCCAATTCTACTATAAACCCTATTACCTTAGGGTGCATCATACACCACCCTAAAATACCCACTATTGCAGGTCATATCGTTTTATTTTATTTTTTTGAAAAGAAATCTCAAATGCATGGTGCTGGAGTTGTCGGAGCTATTGCGCAAATACCGACGATGACTCTGTGCGTAGGGGATGACCTGTGATGCATAGAGGCTCATTCTTGACCAACACCTACAACTCGCGAATCATCTTAAGCTAAAACATAGAAAACAAAGGAGGAAGAATCTCGTTTGGATGGTGGCATGAGGCGGATGGCAGCGGTGCAACGGTCGTGCAATAGTAAGGCAAGGCAGATTGGGTGGCGAGTCTAGTGGTTCGTGCAATCGAAGCTGGTGAGATGCAATAGTCACAGATCTAGGCTGTTGTGGGTCGCCGCTTGTTTGGGGGGGCTATGTGGTGCTGGAGATGAAAGACGGCGAGCTCGTCTTTCTATTTTGTTGCCCAAATTCTAACTGGAGGCTTCGTGTTCTAGTGGCACCATGGCCGTTGGTCGCGGATCTAGGCATGGCCACGAGTGGCAGTTTTGGGCAATGCTGCCAAGGAGGTAGAGGTAGTGGTCGCAGGTTGAGACTCATTTTCCGGTGAAGGCGAGGTTAATGGCAGTCCACGACAGTGGTGGAGGACAACGACTCAAGGTGGGGGACGCTCCAGAACCCTCGACAGGACCCGGATTTGACAGAAACAACGAGACAACAATAGGGTGGATGTTGGCTCTTGAGTATCATGCCTCAACTATGGTCTACAAATGATATCATGCCTCATCCTCCTTGTATTTTGGCTCCTAAGTCACCTCCTCCTCCACCCATGGTGAGCAGCTTGGAGTTTTACTCGATGATGTTGGAGTCGCTGATGCATCCGTGGTGGGCGTGGTCCACGACGACGACTGGTGGTGGCTTGGGTGGAGGCAAACTGTTGGAAGAGAGAAAAAGGTTTGAGTTTGGGGTTGCTGATAGGGATTTCCTATTGAGCAGGTAACTTATTTTATTTTATTAATAAATTCAAGACTCAAAGCAACTAGTGCATCATGCACCCTACAAAGTAGGGTGCATGATAAATGTAACCTTCAACTGGAGAGTTCTGGACCGTAATATAGGGTCAAGTCTTGTGGACCGACCTTGTGGTGTCCCGCGTTGATGAGGGCGGGGAGTGGACGCCGGTGCATGAGAGGCACGTACAAGGAGCGGCTCCTGGCATGCTTCTAAGCGAAGGGTCCCATGAATGAACTGAATACGCACCGAATGAGAGGGATTCGAGACGTGCGGTATGGAAGATCTACAGGCACAAACACTTGGTCATTATGATTGTATAGTTGAGGATGGCTTAAAGGAATTGATTAGGCGTAACCATATCAACAAGTTGCAACTTCTTTTCGGGAGCCTAGAACATAAGAACTCCATTGTTAAGCGTGTTTGACTTAGAGCAATTGTGGGATGGGTGACCTCCTGGGAAGTTTCCTAGGATACGTGTGAGTGAGGACAAAGCACGCTGAAAAGACCCGTGTTGGTTTGTGGAGACACTCGTCAATCCGGCAGGCAGTCCCGGGATGTTACAAATGGTATCAAAGACGGGACCTCTCCCAGTACGGTGTGGTTCGGGGACGAACTAGGCGGAAGCTGGTGGGCATGTGGTGTCCCGGGGTTGATGAGAGCGGGAAGTGGACGTCGGTGCATGAGAGGCACATACAAGGGGCGGCTCCTGGCATGCTTCTAAGCGAAAGGTCCCATGAATGAACTGAATACGCACCGGAATGAGAGGGATTCAGAGACTGTGCAGGTATGGGACTGTATAGTTGAGGATGGCTTAAAGGAATTGATTAGGCGTAACCATATCAACAAGTTGCAACTTCTTTTCGGGAGCCTAGAACATAAGAACTCCATTGTTAAGCGTGCTTGACTTGGAGCAATTGTGGGATGGGTGACCTCCTGGGAAGTTTCCTAGGATGCGTGTGAGTGAGGACAAAGCACGCTGAAAAGGCCCGTGTTGGTTTGTGGAGACACTAGTCAATCTGGCAGGCAGTCCCGGGATGTTACAGACCTAGCACGCATTACGCCAAAGTTCATTGTCGATGCCCTCAGCAAGAGATCGCTTATGACATGAGGCAAGATCTTGGCTCTATACCTATCGGACCACGACATTAGGTTGCAACAACTTTACCACAAGATCTGCGCAATGGATAAATCCTTATGACATCTACTATTGCCAATCATGATCTTACAGGATAATAACACTCATAATTGTCTCTAATGGCCCATAATTGCAATATATATATTTCGATAATATAGGGATCCACCGTAATTAAATAAGGAACATATCTCTTCCTACTACTATTACAGGAATGTATCTCTCCATTATGAGAATGTATCTGTCCAACCTCAATAAATACCAAGCTAAGTCACCTTAATCAGGTATCAGTATCTCACTACATAAACCCTACTTGTGCACTTCTTGACTTGAGTGTTGGAGTCCCTTTGCAGGTACCCACCCACTGGTTCAATACATTTTGTTGTTGCTGCGCAAGGTTTAACATCCCCGATAACATGTTAGGCTTGTAAAGGGTTACCAAGGTAGCCTAATACTAGTTTAACATGTCTGTAAAGTTTTATGACAAACTGAGCTAGTTTAGACACTTTGCCGCAACACAGAATATGGAAAGTGGCCTAAAATGATCCAGGAAATGACATAAATTGCATAGATAGGAGAAATAATTATTGATAAGTTATTTTTAAGTCATAAATGAGTTAAGAAAGTTGTAGTTAAAATTTGAAGGTAAATTGAGTTCGTTTGGTATTTTTAAGCACACTGAGTACGTGTTTTGATACCGACTAGACTCAGCGCAGATATGGAAAATTAAGAAAACTTTAAAATAAGTATTAAGGTAAATCTTAGAATTTATTTTAATATTTATGGACGTTAGAAAACTTAAAATAATAAGATCAAAGTGTTCCCAAAAGATAGAAAGTTTAGTAAAATGACAAAAATTGCCCTTAATGTTACTTGTTTTAAAAGTGAGATTTCATCTCACTTTCTCATCTCTCTCGTACGCACTCCAGCTGCAGAATGGAGAAAGAAAAACAGAGGCAGAAACACAGTGGAGGAAGAGGGGAAAAATGGAAGGAAAGGAAGGGAATCAAAAAGGGAAGTCCAAGCTTGAGGTAGGGGGTTTGTGGTCTTGGTTCTAATCTCTCTTCCTTTTATTTTTCTGCACGTTTTTGGCAGCCCTATTTGTATGGGTTTAAGTGTTTGAATGTTGTTTTCATGTTTGTTTATTCAACTTTTAAGCTCAAAGATGACTTGTTCTTGATTTAGGAAGTATGGTGAAAAGGTTTATGCTCTTGATTTACTTTGGTTTTGGATGAGATTAAAGTGTGATTGATGTTAGGGTATGGTTGTAGTGATAGAAATGGTTTAAGATCATGAGAAAGTTGGTTGGAATGAAGGTGCAAGCAGATAGCACGCCGTCTGCTATTCTCCCAGTGGTGGCGGCGCCTAAGCGCCCAAATGACCGAGGCAATTCTCTGGTTGCTGTCCAGCCATGAAATGAAGGGAAAAATATGAGATGCAATGCTATTTTGTGTCATTTTAAGTTGTTGTATATGAAGAGGAACATGAGAAATGCTGTGTAATGTATGATTTTGATTATGATTATTTGTGATTACATTTTATTTGTATGGTGTTAGAGATATATTATGATTTGATTGTACTAGTGAAATTAGTTGAAGAGATATCAATGTTCTAACGTGCAATGAGGTACCAATATGTTTCTTTTAAGGAAGGACTGAGCAATGTATGTATTTATAATAAAGGAGGTTATGTTTTCTCTTCATAGATGTCAAAGTTGGACCTATGATGCATTTAATTCCAAAAATCAAGTTTAGTTGAAGTATAAAAGGTCAAAATGTGATTTTGAGATATTTTGAGTATTCTCTTGCTTGAATGTGTTTTCAATGGTTATTTATAACTTATTTATGGTACGAGTTTGAGTTAGAAACTTGAGGCTCTTCATTTGGACCTTTGATGTACAAAGTGAGAAAAATGATATTTCCTTGCTTGAACGAGTCTAAATCTATGATTGATGACTTGAATTTAATGTTTAATGATCCTAACATGATTAGATACCATGATTAGGGATGAGAAACACTTAGAATCCATGATTTGAGGATTAAAACTTGGTTAGAAATCAAAATCATGCATAACCCGAATTATGCAGAAAACAGGACAACATCGAGTAGTCTGTGATGTTTGCTGCATAACTTGAGCTACAGACATCGCATAGACTTGATTCTAGAGCCATTTGAAAGCTAAGACATAAGGCTTCATGTAGTAAAAATTTCAAAATTATTGAGCAACCCAATTAGTCCTAGTTTTTATTTGAAACCAAGCCAAATTCTGCAGAAAAAACAATCTGGCATCTGTTAAACCAGATTGCATAATTTCTTGCTCCGATGTCATATTTACATAAAATCAGTGTCATTTGAAAGCTAACAAATAGGGCTATATGACTGTTAAATTTCAGAATTATTGAGTTCTTAGTTTGTTCCTAGTTTCATTTCAAAGTCAGGTCATTTTCGGGTAAAACAGAAAATGCCCTATTTTAGCTTCTGCATAATGTTGCATAACTTTGGCTACATTTATCCAAATGGGGTGAGGTTTATGGCATTTAAAACATATGAGGGAAGACTATATTGCTGTAATATGTGAATGATGTTGATGTTGTAATACATTGAATATGCCTTGTATGGTATGGATAAAGTTGATGAACACGATATTGGGAAGCAATATAAAAGAAAAGGTAAAGGTAGATGAGGTTGAATGAGTCCCTCTCTACTAGCATGTATGATAATGCATTAAGAAAAGTTTAATGATCATGGTAATTGCTTCCCTATTATGTAAAGAAAAGTACAATTATATAAAAAATGAAGGAAGGAAAGGTTTTAATACTCTTGCATGTTTTGTTTTCAAACTTGTTATTTGATGTTTCCATGTATTGTAAATTTATGCTTAGACAAAAGGGCTCCAAGTGATTTGAACAAAAGGGCTCCAAATGCTAAAGTTATGAATGTTTGGTAGTGCAAGGAATAAAAGGGCATCCTGCCTACCCAGAAAACAATACAAGGAAGCATTCTCCTGCATGGTTCTAGGTTTGGTCCCAATGAAGGGCTATAACCTGAAGGAGGGGATTCAATAATCCCAATGAAGGGTTGTAGTCCGAAGGAGGGGATTTAATACCGAGCCACCTTCAGGAGAAACAAAAGGCATGGTTCTAGGTTTGGTCCCAATGAAGGGCTATAACCTGAAGGAGGGGATTCAATAATCCCAATGAAGGGTTGTAGTCTGAAGGAGGGGATTTAATACCGAGCCACGTGAACAATACGAAATAGATTAACATAGCTTCCTGGGAGTTGGAGCTCTGGCTGGGGGTGTTACATTAAAAGATGCTTCTTGGAACAAAAGGACTTCCTGGAAATATTCAAATAACATGAGTTTTCTAAAATAAAATCATTTCAAAGAATCATTACATGAGCATACCTTAGGATTCTCATTAGGCATTATCATACATTACCATGCATTGCATAAAAATTGACGATTGTATGGGCAATTGTCTTGTTTTGATTCAATATGAAGATTAAGGTTAAAAACTTATTATAAAAGGTTCATAGTAGTATTTAAAGGATTTAAGTGTTGTTTATAGTATGATGATAAATGTTTACAGTACATGCGATTTAAGTTGTGAAGTTGAATAGATTTGTTATGATATAAATGGATTATTTTGTAATTGAATGAACTGTCTGCTTTGGGAAGGGAAAAGACTGAGTTTTGGCTTATGCCACCTTTCCAAATGATTAAGTACAATTTACATTTTACCTCAAAACAGTTGAATTTATCATGATGTTACGATTTCAAACTTACTACTGAGAATCATTAATTCTCACCCCGAACTCTTTATGTTTTCCATGATAAATCCAAAGGAGGATTCAAGCAAGCATAAGGCAAGGAGATGAAGATTTGCTTATGTTGTTAATTTAATAGTTTAATTATGTAATTATATTTATGGCTTTGTAAATAAATTGATGTAATTAGTTTTGTAAATGTTTGTAATCTCAGACATATCAGATAGATTTCTAGTAAAGAGCAAGTTTCTTGAGGTGTAAAATGTCTTGCTCTCTTGCTTTCTTAAAGGTTCTATATATTTATTCGTTAAATAGATATTGAACAGGTTATTTATTACACTAAAGTTAGGAAGTGACATACTAATTGTATTTACTTAATATACTTAGGGTATACTACAGTATTGAGAATTAGGGTGTTACATAAGGTGGAAACCACCATGATGTGCCTATCTCAGGTACCCCTCTGAATCCACTTTAGAACATTGGCATCGTCTGTGGGAAGCTGATAAACTTATATTACCATTTAAGCATGGAGAGCACAAGATAGAATTCAAGAAGAGGAGGTGTTGCGCTCACTGCTTCTGGATAAGGACAGGGTCCAGTGGTGCAACGTAATCCTCAGCCTATCGCATCACCACCCCTGCTGAAACCTCTGTCGCTAGGAGCAGGGCACCTATCGTCAAGACTCTTAGTGAGGAGAATGAGACTTTGCTTTCTGTTGAGAGCCCTCACCCATTACGAAGAGTCTCCATTAGAGATAGACTTGTTTTCCCTAGGAAAGGAGCTAACAATGTTGTTCAAGGGCCTAGGATTCCCATGCATACTCGTCTAGGCCCCCTAAATAATGATGTAGATCACGTGTTCCACCACAAGGGTACTGTTCAGTCTGAGATGACAAGAAATTGCCTCCAAGATTGGTGTGTCAATAAACAATGTTGATCAACGACCAACGACGTCAACTAGATGATCAATGTCATCGAGTAGAAAATCTTGAGAGGTTCGTACATAAAGAAAACAATGGCAGAAGGCAGAATACGGACGATAACTAGAGAAGAACCTATCATGACGATGTCAAGGTTGTTGGAAATAATAACCCAGTCCCTAGTGACCGGGAGCAACCTTTTTCTTCCCAACTCATAGAGTACTAAATTCAGAGAAACTTTAAGTTCCCAGCCAACGTGGAATTCTACGACGAGACTACGGACCCCCAGGAACATATAGACAATTACGTCTAATCTATGTGCTTCCATGGGAGATCCCCCCAGTTATTATGCCATGCCTTTCCTCTCTCCTTGAAGAATGGGGCTCTCAGATGGTTTGTTACTCATGCAAGAGGATCTGTCACCGATTAGCCAAACCTCAGACATCGTTTCTTGCTCTATTACACTACTAGCAAAGAACAACCCATGTCGATTGAATCTTTGTCTAAGATTCTCCTAGGGCATGAAGAACCTCTTCGTGAATATGTTAAAAGATTCAATAAGGCCTGGATTAATGCAGAAGGCTTTGATGATAGAATTGCCTTTCATTATGCTAGGAGTGGCCTCCGAGCCAGTTCCAAGTTCTTTACGTCTTTGGAAAAGAAAAGATCGAAGAACATGCAAGAATTTTAGCAGCGGTCTCAAAAATATATATGCCTCGAAGAAGCGACCGAGGACCAGAGGAGATTGGAAAAAGGTGAGCCTTCTCACCATAAATCCAATCATGATTCCTCCAGGTCATGGAACTCCAAGGATAATCCACCCTTAGGGAAAGTACTCTAATTACACTGCTTTGAATACCTCCCGAGAGACAATCTTGAGTGAAGTGTTATAAAAAGAGTTTCAGGACATTGAGAGGCCACCCCCTATAAAGAGCCATAAGCAAAAGAACCGTTCTAAACACTGTGCGTGACACAAAAGCTATGGGCATGAAACAGAGGATTGCTATTAACTTTGTGATGCAATTGAGTTCTTGATCAGGACAGGACAACTGGGACAATATGTCGTCCATGCTTAAGAGAAGGAATGCCATGGTAGGCAAAAAGAAGGGAGGTGTAGTCCACATCGAAGTCCATCTCCACACCAAAAGAGAAGATTCTGGAGTCTACCTCGCCGTGATATAAATGATCGGCAGGATAGGAATAGGGACGCTTCACCTGATGACAATAATGACTGCCCCAAACTAACAAAACCATTAATACTATCGTTGGTGGATTTATCGGTGGTGGTTCATCCAATGGTGCCAGCAAGAAAGCCCTCAAGATGGAAGTGCTGAGTGTTTCCCACTCCGAGAGCAAATCACGGACTAAAGAGCAGAAGACACCCTCTATCACTTTTTCAGACAAGGACTACGATAAAATTATCCCTTCATGATGACCTTTTGGTTATATTGGGAGTAATTTCCAATGCCGAGGTCTGGTGCATATTTGTGAACTAAGGAAGTTTAGCTGACATCATGTTCATAAACCTATACCAAAAACTAGAACTCCTCTTACAGAGCTAACTCCCTTTGATTGGGAACTTACAGGGTTCACAGGTGAAAAGATAACTCCGACAAAATATTGTGAGACCCACCTAACCTTAGGGACCCTTAAACTCTTCAGGACAATCAAGGTAAGGTTTCTGGTTGTGGATTGCCCTTTGGCCTACAGCATCATTCTGGGGCACCCTGCCTTAAACGCACTTGGAGCTATGGTGTCCACCACTCGCCTAGTCATGAAGTTTCCTAGCAAGAATAATGAGGTTGTCACAGTAAAAGGCGACCAAGTAGTAGCCTAGAAATGCTATAACGAGAGCCTAACAATTTGTAGGGTTCCTAAAAAGGCAAGAGATGCCACATCTAACCCGGTCTTGAATTAGGTCAACATCTTTATGATTGAGCTATATGTTTAAGAAGAAATTCGGGATACCAGATCCCAACAGGAGGGTGAATTACAACCCATCCAACTTTATACCAAGCCGGACTAGGTCACCAAGATTGGAATTAACTTAAAAGATAAGAAAAGACGCCAGTTGATTAAGCTCTTAATTAAAAACAAAGACCTCTTTGTCTAGACGTCCTTAGACATGCTTGGGCGTGACCTCTCCTTCATCTGGAATCACCTGTCTATCAGGAAGGATGCGAGACTGATCTCCCAAAGGAAAAGAAAAGTTGGACCCGAAAGGTAGCAAGTTATTGACGAGCAGGTGAAGGAGTTGCTTAGCATTGGCTTCATCAGGGAAGTACCATATACCATAAGGTTATTCTATATGGTCTTGGTAAAAATGTCAAATGGGAAATTAGGAATGTGTGTGGACTATACAGACTTAAACAAAGCCTACCCAAAAGATCCATGCCCACTTCCCAATGTGGACAAGCTGGTGGACAACTCCTCAGGTTTTCGTCTGCTATCATTCATGGATACATATTTCGAGTACAACAAAATTCTGATGTACCCTAGAGATGAAGATAAGACCTCTTTCATCACTGATAAAGTAAGCTACTGTTACAAGGTTATGTCCTTTGGTTTGAAAAATGCATAAGCCAGTTATCAAAGGATGAAGAACAGGGTCTTCGAAGACTAAGTGGGGAAAATGCTAGAGGTTTACATTGATGACATGATATTCAAGACCCCATAAGGTGGATCTCATACCATAGATGTAACAACCTAATACCGATACCCTAGTATATCGGACATATACCTGGATAAACAGTATCGGTCATGCTACTTCTAACTTAATCATCAACTGATTCATAACATTTAAATAAATAATTATGGAGAGCCATAATTAAAAGTCATAAATATATATACAACTTTTACATACTCAAAGCAAATATAAATAATTACATAAGCTTTGAACTGAAAATATTAAAACTAAACTAATCTATTTCTTCTATTTTTCTTCATATTCTTACTCTCTTGTATGACCTTGACCTAGTAACCATGAAACATAAAGGGGTGAGAACATAAAAATTCTTAGTAATATACATATGTCTCATGGCACTAACATAAATATACAATAGAGTACATTTACAAACTATAACTCATACACATAACTTAGCTATTCTCAGAAATGCATTCTTTTGTACTTATCTATGTATAATAAGATAAATAGCTCTTAAACTACCTAGTAATGTGTGGACTATTCCATCACACAATTCTGATGATGAGTGGACTGTTTCATGTATTACTTCTACAACATCATGTTTGATGATGTGCAGATAGTTCCATGTATATTTCCACAACATCAAACTAGAAGCTCATCCTTCGCCTGACATAGGATATCTCAACCTTAGCTTAGCATAGGATATAAGTAGTCCACCATCTAGCATAGTATATGCTCATCCACTGCCTGGCTTAGGATGTAACTCGTCCAGTGCCAAGCATAGGATATGCTCATCCACCGCCTGACTTCGGACGTAACTAGTCCATTGCCTGGCTTAGGATATGCTTATCCACCGCCTGGCTTAGGACGTAACTACTCTACCACCTAGCATAGGATATGCTTATCCACTGACTGGCTTAGGACGTAATTAGTCCACTGCCTAGCATAGGATATGCTCATCTACCTCCTGGCTTAGGATGTAACTAGTCCATCGCCTACCTTAGGATATGCTCATCCACTGCCTGACTTAGGACATAACATCTGGTATAGGATATGCTCATCCACTTTCTGGTTTAGGACGTAACTAGTCCACTACTTGGCATAGGATATGCTCATCCATCGCCTGGCTTAGGATGTAACTAGTCCACTGCCTGACATAGGATATGCTCATCTACCACCTGGCTTAAGACGTAACTAGTCCATCACTTGGCATAGGATATGCTCATCCAACGCCTAGCTTAGGACATAACTAATCTACTGCCTGGCATAAGATATGCTCATCCACTGTCAGGCTTAGGATGTAACTAATCTACCGCCTAACATAGGATATGCTCATCCACCCCCTTGGCTTAGGACATAACTAGTCACAACTCCACCTTTAGCAAAGGGTTTTTCTTACTCCTTCGCAAGGTTAAGGGGCTCGCCTCGCTCCTTCAGTTAGGAATTGTGATAAATCATGGATCAATCTCATTGTATAAGAGTTCCATTTCTTTATGGTTCAACCCTAAGGGAACCAACTCTATGTTCAACCCTAAGGGAACCAACTCTTGCTATACCATATTTCAACTCAACTTATTCAGAGAATAAGGCATTTATTTAATTTAAATTTAGTTATTAAAGGAGTTACTAGTGTTTCTAGGACTCAAACCATCCCAAAACACCTTAAAATCTTGCTTAAAAAGATTGATTTTTAAGATTGCACTAAATATGCATCATAACTTCTAAAATTCTGAAATTTCATGAGCAAATAACTTTCTTTCATATCTTTCAAATGCCATAAATCCCACTTCATTTGGCTAAGTGTAGCCAAAGTTATACGACATTATGTAGAAGCTAAAATAGTGCACTCATTGTTTTTCTAGAATCTAACTTGACTTTAAACTGAAACTAGGAACAAACTAAAAATGGTAAAATTCTAAAATTTTACAGGTAAGAAGCCTTATATGTTAGCTTCAAAATGTCATTGGTCTCATGTAAATAGGACCTCAGAGTAAGAGATTATGCAATCTGGTTCACTGGCTGCCAGAATGCCTTTTCTGCAGACTCTATCTCGAGTTCAAACAGAAATTGGTACTAATTGGCTTGTTATGTTTTAGATTTCAAATGCCACAAGAATCAAGTCAATATGATGTCTGTAGATCCAGTTATGCTACAAACACTACAAGCTGTCAAGATTCTACCTTGTCTCACACTTAGGCACGAACCTCCCTTGCCTAGGCATGACTGTCTCACACCTAGGCATGGAATTACTACACCTAGGCATGATACTCTTTATGTCGCTTGGACTGGAAACTGATCAGTCCACATCTAGGCGTGATAAAGCTGTGCCTAGGCGTGACCAAAGGGTTCCAAACCATTCCTTAAACCTCTAATCATGAATTCTAAGTAATTTCTAACACCAATCTAGGCCCCTAAACTTGTTGTAATTCTCATACAACCTAGTAACTCACTTAGGCATATATTTTGGTTAGAAATCTCTCTAACTCAAACTCATTACCTAAGCTCCTTCTGTGATCTAAAAATGGATTATCTTAAATCATAAATGACTATCTTATTCTCACTAAGCTGAAACTAGCTTAACTTAATCCTTGAAATCAAGAATCAAGCTAAGAACTAGGATTTGACTCTCCAAATCCCTTTTTCCATTAAAAATCCTTAACCCATTCAAAAAGAATAAAGAAGGAAAAATGAATAGAAATCCCCTAGCTTGTGGTGATGACCTACATCTTGGAGTCTTTTAATCTTTCTCTTGATCTTTCTTGGGTCCTTCTTCTTCTCTTCCTCTTCCCCTCCTTTCTTTCTTCTCCTGCATCTTTTTCTCCCTTTCGTTTCTTTCTTTCTCTGATTTTGCTGGGAACTTCGTGAGAGGGAGGAGAGAAATGGGGAGAAAAGGGCAAACTTGGAAACTTAAGTTTTGGTACTGAAACTTATATCTACTAAAGATAATTATACCAATTCAAGTTTTTCAACTTCCAATAACTTTAGAATAAATCATGGGATTCATCTAAATTATTGTTTCACCTTTATCTTATTTTTTCATATCTGCTGCTAGTCGATTAGTATTAAAACACACAACTAGTATGCTTAAAAATACCAAACGAACTCTAATTATTTTCAAATTTTAACTACACCTTACTTAACTCACTTGTGACATAGAAACAAGTTATCCATACCTATTTTCTTTAACTTAGCCATTTATGCTATTATGTGAGTCATTTTAAGCTATTTTTCAACTTCTGTGTTGCAACAAAGTGCCTAAACTGACTCAGTTTGTCACAAAACTAAATTGACATGTTAAGTAAGTATTGGACTACCTTTGTAACCTTTTACAAGCCTAACATGTTATTGAGGGTATTACAACAGACCTCGAAGAAGTATTCGTACAGCTTCAAAAGTATAACATAAGGCTAAACTTAGAGAAGTGTACCTTCAGAGTCTGAGCATGTAAGTTTTTAGGCTTCATGTTTATTCACTATTGAATTGAGGCTAATCCAGATAAATGCCAAGTGGTGCTCAACGTGCGTAGCCCCCAGAGTATCAAAAAGGTGCAACAACTAGCTGGCCGGATTGCCTCTCTCACATATTTCCTTTCTAAAGCTGCTCATAAATCCCTCTTCTTATCTCAAAAGGGGAAAGATTTTGTGTAGACCCAGGAGTGTGAAGATGTCTTTTCCTCATTAAAAAACCTTATGTCCTTTCCCCCCACACTGACGAGACCGAAATCCGGCTAAATACTTTATTTATACCTTTCGGTTCATAAAGAGGCTGTAAGCTCGGTATTAATTCAAAAGACAGAATATGGGAAGAAGTCAGTCTACTTTGTAAGCAAGGTTTTATAGGGGCTAGAATTGCGGTATGAAAAGATTGAAAAAGTTGCTTTTGTACTTATCACCACGACCAAGAGACTATGATAGTATTTTCAGTGCCACCATGTAGTGGTGAGAACAGACCAACCTATATGTCAAGTGCTACATAAGCAGACTTGGTAGGAAGAATGATAGCTTAGTCTATTAAGCTTTCCAAGTTCAGAATCACATATGAGCCTCGACTGGCAATAAAACCCCTAGAGCTTTTCGATTTTCTGGCCGAACTCATATCGGATTCTAGCGCACTCGAAGGACTTTCTTGGATCATATGTAACACCTTCCATAGGGCATCACATTTTCGACTAGAATCTGAAAATCTGAAAATCATTTCACAAAAGCTTTGAGTTATAAAATGTGGATTTTTAAAATTTCTTTTTGCTGACAATATAAACTTACTGAAAATATAAGTAATATAAAAATAGACTGAACTAATTGATACATACATTTACTTATACCACATAATATTCAATAACATTTAAAACATAACTTACAGACTCAAGAAACAGTAGCAAACCCAATGACGGGTTCTACTTAATAGCACGGTAATAACACTAACAAGAAAAACTCAACATACTTGTTTCGTTCCTCCACCGAACTGCACACTGTCGAAACTGAGAAGATCACTCCTCGACGCCATCGCCAACCTCAGAACATCGCCTCTAGTTAAGTCTAAAGAGCTTACTTCGCCTACTATATGTTACCCAAGTGGCTTCAGTACTCAAGAGGGGGGTGAATTGAGTAATTAAAAAACTTTTTCACAAATCCCTTTTTAATACAAATTTCTGGAAGCAATATAATGAATATATAAAGATGATGAAATGCCTTAAGAATAGTAAATAAACAATTAAGCAATAATAAATAAATTGTTGAAAATAAAGAGATAAAGGAGAGAAGAGCAGGCACGATATTTATCCTGGTTCGACCGCCAACCACTTGTGGCCTACGTCCAGTCCCCGAAACACAGTTCAAGATTTTTCACTATTCAAAACAAGATTAAAACAGGTGCTTGCAACCTTTACATAACAGGGATACTTCACCCTATTTATTAGAGGGATACCTCACCTCCTATGAAGGATACCTGACCTTCTTTACAACAAGGGATACCTCACCTTTTTACTGAGGGATACCTCACCCTCACAATTTCACTAAGGGATACCTCATCCTTTTACAAAAGCCTTCGAGGGATACCTCACCCTCTCAGAAATACAACAAAGAATAGATGAAAAATAAACTCTCACAAAGAGTAAATATCACAAGTTGAAGCACTATGAAGCTCTCTAAGGATATCTCAAAGTTTTGGCGAAAAGAGCACAGAAAATATGAGAAAAATAGTGAATCACGTTTTTGGCACAAGCAAAAATAATTCAAGTGGTTAGGCAACCTTCAGAAGAGACCCAAGGTCTCTATTTATAGAGCAATGAAGAAAAGAGCCATTGGGTGCCATTAAAATCATATTAAATGCAAGAACGTTGGCTGCCATTTTCAAAAACCAGAGCAGAATCTCGTGGGTTATTCGAATACCATCAAGGGGTATTCAAATACCTCTGATAAAAGCTATTTTTAAAAACAGATCAAAAGGGGGTTATTCAAATACCAGCTAAGGGTATTCGAATACCTCAGTTTAAAAGGTATTTTCTGAAATTAGGTTATTCGAATACTTGTCACTTAAAACAGGTTTTTAAGAAGCACTATATTTGAATGCCATGAAAGGTATTTGAATACCTTTGTTTTGGAAAACAGAAGCGTATATAAAGGATGCATGTTATTCGAATACCATGGAGGGGTATTTGAATACCTCAGTTAAAAAACAGTTAAGAAACCATTTGTAATTACTTCGAAAAATCATTTCCAATCTCTAAAACCTTTGATCTTTCAAAACCACTTTGAAAACCTCAGTTTGATTTTAAAGAATAGATTTTTAGATCTTTTAAATTTAACCAATGAGATATCCAAAAGGCTCCTTACAAAGATCCTAAGTCCTAAACTATTCTTTGAAGATCTTGGACTTGGTCTTCTCATCATCTTCATGTTTGTTATCATCAAAACCATTATCCATGATAGCTAACCAATTACACTATACAAATTTTGACAATACAAAAACAACAAAATAATACAGCAAAGAGGTGAGATCCCCTTTCATCAATACCAGTACGGTAGCAAAGAATGATACTAATGACAAAGTCATTCCATACACACAAATATCACAAGTATAATCATGTTAACAAATTATCTTTATATCCAGAAAACATATATCACAACAATATAAACATCAACAGTATATCAACAACAGATATCCATAATATACATATAAAATGATTATGCCACAACAATGTGTACCTCGGCAATGCCAACTATGCATATGCACAATGCATTATAATCCTACTCTATGGAGCTAAACAAATTTCGGACATGAATGGTCCAGAAGATCTGCCACCCATAATGACAGTCTAAGCTAGACGCGAGACATAAATAGTGTTTGTCGGGACATACGCCAGTGCGTTGCAATGGTTTATCATGGCCAGGTATATAATGTGACAAACAGGTCACTATGAATCACCGTGCCCTAACGTCCCTAGTAGATTCCCCACTGGATCACATTATTCAGCTCTCATTCATTCCTAAACAACAAAAGCCATCACAGCCATCGACTATGCATACCAACTCAATGCATATATATGAACCATAATTACATAAATACCCTTAGTCTCAATATTTTACCATATTTATAAAAATACCCTCAGTCTCAATATTCCAAAATATAATACGTCTCCACTTGATAATACCATATCTCAACATGTCCGGGTCCACCACTTTGGCCCGACAGTAAAACTCACTGTTCCATTTAGTCGCATAGAAATTTTATCTCATTTTCGCAATCACGTCACTTTTACAAACGTTTTTAAATCACGTAAACATATTTTGACATTTTTAAAATCGCGTAACATTTTTAAATCGTTTTCTCAATCGCGTAAGATTTTTAAATCGTTTTCTTAACTGTATAGCTTAAAAATCATTATTTTAAATATGCATAAGCTATTTCTAATACTTTTCAACTACGTAGAATATTTTTCTTACGTTATAAACATATTATAAAACTTTCTCTTTTATTTGTCCGTTTCTAGTAAATCTTGACAGTATTTTGTCTAGAAAATTCATTAAAAATGTGTTTTCTACGTTTTCCTTAAAAAATTAACTTGCTTTAATTATAACCATTAATTACACTTTGAAACTCACTAACGTGCTTCAAAACTCAATGGTGAGCTCTACGTTAACAATTTTCAAGTGTTTACTTTATTTATAATTAATTCCATTAATTTAGATTTCTAAAACTAGAACCATTTATTTTGTTCTCCAAAAATTTATTATAATTGAATTCTCTTCAAGTTAACTACTTAATCTTCATTAGAAAATAATTTTGAAAATCAAATAGACATTGTATGACATTTTGGCTGAAACTCAACATGTTCTTTACAAATAATAATTAAATCATTTTCTATTTTCTAAATCATTTTCAAATTCATTATTTTACCTAGATTCATTAAATCATTGTTTTAGAAAATGGTTGAAAACATTTTGGTTCTCTTTTTCTTGGAGAAGCCGTGAGCTTCTTTTGTGTTCTTTGGAACACTCATGCTATCCTTGCATATTATTCATATCCTACAATAATATTCATACATCTATAAACACATGCAATATATTTTTAAAGCTATAGACATGCTTACAAATACAATCAACCACAAATAGGAAAGCATTAAACAATCAAGTGAATAAATCCTTATGGATCTTTCACCACACACAAATCCACTCCTCACCACCAATACATGGTTGATGAGGGTAATCTCCCTCTTACCTCTTGGAGAAACTTCAAAAGCTCGTTGCTTTACTTCTTGTACAAATCCTTCACCACCAAGAGCTTCTTAAAATTCAAAGTAAACACACATAATCAATATAAATAAGACTTGAATAAGAAAACCATGGATTAGAATCATGGTTAGAACCTTGAAAATCAAAAGAAAAGTGAAGATTAATGAACTTCACCAATAAAGTTTTAATCTTTAGCTTGAAGAACAAGGTTGAAGATGGATGATTTAGAGAAAGTCTTCAACATAAAAGTTCCTTAGAATTTCATGGAGATTTAAGATCTAAGGTTGTATAGAATTATTGAAGCTTGGAAGGTATTTCTATGGTGGTTGGCCATGAGCTTCTCTAGAGAGGAAAGGTGAGAGTTTTTGTGTTTGGCTTTGAAAGAACTCCTTGAAGATGGATGATTTTGATCAAGACTCCAACTACAAAGTGTCTTGAAATAAGGTAAGGATTTAAGAAACAAGATTGGTTAAAATTATTGGAGAGTGGAAGGGTGATTTAGGCCTCTTGGCCGTGAGCTCCCTTTGAAGAACAAGGTGAGAACTTTTTGGTTTTCAAGCAAGAAATGAAGATGATCATAACATCAAAGTATCTTAAAATGGTGAAATGATTTAAGAAATGATATTGATAGAAATTATTGAAGAGTGGAGGGTGGTGCAAGGTGGTTTGGCCGTGGGGTGCTCTTGAGAGAAATGGAGAGAATTTTGTGAAGCTTGGTTTAGGAAGATGATGAAGATGCAATGAAATGAATCAAAACATTTCCTATAGCTTTTCTAAGCCCAAAACCGTGACCTCCCCCCTCCCTTGTACACTAAGGTGATGTCTAAATACATTAGCCACCATTTTAGGCTTCAAGAGCCATTAATTAAATCAATGGTAGATCTTTGGTAGAAGCTTCCAAGTGATATGATCAAATCTAAGTCATTAGATCTCTCCTCCTTGAAATCCTAACCATTAGATGCATCTTCAAAAATGGAGGGTCAAGATCTTCTCTACTTACTTTCCATCCAATGGTCACAAATGGTCCTAGCCACTTTGTGAGACCAATCTCCACCGTAGATTAAATCAAGGGTGGATATCCTAAACTTCCTTATTAAGCATGTCTTTACAACCATTGATTAGATCAATGGTGAACATCCAAAGCTTTCTAACTAAGTTTACTCTCACACCGTTGATTAAATCAATGGTGATCATCCAATGCTTCCTCATTAAGTTTGCTTCTTAACCGTTGATTAGATCAATGGTTGACGTTTTAAGCTTCTCCACTAAGTCTTGTCATCCAAGGGTGCAAATCAAAGTCAAAACCTCTTTGTTGACTAGCATTTTCATTAGTTAGGTGGTTACTAACTTGTTTCCTATTGGTTGCCACTTTTGTTGACCAATTTCTATTGATTACCCTTGAAAAGTCTTTGCTACAAATGTTGACTTAATCTTATTGGTTAGTCTTGGTCCTATAGCTTTCCTATTGGTTCATCAAATGTGACTAGCTTTTAATTGGTTTATCAAATAAAGACTAGATTCTAATTAGTTCATCAAGGAAGGCTAAATTCCTATTAGTTCAATTTATAACCATCAAATTTAACCAATTCCTATTGGTTCATTTCAAAGATACTAGATTCCTATTGGTTTAGAAATTCAAGCCATCTATTTTGACTAAATCCTATTAGTTCACTAAAAATATTTCCCAAACAATTGCTACAGAAATTATTACTCAATGAATAGAACATTACTGCTTACAAGACAGTAAATATTTGTCCGCTGTAAAATAAAAATACAGTATATTTTTATTTCACAGATAATTTCTAAAAATTAAAAGATTATGTCACGTATTTCTCGGAATTGGGTTTAGTAAGATTCCCCGGCTCCGAATAAATATGTAAAGATTTTCCTTGACCTGAAAATTATTATTTTCCTTATATGGAGCAAATCACTCAAAACGATCAAATTCAATCATGAAACAGTCAAAAAGAATTTACAGCATACAGAAATTGCAAAACAGTACAATTCTGTCATTACTATCAAGTAGCTAAATTTTGGGGTGTTACAACATCATCTTTATCTATTTTCCATGGTCTGTATTAGGTCCAATGCCTATTATAAATATGCATTTGTTGGCTGCTTGAAGGACTTAGGATTATTTATTTGATTAAAACCTTGGTCTGGGGTCTAAGGTCCAAAATGTTTTGGCACTTGGGATCCCATTTGCCTTAGGTATAATTTTAAATGAGGCCCTATCCGAGGTCCTACACAAAAATATTTTGGCACTTAGAATCTCATTTGACTTAGCCATAATTTAAGGTGATTCATAACCAGGGTCTTTAATGTTTACGGTTTACAACAAAAAATTATTTGACACTTAGGAATTTTCGATTTTAGAACCTGTTTAAGATAAGACTTGTTCGGTGGATACTTGATGGTGGACCACAGATGTCGTAACCCGCATTGTCACTTTATTTCATAACCATAAAATGGTCATGGCCAAGTGTTGAGGATTAGGTGTGGACTCATAACTCGTGACCAAAACACTCAAACGGGTTTTGTGAGTCGTTGTTCCTCTTAACTTGGACTGTTAAATCCTATAGGGGAAGGCTTAAGGCATTCTCAAGGTGTTTTCCAGCTTGAGGGCCCTTATAGACTTTAAATACGCATGATGGTATCTGAATAACTTTGCTTTATTGATGAATTTAGGAAAAAGAGTCTGTACAAAGTGAATGCTTGCCAAAATTGAGGCAGATCAAGCAAAATGAACTAAAAGACTAGGCCTTAAAAGGCACTTAGCTATAGTATTTTTTAAGTTTATCTTTATTCCAATAGTTCTTGATCGGCTTATCGGTTAACATCTCCAAGGTATAAGTTCCTTTGCTAGTATTGGTTACAATGCGATAATGGCCTTCCCAGTTAGGGGCTAACTTTCCCTGGGAGGCATTTCTTCCCTTGATGTTCGCTCTCTGGAGTACCAAATCTCTTGGTTGGAACTTCCTTAGTACAACTTTCAGATTATACCTAGTTGTCGTCCTTTACTTGATAACGGCATAGCGAATATAAGCAACGTGCCTTCTTTCCTCGAGAAAATCCAAGTCTTCCCTGATTAGTCTAGGGTTATTGTCAAGTGAAAAATGTTAGTGATGCCAGCCTGGTTCCACTATTTCCACTAAGATCATAGTTTTCGACCCATAGATGCAGGGGTCTTTCCTGTCATAGAGTGGGGTGTAGTTTGGTAGGCCCAGAAGACATGGTATAGTTGGTCAGCCTAGTTGTCCTTCGCTTTATCTAGCCTTCATTTGATTCCTCAGACAATAACCCGATTGGTCACTTCGACTTGTCCATTTGTCTTAGGGTTTTCTACGAAACTGTAATGGTGCTTGGTTTTCAACTGGGCAAGCAGCTCCTTGAAACCCTTGTCTTTGAACTAGGTTCTGCTGTCTGTTACAATGGACTATGGTATCCCGAACTTGGTGATAATGTAATGCCAAGCATACTTTTGAATCTGGGCAGAGGTGATCATGACTAAGGGCTCTGCCTCAATCCATTTTGTGAAGTAATCTATGGCCACCACCAGGTACTTTAATTGGCCAGGTGCTTGGGGGAACGGGCCCAAGATATCCATACCCCATCTGTAGAAAGGCCAAGGTACCGACATCATGGAAAGTTCCTCTGAAGGAGCTTGATAATGGTCCAAGTGGCATTGTCATTTATGACATATTTGAACATGTGCATGGGAATCTACTCCCATCGTTGGCCAATAGCACCCCGTCCTAAGTGCCTTTAAAGCTAGGGCTTTGCCTCCCAAGTGGTGTCCACAGCTCCCTTCGTAGACCTCAGCCAGCACATACTCTACTTCTTTGGACTTGAGGCACTTAAGGAGAGGTGAGGAAAATCCACACCAGTATAAGTGCCTATAGTAGATGGTGTTCCTGACCGTGTTTTTGACCAATTTGGAGGCTTCTTTTGGCTCAACGGGTTTGGTTCCGGATTGTAGATATTCCACAATCAGGGTGATCCAAGTGCGCTCTATTTCTTCCACCTGGAAGATGGATGCATTTGTGATAGAGGGTTGTGAGAAAGTCTCTTGGATCACAGAACAGTTGTCACCCGAGCTTTTGGTGCTAGCCAATTTGGACAAGAGATCTACTATGGAGTTATACTCCCTAGGTATATGCTCTATTTTGACATCTTGGAAGCTTTTAAGGAGTTCTTATACCTTGGCTAAATATCGCTGAAGGAGGGGTTCCTTGGCCGGGTAGTCACCTCAGACCTAGGAGGTCACAAGTTCAGCGTCACTATAAAGTGTGATTTTATCCGCTCCTAAATCCTTGGCCATTACCATCCCAGCAATATATGCTTCATATTCCGCCCGATTGTTTGATGTTGTAAATTCAAACTTCACCCTGACACACTTCCCTTAGGGTTCGAGGAACTATCAACGTATATGGTGTGGTGTCTCGGGGCCGACGAGGGCGGGGAGTGGACGTCGGTGTAAGAGAAGCACGTACAAGGAGCGGCTCCTGGCAGGCTTCTAGGTGAAGGGTCCCATGAATGAACTGAATACGCACCAGAATGAGAGGGATTCAGAGACTGTGCAGGTATGGGACTGCATAGTTGAGGATGACTTAAAGGAATTGATTAGGCATAGCCATATCAACAAGTTGTAACTTCTTTTCGAGAGCATAGAACATAAGAACTCCATGGTTAAGCATGCTTGACCTGGAGCAATTGTGGGATGGGTGACCTCCTGGGAAGTTTCCTAGGATGCGTGTGAGTGAGGACAAAGCACGCTGAAAAGTCTCGTGTTAGTTTGTGGAGACACTTATCAATCCTACAGGCAGTCCCGAGATGTTACAGATGCAGTGAATGAAATAAATTAAAACACCCTGCCATCGGGGGTAATTGTCTTGTCAAAATAAAATGCCCCACGTAGAAGGCGAAAAATTAAAAGGGCAGGCTAAAAGACACTCTATGCGTCCTCGATGACATCCGGGTCTTGAACGATGGTAACGGAGGGCTCGACGACACCTTGATCATACGAAGCTTGACTTGGAGAAACTAGATGACCATTTTGAATCACCTTTCTGGGGTCTAATGCATCCAATGCAAAGGCCACCCCAGGATTGAAGAGCTAGACTTGGTCAACTGCATTTTGGAATTGTTCCTTATTGATCTTCGTATATATCATAATCAGTTGTTGAGTATCCTCTTACAGCTGCGCTGCTCTAGTTTGGAAGTCATGATTCTCAGTATGGAGGTTTTCATTCTCAGTACGGAGAATGACAACTTCCTTCTTGACCTCCACCGAGTTGGCTTTCTCTAGCTCTAGGCTATTTTTTAGGGATGCCAGTTCCGTCTCCAGATCTTTGGCCCTAGCTTTGGCATTGCCTTTGGCCTTCTCAACTACCTCGCCCAATTTTCACCCTCCTCAGCCGCTGTTACTCTCTCTGCCATCTCCCGAGCATGTTCCTCATTATTCTTCTCTAAGAATCGAGCTTTGGTAGCAAGGCGAAGAGCATAAGTTTTCGATGATTATAAGATTTCTATCGTGCTATGCTGAGCAACATGATTTTCAACTTGGTCATCCAGGATGTTGAACTTAATGAAATCTCAAGGATCCGATTCCTCGTGGTATAAACTGATAGGGCTAGTAACCTCCTCAACTACTTCCTTTTTTCCTCGGTCGTCCGCCCTCCCGTCTTCAATGGCTCTTCTCTTTCGCCTCTGGAATGGTGACGACAAAGATTTCTTTAGTTGAACCGACCCCTCGAGAACCATATCCTCAACTGTGGGAGCCGAAGGGGCCGGAGCGACAAGCACAGGAGCATTGGAAGGTTCAACTTCATTCCTAGCCATCAGAGCCTAAAGTACGGCAAGGGCAGTGCCTGATGCCATTGAAGCCAAACTTAGTGCAAAATACACCAAGAGTCAAATAACAAGAAACATGCAAAATAAAGTACTATTTACAAAAAATTTAGTACGAACTATGAACTATGCTACCTAAAATAGCCAAGAGAATTGCATCATCTGGGGCATCCAACACATCCTTAGATGAAATGAGGCCTACTCGCTCGATCCACATGATAAAAAAATTGATACACTTTATGTCATTCTTGTCAAGATGGGACCTATCCTTTTCAATTTCACTTAGGGGAGTACTCCAAGCCACCTGTGTCCAATATAGTTAGAACTTAGGCTTCCTGTTGGCTTTCAAATAGAAAGGGCGAGTCCCTGGCTCCGCCTTCAGTTTGAACAACTTTTTCTTGAAGTCCTTGTAGCTCTTGTGAAAAACCCAAAAAATCTTCTGACTAGACCTTTACCGGACCGTAAGCTAGCTCTTTTGAGCAGTGCCACTATCCTAAAGACTCCATCAGGTGTAGAAGTAAAAGAACATCGTCTCCAAGTACTGCAATCCAATCAACTGGAAAATCCTTTCGAAGGTAAGAATGTTTGCCCAACTGTTGGGATGAATCTAGGTTGGAGCCATGTTGAGAGTATAGAGGATGACAAGTTGAAAATCATTGAAAGGGATTTGGAGTCCAAGCCAAACAAAGAATTCCTCATACATGAACATTTAATGTGCACCTCCCTAACGACATGAGCACACTCTTTCATTTTCTGGAGACAGGATCTCAAACTCATGGTCCCTTGCACCTTTCCCCTTTAGCATAAGGTAACCTTTAATTTTATCAAGTTCATCCTCAGGTTGGAAGACAGATATTTGGTCATAGACGTCGTCACTAAGCTGCGGATATACCAACCCTGGGCCACGAGCAATCATTATAGGGTCTTATGTAATTGGCACCTAGACTGCTGGAGCCAGTATTTGGGACCTAGCTACTCGTCTCCTAGCCATTAAATCCTTGGAAATACCCACAGAGGCCGACGAGTAAAATTGTCAGAATTAATTCAACTTACAGATTCAGACACAGAAGAGGACAAACTAAGAAAGAAATTAGAAAATCATGCTAGCATACCGACCTTCGAGCCCACTAAGGCTTAAAGCTTGGAGGAAAACCAGTTGAGTGTGGAAATTTTTCACGGACCTTAAATTTTTTATACGAACGTCGGCTACACCCCAAATGTCCATGTGGTCATATGATGCAAAGTTAGTTTGGACCACAACACACCTAGAAAGGTAAAATGGCTTAAGCATCCATAGGATAAAACTCAACCCCACATGGTAACGCGAACCACGACTTTAAGTAAAGTGCAAATACCGTTAACTGGGGGCACAAAGGCTTTTTTATCTTGTTACTTTACTATGTCAGCCAAGCACCAAGCTGGGAATAACATAACAAGGTCAAGTACATCTTTACAAATTGAGCATTGGACTCAGTACGGACACCAGATAACTGAGAAAAGATGATACAAGACGAGATTCAAAAAATAAGAAATTTTATTACTCTTCTCATTCCATATATCGTCAGCTCTAACAAAGAGAAAAAAGAAAAAGGAATACATAGTTTCCTTCAAGACAATAAAGAGAAGGAAAAATATATCAAAAATTGTACTGTCAAGAATGCCGAATGGAGAACTCAGAAAGGAGGCCGATGTTGGACCTTTTCTTCGTACCGCAAGTGCACGGGTCATGAAAGTAATACAATGATGAGAAAGTTCATTTCCACGGGGATAATGAAGAATATCTAATGCCAAATATTAACCAATAGCTTAACAAATTCTATTCAAGTACACATAAATTAGGAAAAGTGTGTGTAGCCAATGAAAAGACTAAAAGGCGATAAACTAAGAGTAAAAGACAGTAATGAGAGCATAGGGACTCCTTCTTTATCGACTACTTTACTTGGCAACTTGCAACCATTTTAGGCAACAATGATGACTAGTTTGTTAGCTTAAGAAACTACATTAGCTAAAAGCCTATGTATAGGTCTTTTAACCCTATGTCATTTACCTAGCTCACTATGTGTCCATGAGAACTAGAGCAAACTCTATGCCTTAAGGTTGATTCTTAACAATTGCTATACATGGTCAATAGGTATATGTCTATCCTATTAACGAATTAATTCATCCCACCATTAGAATGAAATTAAACATGCATCACCCACATCTATGATAAAAAAATATAGATTCCTATGTCTAGTTCAAAAGATTTTATCAAAACACAATAAATGTTGGCCAAACATCTATGAATATTAAGAGAAACAAGGCTAAACAAAATCAATCATCATTATAAACTTAAAAGGTTACAAAGTCACCAATGTACATAGAAGGATCCAAAGGAATCCTTAAAAACAACTTAGCTATCCATGAAGCACGAAAATCTTAAGAGAGATTCCATGCTCATGACCTAGAAAAAGAAAGAATAAAGAGAAAATAGGAAAAAAAAACTATAATATGATCTTGGGATGCTTAATCCTCCTTGGATGATGGTGATTTATCCTCTAAATCCCTTCAAAGCTCTCCAAAATGATGAAAAATTAGTACTTGTTGCGTTCTCTATCTTCTCCCAACTCTCTCCCTCAAAATATATGATGAAACAGTATTTATAGATGAAGCTCGTGAATTTGCTCCGCGGCGTGACCATTGTTGTGCCGCAATGTGAGTGCCACGTGGTTAAGTGGAACCAGTGTAGACAAAAGCACGTTGCGTCGTGACGTCCTTTGTGCCGCGGTGCTCTAATCTCTGTCTTTAGTATGAGTAGCAAGCAAAGAGCAAGACGCCGCGGCGCACTACACCATACGCTGCGGCGTGATATATTGGAATGCTTCCTAAGCTTCCTCCCCTAATGCTGAGCCTTGACTAATTTCATTTTATCAATTTAGAGCCCTTCTTGCAATAGAGAAGTCACCTAATTAATTACAAGTGTAAATCAACTTAATCCAACAAAGAATAAGAAGGATTTTAGCAAGATTAGAAAGTAAGACATCAACATGAATTTGAATAAAAAATGAGGCTAAAGTCTTCCAATCATACATAAGCACAAGGACAAAGAAGTCAATATGCCACCAATATAGGGCGCAAATAACTACATTTTATGGAGTTATTACACCTCAGACCTAGATTTTTGCTAGTCCTCGAGCAAAACAAAGTATGATTACACTTGCATTAGCACAACATACTTCAACACACATTCAACAAAAAAAAAAGGATTACAACTTCAATTATTTCAAAACTAACATGTGATGATTGCATATAACCTCAAAGAATGCTTATGCCTCATAATTTGGTTCACACATACACAATCCTTTTCATGCTGACAATCAAAGCTTGCTAACATGTATAACAAATTTCCCACAATCATGCAAACATGACTTCATCAATTCAAATCGAACTCATTCAGATAAGTTTATGAGCATACACATAGATATGAATCAAAGAATCCAAAAGATTGTAATTCAACTCTATCTCCACTAATGTAAATCATACACATCTGAGGATTAAAAGGGACTTAAACAGCTTGTAATGTAAGCCCATGGTTAGGGGCTAAAGAACAAAGGGGAAATGATAACAAACAAACAATGAGAAACATAAACATGCGATTGCAAGACTTGTGTCACTAATTGATACAAGAAGGGTGTGCAAAATGAAATTACTAGACTCTCCAGAATCACTCTTTCATTTGTTTTGCCTTTTGGATTTTGGTTTTGGATTTTCTTTTCTTTTCTCATTCTTTTTTCTTTTTCTCTTTTTCTTAACAAATTTCTTTCACAACACATGTTTCCTTTAAGTCACTTATATATTGACACAAGCACTTATACCCTTCAATCACAAGACTCAAGTCAAGAAATATCATATCATGCACTCAAAAAATAATGACGACAGAAAAAAGAATGCAATGTTTTCGCATGCATTAGAATGGTTACATGGGAAGGAATATGTAGGTGATGAAAAACATATAAGGCCAAACAATTAAAAAGCTTCAAAGAGGACCTATGGATATCATCATGTAAGGGTAAGCTTGAAAGGCTCAATCGGTCCAAATAATACCTTAATCATTTCCTTAATCATACACAATCTAGGATTCCGCTTTAAAAGAGTTGTAAAACAATTTCAAAGATAAAAGAAGTCATTCACATGTACAACCAATAAACATTCTCTAAACAAGCACTCAAATCATTTCCAAAGCTAAACAAACATATAAGTGGGAAATTCATCATGCCTAAAAGGAATCTACATTGTTTCAGCACGCATCCTGAATTATATATGGATTCATAGAAAACAAGTATACAAGTGGGAAATTCATCATACATAAAAGGAATCTACATTGTTTCAGCATGCATCCTGAATTATATATGGATTCACAGAAAACATGAGGCAAATTTGCATCCATATTCATCATTGGGCAACTACAACAATATAATATACCAAAAACAAAGCATTAACATAATTGTCAACTATCAAAAGATCAACACTAGATATATAACATAAGTAGTTAGACAAAATCAGTTAGACACCCCTCAAACATGAGGGAAACAATGCCTTCACTATAAAAAAATATAGAAAAAGTAATCAAAATAATAGAAAGATGCCCTGTATACATCACAACTAAACATCATCCTCGTCAGTGGCAGTCTCTTCGTTATCATCATCGCCCTTCTCAGTAGCATCCATCGGTACATCATCTCTATCATAAATTGGATCATGCTGCTGCTGTGAAGGTCCAGCATAATTGCGAGGAGGGAAGCGAGGGATGAGGAAGTCATCAGTGGAAACCTTTAGGCATTTTGCTAGCCACCTGATGGTCTCCATAGTGTATGCCTCCATGTGAGCTAGGCGCGCAATCTCAGTGCGCAAGTCATCATCTGGGGGAGGATAGGCCACCCTAGGCTCATTCCCAGCCTATCGCTTCCTAGCATGTGTTGCAGTTGGAACATATTTTAGCCTTTGAAGGATTCTGTCATTAACAGGTTGTTTAACATCAACTAGCTCCTCGTGAGGGCTCCATTGTACCTGATGCCGGATGCAAAACATGTGGATGAGAAAAAGGAAGAAGAGGCTTTTGGACTCCCTTATTAACTTCTTGATCTTCTCATAAATGATCTAGGCAACATCAATGGATTGATGCTCAAGAATGGAATAAATTAAGATGGCCCGATCTCTAGTCACCTCAGACTTGTTGGCAGAAGGGATGATTTGGGTGCTAATGAAGTGATACCACACGCGAGCCTCTGAAGTCAAGCATGAATAGGAGAAGTACCTTGGCTGCCGATTCTGAACACCGAGGGTCCATATCACAGGTTGTGCCTACGGGGTGCAGATTCGAGCAGTGATAACATCAAGGTCAAATCCCTCCTCCGACCCCACGCAGAGGAAATTAGTGTAGTCACACATTTCCACTGGGGAAGATAAGCCCAAGAATGCTCTAATGTTTGCAACAGAGAAAGAGACCTGGCAGTCACGCGCTGTGACTTTCGAAGTCTGGGGGTCTGAAAATGCAGCGTTTACATAGAACTCGCGAATAATAGGTAGACTGGTAGACATTGATTGTTTGATAAATGTCTTCCATTTGTAGTGTTATGTGATCTACTCGAGCTCTTAGTGAATAGCTTTCTTGAAGCTAAACCCCTTTTCAGAAATTATTGGCTTAGAGACCAGTTTGAAATATTTTTCCTGGGCAACTGCTGAAATGAATTTCCTTCTATCAAACTCAGCAATGAGAGAAGGCTCCCTACGATGCTGGCTACTCTCACCCTTTTGGCATTTTAGAGGCATGGTGGTAGCAGGAATAATATACCTAGTTCTATAAAAAAGATACCCATAGTGAAAACAACAAAAATATATGAACAAAAATACAAATCATTTAAATTAAATACCAAGCATGGTGGCACATGTAAAGCATGGTAAAAAGTGCAAAAGGCATAGCCACTAAGGTAAAAAGAGGAACATGATGAAAAGCATTCAAAAACAAGCAATTAAGAAGGGGAATGCTGCGTCATGCACTTAGTGCACGATGATACTCAAACTAACCCAAACACGCTGCAACGCCAATAAGGATGTTGCGGCGTGCATAAACTTTCTTAACGGAAATTTATGCACTCAACAATGCTAACCCCTAGAGCATTTAAAGCCCACATAATACAAACAAAAAGCAACCCAAAATATACATAATCTCATAGAAATCAACCCAAGTAAACTTCGAAATTATGGAAAATAGGTGGCGAAATAAAAGAGAGTAAGTGAGAGAATGGGTTACCTGGAGAGAAAATGGGGGTGAGGAAATGAAGAAAACGTAGGAAACCAAAAATGAAGGTGAGAGAAAATGTGTGAGAAAAGAAGGGACACTAGAAAGAGTGAAAACGGTTTGTGCTTTAACGCAAACCCTATTCCCTTTTTATTTAGGCAACGAGCATCACGCCGCGACATATAGCTTTCTATGCCGCAACGCAAGTTCTAGTGAAACGCACGTTTCACTTTTCATTCATTTTTTTTATTAAACCACACATTGCAGAATGTACTTGGTGCACTGCGGCGTCGTGCTTGCTGCCTTTTTACCCTAATAACCTGAGAGTAGAACGTTGCGACGTGACATTAGTGGGCCATAGCACTAAGCTCTCAAGTTTGAAACCCTAATAAGACAGAGCCGAGAATGCCACGACGTAAGCTTGGTGCACTGCGACATGAGGAGTCAACCTACAAAATTCTGCAGCAAAAAATATTTGGCTACCACCTCTGCTACCCAAAAGTCTCGACCACCTATAAAAACAGTCCACCTGGTTAAAACATTAAATGTATAACCAAGATAACATAAAACATCAAAATCAAAGTTTCCAAACACTAGACTCAAAATGAAAGAATTAAGAACATGGGTGGATCTGTCTAAAAAAAGGGCCTTTTTTTATAGTACATGCATGACTTTCTCTAATTTTTCATATTGGGGCAGTCAATGTGACATAAGTTTTCCCCCTATCAAATTCTTCTCCTAGGTAAGGCTTCAAGTGCTAGCCATTGACTTTGAAGGATGATTTTCCATCAAGATCCGCAACCTCAATCGCCTCATGGGGAAACACATTTACCACTTGGAACAGACATAACCATCTAGATTTAAGCTTTCCTAGAAAGAGCTTGAGCCTAGAGTTGTAGAGGAGGACTTGTTGGCCTTGCTCAAATATTTTTTGCACAATCTTCTTATCATGCCACCTCTTCACCTTGTCTTTGTATAGTTTTGCATTCTCATAGGCTTGAAGCCTAAATTCATTAAGTTCATTGAGCTGCAATAATCTTATCACTGATAGTTTACAAATCAAAATTCAGCAGCTTTATCACCCAATAAGCATGATGCTCTAACTCGACGGGCAATTGACAAGCTTTTCCAAACACAATCTTATATAGAGAATACCGATGGGGTTTTTTATAAGCAGTTCTGTATGCCCATAGTGCATCATCAAGCCATCTTGACCAATCTTTGTGGGTGATATACGGTGGTAATTCAGTGAGTCACCCCATATTTGACAAAGAGAGCCTCAAAATACTTATTGTAGAAATGTAACCCTTCGTCACTGATAATGGCTTGAGAAGTACCAAAACAGGTGAAGATTTGTTTTTTCATGAAGTTTATCACTAACATAGAGTCATTGGTAGAAAATGCACTTGCTTCCACCCATTTGGACACGTAATCCACTGCCACAAGAATCTGCAAATTTTCATAGGAAGGAATGAAGGGGCCTATGAAGTTAATGCCCAAATCATAAAAAATTTTAACTTCAAGAATGAAATTGAGGGGCATCTCATTTCTCCTTGATATGTTCCTTGATTTTTGATATCTATCACATTTGCTAACATGGAAGTATGCATCTTTGAAAAGAGATGGCCAATACAAGCCAGATTGGAGCACCTTTGCTATTGTTCTATCACCACTATAATGACCTCCATATGGAGCAACATGACATTGATTTGAAATCTGCTCAACTTCCTCCAAAGGTACACACCTTCTCAACATATGATCAGGATACTATTTAAACAAGAAAAGCTCATCCTAAAGATAGTGCTTGCTATCGTGCAAGAACTTCTTCCTCTGGTGAGAGGTGAAATCTAGAGGCATCACACCACCAACTAGGTAGTTCATAATGTCAGCATACCAAGGGACTAATTGTGCTGCAACAACAAAGAGTTGTTCATCAGGGAATGTCTCTCTGATTGTGATTGATTCAACTTGATATTCCTTATTTTCCAATCTAGAAAGGTGGTCAACAACTTGATTCTCAACCCCTTTCTTGTCATGAATTTCTAAGTCAAATTCTTACAATAGTAAAACCCACCGAATCAATAGCTGTTTTGCATCCTTCTTGGCCACCACGTATTTAATCGCGGAGTGGTCTGTGTAGACTATCACCTTAGCACCCACCAAATATGCTTGAAACTTATCAAATGTGAAAACAACCGCCAAAAGTTCTTTGTCTGTTGTGGTGTAGTTTAGTTATGCATCATTAAGAGTTTTTCTTGCATAGTATATAGAGCGAAACACCTTATCCATCCTCTTCCCCAAAACTACACCAATAACATAATCACTAGCATCACATATTAGTTCAAAAGGCAACTCCCAATCAGGGGTGGTAATCACCGAAGTTGATATAAGTCTCTTTTTTAATTCCACAAATGCATCATGACAAGATTTTTCAAAGTTAAATTGGACATCCTTCTCCAATAGGTTGCAAAGAGGCTTAGAAATCTTAGAGAAGTCATTTATGAATCTTCGATAGAAACCAGCATGCCCATGAAACTTTGGACTCCCTTCACTGAGATTGGTGGCAAAAGTTTCTCAATCACCTTTATTTTTGCTCTATCCACTTCCATTCCTTTGCGTGACACTCTATGACCAATAACTATGCCTTCTTGGACCATGAAGTGACATTCCTCTCAGTTAAATACTAAATTGGTCTCTTCACATCTTTATAGAACCAAAGCCAAATTATTCAGAAAATCATCAAAAGAATCACCGAAGACTGAAAAGTCATCCATGAAGGCCTCCAATAACTTCTCTACCATATTTGTAAAGATTTCCATCATACATCTCTGGAAGGTTGCTGGCGCATTACATAAGCCAAATGGTATCCTCCTAAAAGCATATGTGCCACAGGAGCTAATGAATGTAGTCTTCTCTTGATCATCAGGGGCTATAGCAATCTGATTGTACCTCAAGTATCCATCCATAAAGCAGTAAAATGCACGCCCTACCAACCTGTCCAACATCTGATCAATGAATGACAGAGGAAAATGATCATTTCTGGTTGTGGTGTTCAGCTTTCTGTAGTCCATGCAAATACGCCATCCCATGACTGTTCTAGTGGGAATCAAGTCATTATTTTCATTGATAACAACCGTCATTCCACCTTTTTTAGGCACACACTGGACAAGGCTCACCCATGTACTATCTGAAATTGGATATATGATGCTCCTGTCCAACCACTTGATGATCTTTTTTTTACCACCTTATTCATAATGAGGTTCATATGCCTTTAGTACTTAATGATTTGTTTGGTGTCATCTTCCAGTAGAATTTTATGCATGCATATAGTAGGACTAATGCTTTTAATATATGTAATAGTTCATCCCAACGCCATCTTATACTGCCTAAGCACTCTCAACAACTTGGACTCTTGTTCATCTGATAATAGTAAGGAAATAATGACCGGTAATATGACTAATTCTCCCAAGTATGAATATCTCAAGTGATCGGGCAATGGTTTGAGTTCCAACTTGGGTGGAGAGATGATGGAAGGTTGCAGAATAGGCTTGTCAAAGGAGAACTACAATGACTCAAAGCTTGGTTTCCTATAAAACTTACCAGAAATGTCAATCAGTTTAATACATTCCCTAATATCATCCCTATCTACAGGCTCATCATGATATTTCAAAGTTAAAGCAAGGGAATCATCAGGAAAATTAGCATGAAATGCAACATTTACTACTTGATCAATCATACCAACATAGGAACATTCTTCTTGATCATCAGGGAATTTCATGGCCTTATAAATGTTAAAAGTTACCTTCTCGTTATTCACTTGCATGGTAAGCTCACCTTTTTTGCACATCTATCATGGTCTTACCGATTACTAAGAAAGGCCTCCCTAGAATTAACGACACATTGCGGTCCTCCTCCATATCAAGGATGACAAAGTCAGTAGGAAAAATAAGCATGTCCACCTTTACCAAAACATCCTCAATGACCCCATTCGGATATGTGAGAGTCCTGTCAGCTAATTGCAAGGTCACAAAGGTTAGCTTCACTTCACCCAATTCTAACCATTGGAAGATTGAAAGAGGCATCAAGTTAATGCTCGCCCCCAAATCAAACAAAGCTTTACCATTGAATTGACTCCCAATTGTGCATGGTATGGTAAAACTTCTCAGACCTTTTAACTTTCGGGGTAGCTTGTTTTGCAGGATGACACTGCATTCCTTTGTAAGTGCCACTGTTTCATGGTGCCCTAATCTTCTATTCTTAGATAGAATGTCCTTCATGAACTTGACATTTGTTCTAATACCTCTGCAAATAGAATGTTTATGTGAAGTTTCCTAAAGACTTCCAGAAACTTCTGGAATTGAGAATCTAGCTTTTGTTTAGTCAATTTGTTGGGGAAAGGTAGAGGTAATGTATGATTTGTCATCCTTCTTCTTTTCCTCATTCTTTTTTTTTGACAATTACCTTGCTCCTTTGGTCATTGATGAGACCACGACAAGTGTACTGAATTGTCAAGTAATAAAAATGGTGAGATACTAGATATCGTTCTCAGGGATCGATGACCAAATACCAAAATACGAAGTTAACTACTATTTAAACTAAAACTTGGATTTAAGTGAGTTCCAATAACAATAACAAAATAAAAAAGAAACTAATTTTTGAGTTTTTCTAGTTGGCAATTTATCAAACACTTGGTATGTGAGATGAAAAACAATCAATTGATGAAAAAGTTAGGATCAAGTTTCATTTGATTTCACTTGTTGCATATCAATTAGAATTAACACAAGCTACTATTCCTATTTTGTTACCGAATTCTTTAAAATACTCAACTCCTAATTCCTTTGGTAGTTAACCCTTTGTTCCCAATTAAAAACCCTAATTCTTTATGTGATTTTAAGAGATAACAAGCATTGCGGTTTAGAATTCAAAGAGGTAACGAACAAATCAATGACTATTCCTAGCCTAGAGATAAGCAAGGTTCATAATCTCATAACACAAATCATAAATCAAATTTTCATTCAACATACAATCCTAAAATCATTCTAAAGAGAATCAATCTTTAGAAAGCATTAAAAGAAGAGATCATAAACTCAAAATAGAAATAACAACTTATATTAATTGAATCCAACGTCAATAACCATCAAGATCCATCAAAATCCACCTAATCCCAATAAAGGAAAGTTTAGCTATACATGACAACAATGACAAAAACTAGAATAAAGGAAGAGAATAAAGAAAACTCCATAGGTAAGTGAAGATCCAAATCGTTTCCATGATTTCCTCTCTTCAGAATACCCCAGAGTTCTCCAAACTAGGTTTAGCTCGTGCCTAACTCCCATTTAGGTCAGAAAAGATGATTTTATACTCTGGTCTAGGTGCCTAGGCACTGCGTCTAGGGCGCCTAGGAACTGCGCATCCAGAGCTCATTTTCACTATATAAATATGAGCACTTAGGCGCTTTGTCGTGAGCGCCTAGGCACTCAGCATCCAGGGAAAGCTTTTCTGAGGTCTCCAAGAGCGCCTGGGCGTTGCTTCTAGAGCGTCTGGGTGCTTAGTGTCCAGCAAACATGCCCTTGATCTTCCTTCAAGGCTTTCAGTCCTACTTTCTTAATTGCTTTCTTGCAAAAACAAGTTAAAATAATGAAGGTTCTTCATCCTTTAAATCAACTAAAGCTCAATGACAACCCTAAATCAAACTTTTCACAATATTAGAGCAGAACGTAGTAAAAAGAATAAAACAAGGGAGATTAATTTAAAAATAAAGACATAAAACTATGTCTTTAGTGTGGTTATCACTCCCCCAAACTTAATCTTTGCCACATCCTCAGGCAAAGCAACAAGGCAATAGGAAAATCAATCATCCAAGTAGTCCTAAGAGTATAACCATCAACTGTGCAACTTGAGGTTCAAAGGAAATGAGAAGTTGGAGTCATACCAACAATACACTGATCAATCACAACTTGGAAGTTAATGGGTTTGGCAACTAATGCATGCAAAGCGATTTGCTTTATTAACCTCTCATTTAGGTAGATGCTCACTCATTCTCCCTTGTATTTGGGCTTGTGTTTCTCTCAATCAACACAATTTGAGCCCATCCCCTATGAATTTGATTTTCATCTCAACCATATAAGCTCATGATTCACACAATGTAACAATCAGAAGGATTTAATTCAAGGCTGCATTGGTGCCAAGGTACAAGGTAGATAAAATGAATAAGTAAACTACTACCTTAGAGAGTAAGTGAGCACTGATACTTCTAATAAATCTTCAACTCACAAATCTCATACCTTTCAAATTCTCTCTTCCCCATTCAGCAAGTTAACTCTTTTTGTCCACTCCAAACTTAGTTTCTTGTTAACTCCTTCTTATCTTAATTCTAATGCTCACCTAGCCCCCTTAGGTGGGCCAGATGTCACTTATGTGGCTAGGCTCAGTTAGAAGGGTTTAACAAAGAAAGAGATTCATTAGGCTTGAGAGGCAATGCAAAAGATGTGATCATTGGGTTAGCTTTTGGTCACTGGCTTAATAAACAAAATGCCTTAATCATATTCAAATATTGTGCAAATCAAGAGAGCATCAAAGAATCAAGCAAATTTAGGAGGGTAAAGCCTCAAAAGTGTCCCCTCAGTAATAAAATCATGTTGGAGGCTCAATTCTCTTACCCAGAACAAGGAATGCAGACTACTCACAAAAATGGTGCTAATCCATTAACAATCAAGTAACAAGATTTATATGTGTATGGAATCATTCCTAATGAGCTTTAAGCAACAAGATCACAAATTTATTTTGTCATTTTTTTTAAACTCAAAATTTTAAAAGGAAAAGGGACTAGCAAAAACAAGGGGCATGAAGACCAAATCCTCTCCCCCAAACTTGCTCTCGTGTTTGTCCCCATGCACTCGAGTAATAACCCCAAACTTCATGGAAAAATAAAAGCAAATGAAAATAGAATAAAAGCTAGACAATGTGAAAAGTTAAAAACAAGACTATTGAAAATGCAAAACAAAAATAAAAGAAAAGGAAAATAGAAACTCCCTCTCATAGATCAATCATTGCTGCTTTCACTGTCGTCTCTATCAGGTTCAGCTTCTACATTACTCTATGAGTCCTCTTCTGGAAGTGGAATGTTGCCTAGGGCATCTGGATCAACATTGAGTTGGATAGCCAGGTTCCTCAGCATCCCCTCCAATGCCTGGCTAGACTGGATCATGTAGCGCTAGATGTGTCTGAGGCGACACTTAACTCCACTAGAGGAAGGCTCAGGGCATGGACAAGGTGGTCTAGTAGCAGGGGCTCGAGTTGCTGGAGGAATCTGAGTGGGGTTGTCCTATTGCAACTAGCGGTTGATCATGGCCACATCCACAGCTGGAGCTGGCCTGATCGAAACATCTCTGCTGATCTCTACCCCAGCTGCTCGACAAAGCTGTGTGATAAGGCTGACGTACCATAATCGAGACCGTCAGGTCTTACTCTATGCTAGAGTTTGAATGTTATGGGAGATTAGTAAGCCCACGTCCAATGATCTTCTAGTAACAATGGCAAAAATTGGTAGTGCCTGGTCTCTCATCACCTCTTGATGGTGAGAGTTGGGGAGGAATCCAGCTTCGGAAAATGTGCACCAGGCTTTTGGGCTTTAGTAGCAAATCAGACTTCTTCAAAAATTTGGGATAGACTCCCGAATCAAGTTCCTACTGAGCTCCTGGCTTGCAGATGGTTCTCAGAACTAAGTCGGGGTTCAATGCCTCCCACTTTAGTGTTGTGTACCCACAATCGCCCACTGCCTCTAGTGTTTCCAGGAATCGGTCCAGAGAGCATGCATCAAATAAAATACGATACCCCTAGACATATGACTCAAATTTGTTGTGGTCATCACCTTCAGGTCGATAGACATTTGTATAAAATTCACGAACAATTGAGGCTGAGCCATCGACCGATAACTTGCACAGCCTGGACCAATTTCTTCACAGGATTTGGTCAAAAATTTCATCACACTCCCTATTCCCCAAAAATATGCCTCTTTCTTGTACATATCCCCAGTTACAGAGGAATTCATTTAGGAGCTTCTCATGCTCCGCAGAAAGAAATAAATCAACATTAAACGCTGCCTGTTGGCATGAGCTCTCAGCCTGGGAGGTACGTTTGCGGTTGGGTGCGGGCTTAAGTGCCATGTTCCTATTTCTGACCCTGGTTCACAGTAAAAGTTCCCCAACCCAGTTCTTCTTCACCTGTTTTCCACTCTAAACCATCTCAACCAGCATCAGTTAATAAAATGAGTACCAAATCGAAATCATATACAACCAGCAATAATAAATCAAAAGCAAAGCAGTAAAATGTAATAAGAATGAAAGAAAACAAAACCAAGCTTGGGTTGCCTCCCAAGAGCGCTTGTTTAACGTCCCGAGCCTGACATTTTACTGCTTTAAGTGGAGATCAAGTTGATGGACTCCCTTCTCTGCTCAACATCTCCCCCGAAATAAGGCTTGAGCCTCTGTCCATTCACCCCTAAGTTTCTCTCAGAATTTGGTTCCTATAATTCCATGGCTCCATATAGAAGTACTTGCCTCACTTCAAAAGGTCCAGACCACCGAATATGAGTTTTCTAGGAAACAACTTGAGTCTTGAGTTGAATAACAGTACTAGTTGGCCTTCCTAGAATTCTTATGAACGATCCTTTTGTCATGCTACTTCTTAGTATTCTCCTTGTAGATTTTGGCATTCTCATAGGCTGAGTTTCGGAATTCCTCAAGTTCATGGAGTTACAAGATCTTTGACTCACCCGCTTTGGCCAAATCAAAGTTCAAGTACTTTGTTCCCCACAGTGCCTTATGCTCCAATTCAATAGGTAAATGGCATGCCTTGCCATAAACCAATTGGAATGGAGACGTACCAATTGGAGTTTTGAAGGCTGTCCTATATGCCCAAAGAGCATTATCCAGCTTCATTGCCCAATCCTTCTAAGAGGAATTCACCATTTTCTCCAGAATTTGTTCAATTGGCAATTAGACACCTCAACTTGGTCACTTGTTTATGGGTGATATGGGGTAGCAACTCTATAGTGAACATTATACTTTTTTAGTAAAGTCTCCAGCTTCCTATTGAAGAAGTGGGTTCCCTTATCACTAATCAACGCTCTAAGCACCCCAAACCTTGAAAATATGTTCTTCTTCAAGAAATTGATCACTACTTTTGCATCATTGGTTAAGGTTGCAACAGCTTTCACCCATTTTGAGACATAGTCGACAGCCACCAAGATATAAACCTTAGAAAATGAGGAGGGAAACAAGCCTATGAAGTCAATACCCCAAACGTCATATACTTCGACTTCTAATATGGGATTTTGGGGCATCTCATTCCTCTTTGATATGTTCCCGGTCCATTGGCATCTATCACATCTCTTAACATATGCAAATGCATCCTTGAAGAGTGATGGCCAAAATAACCCGTATTGTAGGACCTTCGCAGTTGTCCTATCTCTACTGAAATGTCCACCATACCCGGAATTGTGATAATGCCACAAAATTGGTTCTTGCTCTTCCTCAGGCACACATCTTCTTAATAGACCATCAACACCTCTCTTGTACAGAAATGGTTCGTCCCACACGTAAAACTTGGCTTCATGAAAGAACATTTTTTGCTGTTGTGAGTTGAAGTCCACGGGAATCACCTTGCTAACCTTGTAGTTAGCTATATCAGCATACCATGGCAAGCTCACCACAACCATTAACTGCTCATCAGAAAATTGATTGTTGATTGGTCTTTTTTTCTTATTTTCTTCTACACTTTCCAACCGAGATAAGTGTTCAGCCACTGAATTCTCGGTTCCTTTCTTATCTTTTATCTCCAAATCGAACTCTTGAAGTGATAGAATCCATCGGATAAGCCGTGGTTTCAAATCTTGCTTGGCAAATAGGTATCGGACAGTTGCATGGTCCGTATACACAATCACTTTGGAACCTACCAAGTAAGAACGAAACTTGTCAAATGCATAAACAATAAGCAATAACTCTTTTTCTATAGTATCATAATTAAGTTGTGAAGCATTTAAAACATGACTCACATAATAAATCATATGCAACAACTTATCTTTCCTTTGACCTAGAATAACACCTACAGTCATGTTACTTGCATCACACATGATTTCAAATGGCAAACTCTAATCGGGTGCAGTGACAATTGATGCAGTGGTCTGTTTATGCTTCAAAGTGTTAAAAGCTGACATGCATGTCTCATTAAAATTGAATGGAGCATCTTTCACGAGGAGATCACTGAGAGGTTTAGCAATTTTTGAAAAATCTTTTATGAATCTCCTATAAAAGTCAGCATGCCCCAAAAAGCTACGAATGCCTTTTACATTAGTGGGAGGGGAAAGTTTTTCAATGACTTCAACTTTGGCATGATCAACTGCAATCCCTTGGTTAGAGATGCGGTGCCCTAAAACGATTCCCTCTCTCACCATGAAATGACATTTTCCCCAGTTTAAAACTAAGTTTGTTTCTTCACATCTTTTTAAAACTAAAGACAAGTTATACAAGCATATATTAAATGAAGAACCAAACACAAAAAAATCGTCCATGAACACTTCGATATGTTTTTCAATCATATCGGAGAAGATGGACATCATACACCTTTGGAATGTGGCTGGTGCATTGCAAAGTTTGAAGTGCATCCTTCTGTAAGCGAACACTCCATAAGGGCATGTAAATGCTGTTTTCTCCTAATCCTCTGGAGCTACAGTAATTTGGTTGTAGCTGAAATATATATCCAAAAAGCAATAATATTCATGTCCAGCCAACCGCTCTAACATCTGGTCAATGAAAGGAAGTGGGAAGTGATCCTTCCTTGTTACATCATTCAGCCTCTGATAGTCAATACATACCCTCCACCCTGTAACAATCTGAGTGGGTATCAATTCATTATTTTCATTCATAACCACTGTTGTCCCACCCTTTTTAGGCACAACTTGGATGGGACTAACCCAAGGGCTGTCCGAGATAGGGTAAATAAGCCCAGCATCAAGAAGTTTGAAAACCTCCTTCTGAACCACTTCTTTTATGGTCGGATTAAGTCTCCATTATGGCTGCATTACTATTTTATGATTTTCTTCCATGAGTATTTTGTGCATGCACAAAGAAGGGCTTATTCCTTTCAAATCACCAATCGACCATCCAATGGCCTCCTTATGATCCTGGAGTACCCTCAACAAATTTTCTTCTTCCAATTAGCTTAATCCAACATTTATGATGATAGGGTAAGAATTGTGCTCACCAAGAAAGGAATATTTTAAATGTGTGGGCAATGGTTTGAGCTCAACTTTCGGCACTTCATCTCTTTTTTGTTTGGGTTCATCTTCTCCTCTCACCAATTCTTCCCATTCCGGTTGTTCATTTTTAGGATAGGGGGTGAGCTTTCCAACACTCTAAGTATTTCCTTAACTGTTGGATCATCGTCTTCACCAACTTCCACCTTTGATTCAATAAGAACATTTTTAAGAGACGAAGAATAGCTGCCTTCCCTAGAAGACTTTAAGATCATAGAGTCACATACCTCAATGCTAAAGCATGCTTCTCTATCTCCTGGGTGCTTTCAAAGACACTAAAAGTGATGGCTTCATCTTGGACCTTTAACGTTAAAGTCCCATCCACAACATCAATGAGGGCTCTACCAGTTGCAAGGAACCGCTGGCCCAAAATCAATGGAATGTCTCTATCCTCTTCCATGTCAAGAACAATGAAGTCCACCGGGAAGATGAATTTGTCTACATTCACCAAAATATCTTCAATCACTCCATGGGGATGCTTCATAGACCTATCCGCAAATTGAAGAGTTACCATGGTGGGCTTTATTTGGCTGATCCCCAATTGCCTGAAAATAGACAAAGGCATGAGATTGATGCTTGCACCAAGCTCGCATAAAGCCTTCCTAAATGTTCTATCACTAATAGTGCATGGAATTGAGAAACTTCTAGGATCCTTAAGCTTAGGAGGAAGCTTCTTTTGAAGGATTGCATTGCACTCCTCCGTAAGCATAATGGTCTCTTCATTTCCAATCCTTCTCTTCTTAGACAACATCTCCTTCATGAATTTCACATAGAAGGGAATTTGTTCTAGAGCTTCGGCAAACGGTATGTTGATTTGTAGCTTGTTAAACACCTTTAGAAACTTACCAAACTATCTTTTATCATGCTCCTTCTTGAGTCGTTGAGGGAATGACAACTTGATAGTTGGTGGTGGCATCTTTACTTCTTGCTCCTTTGGTGACTCCTTTTCATTAGAGTCATTAAGTGAGTCACCTTGAGATGTTTTAGCTTCCTTGAGAGGGACTTCTTTACTAGGCTCTTCTTCTTTGTCTTCACTTTTTTTCTCTTTCCTTGGTAGTGGCTTAATCACCTTTCCACTCCTAGTTGATATAGCTTTAACATGCTCATTACCCTTAGGATTTGGAATGGTGTCACTTGGTAGAGAACCATGAGGTCTTTTTGAAAGTTATCTTGCTAATTGGCCTACTTGAGATTCCAAATTCCGGATTGATGCCTCTTGATTCCTGAATCCACCTCTTGTTTCATCCATGAAATCAGTAGTCTTTTGGATAAAAAAGGAGGTATAAGAAGCAAGTTTCTCCAAAGCTACTTCCTATGAAGCCTTCTTCTCACTAGGTGGAGGTTGAGATGATGAACCTTGGTACGAAGAGTGTTGAGGAGGACCTTGGTATGAAAATTGTTGTCTTTATGAAGCTTGGTGACCTTGATTACCTTGGTTACTCCAAGAAAAGTTAGGGTGATTTCTCCACCCCGGATTATAAGTGTTGGAGTAGTGGTTGTTTTGTTGCCTTGGAGGGTTCTTCATGAAGTTAACTTGCTCTTGAGCTAGAGGTCCAAACATATTTCCTGGGCAATCCACACTCCCATGTTCACCTTCATAGAAATCATAAGTTAAAAGAGTATTGCTCACCACATTTACACTAAGAGTGTCAACCTTTTTCATGAGATTCTCAAGTTGTTGAGTCAAAATCTTGTTTTGAGCCAACAATGCATTCATTGAATCAACCTCCAAGTATCCTTTCTTCACCATTGCTCTTTCCCCATTTCTTTGGTAATCATTATTGGCCATCATTTCAAACAATTCTGAAGCTTCTTTTGGAGTTTTATATTTCAAGGCCCCGCCTGCTGCAACATCAACCATTGCTCTAGTTTGAGGTAGCATGCCATTGTAGAAGCTTTGCACTTGGATCCAGAAGTCAAAACAGTAGTGTGGACATTTCCTCAATATTTCATTATATCTTTCCCACGCCTCACTGAGAGATTCCCCATCATGGTGCCTGAACGAAGTAATCTTGCTCCTCAACTTCGCAGCCTTGGACGGAGAAAAATATCTTGTCAAAAATTTCTGAACCAAAATTGCCCAAGTAGTTATGCTTCCTCTTGCCAATGAGTCCAACCAGCTCTTAGCTCTGTCCCTCACGGAGAAAAAAAACAATCTCAAAAGAATGGCATCCTTATTCACTCCATTCAACTTCATAGTATCACAAATTTGAAGGAACCCTTGTATATGCGCATATCCTCATTGTCAAATCTCCAAACTGATTGTTCTGAACAAAATGAAGTAGGGTTAGCTTCAATTCAAATTATTTGCTTGAATTGGAGGTCTTGTTATGCTTGCTCCACACCCATCCATGTTAGGAACAGAGTAATCCATGAGAGTCCTAACAGGAGGATGTGGTGGTGGAGGATCTACATTTTCTCCATCCATGTTGTGGGTTTGATTTTCTCTATTGTCCACCATGTCTTCAACAACTACTTGAGTGCCACCCAAATTCCTTCTTCTTTCTCTGGTTTGCTTTCTCAAAGCTCTTGTTGTTCTTTCTATTTCAGAGTAAAAAAGAAGGTTATCAGGATGAATGGTACCTCGCATACACTAGAGACATAATATTAGAACAAAAATAACTCAATGAAATAAGTAAACTAAAAAAACTAAACACTACAATGAATAAATGAAAGAGAAATTGTTTAAACTAGTAGCTACCTTCGATATTACCGATATTGCTAAAATCAATCCCTGACAACAGCGCCAAAAACTTAATAAAACCACGACAAGTGTACTGAATTGTCAAGTAATAAAAATAGTGAGATACTGGATATCGTTCTTAGGGATCGATGACCAAATAGCAAAATATGAAGTTAACTACTATTTAAACTAAAACTTGGATTTAAGTGAGTTCTAATAACAATAACAAAATCAAAAGAAACAAAAGCAATGACAATATTTTTGAGTTTTTCTAGTTGGCAATTTATCAAACACTTGGTATGTGAGATGAAAAACAATCAATTGATGAAAAAGTTAGGATCAAGTTTCATTTGATTTCACTTGTTGCATATCAATTAGAATAAACACAAGCTACTATTCTTATTTTGTTACCGAATTCTCTAAAATACTCAACTCCTAATTCCTTTGGTAGTTAACCCTTTGTTCCCAATTAAAAATCCTAATTCTTTAGGTGATTCTAAGAGATAACAAGCATTGTGGTTTAGAATTCAAAGAGGTAACAAACAAATCAATGACTATTCCTAGCCTAGAGATAAGTAAGGTTCATAATCTCATAACACAAATCATAAATCAAATTTCCATTCAACATACAATCCTAAAATCATTCTAAAGAGAATCAATCTTTAGAAAGCATTAAAAGAAGAGATCATAAACTCAAAATAGAAATAACAACTTATATTAATTGAATCCAACGTCAATAACCATCAAGATCCATCAAAATCCACGTAATCCCAACAAAGGGAAGTTTAGCTATACATGACAACAATGACAAAAACTAGAATAAGGGAAGAGAATAGAGAAAACTCCATAGGTAAATGAAGATCCGAATCGTTTCCACGATTTCCTCTCTTCAGAATACTCTAGAGCTCTCCAAACTAAGTTTACCTCTTGCCTCCTTGCCTCCTCTCTACTGACTAACTCCCATTTAGGTCAGAAAAGAAGATTTTATACTCTGGTCTGGGCGCCTAGGCACTGCGCATCTAGAGCTCGATTTCACTGTATAAATATGAGTGCCTAAGCGCTTCGTCCTGAGCGTCTGGGCACTCAGCATCCAGGGAAAGCTTTTCTGAGGTCTCCAAGAGCGCCTGGGCGCTGTTTCTGGAGCGCCTGGGCGCTTAGTGTCCAACAAACATGCCCTTGATCTTCCTTCAAGGCTTTCAGTCCTCCTTTCTTAATTGCTTTCTTGCAAAAACAAGTCAAAATAATGAGGGTACTTTATCCTTTAAATCAACTAAGGCTCAATGACAACCCTAAATCAAACTGTTCATAATATTAAAGCAAAATGCAGTAAAAAGAATAAAACAAGGGAGATTAATTAAAAAATAAAGACATAAAACCATGTCTTTAGTGTGGTTATAAGTCATCCTTATATACAATCGCCTCATCTTGTGTCACCTCAGCATTATCTTCAAGCAATTTGGTCTTAGGATTCCCTTTTATGTCCTTTCCATTTCTAAGGGTAATAACTTTGCAAGTTGGTAAATCCTTGGGATCACTTCGTGGATTGCTGATAGTGTCACTTGGAAAAGTCCTCGGGGGCCTACTATTTATAGCATTCGCCAACTGACCCACTTGGGTCTCCAGTGCTCTCGTCGAAGTCGTTTAGCTTTGAATCATAGCACCGTTCTTGGCCAAATGAGCATCTATCTTCGATATATAAGAATCAGACTTGCCCACGAACTGCATGAACATGTCCTCAAGAGATGGTTTCTTGTCTTGCATAGGAGGTCTTGACATGAAGAGAAACCAGGAGGATAAGGCTGTCTTTCATTACCAGCTGATGAAGATGATGCACCTTGATTATCTTTCCAGGAGAACTTTGAAAGATTTCTCCACTTAGGGTTATACTGATACAAATAAGGAATGTTTTGTGGTGGTCAATAGTTCCTAGCATATTGTGCACTCTCTAAGGTGGAAAGGCACCTATCAGTTGCATGATTATTGCCACATCAATCACAAAGCACAAAAGGGCTCAAATGAGGACTCACTCCTAAACTATCCAACTTATTAGCAATTGCATCCATTTGAGCAGAAAGTGATGTAATTGCATCAATATCGTGCACTCCTTCTACCTTCTTTGGAGTGTTTCTTGAGGAAGGCCACTGATAGCTATTTGTGGCCAATTCTTCGAGCAGTTGGAATACCTCATCAAAGGATTTGCTAAGTAATGACCCACCCGTAGCTACATCCACAATTGGACGGTGATGAGGCAGCAACTCTTTATGGAAGGAATAAATTTGGTGCCATGGAGGAATCTCGTGATGAGGGTATCTCCATCATTACTAGCTTGCATTGATACATCTTGAAGTGAGGCATCTTCAATGAAAATATCATCTTTTCCTTTTTCAGCTCCTGAAGAATTAGGTGCTACTTTCACATTTTCTTCCAACTGCTTACCACTTCTTAGAGTGATTGCATGACATTGCTCCCTTGGATTTACCATAGTATCACTTGGAAGATTGCCTTGAGGTCTTTCTTGAAAGTGTTTTGCTATTTGCCCCACTTGATTCTTAGGGCTTCTTATAGCAGCTTCATGGTTCTTGTGATTGTTCCTCGATTCCTCCATGAAAGTTGTAGTCTGTTGCACAAAAACAAAGGTTTGTAGAGAAAGTTTCCCCATTACAACCTCAAGAGGAGACTTCTATTCGGGCTGAGGATTCAATGGAACAACCTGATTCTTCTAAGAAAAATTGGGATGATTCCTCCAACCTGGATTGTAAGTATTAGAGTAAGGATTACCTTGTGGCCTTGAAGGATTTCCCATATAGTTCACTTGCTCTAGAATATTGACACCTGAATTCCTTGCCTCACATTGGCCATTTACATGGTTGCCTCCACAAAAATCGCAAGTCAGACTTCGATGATTAACTGCATTTACCTGTAAATTACTAACTTGCTTAGTGAGGTTGACAATGTGTTACATCATAGTTTTATTTTGTGCAAGTAGAGAATCAACTGCGTCAAGCTCTAATACTTCTTGTTTAACTGTAGATCTTCCACTAGGAACCTGGTACTCATTAGTAGCCATGGTTTCAAACAATTCTAGGGTCTCTTCAAGAGTTTGTGTGTCTATAGACCCACCTGCAGATGCATTAACCATAACTCTAGTAGAATGATTCATCCCATTATAGAAGATCTGCACCTGCTGCCAAACTTCAAAAGCATGTTGAGGACATTTGACATTTTCTGAGTAGTTCCTTAAACCTTTCCCATGCTTCATAGAGAGTTTCTCCTTTATTTTGGGTAAAGCAAGCAATTTCACTCCTTATCTTCATGAACATTGTGGAGGGAAATACTGAATGAGAAATTTACTAACCAAATCATCCCAAGTAGAGATGCTTCCTTGAGGCTGGACTTGTATTAAACTCATTGTCAATATTGTTAAAAATAAAAAATTAGCCGTTATCCCCGGCAACGGTGCCAAAAACTTGTTGGACCTTTTCTTCATATCGCAAGTGCACGGGTCGCGAAAGTAATACAATGTTGAGAAAGTTTATTTCCATAGGGATAATGAATAATATCTAATGCCAAATATTAACTAATAGCTTAATGAATTCTATTCAAGCACATATAAATTGGAAAAAGTGTGTGTAGCCAATGTAAAGACTAAAAGGCGATAAACCAGGAGTAAAAGACAGTAATGAGAGCATAGGGACTCCTTCTTCACTAACTACTTTACTTGACAACTTACAACCATTTTAAGCAACAATAATGACTAGTTTGTTAGCTTAAGAAACTACATTAGCTAAAAGCCTATGTCTAGATATTTTAACCCTATGTCATTTACTTAGCTCATTATGTGTCTATGAGAACTAGAGCAAACTCCATGCCTTGAGGTTGATTCTTAACAATTGTTATACATGGCCAATAAGTATATGTCTATCCTATTAACGAATTAATTCATCCCACCAATAGAAAGAAATTAAACTTGCATCACCCACATCCATGATCTAAAATCTAGATTCCTATGTCTAGTTCAAAAGATTTTATCAAAACACAATAAATATTGACCAAACATCTATGATTATTAAGAGAAACAAGGATGAACAAAACCAATCATCATTATAAACTTAAAAGGTTACAAAGTCACCAATGTACATAGAAGGATCTAAGGGAATCCCTAAAAATAGCTTAACTATCTATGGAACACAAAAATATCAAGAGAGATTCCATGCCCATGACCTAGAAAAAGAGAGAAAGAAGAGAAAGGAGGGAAAACACTATAATGTGATCTTAGGATGCTTGATCCTCCTTGGATGATGGTGATTTCCCCTCTAAATCCCTTCAAAGCTATCCAAAATGATGAAAAATTGGTACTTGCTGCGTTCTTTGTCTTCTTCCACCTCTCTCTCTCAAAATATCTAATGAAACAGTATTTATAGACGAATCCCGCAAACTTACGCCATGGCGTGAGTGCCATATGGTTAAGTGGAACCAACGCAGACAAAAGCGCGTCGCGGCGTGTCGTCCTTTGCGCTGCGACGCTCTAGTATCTGTTTTCAATATGCACAGCAGGTAGAGAGCAAGACACCATGGCGCACTACACCTTGCGCTGTGGTGCGATAAGTTGGAATGCTTCCTAAGCTTCCTCCTCCAATGCTGAGCCTTGGCTTGTTTCATTTTATCAGTTTAGAGCCCTTCTTGCAATAGAGAAGTCACCTTATTAATTACAAGTGTAAATCAACTTAATCCAACAAAGAATATGAAGGATTTTAGAAAGATTAGAAAGTAAGACATCAACATGAATTTGAATAAAAAATGAGGCTAAAGTCTTCTAATCATACATAAGCTCGAGGACTAAGAAATCAATATATCACCAATATAGGGCGCAAATAACTACATTTTATAGAGTTATTAGCCGGCATCATAGTCATTGACGATGATAGGCCCTTAACTCACTGCCACCTCTATAGTTCCTCTAAAACCTGTAACATCCCGGGATTGCTTGCAGGATTGACGAGTGTCTCTACAAATCAACACGGATTTTTTTAGCATGCTTTGTCCTTACTCACATGCATCCTAGGAAACTTCCCAGGAGGTCACCCATCCCATAATTGTTCCAGGTCAAGCACGCTTAATCATAGAGTTATGTTCTAAGCTCCTAAAAAGAAGTTGTAAGTTGTTGATATGGCTACGCCTAATCAATTCCTTTAAGTCATCCTCAACTATGCAGTCCCATACCTGCACAGTCTCTGAATCCTTCTTATTCTGGTGCATATTTAGTTCATTCATGGGACCCTTCACCTAGAAGCCTTCCAGGAGCCACTCATTGATGCTTTCTCTTAACACCGGCGACCACTCATCGGCCTCGGGACATCACATGCCCACCAACTTCTGCTTGGTTCATCCCCAAACCACACCGTACTAGGAGAGGTCTCGTCTCTGATTACTTTCCCCCACTAAAAAAAAAATTTGTCCCCGAAATTTATCGTACCTTAGAAAAGATGTGGGTATTACTTTCTCATTTTATCTTCCAGCTCCTAGGTAGCATCTCCCGTTATCTCATTCCATATTACCTTTACTAATACGATCATCTTCCCTCGAAGCTGCTTCACTCTCCTATCCTTAATCTTAACAGGAAACGTCTCATATGTCAAATTATCTTTCAGTTGTACTTCATCGGGCTGAATGACATGCGTTGGATTGAGAATATATTTTCTCAATTGAGACACATGAAATACATTATGGAGATTGGAAAGAAAATGTGGTAAAGCTATTTAGTAGGCTACTGGACCTATCCGAATAATGATTTGATAAGGTCCAATGAATTTAAGAGTGAGTTTTCTAGATTTGATAACCCTTCCAACACCAATCGTAGGTGTTACTCGTAAGAACACATGTTCAACTTCCTCAAATTCAAAAGGTCTCCTTCGCCTGTCTGCATAGCTTTTCTGTTAACTCTGAGTCGTCCTTATTTTCTCCTGAATCATTTTCACCTTTTCCATAGTTTGTTGTACAAGATCAGGTCCAATGGTCATACTTTTCCCATCCTGATACCAACACAAAGGTGTTCGGCATCATCGCCCATATAGTGCTTCATAGGGTGCCATCCTTATACTTGAGTGAAAACTATTGTTGTAGGTGAATTCTATCAAAGACAAGAATTCATCCTAACTCCCTTGTTGTTCTAACACACAAGCATGTAACAGATCCTCCAATGACTAGATAGTCCTCTCAGTCTAACCATCAGTCTATCGACGATAAGCAAAACTCAGACGTAGCTTAGTTCCCATGGATTCTTGTAAACTTCGCCAAAACCTCGATGCAAACCTCATATCTCTATCGGATATGATACTAGATGGTACACTGTGAAGTCTAACAATTTCACTAATATACACCTAGGTCAATCGTTCCAACGAATACTTGATATTGATCAGCAAGAAGTGCGCTAACTTCGTAAGCCTATTAACTATAACCCATATAGAATCATGACCCTTCCTAGTTCTTGGCAATTCGGTAACAAAATCCATTGAGATACTATCTCATTTTCATTTTGGAATAGTTAAAGGTTGTAACATACCGGCAGGTCTTTGATGTTCAACTTTTGCCTTTTGACAAACCAGGCAAGACGCCACACGTTCTGCAACATCTCTCTTCATCCTTGGCCACCAAAACATCCGCTTTTGATCTTGGTACATCTTAGTCATCCCCGGATGCATACTCAACCTACTAGTATGAGCTTCATCCAGAATTGCTTGCTTAAGATCAGGATCATCAGGTATACAAATCCTTCCTTTAAATCTTAAGACTCCATCAGATCCTTCCTCAACAGTTGCCTTATGACCTTGCTTCAAAAATTCTTTCTTATTATGCAAAAATGGATCCTCTTCTTGTTTTTCTCGGATTTCTTCCAACAAGTCATTCAAATCAGTAACTCTATTTAGACGAATCCTTCTTGTGCCAATTCCACAGACAACCACAAATCTATAAATTGATTAATCAATTCTTCCTCCTTTATCATCATGGTAGAAACACTAATCACCTTCCTACTTAAGGCATATGCCACCATATTTGCCTTTCCTGGATGATATTGAAGCTGAAAATCATAATCTTTGAAAAACTCTAGCCATCGCCTCTGCCCTATGTTCAACTCCTTCTGATCGAACAAGTATTTCAAACTCTTATGATCATTGAACATTGAACGTGGCCCCATACAAAAAATGTTTCCACGCTTTCAATGCAAAAACCACTGCGGCTAGCTCCAAATCATGCGTTGGGTAGTTCCTTTCATGTACCTTCAGCTGTCTTGAAGCAAAGGCTACCACATTTCTGTTCTGCATTAACACACATCCTAATCCCTAGTAAGAAACATCTCAATACACTTCGAAAGTCTCGCTTGGATCCAAAAAAATCAATACTGGTGTAGTCGTCAATCTTTTCTTTAACTCTTGGAAACTTGCTTCACATTCTTCTGTCTATACAAAAGCTTGACTCTTCCTCGTGAGTTGTGTAAGAGATCCTGCTATCTTGGAAAAACCTTCAATAAATCTTCGGTAATATTTGGCCAATCCAACAAAACTCGGATTTTCCCGACAAACGTTTAAAAATCGAAAGATATTTCATTTTTAAAATCTAGACAAATGGATTTTACGTCATTGTCTTTGGCCTTTCCCATTGCAGGATAGTCTCCACTTTCGATGGGTCTACCGCGATACATTCCTTTGAAATCACGTGACCCTGAAACTGAACTTCTTCCAACCAAAACTCACATTTTACCAACTTTGTATACAACTTCTTTTCTTTCAAAATTTGGAGAACTATGCTGAGATGTGCAACATGCTCTTCCGGATTTTGAGAGTAGATCAGAATGTCATCGATAAAAACAACGACAAATCTGTCTAGGTATGGACGAAAGATCCTATTCATGTAATCCATGAATATAGCAGAAATCAAAGTGTTGAAGTTAGACATTCGTCACTCATTTTTCTTAATCTAACAAATGGCATCACTTGATACTCATAATGCCCGTAACGAGTTCGGCATTTCTAAGGTTATCAAAGCTTGTAGACATCTTGGGTATATCCTCTACTAACAAATACACAACAACCTACTAGTAAGCCTTTAACACAAAAACAGCACACCACCGGGATAACACCACCAACACTCCTCTACCAAGAGCTACTTGAAAAATCAAAGAAAACATACAATATTAAAATCTAAGGCTTGAGTAAGGAAAACCATGACACAAATTTGGTATGGAGATTCAAGATCTATGGTCATTTAAATTTTTAGAAGCTTGGAAGAGGATGATAACCTTGACAAGAGGAAGAGATCTATCTTAGAAAAGAAGGAAGAATATTTGAGAGTTTTGCTTGATAGCTTTGGAGAAAGATGAAGACTTGGAGAAATAAAAACAAATCTCCTTTGGAAAAGCAGTTACTCCTTTCAATTAGTCCATCAAATCATCAATCCTTGGAAGTGGATACTTATTCTTTATCGTGACCTTGTTCAGTTGGCGATAGTCCACACAAAGACGAGAAGTTCCATCCTTCTTCTTGACTAGCAACAAAGATCGGGTGCTCCCCATAGTGAAACACTCTTCATGCATTCCAATAAGTGAATTCACAAATAATGTTTTTTCCAATAGTTCCTCTAATTGCTTCTTCAACTCTACTAACTCCGATGACGACATCTGATATGGTGCAATCGAAATAGGACCTGCTCCTGGTACAAGATCCATAGAAAACTCTATCTCTTTCTCCGGTGGTAAGCCGGGTACCTCATCGGGAAAAACCTCAGGAAACTCATTAACAACAGAAATAACGTTCATATCTTTCTCACTCTTGACTTCTAAAGAAAGATATGGTTAATAAGAACTTGATCGTAATAATTGCTCACGCTGAATGATGCTGAAGAACATGTATCCTTGAGCTCCATCCCTCAACAATGATTCGACCTTAGCGGCAGTTAAAAATCAAGAATTCTCATCCTTAGGAAAAACTACGATTTTATTGGCACAGTCTAACAAGATATGGTTAGAAGATAACTAATTAATTCCTAAGATTATATCTATTTCAACGAGAGGTAAGCAAATTAAATTAACAGAAAAGACTCGATCACGAATGGTAATAAGGCAATTCAAACATACTTTAGATGTAACAACAGGCTTGGCAGTTGGTGTAGAAATAATCAATTGAAAATTCAGAGAAAACACAGGCAATTTCAACAGATCCACGTAGTCATATGCAATAAATGAATGAGTAGCACCCGAATCATATAGTACTGTCAAAAGATTACCTTTTACAACACCTTCTCATTGAATAAGATCTTTGGACTGGGAAGCTTCAGCTCCGCTCATCGTGTATACTTGCCCTCCAGATCGCGGCTGAGTAGCACGAACGTTACTCACAGTTGGCTCCCTTTTTGGCTAGTTGCATTCCCTAGAAACATGTCCAGGCCTTCCACATTTGAAACAGATCGTTCCCTTGATTGAATAATCTCTGGATATGTAGCCACTCTTCCCACATTTAATGCATCTAGGCGTAAACACCACGTTTGGACTAGCTTTGTTGCCACTAGAACTTCCCCTAAAAGATGGACGTTGGGGTTGGTTCCCTAGTGGTCGTGAATATGGTTTGCGCTGAAACCAGTTGTTATTGTTGTTGCCTCCTCTTTGGAACCTAGTCGGTCCAAAGTTATGATTCCTTAGGTCTTGTGACAGCTCCAACTCCTTGAGTCGTTGACACATATCCATCAAAGCAGGAAATTGATTCATCCTCATAGATAGCACTCCTCTTTTCAACTCTACCCTCAGTCCTTCTTCAAACTTGTGGCATTTCCATTCCTTATCAGGTTGGATTTGGAAATACCTAGAGAATTGTGACAAGCTTTCAAATTTCGTGACATACTCACCAACAGTCATATTACCTTGTCGTAAACCAAGAAATTCCATTTCTTTGGCATGTCGGGCACTAGCAGGAAAGTACTTCTCCAAAAATACTTTGCAGAATACCTCCCATGTAATTTCAATTCCTTCAGCTTGTAGTAATCGTTGAGTTCCTCTCCACTAGTTTTCACCGTCCTCCATCAGCATAATTGCAGCATACGTCACCTTCCTATCATCTACACACATCCCATTCCTTTAAAGATCTTTTCTAGCTCTTGGATCCAAAGACTCGCCTTCTCCAGATTAAATTCACCCCAGAACTGCGGTGGGTTATTGCATCTCAACTCAGATAAGTTCAGTGCTTCAGCAATCGCCTCATGTTGCTGGGCTGCTCGTTGATTCTGTTGTGTAATCACTTCCGCGATACACTGCATAGCCTCAACAGTTGCAGTCATTGGATCAGCATTACGTTCCACGTTTGCATGCATTCTTCTACCACCAGACATTTCGTTCTTCAATCAATCAAACAAGACAAAACAAAGTCAGATGTAACCTTTCAGAAGCAAATCACAGAGAATCACACAACGCAAGCAAAAACAAACCCAACTACAAACCCTAAAAGACTCTAACTTGGACTCTGATACCAACTAATGTAACACCCTCCTTAGGATGTATAATGAATATAATAAACCTTACCCAAGTTATAAATCATTTATTAATATATAATAATATAAGTTGTGAAAATTTCTTTTTGTATATTATATCATTAAATAAAATAAATAGAACATGAAATAAAACAAGCTATTAAATACATGTCATAATTATACATATGATTTTGTCTTTAAAGTATACAAATAAATACAAACCACAAACTATTTAAGAAAGCAGTAAACTGTTTGACTTAAAACAAACTGTACAATAGCCCAAGTGCACATCTAGAAGTTCTAATCCTTCGAAGGATCCTCTTCAGGGAGATCATTGGAAGACAAAAACCTCAGATGTCGTGAAGCTCTACAGACAGGAGTTCAGGCTCTCAACACACTACTAAGCTCACTTGGGGCATGGAAATGACCACCCTAATAGTACCTACTAGATAAGGGTAACTCTAGATGCACATATACAGTAGTAGAGAACATCGGAACACCCTCATATTCTTTACTAAGGGAAAGGGTCACTCATCCCACATAAGCAATAGACTCTCTGTCAGCTTGAAGACACCAGGCTTCAGAGCCTCTATGAAACTCCAGTTTCACGAACCCTAGAAAATCCGACATAACCATAACAACCAAATCAATCCAAATGATATGGATGATCTAAAGGCTCGCCCTCCTCGCACTGATCACTCGGATGTTATTCCTCCTCGTACTGACAGTAAGGAGGTTGCTCCTCTTCTTCTTCCTCAAAGTCTTTACCGAACATAAATAATAATATAGAAATACATACAATGAGGTGAGATAATCTACATCGATACTAGCATGGCAGTATAGAAAACGACAATACATACAGATATAACAATTAATGCAACAATTCATATTATTACAACATACATAATATCTCTGACTAAATATAAATATCACACCATGATGCAGACTACATATGCAAATATACACAAACTTGTTCCTACTCCATAGAGCTAAACACAAACATCAGAGAGAATAACCTAGTAGATCTGCCTATAGCTCCAGCTGCCCCGGCCAAATATTACATAGTCAAAACGTCATGTACAACAGACATTGTTCTAGACAGTCTAAGCTAGATCGTGATTAAGAATAGTGCTTTGTCGAGATCGCTAGTGTGTTACCTGGTACCACGACCAGAGGAGCTACCAACTGTTCCCATATAGAATCTTCCGCACACTAACACCTCCAAGTTCCCTCAATGAACAATACTACGCCTATCGCACTTGCACTACGGTATAATTCATCTTATCAGCAACTTGTCAATTTCAACCAAATTGACACATTTCTCTATGCATTTGCATGAGCCAAAATACATAAATAACAACGTTATCATTATTTTTCATAATAGTATGCCACCACTTGACAGTACCATTTTTCAACATATCCGGGTCCACCGCTTTAACTTGATAGTAAACTACTGTTATTCTCAATCGCGTAAATATTTTATCGCGTTTTCACAACCGCGTCACCTTTTTCTTACGTCTTGAAATCGCGTAAATATTTTTTGATGTTTTTAAAATCATGTAGTATTTTTAAATCTTTTTCTCAATCGCGTAACGTTTTTAAATCGTTTTCTCAGTCGCATAGCATTTTTAAATCATTTTCTCAATCGCGTAGTTTAAAAATCATTATTTTAAATACGCGTTAAGTATTTCTAATATTTTTCAATTACGTAAAATATTTCTTTACTTTCTAAATTATATTTTGAAACTTTCTCCATTATATAATTATTTTTAACTTTATTTACAACATTTCCTTTTGAAAATTCTTTAAGTAATATTTTCTACTGATTCCTTTAAAAATAACCTTTCTTAGTCATAACCAATATTTACATCTCGAAACTTGCTAACGCGCTTCAAAACCCAAAGGGTGAGCTATATGATAATCACATATTTTATTCATTAAGAAACCCTTATGTTTAGTCATTTACACTCTCCATATTCTTAATTGATTGAGTTTGGTATGATTTTGTGAGTTTGAGCTCAAATTGGTCCTAATTGAATATTTTCAGCATTATTGAGATTTGATACTGTTTCTGTATTTTGGCCATAACTTGAGTTCCTGATATCTGATAATCATGAATTTTACCTTGTAGGAAAGCTAGGAGGAAGCTCTACAACTTTGATGAAGAGCTCGAAGTCCAATTCAGATGTCTAAAGGACCTAAGTTTACATGGAAGTCAGAATACGGGTTCTGTCACTAGAATCCGAACGGTGTGCACTCATAAAATCATATCTCAAGCTGTAATAATGGAGATGGGCTGAAATTTGGATAGTTGATAGTTAAGACCCAAATAAACAACTTTCATGAAGAACACTTTTTTAAAAAATGAAGTATAATGGGTCAGTTTGAGCCTACAAGTCGGAACAGAGGTGCTGAAATTGGGTTTGAGTGACCTGCGGTATTTGGGCCATATCTTGGGGTGCAGGAAGCCAAATTGGATGATCCTGATATGCATGTTATAGCCAAGACAAAGATCTACAACTTTCATGAAGAGTACTTTTCGTGGATCTAAAGTATAGTTAGTCGTTTTTGGCTTCTAAGTCAGACGTCAAAATTTTCGTACTCAACCACTCCTCTCACCAACCCACTCAACCACTCCTCTCACCAACCCACTCAACCGCTCCACTCACCAACCCATTCAACCACTCCTCTCACGAACCCACTCATCCACCCACTCCCCTTTGTCATTTTGTTACCCTAGACTTCTATAAAAAGGCACCATTGGTTATCATTAACAACAAGTTGTATTCGCCTTCAATTCTCTCATAGTTTCTTCTTGTTTCTTCATAGTTTCTCACTCCACTTGATATTGTTGACTTTCTGGATTCTGTTTCTTGTGATACATGTACTGCTTGTGATATTGAGCCGTGTGCTGCATGTGCTGAGATTTATGCTGGTATGAGTGATGATGCAACTGCTGACTTGAATGATACCGCATGTGAAAATAGAAGTCAGAACTGTGCTGAATTTAATGTTGCTGAATTAGTTGTTTCAAATAGCTTGTTGCCTTCCATTGTACAGCCCCCATCCTTAGAGTTGAAGACTTTGCCAGACCATCTTAAATATGCATATTTAGGAGATGGTGAGAAGTTGCCAAAGGATTGTTGCTAAGAATCTGCAACCTGAACAAGAAGAAAAATTGCTGCAGGTTTTGAGGCAAAATAAGCAAGCCATCGGATGGACACTTGCAGATCTTCCTGGTATTAGTCCTTCCACATGCATGCATAGGATTTTATTGGAGGAGGACACGAAACCAGTAAGGCAACCCCAAAGGAGACTGAACCCCTTGATTCTAGATGTGGTGAAGAAGGAAGTGACCAAGCTACTTCAAGCTGGCATTATTTATCCCATATCAGACAGTAAATAGGTGAGCCCCGTGCAAGTTGTTCCCAAGAAATCTGAGGTCACAGTAGTTGAGAATAAGAATAATGAACTTTTACCCATAAGAGTTCAGAACAGTTGGTGGGTTTGCATTGATTATAGGCGGCTTAACTAGGCTACCAGAAAAGATCATTTTTCGCTACCTTTCATTGATCAGATGTTGGAGAGGCTAGCTGGCAAGTCGCATTATTATTTCTTGGATGGATATTCGGGCTATTTTCAGATTCATATAGCCCCAGAAGACCAAGAGAAGACTACTTTCACTTGTCCATTTGACACATTTGCATACAGGAGGATGCCCTTTGGTCTGTGCAATGCTCCGGGCACCTTTCAAAGGTGTATGGTAAGTATCTTTTCTGACTTTTTAGAGAATTACATGGATGTGTTTATGGATGATTTTACTGTCTATGGCTCTTCCTTTGATGCATGTCTGGATAGTCTGGCTCAGGTTTTACATAGATGCATTGAAACTAACCTTGTTCTGAATTTTGAGAAATGTCATTTCATGGTAGAACAAGGCATAGTTTTAGGGCATATAATATCTAGCAAGGGTATTGAGGTAGATCCTGCGAAAATAGATGTTATTTCATGCCTATCTTACCCCACATGCGTGCAGGAGGTTCGTTCTTTCCTTGGTCATGCAGGTTTCTATAGGCGATTCATAAAAGATTTCAAAAAAAATTGCTCTTCCACTATCCAACTTGCTACAAAAAGAAGTGGAGTTCCATTTTGACCAGAAATGCAAGGATGCCTTCAATCACTTGAAGCAAGCATTGACCAGTACACCTATCATCCAACCACCAGATTGGACACTCCCATTTGAGCTCATGTGTGATGCCTCTAATTATGCTTTGGGAGCTATTCTTGTACAAAGGGTCGGCAAGATATCTCATGTCATCTCCTATGCTTCAAGAACTTTAGATCCTGCATAAGTCAACTACACCACCACTGAAAAGGAACTTTTAGCAATTGTTTTTGCTTTAGACAAATTTCGATCATATTTGCTTGGTTCTAGAGTGGTTGTGTTTTCAGATCATACAACTCTGAAGTTTCTCCTAAAGAAGCTTGATATAAAGCCTAGGTTGATTAGGTAGATTTTGCTCCTCCAAGAGTTCGATATTGAAATCCGTGATAAAAGTGGAGCGGAGAATTTAGTGGCTGATCACCTAAGCCGAATTGAAAGGGAGGCAGATACTTTTCCTATCCATGATGTCTTCCTTGATGAGCAGCTTTTCAAGCTGCAAGGTAACATTCCTTGGTTTGCTGATTTGATAAATTTCTTAGTTGCTGGTGTTTTCCCTGCACATTTTACTAGGGCTCAGATTGATAAATTGAAGAGTGAGTCAAAATATTATGTGTGGGACGACCCTTATCTATGGAAATTTTGTAGTGACCAAATCATTAGGAGATGCGTGCCTGATAATGAATTCCATTCTATTCTTAGCTTTTGTCATACACTTGCATGTGGCGGTCATTTTGGTCCCCAAAGGACTGCTAGGAAAGTTTTGGAATCTGGATTATATTGGCCCACTCTATTTCATGATGCATATGTGTTTTGTAAATCTTATGATCAATGCCAAAGAACAGGAAACACTTCTCGAAGGGATGAGATGCCCCAGAAATCCTTATTGTTCTGTGAGATTTTTGATGTATGGGGTATTGATATTATGGGACCCTTTCCTGTTTCTTTTGGTTTTGTTTACATTTTGCTAGTTGTTGATTATGTATCCAAGTGGGTGGAGGCGAAAGCTACTCAGACTGATGACTCCAAAGTTGTTGTGGATTTTGTTAGATCACAGATTTTTTGCAGGTTTGGAGTTCCGAAAGCCATCATCAGTGATCAGGATTCACATTTTTGTAATCGAAGCATGGAAGCTTTGATGAAAAAGTATGGGGTCTTGCACAGAGTTTCTACACCTTACCATCCCCAAACTAATGGGCAAGCCGAGATTTCCAACAGGGAGATCAAGCAGATACTCCAGAAGACAGTTCAACCTAATAGAAAGGACTGGAGCAAAAGGCTTGAGGATGCTTTATGGGCTTACCGGACTACTTATAAGACACCAATCGGGATGTCTCCATATCGGATTGTTTTTGGAAAGGCCTGCCACCTGCCGGTGGAAATTGAGCATCGTGCATTCTGGGCGGTGAAAAGGTGTAACTTGGACCTAGATCAAGCATGTATGGAGAGGAAGCTGCAGCTGCAACAATTGGAGGAGATCCGCTTGGAGGCTTATGAAAGTTCCAAACTTTATAAGGAGAAGACCAAAGCCTTCCATGATAAGTTGATTCTAAGGAAAACATTTGAGATTGGTCAAAAAGTTCTCCTCTATAACTCCCGCCTCCGACTCATGCCTGGCAAGTTAAGGTCTAGATGGGATGGACCAATTATTGTTACTAAGGTTTTTCCTTCTGGTGCTGTTCAGATTAAAAGTGAGGTCACTGCCAAAGCTTTCATCGTAAATGGACACCGTCTCAAATAGTATCATGAACTTCCAGAGAATGCAGAAGTGGAGGTGATGAACCTTCTCCATCCACATTATGAATAAAAAAAAAGAAAAAAAAAGAAAAAAAGAAAAAAAAAACAAACAGTTGTGTGCCCGACAATGAGGTAGGTAGTGTCACTCAGAAGCATGTGGAGGTCATTTTTTTCTTCAGCGATAACAACTACAAAAATCTTGCGGTATAGACTTTATTGGCCTACTTTATTCAAGGTCTGTTACACCTTTTGCAAAAGCTGCAGAAATTGGTCAAAAAAGTTCTGCTTTGAGATTATCATCTGCACCTACTCCTTGGAAAATTGAGATCTAGGTGGCGCGGTTCTTTTGTTGTCAAACACGTGTATCTTCTGGGGATGTAGATATTGAGGATCCTAGGAATGGTACTGCGCTTAAGTTAATGGACAAAGACTCAACCATTCCTGGAAAACCAAGTTCTTGAGTTCTTTGTGTTGCCGGTTAAGTGACGGATACGGTACTCCGTGACTCTCAAGTCGGTTTATTTTTCAGTTTCCCAAAATAACTGAACCCTTCTTCTCCTTCAAAATGGATGTCATTCTTTCAAACCTGAGAAAATATTTTCCTTCTCTTCCTCAAAATGCTCTGAGAAAAATCTACAAAGTTCGATGTGAAAGATTGAGAATGTTAATGCACAAAGGTATGCCAGAAGATGTACGCTGGATAATTGAAGCAAAGGTCCGATTAGCTGGTGAGTCCTCAATTTCATTTGACTCATATATGCCCGGTCTTGGAAGAAGTTCATATTCTAAAAGGAGAAGAGCAAAAAGGTTACAAGTCTGTCACAAATATGGACGATGGAACTGCAACAAGCAATGTCGTACTTTGGGGATGGTTTCCGCAAATAGAGAAGATAAAATTTTCTTCATTAAGAATGGACTGAGTAAGGAGTCATTAGATAATATTTTATTGACTCTTGAGATGCATTCTTGTGGATTGGTGCATCGTGAAATTCTTAAATTGTGGAATCTTTTCAAGGATGAAGAAAAACGCTACAGTCTTAGGAATCTGACTCTAAAAGACCCTGTTTGCCAATTTATAAGAAAATTAGATGGGAAGCTTATCCTCGACTCATAGAAGGCGTTTAAGCCGTTACTGGACGTTAAACCAGAGGCAGATGTGAGCCATATCCACACACAATCTGTACATATCATCCTTTTCTTCTTCTTCATGTCATCTTTCAAAAAAAAAAAAAAAAAAAAAAAAAAAAAAAAAAAACAAAAATTATGTATACGTCTTAGGGTTGGCTTTGGTAACACAAACCGTGAATGGGGAAATGCATGCATCCTGATCCAGCCTTCTTAATTGAAAAACAAAGAAGGTAGATTGTATCCCATATGTGAGGCAGCCAGTCGTATTATGGCCACTTGTCCCTTTTGGGAGCCCTATGTTGCGCTGGTCTTGAATGGGTCGAATACTGGTCAACAATGCTTTGGTACAAAGCCGAAAGAGCAGACTACCTCTATCCCAATCTTAAGTAAGTATACACTCATCTTTCATCAAGTTTTTTCTAACAATTTCAGAAAAAAAGGGACGTGATGACTACTGCACTCATGACGCGCAATATAAAGATACGCCATGGAAACTGTACATACAGGTATGTCATCATTTTCTATTTCTTTTATCTTTGTATCATTTTGTTGTATTTTGATTTTTGTACAGACGATCTTTTGAGCAGGGTCCTTCAGGGGTTTCTAGACTTCTTTACCTTGATGGTTTTCTTGAAAAAAAAAACATAAAAAAAACATAAAAAAAACAAAAAAAAAAGATTCTGTGTTTCTTAATTTCAACCTTTTCTGACAATAGCCAACCTACCCTCATAGATGCAATTATTCCCCTTTCCATTCTTTTTCCTATTTAAACACTCCATTTTCTCCATTTTCCTTCAACTAAGAAACACTCAAAGGGAGGAAAAGTATAGAATGGGGCCTCCTATTCGTAACCTCAAAAATGTCTGTGTTTTTTGTGGGTTTAGTTATGGGAAGGGATTAGAATTTGTAAACGCAGCTAGCACTCTTGGTCGATCACTTGCTGCGAGGAATATTCATCTTGTATATGGGGGAGGTTGTCGTGGGTTAAAGGGGGTTGTATCACTTGCTGCTTTTATAGGAGGTAGTCAGGTTTTAGGTGTTATTCCTAAACCTTTAGCTAAAAATAACATCACTGGAAAGACAGTTGGAGAAGAAATTCAGGTAACATCTATGCATGGACGAATGACAACAATGGTTGACAATTCTGATGCATTTATTGTCTTACAAGGTGGTTTTGGTACTTTGGAAGAAATTTTTCAAATTGTCTCTTGGGCCGAACTAAACATCCACCATAGACCCATTGGTTTGTTGAATGTTAATAATTTCTTTGATCTTTTGTTATCTTTTCTTGACAAAGCTGTGGAATAGAAATTTATCACTCCTTCGGCAAGACAACTTCTTATCTCTCCTCCACTATTGATGAGCTCATTGATAAATTAGAAACTTTTGAGTATGTACCTGATCAGGTATTAGCTCAGATAGATTGGTCAACAGAAGCAACGAAGGAAGTAACAAGAAACAAAAGCCGATCTGCAACTTCATCTTTAATGGGTTTGATTTTATTGTACTTTGTTTCTGTTTAAATTTGTGTCAGCTTTCTCCAACAGGTAATATCTTCTATCCTTTACTCATCTATATTTTAACATTGAGGACAATGTTGTGATCTAGTTGGGGGGGAAGGATAGTTGACCCAAAAAAAAAATAAAAAAAAACAAAAATTTTGTTGTTTTGTTTAGAAAGTATGATATGATTGTCATGTAGTTATTAAACCAATTAGTGACGGCAGAGTAAGAAGTAATTTTACTCTTGAGACGCATCTTAATTGGTGGCAGAGTAAGGAGTTTTTTAGGTAGTAATTAATTAGTACTAAAGTTTTATTGTTTGATTTCTTTTCAGGATTTGATGCGGCACTGACAGTGTGTTTCTTTTCTGCTTGGCGTTGATTCACTTCTTATCAGGTTGTGTTGCTCTTTTCTATATCTCTCTTTCACATTGAAGGCAATGTTATATTAAGTGTGGGGGAGAGATTTCAGCATGTTCTTTTGTAAAAAAAAAAAAAAAAAAAAAAAACAAAAAAAAGAGAAAAAAAGGGGTTCATTGCATGATTGAATAACTTTTCTCCCTTCTTGAACTGATATGCTTGGTGATGGATGATTGAATTGATGAATTGAGTTTGATGGATGCATACCTTGTGAGATTTTGAGCCTAATGGATGGATTCAACATTTATGCCATTCTCTTCTTTCTTGTGTGATTTTCACTCATGTTAATGACCACTCTAGAACTTGCTTTGATTCTTTTTGAGGCTACATTTCACTTGCATGCATGAACATGATTGAGGCCCTCTTTCTTAATTAGCTAGTTTAACCAAATAGCCAACCTTGTTTCCAATATGATATCAAGCACTCTTTTGATTTCTTGAAAATTCTCTGATTCCTGCCAACCTTGTATATTTTCCTTTTCTTAACCCCTTTGAGCTTATTTGACCATTCCTTGTTTCTAGCTCATTATGTGCCTTAAATGAAAAATCGTGTTCTTACCTTACCTTAGGGAATAAAAGAACATTAGCTTGGTTAATGGATGAGCTTTTGAACAAGTGTGGGGGTGTGTGTACAAAATGGTTGTTGAAAAAGGAAAGAGTGCCTAAAAAAAAAAAACACAAAAAAAAAAAATGTATGTATATAGTTATGTTCATATATATATATATATATATATATATATATATATATATAAAAAGAAAAAAAAAAGAAAAAAAAAAAGGATTGGGAAATGAATATATAAAGGGATATAAATTAAAGTTGGGATGAACTTTTATGCTTGTTATTTGAACTCATTTCTCTCATTTGCTTTTATTCTCTTTGGTATTTATCTTCTCATATCCATTTTATCCTCTTCTCATTACCTTGACCTCACTACAACCTTGAATAAAGTCCTCATGATTTGTGTATGCATGTGTTTTGAGTAGTGGAGAAGTAGAAGATAAGCAAGCTTATGGTAGTGCAATTTTCATGGGTTGAATTGAGTGAAATACCTACCTTTTAAACACTTGAGAGATTGAGAGGGAATCTTGTGAAGATCTATCATTCTCGATTCATGTTGAAGATACCTTGATTGTTGGTTTGAGATGTGGAGAATTGTTAACTCATGAATGTTTTGATCCCTTGAACCTTTGGTTGTTCTTCTTGATTGTAAAATTTTGGGCTCTTGAATGTCGTTGGAATTTAAATTTTTGTTAATCTCTTATGTCCTTGTTTTGGTCTTGAGTTTTGCTCAGGAGTGCAAAAAGCTAAGTGTGGGAGAATTTGATAATCACATATTTTATTCATTAAGAAACCCTTATATTTAGTCATTTACACTCTCCATATTCTTAATTGATTGAGTTTGGTATGATTTTGTGAGTTTGAGCTCAAATTGGTCCTAATTGAATATTTTCAGCATTATTGAGATTTGACACTATTTTTGTATTTTGGCCATAACTTGAGTTCTTGATATCTGATAATCATGAATTTTACCTTGTAGGAAATATAGGAGGAAGCTCTACAACTTTGATGAAGAGCTCGAAGCCCAATTCAGATGTCTAAGGGACCTAAGTTTACATGGAAATCAGAATACGGGTTCTGTCACTAGAATCCAAATGGTGTGCACTCATAAAATCATATCCCAGGCTGTAATAATGGAGATGGGCTGAAATTTGGAAAGTTGATAGTTAAGACCCAAATAAACAACTTTCATGAAGAACAATTTTTGAAAAAATGAAGTCTAATGGGTCAGTTTGAGCCTGTAAGTCGGAACAGAGGTGCTGAAATTGGGTTTGAGTGACCTGCGGTATTTGGGCCATATCTTGGGCTGCAGGAAGCCAAATTGGACGATCCAGATATGCATGTTATAGCCAAGACAAAGATCTACAACTTTTATGAAGAGTACTTTTCGTGGATCTGAAGTATAATTAGTTGTTTTTGGCTTCCAAGTCAGATGTCAAAATTTTCGTACTCAACCACTCCTCTCACCAACCCACTCACCCACTACACTCACCAATCCATTCAACCACTCCACTCAACCACTCCACTCACCAACCCACTCACCAACCCATTCAACCACTCCTCTCACCAACCCACTCATCCACCCATTCCCCTTTGTCATTTTGTTACCCTAGACTTCTATAAAAGGGCACCATTGGTTATCATTAACAACAAGTTGTATTCGCCTTCAATTCTCTTATAGTTTCTTCTTGTTTCTTTATAGTTTCTCATAGCTCTTGTATATTTTGATGATTTCCTTCATTGTAATGGAGAGCTAAGTTACTTTCAGTCAATTCGGGACTCTTGAAGAGATTGTGGTTTGGATTCTTGAGACCTTGGTTATGTAATGTATTTGATTTATATTTGAATTCCTCTTCTCTTCTTCTTCTTCTTCTTCTGTTTTCTTGATCTTGAATACATGAATGGTGATTCTGTTTATGTTTGATCTGATTTGATCTTAGTTTAAGATTAAGTATTGTGATGAAACTTAGAACTGATTGATCTGAATTAATCACATAACTGAAGATTGAAATTTGTGATGAAACTTAGAACTGATTGATCTAAACTAATCACATAATTGAAAAGGTTAGGTTACTGATTGGTGCCTAGGTTAATTGAATTCGGTGCTTAAATTGACATATATCTACATGAATGGTGCGATTGCAGATTTGTGTTTATCACTTGTCAATTGAATTTTGGACGATTGTCTAGTGTGAATTCTAGACCTAATGTTGAGATCTCGGTTAGATCCAAGTTAACCATTCAAATGTGTTTCAAATGTTTGTTGAAAGGTTTATGATTGAATCCACCCAATCTCGGATAGATTTCTGAGTTGACTGTTCTTCTAATTGTTATTTCTCTTTAAATCTTGTCACTGTGATCCTTGAACCATCAAAACCCCGCTTTTTCTAACTTTCACTTGATTTGATCAAATTGCATCTACGATCCTTGAGGAGACGATCCGGTGTTGTTCACTATACTACAAGTTTAGGTAATAACTTTGGTGATAATTTTGACTGAGTTCGGTGCTCGTCACTATACGTTGGTACTTTTCAAGTATTTATTTTATTTCTCATCCTTACTTAATTTCTCTAATTAAGTTGCTATAATAAATTCATTCATTTTATTCTCTAAAATACATTTAAATTGGGTTATCTTTAATTCACATAATTCTATGCTTAGGAAATAATTTTGACTTAAAAACATTATAAGTAGGCATGTTGGCCAAAAATTATTCTATGCTTTAAAAACCATATTTAATTGTTTCTCATCATTTAATCCCTTATAAAAATTCTTAATCCAATTTATTATTATTAAACCACTTAATCCTTGCTTAGAAAATAATTTAGGACATCTTGGTCCCCTTGGTGGTGGTGAAGTTGTGAGCTTCATGTGTTCTTTGGAATACTCATACAATCCTCATCATATTATTCACATCCTATTGCACAAGATAACTATCATGCATCCATAAACATATACCAAAACATATATCAAAGCTATAGACATGCTTGCATCAAAAATCAATAACAAATAGGAAAAATTTTAAACAACCAAGTGAATGAATCCTTGTGGGTTCTTCACCACAAGCACATCCATTTTCTCACCACCATATAAGGTTGATGAGATTAAATCTCCCTCTTACTTCTCAGGAAGACAAAAACCATCTAGCTTGCTCCTAGTGATTTCATGAACCTCCAAAGAAAAACCCTAGCAAACTTAAACAATTTACAAAGTCATAAACTATGGTTGAAAAAGAAAAACCATGGATCAATCATAGCTTAGAACTTCAAGAATCAAGTTGGAAACAAGAAACAAGGATTTTTACCTTGTAGAAAAGAAACTTCAAGGTCGTTTTCCAAGCTTTAAATGGATGATTTTTATAAAACTCACAACATGAAAAGTGTTTAGAATGATGTTTAGGTTTGAGAAGTAGTGTTGGATGAAATTTTAGAAGAGTGGAGGTATAGAAATGGTGTGGAGGCCATGAGCTTCACAAGAGAGAAATGAGAGAATTTTTGGTGAACTTTCTTTGGAGAATGGATGAAGATGGAAGAAAACTAGCTAAGTGTCATCCTTACTCCTCCTAAACCCCTTATAGCAGTGCAGCTCCAAAGGAGGTGGCCACTTTGGTTGACCACTCAAGACTCCTAATAGCCTTAGATGAGATCAATGGTTGATCTTCAAAGCTTTGCCTCCAAGCTTGTTTCCTATTGGCTTAGAGAATCAAGTCATCAAGTTTCTTGATGCTTCTTGAAAGTGCTTGGCCGAAATGCTCAATGGGAGAGCAAACCAAGTCTTGATCCATTTGGTTTCCTAGTTAGGTTTAGGTAAATCTAGTTAGGTTTCTTAGTTACTTGGCTAATGATCTAGTTACTTAGGATGACTCCTCCATTTCTTGAACATGCTAGAACCTTCTCTAACTAAGGCTCAAATGAGTAGCTAACTAGGTTTGTTCCATTTAGTTACTACTTAAGCTTTCTAAATTAACTTAGTTAAGTTTAAGCTAACTTAAGGTTTTCTAGTTACTAACTAACTAGTCCAACCATTATTGTTGACTATCTTCCTATTGGCTTAGAAAATTCAAGCCAATATCGTTGACCAATTCATATTGGTTCATCGAATTGTAAGTCATAAAGAATTTTTCGGTTCCTATTATCCACTGGGCATAAGCTACTGCCTTAAAGTCAATAGGTACTATCCACAAGATAATAAAATAATATTAAAATATAAAATTTTTTATTTCACAAATAAATTCTAAAAATTAAAAGATTGATACACGTATCACTCGAAATTGGGTTTAGTAAGATCACTCAGCTCTGAATAGTCAAATAAAGATTTTTCCCAACCCAAAAATTGTTATTTTCTTGACTTGGAGTAAATCACACACAACAATCAAATACAGTCATGAAATAGTCAAAATAATTTTACAGCACACAAAAAATACAAAACAATACAATTCAGGCATTATTGTAATTTAGCAAATTTTGGGGTGTTATAATACCAATATCGGTCTCTTCCCTGTTGAATAGGAGACAATCCTTTATTAAAAGAGTGTTCCACCAGAACTTCAACCTGCTTTACAATCATGTTGAGTTGCTCCAAAAGATCGAATTAAGTGCCTCCAAAGCACTCAAAAAAAAGGAAGGGCAAGGGCAGAGTGTCCCCAAGTGTCTCCATGCTACACGACATCTTCCAGCAAAAGTGATTTGATCAAACACTCCCATATACGCTGGGAGAGAAAGGCTCCTACCGCCCATTACGCCGAGAAAGAAAGACACCCACCGGAGGGACTGATAGGAATAGAGAAAACATCTTCAAAGACTTTGGCAGGAATAGAAGGATAATTTTAGAAGAGGACAAAGCTCTCCACACACGAAAGGAAGAGAACACTTCCTCTAGAAAAAGAGTTGTCTCAGAAAATAGAAGGAATGCCAACTCAATGCAAACATTCCATATTTATAAAGAAAACAGAACCTTCTGATTGGCTCTTAATAAGGTGACCTAATTGCATGTTGGAAGTCGCACTTTAATGCTCCCCCCTTCTGATTGGTCACGGGAGTAGGAAGCAGTTGTGAAGCAGTTCGAAACTGATATCCTCTTAAAGGATCTTTAATTCCCAATAAAGTTAAAGCATCAATTCCCCAAGAAAGCTCAGACTGTTACGAGCTGCAAGAAAGGACAAAAATTCTGTGAACTACGCATGAGGGCAACAGAGGATAAACCTTGAATTACGGAATGGCAACATAAGCAGTAATCTACAACAAATTCTGACCTCACATGCCAACCCCGAAGGTATTTCACCATTAACAATGGACCTCGACCCCTTTGGATTCCGATATCTACTGTGCGTTGTGTGCTCATTTCAAACTTGGTACCTTGACACTTAATTGTTCCTCTTAAGCGTCAAGCTGGGGGCAACTGTTCTGGACCGTAATTCGGGGTCATGTCTCGTGGGTGGACTCGACATGCATTACGTCGGAGTCCATTGTCGACGCCCTTAGCAGGAGATCACTTATGACATGCGGGCAAGATCCCAGCTCTATGCCTTTTGGACCTCGACATTGGGTAGCAATAATTTCACCACAAGATCTGCGCAATAGATAAATCCTTATGATATCTGCTATTGCCAATCACGATCTTATATGATAATAGCACCCACAATTGCCTCTAACTACCCATAATTGTAGTATTTATATTATGATAATATAGGGATTTACCGTAACTAAATAAGGAACATATCTCATCCTGCTACTATTACGGGAACGTATCTCTTCATTATGAGAACATATCTGTCCAACCTCAATAAATACCAAACTAAGTCACTCTAATCAGTTATCAATATCTCATTGCATAAACCCTACTTGTGTACTGCCAGACTTGAGCGTTTGAGTCCCTTTGCAGGTACCCAGCCCCTGGTTTAACACGCTCTACTGCAGCTGTGCAATGAAGAAACCACAATGACATACCTATCTCAGGTACCCCTCTAAATCCACTTCAGAAATTGGAGCATCACCTCTCTTCATTGTTTACTATAAAGTTCCATAAAATGCACTAGATTTGGCTCGGCAACAAAAGGTTTATTCCTTAAGTGTTGCAGCTAGCCATATGACGGAATAAGTTCAATTATTACAATAAGTGAAGAAAAGACTTGAAGCATTTAATACTATGTAAAACAGCTGATGAACATAGGAGGCGTAAGGTGTTTTAACTTTCAAGTTTGGAGATGTGGTCATGGTTTTCTTGCAAAGATAGAGGTTTCTAATTGGAACCTATAAAAAACTACAATATAAAGAATATGGAACATACAAAATTTGAATTAGATTAATGATAATTCTTATGTGATTAATCTTCTGGATAACATTGACAAAGAATTCCAGCTGAAAACAAGATTCAAGAGTCATTCAATTAAAAAAATCAGTTTCTATTCACCTTGTATTGAATAGAAAGCATAGCAAAACTTCAATCATAGCATCCTTGATTACTTAAAAGCTTAAAAATGTAGATTTTAAACTAAACCATTGACAGACAAAGTATCGTGCTTTTCCAAGCTAGAGATTAGAATAGCCAACTTGTTAAGACTTCATGAAAGCAAAAAAAAAAAAAAAAGACAATACTAGTGAAAATCCAAAATCAATCTATACATTCTGTTAAGATCACAGATTTGATATTAACATCCAATTTTCACTTTTAAAGCACTAACTCAAATCACATTCTATACATTATGAAAACACAGTTTACCAAATCCATAGCAAAGCAAAAAATTGCTTAAACATTGATTCATTAACCATTCACACTATTAGCTAAGCTGATTAAAATCGCCTCCCTATTTTTATGCTCACTCATGATTAAATCACCTAAGTCCACTATTTAGAAGTCATGAAATTAAGCACTGACTCGATTCAATAGTAAAACAAAAAAAAACTTGCATGAAAAAAGGACTAGACATTGCTAAAATTTAAACAATCCAATTAATTGATTTTACCTCATTTTAATCCACTTTTAAAATCCTCATTGTTACCACAGAAACAAGTATGACTACATTCAAACATGCCCCTTACATTAAAATTAAAATGTAAGGTATTTTTGTTTGTTCCTATCATTCAATTATTATGAAGTAAAAAGATGATAACTTTTTCACCAAAAAAATGATAACTTTAACTTTTTATTTTATATCCACTTATTGTCATTTCTTATAATCTCAACCTTAATAAAAACTCCATATTAACCACTGTATATATAATTTTTCTGAGAATATAATTGCATTGCCATCTAATTGGTAATTTCCAAGGGACTCAAATCTAACTTTGAAGTCATAGCCATGTGATCATAATAGTGATACTTAAACTTCAACTAGTGCACACTACTTTTTCTTTGTTTCTTTGACAAATACATAGACATTAATCTAACTCATGTCATGTGTTGCAGAATTCTATATCTATCTAACTTCCAAAATGTTGTTAATTTTAAACTGCACAAGCTTAGTTTCCCTCAAACTCACACTCTCTTTCTTACAGGCACACTATCTTACTCACGTTGAGGGACAAAAGGGCTTAGCTTCTTTAAGGTGAAAGTGAGATCTTTTAAATACACACCCATTTAGCAAAGCAAAAGACTCTGAGACACACACACAGAGAGAGATGGGGGGGAGAAAGAGCACACCATTAGAGTTACAAGAGAAGAGAGCTCACCGAAACGAAGATGTACACCTGCTTTAGACTATGACTAAACCCACTTGCAAATCTTAGATGTTGACAGATAACGAGCCTGATCACAGGCAGTAGACGATGGACTTTGCAGTGTTGGAAGCCCGAAGAGAGGAAACTATGAGTTGTACAAGCTCATGGTGGTCTTGGAAGAAATTGGAAATTTTGGTTGAGAAATAAATTAGGAATTTTGCCTTGTGAGTTGTACTAGCTCATGGTGATCTTGGTAGAAATTGAGAGTTTTGGTTGAGAAAGAATTAAGAATTTCACCTTCTGTAATTCATCATATAGGTTAGGGTTCTTTTTTGCTTTTAGAGTGAAAGTAAAAAAAATAATAATAAGAAGAAGAAGAGAAGGAGGAAGTCATTCGCATATTTCCTTTTGGTGATATTAGCGGCCACTTTTTTCACTTGTTGTTTGCTATTAAAAGCCCAACAAATTGTTTGACTTGATGTTAATAAATGGGTGTTGCAAAATGGTACTTAATAGTAACAAAGCCCCAATTGATGTAAATGAGTTGCTGCCAATTTTGTGGGCTCTTGCAGTGTGAACACTGAGCTCTAGGATGTGGAGAGACCTCCCCCCATGAAGAAGCATTTGCAAAAGGACAAATTCAAGCACAATGCTTAGCATGACGCCCATGGTCATAACACGAAAGATTGTATTAATCTTCAGGATGCCCTTGAGTCTCTCATCCTAGACAGGCGTTGTAATTGGCTAGTTATCATGGATAATGGTTTTGATGATAACAAACATAATGAAGATGATGGCAAGACCAAGTCCAAGACTTTCAAGAATAGCTTTAGGACTTAGGATCTTATGTACGGAGCCTTTCTGGATATCTCATTGTTTTTGCATGAAAAGATGAAAATGGTTTTAAATTAAATATCCCAAAATTCAAATCATGGTTTTTGAAAGCATTTAAAAGTGTTAAAAGCTGTTTTTCAACAGAGGTATTCGAATACCATTTAGAGGTATTCGAATAACATCCTTCTAAACCATTTTTACAAAGCTTTTAAAATAGAGGTATTCGAATACCTCTGATGGTATTCGAATATGGTATTCGAATACCCCCTGATGGTATTCGAATACCACAGGAATCCTGGTTTAGAAACTAACGGATATATTTCAAATTTAATATACATTCAATGATCCCAGATGGCTCTTTTTCTCAAATGCTCTATAAATAGAGACCTTGGGTCTCTTTTGAAGGATGCCCAACCATTTGAATTATTTTTTGCTTGTGCCAAAAATGTGATTTACTATTTTTCTCATATTTTTTGTGCTCTTTTCGCCAAAACTTTGAGATATCCTTAGAGAGCTCCATAGTGCTTCAACATGTGATATTTACTCTTTGTGAGAGTTTATTTTTCATCTATTCTCTGCTGTATTTCTGAGAGGGTGAGGTATCCCTCGAAGGCTTTTGTAAAAGGGTGATGTATCCCTTAGTGAAATTGTGAGGGTGAGGTATCCCTCAGTAAAAGGGTGAGGTATCCCTTGTTGTAAAGAGGGTGAGGTATCCCTTGTGTAAAGGTTGCAAGCACCTATTTTAAGCTTGTATTGAATAGTGAAAAATCTCGAACTGTGTTTCGAGGACTGGACGTAGGCCACAAGTGGTTGGTGGTCGAACCAGGATAAATATTGTGCCTGCTTTTCTTCTTTTTATCTCTTTATTTATTACAATTTATTTATCATTATTTAATTGTTTATTTTCTATTCTTAAGGCATTTCATCATCTTTATATATTCATTATATTGCTTCAAGAAATTTTTATTAAAAAGGAGTTTGCGAAAAAGTTTTTTTAATTACTCAATTCACCCCCCTCTTGAGTACTGAAGCCACTTAGGTAACAGGCGTGTGAGCTACCAGAGAATTAGAGGGGAGACCATTATAGGAAACAAAGCTATAGCCATCAGATCTCCTCTCATCCCTATAATAGAAGAGTTTTCCGGCTTGAAATGATAACCCAGGCCAAAGCTGACCTTGGGTTAACACCCAAAACCAAGATAAGGTACCACCTCAGAATAACAACCATAAGGATAACCGTCATCGTACCGAAGTAACCCAGACAATATTATAATACTTTGTAGTTATTACTTCTACCATCTAACAAACATCTTTTGATATGAATGAATGTTACTCTTCCCAAACACTGTTATTCCATTTAAGCTAGCACCTTAGTTGTGGCTTCGAGTCCGCGAGTATAATTGGCCGAACATAATTAAAGCTAGTACCTTGGCCATGACTTTGAGTCCATGTGTACTTCGGCCTGACACAACCTACAAGATTACCACACCTTGGCGAGGTTAGAGAAATACAAGATCCGAAAAGGATCAACTATTTCGATATTCATACATGATGGCTTGACAGGGGAATCCACTTGGCCGTTATCTAAGGTCAAGGAGCATATTCAAGGGTCTTTACCTGTACCCTTATGAGCTTGACATTAACCCATAAATTGACCAGGTTTATAAAGGTTAAGCATATTCTTACATGATGGCCTGATTGGGGAATCCACTTGACCATCATCTAGGGTCAAGGAGTGTATTCAAGGGTTTTTACCTGTATCCTTATGGCATGACCTTAGCCCATAAACCGACCAGGTTTACAGAGATTAAGAGTAGTCGATCATAGCCTGGGATCGTGGACTCCACACCAAGAGGCTTCCATGTCACATATTCCACAAGTTCAACTATCAACTATTTCTAAATGAACCTGACCACCAAAATCGAGCATTGGATTAATCTCGATAAGGAAAAACGAGTGTTCGTCAATTTGAAATACAATTACCAAGGTCGAGCGTTGGACCAATCTAGGTAATCTGCACGAGTAAGTTTCTAAACACCAAGATCGAGCATCCAACCCATCTCGACATAGCAAAGGGAAAAAATACAATAACTGAGATCAAGCTTTGGATTTATCTCGATGAAGGGAGTAGACAACAAAAAGCAGAACATTCAAAAAAGTAAACTTTCTATTATTCACATTCTAAACATCATTAACTTTACAAGAAAGACCTATAAACTACGCTGGTCCAAGAGTTCCCAATTGAAGGAAGCCAAGAAGGTAGCCTGATGAGATGATGGTGATGATCAAGCACTGACCACAAACACCTTAACAGTTCCTCAAGATGCAAGCACCCATCTCTTCCCTCTTAATCAATATGAGGAGAAGGCTTCACAATCCAATGCCTCCAAAACACCCTTGTGCACCCAAGGCATGGTGAGCACCTTCATGATAGTCAGGAGCGCAGAGGAGGGAAAGTGGTGAAACCCTTCAACGCCTCATAAGAACTACAACATAAGTTATGAGCCTTTCTGGTAGGAGTAGGATTATAACACCCTCAGTAATATGTTAGGTTAGTAAATAGGTTACAAAGGTAGTCTAATACTTGGTTAATATGTCAGTTCAGTTTTGTGATAAATTGAGTCAATTTAGGCACTTTGTTGTAATACAAAGTTGAAAAGTAGCTTAAAATAACTCAAATAGTAGCATAAATTGCTTAGATGAGGAAAACAGGTATGGATAACTTGTTTCTTAGTCACAAATGAGTTGAATAAGGTACAGTTAAAATTTGAGAACAAATAGAGTCAATTTGGTATTTTTTTGCATACTGGTTGTGCTTTTAATACTGGATTGACTCCCAACAGATATAAAAAAATAGAATTATGGTGAAACATGATTTTTAATGAATCTTAGGATTTATTTCAAATTTTTTAGAAGTTAGAAAACTTGATTTGATAAGATCTAAGTGTTCTTAATAGATTAAAAAGTGACAGCAAAATGTCAAAATAACAAGTTTGCCCTTACCCTCATTTTCTCTCCTTTCTCATGATGGATGAGTAGAAAACAAAAAGGAGAAAAAGGAAAAAGAGAACGAGGAGAAGAAAGAAGGGAAGGGAAGAGGAAGGAGAGAAGAATGACCCAAGGGAGATCAAGATCAAAGCTTAAACTTGAAGATGGATAATCCAATCAAGAGGTAGAGAATTTCTATTCACCTTTTCTCTCTTTATTCATCTTGAATAATCAAGGGTTTTCACGAATAGAAAAGGGGTTTGGATAGCCAAATCCATGTTCTTGGCTTAGTTCTTGATTCCAAGGACTAACTTAGGAAGTTTTTAGCCTAGAGAGTGCTAGATAGTCATTTATGACTTAATCCAAACCATTTTGGTTCATAGATTTGGAACTTGGAAATAGTTGGGGTTAATGTAATTTTGGACCTAAATCTATGGCTAAGTGAATCAATTGGTTGTATAAAAAGTTACAACAAGTTTAGAGGCTTAGATTGGTGTTAGAAATCACTTAGAATCCAAGATTTGGAAGATTAGAATTGGTTTGGAAACCAATTGTGCAGAAACGTGTTCTGCAGAACTTTCTGTAGCAAAGTCATGCCTAGGCACAACTTGGCCACACCTAGGTATGGTATGATCAGTTTTCATCCCAGGTGAGACAGAGAGCACCATGCCTAGGCGTGGTAAAACCAAGCCTAAGCGTGAGACAAAACAACATCTTGACAGCTAGTAGTGTCTGATGCATAACTTGAGATGCAAATATCGAATTGACCTGATTCCAGTGCCATTTGAAAGCTAAGACATAAGTGTGGTAAAAATTTTAGAATTATAGAGCAAGCCGATTAGTACCAATTTCTGTTTGAATCCAAGGAAGAGTCTGCAAGAAAAGGTATTCTGACAGTCAGTAAACCAGATTGCATAATTTCTCGCTCTGATGTCGTATTGACATGAGACTAATGACATTTTGAAGCTAATATGTAAGGCTTCTTTCTTGTAAAATTTCAGAATTTTACCACTTTTAGTTTGTTCTCAGTTTCAGTTTAAAGTCAGGTCAAAATTGGGTAAATCAGTGAATACCCTATTTTGGCCTCTGCAAAGTGTTGCATAACTTTGGCTACACTTAGCCAAATGAGATAAGGTTTGTGACATTTGAAAGTTATCAGAGAAAGCTATATGCTCATAAAATTTTAGAATTTAAGAAGTTATGATGCACATTTGGTACAATCTTGAAAATTAGCTTTTGTAGCAAGAATTTGAAGTGTTTTGGGATGATTTGAGTCCTAAAAACACTAATAACTCCTTTAATAGTTAAAGTTGAGTTAAATATGCAAGAGTTGGGTGTCATAGGGCCTAGTTGGCAAGAGTTGAACGTCATAGGGTCTAGATGGCAAGAGTTAAGTGCCATAGGGTATAGTTGGCAAAAGTTGAGTGTCATAGGACCTAATTGGTAAGAGTTGGTTCCTTTATGTAGAAAGGTTGAACCATAGTTTATCACAATTCCTAACTGAGGGAGCGAGGCAAGCCCCTTGACCTAGTAAAGGAAGTGAGAAAAGCACTTTGCTAAAGGTGAAGTGGTAACACCCCAACTTTAGGATAAATGACTATTATGTCCTGATTTTGCTGTTTTATGTTTTTCTGTATGATATAAAATTTATTTGATTGTTTCGTGTTCATATTTAAGTGTTTTGTGTGATTTGCTACGGGTCAGGAAAATAATAATTTTTGAATCGAGGAAATCTTATTTTAATTATTCAGAGCTGGGGGATCTTACTAAACCCAATTCTGAGTGATATGGTTGTAAATCTTTTAATTTTTAGGATTTAACTGTGCAATAAAATAATTTTATATTATTATAATATTATTTTATTAGTCAGTACAAATAAAACGATAATGGACCCGAAAAAGTCTGTGGGACCCACTTTTGGTTTGTAAGATCCACAATTGCTTTGCGGGACCCACGTTTAGAGAAAGTAGTCAACGTTAGTGGCTTGTTTTTTTTTTTAAACCAATTAAGAATTAAGTCAACAAAGAGGGCTTGACTTGATTTACACCGTTGGATGAGAAGGTTTAGTTTTGAATATCAACCGTTGATCTAATCTATGATTGTAAAGCTAAACTTAAAAATGAAGGACTTGGATATCCACCATTGATTTAATGGATGGTGGAGATTGGTCTCACAAAAATGGTTGGAATCATTTGTAACCAATGGATGAGAAGAATGTAGAGAAGATCTTGACCCTTTATCTTTGAAGATGAATCTAATGGTTAAAATTTCATAGAAATAAGATCTAATGGCTTAGATTTGATCATATCACTATCTAATATCAACCATTGATATGATCAATGGCTCTTGAAGCTTGGATTATAAAAATGCTAATTAATTGGTAATGTAACTAATTTTCCTAATTAAGTTAGGTTAAGAGTGCTTAGAAGCTTAATGGGATTAGTAGCTTAATTAATCACCATTAGGGAGGAACCTTCAAGAACATGTGACAATGCATGTGACTAGGCTTATGACAAGGCTTGGATGAGCCATAGGAGACAAGCTTGGAGGCCAAGTTTTGATCTCAACCCTTGATGAATTCTAAGGCTTGGATGGAGTCTTGGAAGTCAAACAAAGAGACCATCTCTTCATTGGAAGAGTTACACGACCATGCACCCATTTGGAGGGTATTTTCACTTCATTTTCCAACACTTTGCTACACTTTCTCTCTTCCAAAAGTCAAAACCCACCATTGTTGTTCTTCTTGAACCATTCGGCCACACCACCTTGCACCATCTTCCAACCTTCAAAAATTTTATCCAACTCACTTTTCCAAACCTAAACACCATTCTAAGAACATCTCTAGTTGAGAGTTCTTCCAAAATCTATCATCTTAAGCTTGGAAAATCACTTTGGAGATTTTTCCTAGAATGTGAAAATCCTTATTTTTCATTTCTAACTTCATTTTCAAGGTTCTAAGCCGTGATTTATCCATGGTTTATATTTTTCTCCTATAGTTATAACTCTTTAAATTTTTGTTTAAGATCTTTAGGTTTTCTTGGAGGTGAAACCGAAACCACTAGGAGAAGGAGTAGAGGTTTTAATCTTCCTTTAAGGTAAGAGGGAGATTTAATCTCATCAACCAAGTGTGGTGATGAGAAAATGAATTGTATGTATGTAAAGAATCCATAAGGATTCACTTGTGTTGATTGTTTAAATGCTTTCCTACTTGTGTATGATATTGTTTGTATGCATGTCTACAAGCTTTAAAATATATTGTATGTGTGATTATGCATGAATATTACTTAGGATGTGAATAACATGTGAGGTTTGCATGAGTATTCCAAAGAACACAAAATAGAGGCTCACGGCCTCAACAAGAAAAAGGGGACCAAAATATTCTCAACCATTTTCAAAAGGAAGGACTTAATGGAATTAGGTAAATGAATGAATTTCAAAATGGTTTAGAAGGTAGAAAATGATCCAAAGATCAAATGCCAATGTTTTACCAATTTTGGCCAACATGTATAATAAATGTATAATCAATTCAAAACTTATTTTCTAAAGTGTAGAGTTGATGTTTTACCTAAAAAGAATGCATTTGTAATAAATTTTCAAGATTTAAAGAAGTAAACCAATTTTTATTAGAAATGTGTTATAAAAGAAAAATGAATAAAACCCTTGAAAACTACTTACTTTTGAATTTTAAAGTATAGTGATAGTTTACTAAAGTGGATTTAGTAATAATAAACTAAGTAAACGAATTTTTAGAGTAAAAACGTAGATAGTACATTTTTAATAGAATTTATAGACAAAATGCTGTCAAAATTTATTAAAAATAGACAAATAAAAGAGAACATTTTATAATATATTTATAATGTAAGGAAAATTATTCTACGCAGTTTTAAAGTAGTGAAAATAGCTTACGTAATTTTAAAATCTTTATTTTAAAGCTTTACGATCAAGAAAACGATTTAAAAATCTTACGCGATTGAGAAAACGATTTAAAAATACGATGCGATTTTAAAAACAACAAAATATATTTACGCGATTTAAAAACGTTTATAAAAATGATGAAATTGTGAAAACGCGATAAAATTTCTACGCGATTAATTGGAACAACGAGTTTTACTATCGGGCCAAGGTGGTGGACCCGAACATGTGGAAATATGGTACATCAAGTGGGAACGTACTATATTTGAGATTATTACCATTGAGAGCATTTGCGTAAATATGAGAATATTTTGAGACTAAGGGTAATTTAGTAATTATTATTTTTATTCATGCATTGAGTTGTGCCAATTTGATTGATAATTGGTGATTTGATTGACGAGGTGAATTACATCATGTTGTTGGTGTGATAAGCGTAGTGTGGTTCATTTCTTTGTATGGACTTGGAGGCATTAGTGTGTGGAGTATTCCACATGTGGACAGTTGGTCGCTCCTCTGAGCCGTGGTAACTAGCAACACACTAGTGATCTCGACATGCACTATACTTAATCAAGATCTTGTAAAGACTATTTTAGTATAATGCCTGTAGTTACACGATGTTTAGACTGTGTGCTACTACACGATGATTGGACAGTGGGCTATAGACATAACGTTAGACAGTGCAATAGTTTGGTTGGGCAGCCTGAGGTACTGATAGATCTTTGCGGGTCATTCTCTCTGATATCTGTGTCTAGCTCCATGGAGTAGGAACGAGTCGTATTGCATTTGCATTTGTGTCATGCATCATAACATTATTATCTGTGATATTATTTGATACTGTTGTATTAAAATTGCTGTATTAAATTTTATTATTATTTATGATGCTATAGTATGCTTTATTGTATAAACTGTTATATCTGTTGTATTTGGCGTTTTCTTATTTGCCATGCTGATATTGATGTATGATTATCTCACCTCTCTATATGTATTGTTTTTGTATTATTATTTATGTTATAAAAGTGTTTGAGGAAGAGGAACAGCCTCTAGATTGTGAGTATCCTGACAGGAAGAGCAGCAGTAAACGGGGGATCAGTTCGACGAGTGCGAACCTTCTGATCATCCATATTCGTTGAACTGACTTGTGAGTATGGCATTGCCGGGATTTCTTGGGTTTGTGAGACTAGAGTTTCACGGAGGTTCAGAGGCCTGGTGTTTGTGAGAGGATCGAGGATCAGTTATTTACTTGGGACGACTGACTGTGTCCCTACAAGCAGAGTTTGATGCTAAGCCTGCTTTTACTACGACTTTGTATCTACAGTTGGAGATGCCGTTGGATCTGAGGCGTCACTGGGGAGGGATGTTCCGTATCCCTAGTGAGATCAGTATAGTATCGATAGCGCGGACTCGTGTCCGTAGAGCTACGAGACATCCGAATTTTCTATCATCCGATGATCCATCGGAGGATTAGAAATCGATGATGTGCACTTGGGCACTCTATGATGTTGTGTTGTATATTAACTCTTTACTGCTTTGTTTAAATATTTTATAGCTGTAAATTATTTGCATAACTTAAAACAAAATCCAATGTATATTATGTGTGTGTATAGTTTATTTTATTTCCTATTCTGTGTTATTTTAATTAAGGTTATTATATATAAAAAGGAAAAAGATTTACAACCCATATTATTTATGTAACAAATGTTTTACAACTTGGGTAGATTTTATTTTATTGCATCACAAATGTGACATCCCCACAAGGGTGTTATAGAAGTTGTGATTAGTTATCCAAAGCTAGGCTAAGGATGTTAAATCCAAGGCTAGGCTAAGGATTAGTTATCCGAGTAGTAAAAATTGTCGGGTAAGCCTAGTAAAATGGTGACACCGGAGTGTTTTATGAAAGAATTAGTATCCAAGTAGTGAACATTGCCGAGTAAGCCTAGTAAAGTGGTGACACCAGAGTGTTTCATGAAATAACTAGTTATCTAAGTAGTGAACATTGCCGGGTAAGTCTGGTAAAATGATGACACAGGAGTGTTTCATGAAGGGATTAGTATCCAAGTAGTGAACATTACCGGGTAAGCCTAGTAAAGTGGTGACATCAGAGTGCTTCATGAAAGGATTAGTATCCAAGTAGTGAACATTGCTGGGTAAGCCTAGTAAAGTGGTGACACTGGAATGTTTCATGAAAGGATTAGTTATCTAAGTAGTGATCATTGTCGGGTAAGCCTAGTAAAGTAGTGACACCGGAGTGTTTCATGAAAGGATTAGTATCCAAGTAGTGAACATTGCTGGGTAAGCCTAGTAAAGTGGTGATGCTGAGATGTTTCATGAAAAGATTAGTTATTCAAGGCTAGACCAAGGATGTTATGTCCTATGCTAGGCTATGGATAAGTTATGTCATATGCTAGGGTATGAATGAGTTATGTCATATGCTAGGCTATGGATGACTTATATCCTTTGCTAGGTAAAGGAAGAGATAGGATGTTGCGAAAGTAGTACATGGAACAATCCACTCATCATCAGTTATGATGATATGAAATTAGTACATAGAACAATCCGCTCATCATCAGACAGTTGAAGGGCTATTTAGCCTATTTTACTCAGATAAGCATAAAGAATTACAGTTCCTGAGAATATTTAAGTTATAAGTATGAGTTTAATATTATATTATAAGGTGGCTAGATGAATGTTCACATAGAGCCTCAATGTGAATGTTCTAATGCTATTAGTATTACTCATTGTGAATTGATATTTGCTCAGTACTTATATCATGTTGATGTATAACTAGATCAGAGAAATTAGTATAGTATGCCCATTTTAATGAGTAAAATTGAGGTATAAGAAGACTCTTGATATTTTACATTTGAATATGCATTTATTTAATATCAACAGTATATTCAATTTCAGATTTCATTCATTCAGTACAAATGTTTATATACTGGTATTAGCTACTCATACTGAGAATTATTATTTCTCACCCTACTGCATTTCCATGTAAATCTAGGTTAAGGCCCTACAAGAGGGTAAGAAGACGAAAATAACATATGAATTAGTAGAGTTTAGTTTATATTTTTAATTCAAAGCTTATGTAATTATTTATATCTATTTTGAGAATGTAAAAAGTTGTATATATATATAATTTTTAGATATGGCTCCCCATAATGATTTATTTAAATGATATGGATTAGTTGATGATTAAGTTAGAAGTAGCATGATTAATACTACTTATCCAGGTATATGTTAAATATACTAGGGTACATATATTAGGTTGTTACAAGGATCTAGTTCTGCTGCTGCATATGCTTGGGAAGAAAGGCTTTCGTTACTCGAAGACGTGTTGACCAAGCCATATAGAGCAGTTACTTAGCCCTCACCAAGCCATTATGCTTGGAGAGAAAGGCCTCTACCAGAAGAATGTGTAGGGAAAAAGGGAACACCTTTAAGAATTTGGGAAAGTAATGTAAGACAATTCTAGAAAGGGATATGACCCTTAACATGCTCATGAAAAGCAAAAAAGGGTCACCTTCTAGAAAAGACATAATCTCAAACGAAGCCTAAAATCAAAGCCAAAAAAAAAAAAAAAGAAAGCAACAAGTAACAACTCCACTGCAAATATTCCTTATTTATAAAGGGAATAATGTGCACTCCGCTGGCCATAAGGGCAGCGGGTGGTTGGGAAATAGAGCAGAAAACTGCTATTGTCATTAAAGTGATTTTAATTCCCTATAAATTCAAAGCAACGGTTCCCAAGTAAGTACAAATTGCTATAAATCGTAGAGTAACTGCTAAAAGGACGTCAAATCCCTAAGAGTAATAAAGTCCCTACCCTCCTTCAAGTAGCAATCAACAAAGAGACAACGGAGGAACACATTGGATGTCGACTTACGATTACGGGCAACATATCCCAACCTTTATGGAACCTTGCACCCCAACTCTTTAAGTTTCAAAATGATAAGTCACAAATTTTATACCATGGACCCCGATGAGGACGCGAACTCTTGAATGCTTCAACAATCCAAAGTCTTTTCACCGAGGTCGAGCGTTAGACCTATCTTAGTGAATTATGTAAGCAACTTATTTAAGTGTAAAATCAATACCGAGATTGAGCGTCAGACCCATCTCGGCATTGTGAAGGAAAAAATGAACAAGTGTACAAGTGAAACCGAGTTTGAGCATTGGACTTATCTCGGTACTTGTCCAATTACATTATTAAAACCCCACACAAGGGCAAAAAAGAAAATGAAAAAGAAGTTCGCACAAAGTTTGAGTTATAAAATATGGGTTTTAAAATTTCTTTCTTGCTGAAACATAAACTTACTAATATTTGTAAGTAATACTGAAAAATAGATTTAACTGATTTAAAATCATATAACAAACACCACTTAATATTTAACATTTTAAAGAGAAATATAAAACTAACAGATTCTTTTTAAATAGTAGCAAACCCTATGACGGGTCCTACTTAATAGCACGGTACAACACTAACGAGAAAACTTAACATATTTATTTCTTTTTGTATCCCTCTTGATGCATCAGACATCTGTTCCTTGTCAACACTGCACGCTATCGATTCTGGAATGGTCATTCTCTGATGTCCCCAATTTCAAAATATCTACCACCCATTATGTCTAAGACAACTCGTTCCTTCTACTATATAATTTCAATAACACAAGCCCAACCAAACAATATAACAAAGAGGTGAGATCACCTACGCCAATACCAATATGGTAGCATAGAGATAACACAAACAACATACCATACAGATATATCATACCATAATTACAATTATGTCATCATCATAATGTATAAAATAACAATAAACACAATAATGTATAAAATAACAATAAACACAATAATGTCATCACATTATTATCATCATCATCATCATCCAAGTATTCAAAACAATTGTCGTAGCCAATATCCCTTAATTAATATATCATGCAGAGATAAAATGCTCAGTTTTATGCATGCACACATAGACTCAGTTTTTCAAAAACAACTCCATGGAGGTTTTCACAATTTCGAGGAGAATGCTCTGTTAATTGTCAGTCTTAGCCCAAAGACAATCTTCCAGTTGTTGAAAAGAAACGTGTTCTTGTCTGGTATCGTCAATGCGTTGCAACGGACTGCATCGTCAAGTGGCATATGGTCCAGCCTTAGCCCACAGACAGATATCCAATGGTCGACCGCCGCACCTTGACGCCCCCAAGATCCATCATAGACCTCACTATCAATTCTCATTCCCTCTTCAACCACAAGGGCCAAAATAGCTTATTAGCTATACTTTATACAATGCACGAATATATCAGTGCAAGTCCAACCACAATGGCCAAATCTTTTCAATTTCATTTGTTCAATGTAATCATATACCTCAACGCATATTTTTCTAATGCATGTATAATGCACCAATGCCGATCACATGCATATCTTTCCAATGCATGTAAAATGCACCAAATACCAATCACAGGCAAAACTTATCATTTTCTCATACAGTGTTCATACACTGTTTTGGCAGTAATCATCATGTTATCATGTTTTTATAGTCATAAAACACTTTTGCCATATTTTCACAATCGCGTAACATTTCTGTTACGTTTTCACAATTCAAAAACATTTCTATTATATTTTCACAATACCATAACACTTCTTTTACATTTTCACAATACCGTAACACTTTTGTTACATTTTTAAAATTCCAAAACGTTTTTATTACGTTTTCACAATACGGTAACACTACTGTTACATTTACAAAATTTCGTAACATTTTCTATTACGTTTTCAAAATACCGCAACTCTTTTGTTGCACTTTTAAACCACGTGCTAATTTTTTTAACATTTTTCTCAATCGCGTAAAAATATACGTTTCTCAAATTGCATAGTATTTTCCATTGTTTCAAAATCGCATATCTTGAAAATCAATCTTTTAAGTCGCGTAAATCATTCTCCATCATTCTTAAAATATTTAAAACACTTTTTTAAATCACATAACGATTTTTCGTCATTTTCACAATCATGTAAAAATATTCTATCACTTTTAAATCACATATTGATTTTTTTAACAGTAGTTCAAATTATGTAAAATATTTAAATGTAATTCAAATCGCGTAAAAATATTTTATCGTATTCCAAATCACATAGAAATATTTTACTGTATTTCAAATCATTTTTAAGATACGTAAAATATTTTTCAACATTTTACAATCACATAAAATATTCCTTAATATTTCAAACATTATTTTGGACTTAAATAAATCAATATCATTTTCAACACATTTTTTAAATTACGTAAAAATATTTTACTGCATTTCAAATCGTTTTTAAGCTACGCAAATAATTTTTCACCACAATTTTATTACAGAAAATATTTCTTAACCATCAAAAATTCCTTTTCAACTTTTCTCAAAATAATATAACTTTATACTTCATTTAATATATTTTCTTACTTAAGAAAATCTTTTTCCACATTTCTTTACTCAAGAAATTCTTTTTCAAATATAACCCACAAAATCACTTTTCAATTAATTTAAATCAATGTTTCAAACTTTAAGAATTTCCTAACGTACTTCAAAACTCGAAAATCAGTTATACGTTAGTAAATTTTCAAAATACCATTATATTCTCCATTTTTCCCAAATCATTTCCAAAATCAACCTTCCTCAAAATAAATTGAAACTCAAACGTTTTCAACCTCTCTTTGTTTTCCGTTACGAAAGTTTCCATTCTCTCAAGTGATAAAATGCTCTAATTCCCTTTTCAAATTCTTGTATTAAATCAATTATATTTCTACTTGGAAAATCACTTTGTTTCATCAAAATGAAGGCATTACAAGCCTTCGAAAACGTGGACATGACTATTGAAAATTATCAAAACATTTTTCCTTCTAAGTTAATATGGTTTTACACAAACAAAACCATTAAAATTTTGCTTTCAAAACCGTAAGACTTATGGTCATAAAAACCAAACTCATTTGTTCAAATTCATTTTCACTTTCTTTGCAAATCCTTTTTCACTTTATTTGCAAATCCTTAAAATCAACGTTTGCCCGTTTCATTCAAAACTCATGTTTAGAAAAACACTTAGGATCTTTTTACACAAAATAAATCAATAAAAATCCTTCAAAACCATGTTCTTGTTCTCTTGAAAAACATATCCTTTGTTCATTTTCCATGCTTTTCAAATCAATCCAATTTTATTCTTCCATGAAAATATTAAGTTATAAACACCTATGTTGAGGTGTCTTGGCCGAAATTTTCAATGTTCTAGAGACCCAAAAATTAATTTTCCTTGTTCTTGAAAATTTTCAACATAAACCCAAATCATGAGTGTTAAAACTGTGACCACTCTTCCTTGGCCATTGGAGCCAAAAATTTATTTTCTTTCCATATTCACATCATGACATACATATACATATTCCATCATAAATTCCACAAGCATGCCATATACTTATCATGCATATTATAAGCATATCATCAAAGCCATAAAATCATGCAAAGCATACCAAGCATAGACAAATAATTAAAGCACATAAACACCCACAAATAAATTACAAGACCATGGATATGAATCCTCACATGGATTCAATATCCATCAAATATATAACCATCTCTCACCACCATGCTTGGTTGGTGAGGTTGATCTCCCTCTTACCTCTTGAAGATCCTCAAAAAGCTCCTTGTTTTGCTTCTCTTTCCAAGTCCTTCACCACTAAGGGCTTCTCAAATAAGAAACAAAATACATAGAAATTAGTATACTAAGCTTGATTAAGAGGAACCATGGATCAAACATGGCTTAGATCATGAAAAAGAGAGAAGAAATGAAGTTTCCTTACACTTCACCTCAAAAACCCAATAACTTTGATCTTGAAGAAAGTCCTTGAAGATGAATGATTTAGAGGAAATCTTCAACATGAAAGTTGTTTAGAATATCATGTAGATTCAAGATTTATGGTTGGATGAAATTAAAAGAGATTGGAGAGTGGTTTTGGGTGTCTTGGCCGAATGGTGTGTTTAGGGAGAGAAATGGAGTTTTCTTTTGTTGGCTTCTTGAAACTTGAAGGAAAAGATGAAGATGTAATAATATGAAGTATGGAAATGAATTATTTGGTCTCCTTTAGGATGCATGACCATAGCCTTGTTTGGAGAGAAAGAAGAGAATATATTTTGCTAAGTCTTGCTTTAGGAAAATCAATGAATGATGAAGATTGATCAAGATAGGTAATAATGGTCTTCAAACTTTTTGCTATGCTTATAATCATCACAAAACCGTCCCCCCTCCAAACACTCTCCTAAGGATGCAAACAAATCAATAATGATGCATGTTGACCAAGACAAGTAATAATGGTCATCAAAATCACCTTTATCTCCAAATGAAACTAAAAAACCGTCCCCCCTTGCATTATGCATGCAATAATGTTGTCATCATTATTAGCCACCATCTAGAGCATTTTAGACCATTGATTAGATCAATGGTTAGGATTAAGGTAGACTTTTGATTAGAAGACTTAATCTAAGTCATTGGATCTTTCTCCTTTAAATTCTAGCCATTAGATGTGTCTCTAAAATGAAGGGTCAAGATTACTCCTTCTAACTTTACATCCAAGGGTCATAATTAGTCTTTGCTACTTTTTAAGACCAAATCTCCACCATTGATTAAATTTTCATCCAATGGTCATAAATGGTTCTTGTTACTTTACAAGACCAAATCTCTACCATTGATTAAATCCATATCCAATGATTACAAATGGTCATAGCCACTTTATATGACGAATTCTACACCGTTGATTAAATCAAGATCAAGTCTTTACCGTCGATTAAATCAACGGTTGATATCAAAGTCTTCAATATTAGACTTGTTTCCTATTGGTCCATCAAAAATTGTCACAATCACTAATATTGACTTAATAGTATAATTTCTATTTTTATCTGCTAAAACCCCACGAAAGAATATATTTACTGTATTTTTATCATCCGATAAATAAATATAGTACAAAACACAGTACAAGAAATTTTCTCAATCTGTCTCCGGATTCAGGTTTAGTAAGATCCCCTGTCTCTGTCTAAACAGTACAAATTTTTCTATGCGTAAAAAAATTTTCACTTTGCGGGACCCACTTGGGCCCACATACACCCCCTGGGCCCATAAACAGTAAAAAAATTCATAATCATCCACAAAAATCACAAATATTAGAAAACGCACAAATATCAAATCAGATTATGTAAAATAATTAAAACCTAACGGTAAAAATTAAATTACGTAAAGTTTTCCCCGACCCGAAAATTTTTATTTTCCTGACACGGAGTAAATCACTCAAAACGATCAAATATACTGACGGAATAATCAAAATAATTTTACAGTATCCAGAAATTACTAAACAGTAAAATTCTATTAACTGTCAAAATTACTGTTTAAGATATACGAAATTTTTAGGGTGTTACAAAGATGACTTTATTCAAGGTTGAAATGGGATCACGGTAAAGGAGAGAGGATAATATAGATATGAGAAGATAAATAACAAAGAGAATAAAAGAGCATTATGGTACAGTTAGAGTGGAAAAAATGTTTGAGAACATTCATCATAAAGGACAATCACCAATATTTGACTAATGTTTTGTTGAAGATCAATCCCAAATTGGTGAATTGAATTCATTGTTAGATCTAAACCTTCTCATTTTCTTCCTATTGTTTCCAAGCATCCACCTTTATTCTAGACTCTGATAATTCTTTGATTGCAACAGTGGTCAGTTCTTTTTTTTTTTTATCATTTTGTACCCACACTTATTCAAGAACAAAGCCAATGCTCTTTTATTCCCTAAGGTTGGGTAAAGTATGTTTTTTTTTTGAAGACACGTAATGAGCTAAAAACAAGGAATGGTCAAATAAGCTCAAAGGAGTTACACAAGGGAAAATATATAAGGATGGCTATTCGGTCAAAGTAGCTATTTCAAAATGCCTCAATCATAATTATGTATGCATGTGAAAATGTAGCCTAAAAAAGAATCAAAGCAAGTTCTAGAGTAACAATTCCATGAGTAAAAATCACACAAGAAAGAAGAGAATAGTACAGATATTCAATCCATTAATCAATAGGCTCAAAATCTCACCAGGTATATTTCTATCATTCTCAATCCACTATATCAACATTCATATCCAAGCTTGTGATTTTTAATAAAGAAGACAATTTATGCTAAGATCTAAGAATCCATTTGCTACTTCTGCACAAAAATAATTATCTCCTCAACTAAGATGCGTCTCAAGAGTAAAATTACCTCCAAGGCCAAATTTACTCCTTACTCTGCCATCCTTAATTGGTTTTACTACGAATAGGTTTCTGATAGTCATATCACTAAACATACTTCCCAAAAGAAAAGAAAAAAAAATTCTTTTTTGGTCAACTATTTGTCCCCCCAACTAGATCACAACATTGTCCTCAATGTTAAAATATAGATGAGTAAAGGATAGAAGATATTACCTATTGGAGAAATCTGACACAAAGTTAAACAAAAACAAAGTACGATAAATAAAATCAAAGGTAAAGAAAAGTTATAAACGAAGTGTCAGATTTGGCTTTCTTTTCATCCTGTTTCCCTCACTGCTTCCTACTGACCAATCTATCTAAGCTATTCCTGGGTCAGGTTTATGAACAAAAGCTTATAATTTATCAATCAACTTATCAATAGTGGAAGCAGAGATAAGAAGTTGTCTTGCCGAAGGTGTAATAAATTTTTGTTCCACAGCATGGTCAAGAAAAAGTAACAAAATATCAAAGAAATTATTTACATTCAACAAACCTATGGGTTTATGGTGGATGTTTAGTTGGGCCCAACAGACAATTTGAAAAGCTTCTTCCAAGGTACCAAAATCACCTGGTAAGGCAATGAATGCATCAGAGTTTTCAAGCATTATCTTCATTCATTCATGCATTGATGATACCTTAAGTTCCTCCCCAATTGTCTTTCTAGTGATGTTTTGTTGAGCTAAAGGTTCAAGAATGACACCTAAAACCTGACTGCCTCCTATATATACAACAAGTGATACAGCCCCCATTAACCCACGACAACCTCCCCCATATACAAGATGAATATTCCTCACAGCAAGTGATCGACCAAGAGTGGTAGCTGCGTTTACAAACTCTAAACCCTTCCCATACTTAGACCCACAAAATACACAAATATTTTTAAGTTGATGAACAGAAATACCTTCCATTTCTATACTCACCTTCCCCTTGAATGATTCTGAGTTGGAAGAAAATAGAGAAAATGGAGTGTTTAAATAGGAAAAAGAATGGAAAGGATAATAATAGCACCTATAAGGTTAGGTTGGTTGTTGTCAAAAAAGTTTGAAATTACGAAGCACATAATCTTTTTTTTTTAATTTTTTTTTGTTTTTTTGTTTTTTTTTGTTTTTTGTTTTTATTTTTTTAAAAATTTTTTTTGAACTTCAAGAAAACTATTAAGGTAAAGAAGTCTAGAAACCCCTGAAGGACCCTGCTCAAAGGATCGTCTGTCCAAAACCAAAATACAACAAAATCATACAAAGATAAAAGAAATATAATAGCAAATGATGACATACCTTTATGTACAGTTTTCATAGCGTATCTTTATACTGCGCGTCATGAGTGCAGTAGTGGCATATCTTTATACTGCGTGTCACCAGTGCAGTAGACACTCACGTCCGTTTATTCGAAGAAAAGAGAAAGAAGAAACCATCATGAGTTTCCATCCTGGGTCTGGAACCTGGAGAGCTCACACTTGGGCTCGTAACATCAATAAAGATGCTAAAATCTAAAACCCGTAATGTCCAAGATCCAGAACGTTCCATCCCAGGGCGCTGAGAGCCCCTTCTAATAAAAGAAAGGATCAAGCTCAAATGCCTCATACGCTTTGGCAGCCGCGGGTTACTTCTCACTAATAACCATAGTAGGATGCTTCTGCTTGTCCATCAACTCTACAGTGCCTAGATGGTAAACATTGGGTTATGGAGTGCGGCTCTCTATAGAGCATGGTACATGAACTTTTTTAAGGACCAGCATGCAAAGGTCCACCCGAGTCAATGACGGGTCAACTAAAGGCTGGGGCTCTACCACTAATTAAAGCCATGATACTCCTTCCGGATCGCCCTTGTTCAAACACATTTTTTTTCTTTTTTTTTTCTTTTTTTTTTGCTTTGTTTTTTTTAGAAAACATAAAGAAGAAGAAGAAGATAATATGTACAGATTGTTGTGGATATGGCTCACATCTGCCTCTGGTTTCACATCCAGTAACGACTTAAACGCCTTCTATGAGTCGAGGATAAGCTTCCCATCCAATTTTCTTATAAATTGGCAAACAAGGTCTTTTAGAGTCAAATTCCTAAGACTGTAGCGTTTTTCTTCATCTTTGAAGAGATTCCACAAATTAAAAAGTTCACAATGCACCAATCCACAAGAATGTGTCTCAAGAGTCAATAAGATATCATTTAATGACTCTTTACTCAGTCCATTCTTAATGAAGAAAATTTTATCTTCTCTGTTTGTGGAAACCATCCCCAAAGAATGACATCGCTTGTTACAATTCCATCGTCCACATTTGTGACAGACTTGTAACCTTTTTCTTCTTCTCCTTTTAGAATACGAACTTCTTCCAAGACTTGGCATGTATGGGTCAAATGAAATTGAAGACTCACCTACTAGTCAGACCTTTGCTTCAATTATCCAGCGTACATCTTCTAGTATACCCTTGTGCATTAACAGTCTCAATCTTTCACATCTAACTTTATAGATTTTTTTCAGAGCATTTTGAGAGAGAGAATGAAACTGTTTTCTTAGGTTTGAAAGAATGACATCCATTTTAAAGGAAAAGAAGGATTCAGTTATTTTGGAAAACTGAAAAACAAACCGACTTGAGAGTCACGGAGTACCGTTATCTGCCACTTAACTGGTAACACAAAGAACTGCAAAAACAAGGCAACAAAATTAGAGTGAATTCTATTCATAACAAGGATCAGAAAGAGAGATGAATCTACCTCATCAACTTGGTTTTCCAGAAATGGTTTGAGCCTTTGTCCATTAACTTTAAACACATTACCATTCCTAGGATTCTCAATATCTACGACCCCATGAGGATACACAAGTTTGACAACAAAAGGACCACTCCACCTAGATCTCAATTTTTCAGGGAATAGGTGCATGCGAGAATTATAAAGTAGAACTTTTTGACCAATTTCAAAAGATTTTCTCAAAATTGTCTTGTCATGAAAAGCTTTTGTTCTGGCTTTATAAATCTTTGAGTTCTCATATGCATTATTTCTCAATTCCTCAAGTTCATTTAATTGTAATTTGTGTATCTTGCAAGTATCATCAAGATTTAGATTGAAAGCTTTAATGACCCAAAATGCTTTATGTTCCAATTCTATAGGCAAGTGACAAGGTTTTCCATAGACTAACCGATAGGATGACATGCCCAAAGATGTTTTGAAAGTAGTACAGTAAGCCCAAAGTGCATTGTTTAGTCTTAAAGACCAATCTTTACGATTTGGGTTAACCGTTTCTTCCAAAATTTGTTTAATCTCCCTATTTGCCAATTCAACTTGTCCACTTGTCTGAGGGTGATAAGGGGTGGCAATTTTGTGTGTAATACCATATTTCTTCATTAAAGATTCAAATGGTTTATTGTAAAAATGTGTTTCCCCATCACTGATGATAGCTCGAGGGATTCCAAATCGACACAAAATATTTTCTTTTAAAAATTTAAGAACAGTTTTATGATCATTGTGTCAGCATGGAATCGCCTCAATCCATTTTGAGACATAATCAACTGCAACCAAAATATGCACAAATCCAAATAGGATGAAAATGGACCCATGAAATCAATTCCCCAACAATAAAAAATTTCAATGACAAGGATGGGGTTTAGAGGCATCATGTTTCTTTTTGAAATTGAGCCCATTTTTTTGACAATTTTCACAACTTTTACAAAAAGTATAGCAGTCCTTAAATAAAATGGGTCAATAAAATCCACACTGTAAGATTTTTGCAACTATTTTCTTTGAAGAAAAGTGACCTCCACATGCTTCTGAGTGACAAAATTTAATGACACTACTTACCTCACTGTCGGGCACACATCTCCGAAAGATTTGGTCAGGATAATATTTGAATAAGTATGGGTCATCCCAATAAAAAATTTTCACCTCTGTCAATTTTTTTTTTATCTTGGTGCATCCATTGAGGCGGCATCTTTCCTATTACAATAAAATTGACTATGTTAGCAAACCAAGGCATGGAATTGACAAAAAATAAAAATTCATCAGGAAAAGAATCATTGATGGGTGTGTTATCAAAAGGTGAGCCTATTGTAAGTCTGGACAAATGATCAGCGACAACATTTTCGACTCATTTCTTATCTTTTATTGTGATGTTGAATTCTTAAAGCAACAAGATCTATCGTATCAATCTTGGTTTGGCATCCTGCTTAGACATCATATATCTAACAACAACATGATCAGTGAAAATCATAATAGAAGAACCAATTAAGTAAGATCAAAATTTGTCCAGTGTAAAAATTACAGCAAGTAGTTCTTTTTCAGTAGTAGTGTAATTCATTTATGCACTATTTAAAGTTTTACTTGCATAACAAATCACATGAGGCTTACCTTCCTTTCTTTGGCCTAAAACAACGCCCACAACATAATCACTAGCATCACACATTAACTCAAAAGGAAAAGACCAGTCAGGAGGTTGCATGATAGGAGCAGATGTCAGAAGACCAATTAATTTTTCAAAAGATTTTTGACATTCTTGAGTCCAATCAAATGGTGCATCTTTCAATAGAAGACTACATAATGGTCTAGATATGACACTAAAGTCCTTTATGAATTTTTTGTAAAATCCTGCATGTCCTAAAAAGGAATGAACTTCTCTGACTGTTTTTAGGAAAAACAAATGAGCAATTAATTCACATGACCTAACATTATTCCTGAGGTAACCATGTAATGACATTTTTCCCAATTTAATACAAATCCTTTTTCTTCGCATCTTTTAAGAACTTTTTCCAAATTATTAAGACAAATTTCAAAAGAATTTCCAAAAACTGTTAGATTATCCATGAAAACCTCTAAATAATGCTAAATCATGTCACTAAAAATGCTTAACATGCATCTTTGAAATGTTACCGGAGCATTACAAAGGCCAAAAGACATTCTCTTATATGCAAAAGTACCAAAGGGACATGTAAAAGTGGTCTTTTCTTGATCTTCCAATGCAATTGGTATTTGATTATAACCTGAAAAACCATCAAGAAAACAGTAGTATGGATGTCCTGCTACCCTTTCCAGAATTTGATCAAGAAATGACAAGGGGAAATGATCTTTCCTAATAGCAGCATTTAATTTTCTAAAATCAATACACATATGCCAACTAGATGAGACTTGCGTAGGTATTAATTCACCTTTATCATTTTCAATCACTGTTATTCCAGATTTCTTAAGCACAACTTGTGTAGGGCTTACCCATTGACTATCAGAGATAGGATAGATAATTCCAACATCAAGCAATTTAAGAACTTCAGCTCTAACCACCTCTTTCATGTGTGGATTTAATCTTCTTTGAGGTTGTTGAGAAGTTTTAGTATTATCCTCTAAATGTATTCTATGTGTACAAATTAATGGATTAATGCCTTTTATGTCCTTTAATGTCCATCCAATTGCACTTTTATGCCTTTTAAGTACTTCTGTTAACATACCTTCTTGTTCTTCAGTAAGAGACGAGGAAATTACCACTGGAAAGTTTTGCTCTTCTCCTAAAAATGTGTACTTCAACCCAGCAGGTAATGGCTTTAGTTCCGGTGTGGGTACTTCTTCATGGGCATTATCATTCATGGGTTTTAGCTCTTCAAATCTTGGCTTCCATCTCTTGTACTCCATTACCTGTGTACAATCAAGCAAAGAGCATATTTTAGAGATATCATCTTCTAGTTGCATGTCTGACTCAAATGAATTAACTAAACAAATTTCTAATGGGTCAAAAGAACTCCTTGTTTGAATATGATCATCTATAATGGCTTCAATTCCTTCAACTTTCTCCTTTTCATCAAGGACTTCCTGTGGTTGCTTGCACATGTTAGAAACATTGAGCTCCAATGCCATGTTTCCAAATGTTAGTTTCACCGCTCCATTTCTGTAATTTATTAAAGCATTTGTTGTTGCTAAAAATAGACGACCTAAAATAATAGGAATTCACTTGCAACTATCAACCATAGGTTCAGTATCCAAGATAATAAAATCCACAGGATATATGAATTTATCAACTTGAACCAACACATCTTCCACTATTCCTCTTGGAATTTTAATTGATCTATCAGCAAGTAGAAGAGTTACAGAAGTTAGTTTTAACTCACCCAAGTTGAGTTGCTGATAAACTGAATATGGAAGCAAATTGACACTAGCACCAAGATCAAGTAAAGCTTTTTCAATTTTATGTTCTCCAATAATGTATGAAAGGACAACCAGGGTCTTTATATTTCAACGCATTATTATTCTGAAGAATGGAGCTTACTTGTTCAGCCAAAAATGCTTTCTTTTTCACATTTAGTTTCCTTTTAACAGTGCATAAGTCCTTCAAATATTTGGCATAAGAAGGAATCTGTTTGATAGCATCTAACAGAGGAATATTGATCTTTACTTGTTTCAAAATTTTAAAAATTTTAGTGTGGTAGTCCAATTTCTTTGAATTATTCAATGCTTGAGGAAATGGGGGTGAAGGCGAGAGTTTAGTCTCCTTTTGGTCAACTTCTTCATTTTCTTGGGCAATTGGTTCATCTTCTTTCTCACAAGGTTCAGGAATTTGTTTTTCAACAACCTTTCCACACCTAACAGTTATCACTGACTTGACTTAGTCCATTTGTTAGTTTTCTGAACTCCCCTCATTTAGACTGTACTGACCCTTGGGATTTGGTTGAGGTTGAGAAGGAAATTTTCCTTTCTCATGAACGGTGAGTGTAGAAGAAAGTTTAGCAAGAGTGTCTTTTATGTCATTCATGATTTAATTGTTTTGTTTATTAATGACCTCTTGCTTTTCTATGAATGCATGCAGTGTTTCTTCAAGATTTTTCCTATATGGTGGGACATAAGGTGCATATCCTTGATAATTTTGAGAGTCTGATTGTGCTTTAGGAGGTGGTGGTTGCACAAATTGTGATTGATTATTATTCCTCTAGCTGAAGTTCGGGTGATTTCTCCATCCCAGATTGTATGTATCTGAAAAAGAAGAAGTAAATGACTTTTTAAAATTATTCATTGCATTTACTTGCTCATGTACAACTTCTTTAAAAATAGGAATATTAGGACATTCATGTGTTGAGTGTCCTAAGTCATCACAAATGCCACAAATTTCTTCATTTTGCACAGATTTGATTTCTTTTGCTTTTCTTAATTCCATGACTTCAACCTTTCTAGCCAAACTAGTAAACCTAGCATTTAGATCATCCTCTTGACTAAGGTGATATTTTCCTTTATTAGCACTTGCAAAGTTAGATCTAATTGAATTTTCAGAAGGGTTAGTACCATGCCAAGATTGAGAATTTTCAGCCAACTGGTTTAAATAGTTTAAAGCTTCATCAGGTTCTTTATTAAGAAACTCACCATTGCACATTGTTTCCACAAATTGTTTAGTTTCAGGTGTTAAACCTTCATAAAAGAAGCTTATAGTGGGCCATTTTTCAAAACCATGATGTGGGCAAGAATTTAACGAATCTTTAAACCGTTCCCAACATTGAAAATATGCTTCATTTGAATTTTGGAAAAAATTTTGGATTTGTCTTTTCATAGCATTGGTTTTATGTGTTGGAAAAAATTTCTTTAAGAACTCACCTTGCATTTCTTGCCATGTGCCAATTGATCTTAGTTTCAAAGTGTTAAGCCAAGATTTTGCTTTATCTTTTAAAGAAAAAGAAAATAATTTAAGCTTAACAATCTCTTTAGTACAATTTTGGCCATTGAAAGCAATACATACTTTCTCAAATTCTTTCAGATGTAAATATGGACTTTCAGATTCTAAACCATGAAAATTAGGAAGTAAAGAAATCATACCTGTCTTAAATCTAAAATTGTTGGCATTGAGTAGAAAGATAAAACATGATAGACTAGAATTTCGAGGTGATTGAAAATATTCACGCATGGTTCACAACGGTTGATTCTCATGTTCATCATGTACACTTTTATTTTCAGTCATTGTGTCAATTGTGTGTGATTGTGATTCAAACAAATCAATATATAAAGTATCAGGATTAATTTTAACTAAACGACCAGAATTTAAATCACGATACTAATTAAGCATAAATAAATGACTTAAAATAGAAAAAATAATGTACAAGTTGGTAGTTTACACCCGCCATTAAATATTAACAAGGATGTGGTATAAACCAACCACCCAATAAATATTAACAAGGAAAAAGTTAGATAACTGATAAATTAAAAAGTTAGATAATTAGAGAGTTAATAATTAGTAAGTTAAAAAGTGCAGAAAGTAAAATACAGAAAATAAAGTGCAGAAAGTAAATTTTAAAAAATAATGTGCAAAAAGTAAATTACGTAAAAATAAATTACAGAAAGTAAATTGCAGAAAATAAATTTAAAATATGAAAACCGGAGAGAGGCAGAGCCCCCCGAACCGGCGAAAGAGAAGAAAAGAAGAAAGATTATTTCGTTATGTTAGAAAGCAATAATAAATAACAGAAATTAAAAAATTAGAGTGCAGAAAATAAAAATTAGTAAGTAGAAAATAAATAACAAAAATTAAAAGTTAGTAAGTAGAAAATAAATGACATAAATCAAAAGTTAGAAAGTTAGTATGTTAGCAAGTTAGTAGGTTAAGAAGTTAGAAAGTTAGAGAGTTAGTAAAGAAACCGAAGGATCGGCAAGCCGATCTTTTGCTCCGGTGAGGGAGAAGAGAGAATAGATTTTATTAAAGAAAAAGAACCTCAATAAATTAAAACTTCAAATCAAGTCCCCGACAACGGCGCCAAGAAACTTGATTGCGAGATTTAAGGGATATAAACCCAAGTGCAGGTTGTCTCAAGTAATAAATTTCTCGGGAGTCTGCGGTCGATCAACAGGGAATTGATGAAGATAAATTATTTGAGGTAAGAAAAGGATTTGTCACAACACCAAAAGTAATAAAAGATGTTCACAAATGAATTTAAGAACTTGCTTAGGTTAGGAGATCCACTCTTGATAATAAATTAAAGGCAAGATTATTTCTCTTTATAACTCAATTGAAATCCACACACAACGAAAGTTCCAATTGGAAAATATAATATTCAAAGTTCAATTATATATGTAATCATATTATGATTTCTTTAATTATCTACCAACATTTGTAAATGAGTTCAAGCATTCATTGTACCAATCCTATTGTCTACAATAAATCAAGATCTCCATTATACAATGAAGGTTTCGAAATTGATTGGAAATAAAATACAACACATATAATGTCCATTTGATAATATATCATTTAAGCACAAGAAATAGAATAATCTAACCTTATTTCATTACCAAGAGCTTCACTCTTTCATCCAAGCAAGATGAAGATTTACTTACTCATAGACAAGAAGAAAGAAAGAGAGAAGAAGGGAAAGATGAACATAGCTTCAATTTAGAGCAAGAGAAAATTACAACAAAACAAGCATAACTATAACTTCTAAAAACTAAGCCTAACACCAAGAACACCAAATGATCAACCAATGGTGTCTTTTATAGAAGATTAGGGATACAAAATGACAAGGGAGCTGATTAAGAGTAGGTGGATGAGTGGGTGAATGAGTGAAAAATGCCAAATGATGAGTTGGTGAGTGGAAAATTATTGAGATTCTTTGTCTCCGAAATCATTTAGTGCTGATCTTATGGATGCCATCAAAATAAAGCAACGTCGTCTTCATAAAAGTTATAGCATTTTGTCTCAGCTTTCCAATTCCACCAAGATCAACAAAAATTCGTCCTAGAACCCAAGATATGACTCAATTACTGCAGATTGTTCAGGCCCAATTTCAGCACCTCTATTTTGACTTCCAGACCCAATATCAACTCCAAGTTGTCCGAATGAGCTCTTGTGTTCTTCATGAAAGTTGTAGATATGGATCTTAACTTTCAAATATCCAAATTTCAGCACAAGATAATTCCTACAGCCTGAGTTATGCTCTGATTATTGCATACTGTTCAGGTTCCAATCACAAAACTCGTGTTCTGAATTCCAAGCCCATTTACCTTCACTAGATGTCAGAATTTTACCTGGAGCTCTTCATGAAAGTTGTAGAACTCTCTCTTATCTTTCCTACAAGGTAAGATACATAATTTTTACACATCTATAACTCAAGATATGGCAGAAATACAGAAATAGTGTAAGACCCAAATAATGCTGGAAAAATCAATTAAGTCCAATTTGAGTCCAAACTTACAAAACATAATCAGGCTTAATCAATTAAGTACATGGAGAGTGTAAATGACTAAAAATAAGGGTTTATTAATGTATAAAATATGTGATCATCAGTATCCTAGGCCTCCTTCATGAATCGAAGGAAAGACGAAAGATGTAAACTCTGAAGTTAGGCCTAGCTTTTACATGTCATGCTCGATCAACACATCGATCTCGGCGTGACTCAATAAGGTGCCATCAATGAAGTTAGTGGATCAGGCCCACGAGTCCACACCGATCCCGATTGAAAATGGAGCAGAAAACCCTTAGACCCCGGGCCGGTTAGGACCTTGAAGACTTCAGGCTCCTCTAGGATGCTCTCAGTGACTAGTATCTTCCCCCTCGGATCCCTACTGCTCTCAGCCCGCCTCTTTTAGGATAGTAAGGGATGGATAGAGGAGCTAGTTGCAATATCTCGAACCTCGGTGGGCAGAAGGGAAACTATCTTAGGGACTACCTCGGCTGTAGGCAGAAGGATTGCACTACTCAAAGGCGGAAGAATAGTAAGTGTTACCAATGAAATAGTCATCGAGGGCCGAGATGTGGATACCCCACCATTCTTGGTTACCAACTTTTCAACAAGACGTTGAAGTTTGGTTTGTGGAGCCATACTTTATGCAAAAGAATAAAAGGCATTACAACACGTAAGACAAAAGTTAAGTACAAAACAAATTTCAAATGCAAGAAGAAATGTGCAAGACGAGATACCTAGCAAGGCCTTTACAGAACCGGTGGGCTCATCTAGAATTTCTTTATAAGAGATGGACCCCTCTTCTTTAGTCCAATCAATCAGGTAGCGTAGGACCTTAGCCTCAGGAAGAGAGATCTCAGAGTCTTTATCTCTTTATTACTCTGCTCTTAGCCAACTTGGGTCCAATATAAGTAGAGACGTTGTTGACCTTCTAGGGTGACAAAAAAAGGTGTTGTCCTTAGAGCCCCTTCTATCCTAAAAAAGTCCCTTTTGAAGTTCTCAAAGGACTCTTGATAAGGCTTAAAAACCCTATGCCCATTTTACACTCATAGTGTGACCTATCCCTTGGTTTGGTTGTTCCCCGAGGTCGATAATCGAGAAAAAAGGTAGAAGAATGAGTTGACCGAGCAAGGCCACTCGAAGACTCGGCAGACAAGCTTGACTGATTGAACAAATCCCTAGAAATTTGGATGGAGTTGGGTGGGCGCCACACGAAGATGGTTGAGGACACCCATCTCGAACTCGGTCAATAGAAGTTATACCCCGATCCAAGTGAAGAGGGCCTCATATATATACATGAAGTGTCTACCCTCCATATGAATCGAGCACACCCTTTCTTCCTCAAATGGGTGCTAGATTATAAACTCTCAGTCTCTTAACCCGTCCATGGTTAGCTGTAAATATTGTTGCTTCTTGTGGACGTCTTCTGAAGTCTTCATGTTGGACAAGGTGCCCAAAACCTCTTGGTCCACCCACCGATATAAGATTGTATCTCGGGAGAAGATAAAATTTTGTTGCTCTACAGAAGTTGCCCTCCAAGTTCATGCCATAACCTCACCTACAGAGGACGCTCCTGAATTAGACTCAGAAGAATTACTCATGGAAAAATCACTCATGTCTCCTACTGCCATCATAAATTCAGAGAGCGGATGGGCTGGCCCACACCTTGCCAGTTCTCTAGCTTGATCTGCCATCTCAAACACCTCCAAGACCTCGTCCTAAACAAGGAATTTGGACCATCACCAGAGTCCCCACTGTGGACCTGAAGCCTCTGCTATGGCTGAGGCGATAAGAACGAAGAAGGACTCAAGAACTCCACCAACGAGCCGCTATTATGCACCATCTCCTCACTTCTAGACATTTTTTTCCACTAGAAATTCAGAGAAAATGGCAAAAATGAAAAGGATGAAAATGATTAGTACCTTGAGTTTTGGAGGAGAAAAGAAACTTCAAACGATGAAGAGAGTGCTGAAGAAGCCTTGAATCACCAACAATCACAACGAAAGGTGTAGAAAATCGCCTAGGTCATCAAAGGAAAAATCTGGAGTGCTTCCTATTTATATCCATGGAAAGGTCACCCTAATTACTGCCATTAATGGGGACAAATGCACCTTTTTGTTTAAAGCACCTCATCATGATGCCACCTTTTTGAAATTTAAAAATGGCTAATCATGACGCTGCAAACCCCAAATGACAGCTTTCACTGTTCTCTAACCACTTGGCCTACCGTTTCTGAACAAAAGCATTCGAAAAGACATTGCACAGAGCGTTCAAAACTGAAATGATGCGTGATGTTTGAGAAGGACACCTAAGTTGGACCACAAAAATTCACCAAAACCGTGGAGAAACCATAACTCAGAGCTTGGGTCTAAACTGAACTACTCTTACAACATGGACCCAATGAACTACACATGGGCACAACCTATTACATACCTTGGATAGCGAAATGATGCCATAAGTAGAGCGTTCCAACTCGGATCCTGTCCTTACTCATTAACACTAGGAAATGTATAATGACACATCATGGACCTCGACCATTTGAAAGAACATCTCGAGATCCGGTGTTGACATTATGACTAGGATCCCTTTATTCATTGCACGTTGTGTGCTTTTATCAAACTCGAATATCTTGACACTTAACTATTTCATCAAAGCATCAAGCCAAGGGTAATTGTTTTATACTAGATTATGGGTCCATAGATCAGGAGCAACTGGACCCACCAGGGTGGCACCCAGACGTTATTGCGTGCATGAGACTGCCTATTTACTAGGCGTAACTTTCTTAATTGAAATCAATTATAATCATGCCATGCATAAATAGGGGAATAATGACAAGGAATAATGGTGTCCATAATTTCAAGTAACAACATTCAATACGCATTGAATACTCAAATTCTTTATACCCTAAAACGCTTATATATATGCACTCTGCAAGGTAAGAAAGGTAGAACCTAATCCCCAATTCCATACACTACCCTTTTTGTGCACATACTGACTTGAGCGTCAGAGTATCTTTTGCATATACCCACCCTCTCCTCCCTCTATTGTCGTTGCTACTATGCCACAAAAGAATCCACCATCACTTACCTTCTCAGATAACCTTCAGAACTCAGTTCTGGCAACATATAAGATAACTTGGACTGATTTATGACGATAAATTAGTGAGAAAAAAAAGTAATCCCATATATAATATAGTACGGCGAGTGCTATTATGCTCACTGCCATGTTAGGGTGTATAATACACCCTCCATTTTACCAGCTACAACAATATTTTTTTTTTGTTCTAGGTTTCTTTTTTTTCATTTTTGTTTTTTTTTTTAAATTGGTACTGCTGCCACTGTCGGTCGGCCACCACCCGCCGCCGAATACCGCTGGCCTCCGTCTACTGTTGGATATCATCGGCCAACAGCCGCTGTTGAAAACCGTTGGCCACCACCTGTTGTCGGAAACCACCAGAGGTGGTGGCCGGTCGAAGGTGTTTGTCGGCGACCGAAGGTGATGGCCGGGTGTCGGAGGTGGTTTCTAGTGTTCAGAGGTAGTGGCCGAAAAAAACTTAAAAAAAAAAAGATTCAGCAAGTTATAAATCATTCATTATAGTCATTGATATATTTTTTAATATAATTAATGACTAAAATAATCAAAGTGCATCATACACCCTCTTTTTGGAGGGTGTATATTACAATTGGCCAATATAGTACTAGCCGGTCCGTATCAATCACATGGCCCTATTCAATTCATTGTCATTACGGTGGTCGCCTTCAAGAGATCTAAGCGGATCAATTGCGAATCTTGAGAATAGACTAGCTATAACATGGGACCAGACCCGATTAAGAATGATCGTCGTGCTAGCTATAACACACAAGACGAAGCAAGGCTATAACACCGTTTATGCTCGTGATTGCATCCTTCTCCTTTTAATGAACAGTTGTCATATATGCTTTGCAAGCTGCATAATGAGTGTGCAGCTGCCAAGTATTGTTCCTTTTAATGGAAAAGGATAAAATGTGAATTGGAGGGTTGACGGTGCTTGTCCTTGTCCTCTTCGAAAAGAACCCCGAACCTCTCCCAGTCCTCAGTACCAAGCATTCAAGCCATTTGTCTTAGACCAACTGAAGTAATTGACAGAGTAAGATATAAGGTTATAAACACTCACTCTCATCTACCTCCCTTCCTTCTTAGTACACAGTCCATAGTCCCTTCCCATCTATCTCTTTCTATCTGGTACAACAATGCAGTGCTGGCTGCTGCCACTGTCACAGAGGCCTTTATCCATAGATTCCCTACTGTGGTGTCAAACAAGTAAAAGAAAAGATTCCTTTGTTTTCTTACAGTCCAGCTATGCCTATAAGACACAGCCACAGTCCTTTTGGACCATCTCTATTCATCTGCGTTCTGTACCAAACCTCCACTTTCTCTTTCTCCCATTCTAATTAACTTGGAATCTTTCAGAGCCGCGGGTCTGCGAACGAGTAGAAAAAACACAGCAAAAAAACTGCATCATATGTCGCACTTTTTTACCTTCCCACTTTATAATTATAATCTGTAGACCTTCATATATCATATTTGTCAATTATTTTGCTTTCGCTATCATTGTGGTTCATGTATGCCACTGGGGATTGTACTTTAAAACAAGATTTCATGTTTTCCACTCGCAGCGTTATCTGCCAAGTGGTAAATTCGCTACTGCCATGGGAGCTGCGACTTTGTAATACTCTGTTCAACCCTCTTGTTGATGAGTAATGATTGCAACATTTGTCCTTTCCAAAGCCACCATAACCACAAAAGCAGCTGTGAAATATTCCCACCTATATCATTAATTTATGAAATATGCATGTCATTAATTTTTATCCATTCCCACATAAATTTTCTATTTTTATATTATTCTATTTTTTTCCTAATATATTCCTACTTGATAAAGAAGAGACTAATTCCTAAGATACGATAAGACATCTAAGTAGAGATCACATGTTTAAAAAATTCAAATTCCTTTCACTTGGACCAATATACATTAATTTTTATATTATTCTCTAATCAAGTATTTTCACGTCATTAGTAAGTGACTTATTATAAAACTGCTATAATAGTTATACTCTTTTAGTGATGTCCTAACATATATTAGAATCCAGGGTAAAATTTATCGGCAGATCTTTGATTAAGCTATGTGGATTTGATGATTGTCTCCTCAAACACCGCCAGCAGCTACCTAGCAAGTAGCAAGAGCTACCTTTTGGTTCGCTAAGCTAAACAACTTGGTTTGTGCCTCGCTATTAAAATTACTCTTCCAAAGAAGCTACCTTGCTTTGGGACCATTCTCACATCTAATTTTATACAAGCATCTCATTTTATTCTTGAGTACAACCTGTAGCAGAACTACTGTCTACTGTATTGATGACACCATAAATGATTTTGTTCTTAAGTGAGATTCTCTATTTCAGTTAGGCTCATCAGCTTAGGTATAGGACACAATACTTCCTAAGGAGGAAAAAATGAAAATATAAAAGATCGAGAGAACAAGTACTTGATGAATTTGTCAGTGGCACATGTAAAAGAAAGAAAATAGCAATAGGGAACCTCACAGTGTTAAATCTAACCATATATCTCAACAAAATATAACTTTGATAAAGGAATATCTAACCATATTTGATTACATACTGTGCCAATAGCCTTCTAGCACCTGCCCTAGTAATCAGGGGCGCGCCTTGGTATTCAAGGCGGGTCTTACATCGCCCCCACATCCCATTTTCTCAATTCTTCACTTAAATTCCAATAGCTTGCAGTTTCATTTACTTTAAAAATAAAAAAATAAAAAACAAGCGCAATGCATTCTACTTTTACTACTCGGATTTTGGTTTGAATCTTGGGCTAATATTTATAAGAATTATAATTTTCTCTAATAGAACCTTAGCGGATTGGTTTAATGGTAAACGAACATGTAATATATTAGTAAGCATGTCATAAGTTTGAATTTCAACTACACTAATTTTTTAAGATCAAACAGTAAATAATATTTTTGTAAATTTCTTAAACCTGATGTGGATGACATGTCTTTAACCAAATTGGAGAAATGAATTGGTCGATGAGGTGTGCGCAAACTGACTCAAATACTACTTGAGTGCAATATTACAACAAAATTCTCTAATAGTACAACATTGATGTGTGGGTGCACCATTAAAATCGTTCAAAAAAAATTAGTTTAGAATAATCTAGTTGATGGAGGGAGAATTGCCCAAGTTTTTATAAGTGGTTCTTTGCTCATATATTCAACTAATGTGTAACTTAATAGTTCAAAACCAAACAACTATTAAACACTTACATGTTAGTAATATTATTTAGTATTTTCAATCGTAAATCATATTCACTAAGGAATCAATACCAAAAAGAAAAATATATTAACTAAGGAATCTCAGCCCGATGGGAGTTGGGATCTTAAAGTAGGTTGTACTCACTAAGAAATTATTAGGTGCTTCTGAAGTAACAGCTAGGATTATGCTCATTTCGTTCAAATTATGACATGTAATCATGGGACCTACTTTTAACAAAAATTAAGAAAATAAAAATTAACTACGGTTAACCTTTTTTTATTATTAAAAAAATAACAAAACTTCTTTCTTTTATCTTCCTTTCTCATATTCTTCTCAATTTCTGGTAACCCTAACCCCCAATTACATGTCTTCTTCTAAAGTAGGCAAATTATGGACAAACCATGTTTCTTGTCGTAGCTGAACCAGAGGAAAAGAGGCAATGCACGTCGTTTTTGTCGACACCAGAACAAAAGCTCATGTGGTCGGAATCTATGGAGTTTGGGATTCGACAGAGGCGCGAGTGCATGCGAGTAGGATTGCGGTTGTTACTAGTTCGCATGACGCTAGAGAGAAGCTTGCGTTGCCGGAAACAAAGGTATAGGCTTGCTGGCAGAACAACTTTAACCAAGCTTGCTATTGTCACTCTGTTAGCCACCTCGACCCAACAACCTAATCTTCACCCATAATTGCGCCTCTGCCTCCCTGTAATCAGCGTTGTCACACTACCGTGGGTCGCAGTCCTACCCTATAACGCCTTAATACCGAAATCTCAATATTATAACATTTATTAAGATAAACAACATTACAACGTCACTACAAACATAATAGTCTGATCATATATCCATAATGTAAACTGAAGTCATCATAGAGAGCCTTATGAAATGCGAAAAACATTCTTATATATATAATTATACAACATTAGCTTAAGGAAGGCTTAGTGTAATACATAAATTGTTTACATAACAAACTAGCATAAATAAATGCAAAGTCTGATTTAGAAGCAATAACAAGTAAAACTATGCTAGTCTTTTAGCTCTTTTTTCTTCTTACTCTTTGAAGAGCCTTTACCTAGATTTACTAATACAGTGGGGTGAGAACAAAAAATTCTCAGTATAAATAAACCAAAACTAGTCATACATTTCATAATAAACATAATCTTAAAACATACTATAATATGATATATTTGTATTCTATACAATGTTTAACGTTAGTATCTAGATAAACCAAGTTAATCATACATTCATACTTACACATTTAGCTCATTTAAAGCCCAAACATGTTCTATTAGGAACTTTGTCTTTTTGTGCTTACCTACTGCAAGGAGAAAATTTTTTTAACCTCATCTACATGTAACCCTAGCTCTTGATTAGGAATACTTGTCCCCTTAGGAACTTCTGACTCTTTTCCTTATAGCCAAATGAAAGTACTTATCATATAAGGTCACATTAGTAGAAAAAATACTACCAATCCATCCTAGTTTACTTACATCTATCACACTACCTCATCACATCTTATGTGATATCTAAAGCAACACTAAGTTACTTAAGGTGCAAGACACTTACCCAAGGCAAACCACTATTTTTGGTTGCATAAGTCCTATGTTTTTCTTATCTATGCTAAATGGTTATTTCCATGTTGAAATATCCATAATAGCTTCTCAAGATACTTTATAAAGCATGCATAAGGGGTCCCATCTAATAGGATTCCTTGTTTCTGCAAGATAAAAATCTTGCAAAATTTTGCACTGGGTGCTCAACCACTCAAGCGTTGGACAGACGCTTAGGCATTCAGGAAAGGGACACTTAGGCGCTCAGTGCGTGCATCAGGTAATAAATTCTCTGGCCTTTGGGAGCTTAGGTGCTACATCATAGGTGCCCAGCCACTGGGATGACAGAACGTATGCCCTGATTCTAAGTATTGAGCGCCCAAAAGCTGGCACTAGCGTTGGCACACTAGAACAGAATTCTGTAGAAGCTCATCTTCTGCATAATTCATCCAAAAAACCAAAATGATTAATCACTTCTAATTCAAACTTTGTTGTTTTCCAACACCACTCATGATATTTAGACTTGTTGTAGTCTATAACCTCTTTAATCTAGGTTCTAACATCAAGGAAATGAATTAAAACTAATCTTTGCCCTTTTCTTATCTCATCATTCATGGAATAAATCAAGAACACTCTTAAGTCCTATATTCACAATCATGATTCAAACATAACCAATTCAAGTCATCATCAAGTTTCCAAACAAGAATCAAGTGTGAAAAGTCACAATTAACTATCAATCCCATTTCTATTCAACAAACCACCACTAGGAAAACAAGTTGAACCAAATGGAAAGATCAAGTTATTACAACAAATCCCCTAATTTAGGTCATTTATGATGATGAGAACAAACTTTGGCCTTTCCTTTTAATTCTTTCTTCTTTCTATCTTCTTCCCCTTTCTCTTGCTCTTCCTTTCTTTCTTTGTTTTTCTCCTTTTCCTGATGGTGTTGTTGTATGGCCGTGAGAACCAAGAGAAAATGAGTGAAATATCATAGAATATAAGTCAATAAAAGAGGCTGCCAAACTGTGAATGACTTAAACACTTGGATATTTCACTAATACCTCTTGATTTGTTAGAAACACTTGATTTAGTTAAATCAAGTTTTTTGACTTCCAACAATTTTAAAATAAATACTACGATTCATATAAATTATTGTTTAACCATTATCTTATTTTTCAATATCTGCTGGTAGTCAATCGGGCATTAAACGCATAACTAGTATGTCTAAAAATACCTCACTAACTCTGTTTTTCTTGAAACTTTAACTACATCTTACTTAACTCATTTGTGACTTAGAAACAAATTCTCCATATCTATTTCCCTCATCCAAGAAACTTATGCCATTATTTGAGTCATTTTAAGCTACTTTTCATCTTTCGGGTTACAACAAAGTGCCTAAATCAACTCAGATTGTCACAAAAATAAACAAGCACGTTAAGCAAGTCATATGCTACCTTTGTATACATATAAAAGTCTAACATGTTATTAAGGTTACTACATTTCTCCCCTTCTTTTTAAAATTTTAAACCCAAAATTGCTTACTTGATAAGAACAACTCTGGATAGCCTTATTGCATGTAGGACTCTCGCTTCCAAGTAGCCTCCCTAGCGTCAAAACCGCCCCATATAACCTTCACCAGAGAAAATGATAACTCCATAAAATGTAGTTATTTGCGCCTTATATTGGTGATATATTGATTTCTTAGTCCTTGTGCTTAAGCATGAATGGAAGACTTTAGCCTCACTTTTTATTCAAATTCATGTTGATGTCTTCCTTTCTAATCTTGCTAAAATCCTTCCTATTCTTTGTTGGATTAAGTTGATTTACACTTGTAATTAATTAGGTGACTTCTTTATTGCAGGAAGGACTCTAAACTAATAAAATGAACAAGCCAAGGCTCAGCATTGGAGGAGGAAGCTTAGGAAGCATTCCAACTTATCGCGCCGCGGCACAGGGTGTATTGCATTATGGCGTCTTACTCTCTGCCTGCTGCACATACTAAAGACAGAGACTAGAGCATCGTGGCGCAAAGTAAGTTACGTCGCGATGCACTTTTGTCTGCTCAGACTTCACTTAACCACCTGCACTCACGCCACGGCATAACAATGGTCACGCTGCAGTGCAAGTTCACGGGTTTTGTCTATAAATATTATTTCATCATATATTTTAAGGGAGTTAGGTGGGAGAAGACAGAGAACGCATGAAGTACCAGTTTTTCATCATTTTGGAGAACTCTGAAAGGGTTTAGGGGGAAAATCACTATCATCCAAGGAGGATAAAGTATCCCAATATCACATTAAAGTTTTTTCCCTCCTTTCTCTTTATTCTTTCTTTTGCTAGGTCATGGGCATGGAATCTCTCTTGAGATTTTCATGTTCCATGGGTAGTTATATAGTCTATAGGGATTCCTTTGGATCCTTCTATGTACATTAGTGACTTTGTAACCTTTTAAGTTTATAATGATAATTGATTTTGTTCATCCATGTTTCTCTTAATGTTCATAGATGTTTGACCAACATTTATTGTATTTTGATAAAATCTTTTGAACTAAACATAGGAATCTAGATTTTAGATCATGGATATGGATGATGCATGTTTAACTTCATTCTAATGGTGGGATGAATTAATTCGTTACTAGGATAGACATATACTTATTGGTCATGTATAGCAATTGTTAAGAACCAACCTTAATGCATGGAGTTTGCTCTAGTTTTTATGGACACATAGTGAGGTAGATAAATGACATAGGGTTAAATGACCTAAACATAGGCTTTTAGCTAATGTAGTATCTTAAGCTAACAAAACTAGTCATCATTGTTACTTAATATGGTTGCAAGTTGCTAAGTAAAGTAGTTGGTGAAGAAGGAGTCCCTATGCTTTCATTATTGTCTCTTACTCCTAATTTATCGCCTTTTAGTCTATACATTGGCTACACACATTTTTCCAAATTTATATGTGCTTGAATAGAATTCATTAAGCTATTAGTTAATATTTGGCATTAGATATTATTCATTATTCCCATGGAAATGAACTTTCTCGTCATTGTATTACTTTCGCGACCCGTGTACTTGCGATACACAAAAGGTCCAATAAGTTTTTGGCACCGTTGCCAGGGATAACAGCTAATTTCTAATTTTTGCCAATATTGACAACAAGTTTAATTAGTTTTAATTCAAGTTTTCTTTTAGCTCATTTTAATCCAAGTTTCATTGTTTCATTATTTTAGTTACAAATACCATGGTTGGTAACAATGATCATACAAGGCCCTCAAGAGAGTTTGCAACTCTTCAAATGGATAATCTACAATCAAGTATAAGGCAGCCTCCTATCCGAGCTAACAATTTCAAAATTAAACCGGCCATCATTCAAATGATACAAACTTTGGTGCAATTTGGTGGTTTGCCTAGTGAAGATCTAAATGCCCACTTGTCAAATTTTCTGGAGATTTGTGACACATTCAAGCATAATGGAGTCTTTAAAGATGTCATTCGACTAAGGCTCCTTCCTTTTTCTCTCAGAGAAAGAGCCAAAAGTTAGTTACAATCTCTACCAGCAAGATCCATAAGTACTTGGAGTGATGTCTATGGCAAATTTCTAAACAAATATTTCCCACCTGCCAAGACTGCGAAGATTGTAAATAACATTACTTCATTCACTCAAGCTAATTTTGAATCTTTGTATGAAGTATGGGAGAGATACAAAGATCTTTTGAGAAGGTGCTTTCATCATGAAATTCCTCCATGGCACCAAATCTATTCCTTCCATAAAGGGTTGTTGCCTCACCACCATCCAATTGTGGATGCAGTTACAGGCAAGTCATTGCTTGGAAAATCCTTTGATGAGGCATTCCAGCTGCTCGAAGAATTGGCCACAAATAGCTACCAGTGGCCTTCCGCAAGAAATACTCCAAAAAAGGTAGTTGAAATGCATGATATTGATGTAATTGCATCACTTTCTGCTCAAGTGGATGCAATTGCTAATAAGTTGGATAATTTTGGAGCGAGTCCTTATTTGAGCCCTTTTGTGCTTTGTGATCGATGTGGCAATAATCATGCAACTGATAGGTGCCCTTCCACCCTGGAGAGTGCATAATATGTTGGGAACTATCAGCCATCACTGAACAATCCTTGTTCATATCAATATAACCCTAGATGGAGAAATCATCTAAACTACTCCTGGAGAGATAATCAAGGTTCATCATCTTCATCAACTAGTAATGAAAGACAACCTTATCCTCCTGGTTTCTCTTCATAGTTAAGATCTCTTATACAAGATCATGCAGTTCATGGTCAAGTTCGATTCTTATATGTCGAAGATAGATGCTCATTTGCCCAAGATTGATGCCATGATTCAAAACCAAACGACTTCAATAAAAGCACTAGAAACCCAAATGGGTCAGTTGGCGAATGCTATAAACAATAGGCCCCCGGGGACTTTTCCAAGTGACACTGTTAGCAATCTAAGAGGTGATCCCAAGGATTCACTAACCTGCAAAGCTATTACCCTTAGAAGTGGAAAGGACATAGAAGGGAATCCTAAGATCAAATTGCTTGTAGATGATACTGAGGTGACATAAGATGAGGATATTGTGTATAAGGAGAACCAAAGGAATAAAGTAATTGAAAAGAAGAAGGATGAGGAAAAGAAGAAGGATGACAAACCTTATACATTACCTCTACTTTTTCCTAACAGATTGGCTAAACAAAAGTTGGATTCCTAATTCCAGAAGTTTCTGAAAGTCTTCAGGAAGCTTCACATAAACATTCCATCAAAGGTTTCCTTACTTTTGTGGCGAATCTTCGCTTGACTTATCACTCGCCAAGAGTGTGGCGTCTTCTTCCTTCCATTCCTTGTCTTTTTTTCATCTTTTTTTACTATTCACAACACTGTTCATGGCACTATTTATATTACTATTCACCCTTCATTGTTTAATTCTTTAAAACACGAAATTAACTCAAGGATGATCCGTAAAAACAATATGCATCCAACTTGGATCATATCATGTGCTCTGATACCACATGATATGATCCAAGTTGGATGCATATTGTTTTTACGGATCGTCCTTCAGTTGATTTCATGTTTTAAAGAATTAAACAATGAAAGGTAAACAGTGTCATGAACAGTACCATGAATAGTAAAAAATAAAAAGATGGAAAAAAGACAAGGAATGGAAGGAAGAAGATGCCACACTCTTGGAGAGTGATAAGTCAAGCGAAGATTTGCCACAAAGGTAAGGAAACCTTTGATAAGAACCAAGATGGGTCTTCTAAGAACCCCAAGAGAACTAAGCTCTCAAAACTTACAAAGGAGTGCAACAATATTCTCAAATTCAAAAGTGTCAAATGCAGTTAATACAAGCCTATTTGTAGGCATTAGGCATGCGGCTAGGTCTAGCTAAAAGAGGCAGCAAGCTAGCGCATTTTTAATCCTAACCCTAGTGCAAATATGGCCTAGGCCCAATTAGAAGGCAACACCTATCCCTAACTCTGCTATGCGCAAGTTAAGCCCAAACAATAGGCCCTTATTACAAAATTATCCCAAAAAGAAAATAAGAACCAAAACTGAGAAAATTAAAAGATTCAAATATATAATTAAATAAAATTGACTAAGAAGAATTCATGTCCCCACATTAGGCCCTTCATCAACTTGGATCATTTGGACCATCTTGAGTGCTCCTTCTCCTAGAATGGGCTTGAGTGAGAGAAAGTGGTTGACTTCTTTGTCCAAATCCTCCTTAGCCTTCTTAGCTCTTGACCTTGTCATTGGGCCTCTAAGTCCTCGCAATGCATCTTTGGGCATTGGGCCCGTTGGACTGCCACTTGAGCTTTCTTGGTCTCTATCATGCCCTCCCCCTTTGAAAGAATTCATCCTCGAATTTGATCCTTCATCACCTACATCAAAAGGACTTAAGTCAGCCACATTAAATGTTGCACTAACCTCATACTCACCTGGTAAGTTAACTTTGTAGGCATTGTCATTAATTCTTTCTAAGATTTGGAAGGGTCCATCTCCTCTAGGTAAGAGCTTAGATTTCCTTTGCAAAGGAAACCTTTCTTTTCGCATGTGCACCCACACCCAATCTCCTGGTTCAAAAATAACTTGCCTCATTCCCTTGTTTGCTTGCCTAGCATATTGCTCCATCTTCCTTTCAATTTGAGTCTTGACTTGTTCATGGAGCTTCCTCACATATTCAGCTTTTGCATGTCCACCCATATGAATTAAAGAAGAGACATTAGGTAGAGGAAGTAAATCAAGGGGGGTGAGGGGATTAAAACCATATACAATCTCAAAAGGAGAAAAGCTAGTAGTAGCATGCACAATCCTATTATAAGCAACTTCAACAAGAGGTAAGCATTCTTCCCAGGTTTTGATGTTCTTCTTGATGATTAATCGCAGCAAGGTTGATAGGGTCCTATTCACCACCTCAGTTTGCCCATCGGTTTGTGGGTGGCAAGTGGTAGAGAAGAGTAGCTTAGTCCCAAGCTTGTTCCAAAGGGTCCTCCAAAAATGACTTAGGAACTTTGAGTCACTATCTGATACTATGCTTTTGGGCATTCCATGCAGCCTCACAACTTCTTTGAAGAACAAGTTCACCACATGAATGGCGTCATCCACCTTATGGTAAGGAATGAAGTGGGTCATCTTAGAGAATCTGTCCACCACCATAAAAATAGAGTCTCTTCCTTTGTTTGAGCGGGGCAAAGGCAAAGAGGCTCCCGGGATGAAGTCCATTTGATGTTCAATCCCCCACAAAGGTGGTAGTCCAGAGGGACACTCTTTGGAAAGACACCTTCAAAGTCCTGCAAAATAGAATCAACTTCACTAGGTAGAGGGTTAGAGTTACAATTTAAGTATAAGTCCTTGTATATGCAAATGTACATATCTTGCTTTGCAAAGCAAGCCCTCTTTATCACACTCTCCCTAGCAATTAAACATTCAATTTTTTTTTCATTTACAAGTTTTTGGTCCCTATTCTTTGTTTCCCCCCCTGATTTTACTTTTACGTCTTTCTTCTCTTGCTCCGTTCTTAGCTTCAAGGACACTTGGTCTTCATAAACCTATTTGGGAGTAAGGGGTACAAGAGTTACCTTTAAGGAATTATGAACAAAGGAGTACTTGCTAGTGAAACCATCATGAATAGCATGCTTATCAAATTGCCAAGGCCTTCTAAGCAAAATATAGCCGACCTCTATGGGAACAACATCACACAAAACATAATTAACAAACTTACTAACACTTGTTGATTCACTATCAACTCACCATTCTTACTTAGCTATTGAAGCTTGTACGGTCGGGGTGAGGAGTAGTTTTAAAGTCAAGTTTTCTTACCAAGCGAGTGCTTGCCACATTGGTGTAACTTTCCCCATCAATGATTAATGAGCACACTTTGTCTTAGATGACACATCTTGTGTGGAAGATGTTTTTCCTTTGGTCTTGGTCCCTTGCCACAACTTGGCTACTCAAGAGTCTCCTTATCATTAGCAAGTCGCCATCATAAGCATAAGTCTCACATTCTTCTTCTCCTTCACTTGAGGGAAGGGAATTTGGACATGAATCACTAGAGAGGTGTCCCTCTCTTATCACCATTGCCATTTTGTTTGGGCATTGAGAGGCTACATGTCCACTCCCCAAGCATTTGAAGCACTTGATGTTCCTATTTTTAGAAAAAGAGGAAGAAGTATTAGTGGAAGGAAAAACATTAGAGTTTTTAGAAGTCATACCTCCCTTAGGTTGTGTAGAGGAGTCTTACTTTGGTTTCTTGTCTTTCCAAGTGGGAGGTTTGAGGTTAGAAGAAGGCTTCTTTCATGCACCATTTCTTTTGAGTTGTTGTTCCACCTTTATAGCTTGGTGGACTAACTCATCAAGCTCTTCATAGTTGTGCAACTCCACAATGTCTCCTGTCTCACGGTTTAAACTATGAAGGAAACATGACATGGTAGCCTCCCTATCTTCAATGACATTGGTCCTTATCATGGCCACCTCCATCTCCTTGTAGTACTCATCCATACTCCTACTTCCTTGGGTAAGTCTTTGGAGTTTATTGTGTAATTCCCTATGGTACCATGAAGGGACAAACCTCTTCCTTATCAAACTTTGCATCTTTTCCCAAGTATCTACGGGGTATTCCCTATTCCTTTCCCTCTCTTTTTGTACTTGGTTCCACTAAATTAGGGCATAGTCGAAAAATTCTAGGGCAGCCACCTTCACTTTCTTTTCTTCATTGTAATAGTGATAGTAAAAGATTTGTTCTACCTTGGTTTCCCATTCTAAGTAGGCTTCAGGGTCATTCTTTCCTTGGAAAGAAGGTACTTGGGTCTTTACTGCTCCTAGGTTTGCTCCTCTTTCATCACTCCTATGCCTCATATTCCTCCTTTCATAACTCTTTTCACTCCTCTCATGCCTCCTTCTCCTATCATGGTTCCTCCTAGTCCGCTTTTCCCCACCCGAATCATAAGTATCTTCATCTTCATGCGAGACTTCATGTTGAGAGTCTCTCCTCCTTTCATTATCGAGCCTTGTGTTTATCTCCACCCTAAACTTCTCTAGTTCTTTAGCTAAGGCTTGCATAAGGTTTACAGTCCTAGGAGATGGGGGTGTACTTCCTTCACTCATCTTTGCACAAGTAATAAGAATAATTCAAGATTGAAAGGCCCTTACCACTCTTCTCACGTGTATACACTCTTAGATTGATTCCACTCGTGTTTCACACAATTAGGCTTTTGTTTAATGAAAACGCTCTTGCCTTTTACCACTCAAGTTCTCTTTGCAAGTTCTTAAATGAACCCTCTTGCGTTTCAATTATCAAAAGTTTTTACAAAAGTAGCGGTCCTCACAAGAGTAAGCACTCAGAAGTTGAAGAAAGGATGAAACTCTAGACAAAACTCAAAGGAATTTAAAAGACAAGCAAAAAAAGCTAATTTAAAAAAAAGGTAAAACTCAAAAGAAATAAGAAGAAAAAAGAAATGCACAAGGTATGTAGAATAACACCGCTTAATGAAATTCACAAGGCATTCAAACTTAATCTTGCTTAAGTGCAAGGGCAGTCTCTTTTTTTTTTAATAGACTTTTTTTTCCTTTTTTTTATTATTTTTCATGCCCTTGTTCTCTTTTTGCACTTAAAAAAAATTAATTCTTGCAATTTTAGTTCCAAATGTTATTGTACCCAATTGTGTATTTAGGAGCTTCCTTTTAAATTATGGTGCTATAAAACATCTAACAGCAATGGATATAGAGTTGATAAGATCAAAACTGTAAATATTGTGTAGAAATTAAAGAATAGAAACTAAAGGCAAAAAATAAAAGGACTAGAATTTAAATGGCAAAAAGTAAAGAACGGAAAGTAAAGAATGTTGTCAATTCTTAGGAATGGCAGAGATCAATGATGATCAAGGTTCTGTACATTTATGACATTCAAGCAATGGTGCTTGATGTTTGAAAAGCAATAAGAACAAGTACAAAAAATACAAGAACTTTATCAACTCTAGGATCCAGACTCTAGATATGACATGATATGATCCAAGTTGGATGCATATTATTTTTACAAATCGTCCTTGAGTTGATTTTGTATTTTAAAGAATTAAATGATGAAGGATGAATAGTAACATGAACAGTACCGTGAACATTGTCGTGAACAATGTCATGAACAGTGTCGTGAATAGTAAAAAAGAAAAAGATGAAAAAAAGACAAGAAATGGAAGGAAGAAGACGTCATACTCTTGGAGAGTAATAAGTCAAGCGAAGATTCGCCACAAAGGTAAGGAAACATTTGATAAGAACCAAGATGGGTCTTCTAAGAACCCCAAGAGAACTAAGCTCTCAAAACTCACAAAGGAGTGCAATAATATTCTCAAATACAGAAGTGTCAAATGTAGTTAACACAAGCTTATTTATAGGCATTAGGTATGCGGCTAGGTCTAGCTAAAGGAGGTAGCAAGCTAGCGCATTTTTAATCCTAACCTTAGTGCAAATGTGGCCCGAGCCCAATTAGAAGGCAACACATATCCCTAGCTTTGCTATGTGCAAGTTTAGCCCAAACAATAGTCCCTTATTACAAAATTATCCCAAAAAGAAAATAAGAACCAAAACTGAGAAAATTAAAAAGTTCAAATACATAATTAAATAAAATTGACTAAGAAGAAATCATGCCCCCACATTAGGCCCTTCATCAACTTGGATCATTTGGACCATCTTGAGTGCTCCTTCTCCTAGAATGGGCTTGAGTGAGAGAAAGTGGTTAACTTCTTTGTCCGAATCCTCCTTAGCCTTCTTAGCTCTTGACCTTGTCATTGGGCCTCTAAGTCCTCGCAATGCATCTTTGGGCATTGGGCCCGTTAGGCTGCCACTTGAGCTTTCTTGGTCTTCATCAGCACTCACAAAGGAATGCAGTGCTATCCTGCAAAACAAGCTACCCCAAAAGTTGAAAGATCCGTGAAGTTTTACCATACCATGCACAATTGGGAGTCAATTCAATAGTAAAGCTTTGTGTGATTTGGGGTCGAGTATTAACTTGATGCTTCTTTCAATCTTCCAACGATTAGAATTGGGTGAAGTAAAGCCAACCTCTATAACCTTGCAATTAGCTGATATGACTCTCACATATCCGAAGGGGGTCATTGAGGATGTTTTGGTAAAGGTGGACAAGCTCATTTTCCCTGCTAACTTTGTCATCCTTGATATGGAGGAGGACTGCAATGTGCCATTAAATCTAGGGAGGCCTTTCTTGGCAACTGGTAAGACCATGATTGATGTACAAAAGGGAGAGCTTACCATGCAAGTGAATGACGAGAAGGTAACTTTTAACATTTATAAGGCCATTAAATTCCCTGATGATCAAGAAGAATGTTCCTATGTTGGTATGATTGATCAGATAGTAAATGTTGCATTTCATGCTAATTTTCTTGATGATTCTCTTGCTTTAACTTTGACATCTCATGATGAGCATGTAGATAGGGATGACATTAGGGAATGTATTAAACTGCTTTACTCTTCTGCTAAGTTTTACAAGAAACCAAGTTTTGAGCCATTGCAGATCTCCTCTTACAAGCCTATTTTATAACCTTCCATCATCTCTCCACCCAAGTTGGAACTCAAACCATTGCCCGATCACTTGAAATATTCATACTTAGGAGAATCATCCATGTAACACCCTCCATAGGGCATCACATTTTATACTAAAAACTTAAAACCTGAAAATCTTTTCATAAAAGTTTTGAGTTCTAAAAGATGAATTTTAAAATTTCTTTTCGCGGAAACATAAACTTACCAAAAATTATAAGTAAAACAGAAATTAAACTGAATTGATGAATACACATATTATATACCACATAATTTTCAACATCATTTTTAAACATAAGATTTACAAACTCAGAGAAACAGTAACAAACCCTGTAACATCCCAGGACTGCCTGCAGGATTGACGAGTGTCTCCACAAACCAACACAGGTCTTTTCAGCGTGCTTTGTCCTCACTTACACGCATCCTAGGAAACTTCCCAGGAGGTCACCCATCCCACAATTGCTCCAGGTCAAGCATGCTTAACAATGGAGTTCTTATGTTCTAGGCTCCCGAAAAAAAGTTACAATTTGTTGATATGGTTACGCCTAATCAATTCCTTTAAGTCATCTTCAACTATGCAGTCCCATACCTACACAGTCTCTGAATCCCTCTCATTTCGGTGCGTATTCAATTCATTCATGGGACCCTTCGCCTAGAAGCATGCCAGGAGCTGCTCCTTGTACGTGCGTCTCATGCACTGGCGTCCACTCCCCGCCCTCATCAATCCCGGGACACCACATGCCCACCAGCTTCCGCCTGGTTCGTCCTCGAACCACACCGTACTGGGAGAGGTCCCGTCTTTGATACCATCTATAACATCCCGGGACTGCCTGTAGGATTGACGAGTGTCTCCACAAACTAACACAAGTCTTTTCAGCGTGCTTTGTCCTCACTCACACGCATCCTAGGAAACTTCCCAGGAGTTCACCCATCCCACAATTGCTCCAGGTCAAGCACGTTTAACATTGGAGTTCTTATGTTCTAGGCTCCCGAAAAGAAGTTGCAACTTGTTGATATGGTTATGCCTAATCAATTCCTTTAAGTCATCCTCAACTATGCAGTCTCATACCCTTGCACGAATTCTAAATCCCTCTCATTCCTGTAGTATTCGACCATTCATGGGACCCTTCGCCTAAAAGCATGCCAGGAGCTGCTCCTTGTACGTGCTTCTCATGCACCGGCATCCATTCCCCGCCCTCATCAACCCCGGGACACCACAAACCCAATGACGGGTACTAATAATAGCACGATAACAACAGTAACGAGAAAAACCCAACATACATGTTTCGTTTCTCCACCAAACTGCATCATGTTGAAAACTGAGAAGATCACTTCTCGACGTCGTCACCGACCACCGAACATTGCCTCCAATAAGTCTACGAAATTCCTTTCACCTACTATATGAATTTAACAATACAAACACAACAAAGCAATACAGCAAGTAGGTGAGATCCCCTTTCACCAATACCAGTACGGTAGTAAAGAATGATACGAATGACAAAGTCATTCCATACATACAAATGTCACAAATATAATCATGTTAATAAATTATCTTTATATTTAGAAAACATATATCAAACCAATATAAACATCAACAGTATATCAACAACAGATATCAATAATATACATATAAAATGAGTATGCCACCATGATATGGGCCTCGAAAATGTCACAACAATATGTACACAACTATGCATATGCATAATGCATCACACTCCTACTCCATGAAGCTAAACAAATTTCGAATATGAATGGTCCAGAAGATCTGTCACCCATAATGACAGTCTAAGCTAGACGCGAGACATAAATAGTGCTTGTCGGGACAATACGCCAGTGCGTTGCAACGGTATATCATGGCCAGGCATATAAGGTGACAAATAGGTCACTATGAATAACCGCGCCCTGATGTCCCCAGTAGATCACCCACTTGGATCACTCCTATTCAGCTCTCATTCATTCCTAAATAACAAAAGCCATCACAACCATCGACTATGCATGCCAACTCAATGCATATATATGAACCATAATTTAGTCTCAAAATATTCTCATATTTATGTAAATGCCCTCAATGGCAATAATCTTAAAATACAGTACGTTCCCACTAGACGTACTGTAACATCCCGAAAAATACCTATTTGGTCATAATTCATCATTTTATAATATTCTTGATTTTTAGAAATTTTTCTAGAATTTTTCGGAAATGACGAATATTTTAATATATTCTTCGTTTTACGTGCACACTGAGCTGAGAATTGCTGAGGTCAGTGTAACACTCCGGAAATTGATTATTTCACCATGAATAGTCATTTTCTAATATTTGTGATTTATGTGAATTTTTAATTTTTATATTAAACGTCGAATATTTTAATATATTCCTCGTTTTGCGTGAAACTTAGTCATCGTGAAAACTATATGTTTTTAGCGCTCAAAAATTGGAAAATTATATGATGAGTGGTTGTTTTATAATATTTGCAATTTTTGAGAATTTTCTGGGAATTTTCCGGAACCGTCGAATATTTTAATATATTCCTCGTTTTACGTGCACACTGAGCAGAATCAGAGAAACGCGATGTTTTCTCTGAGAACCTTGGACTATGGATAAGTCGACGGGGGATCTTACTAAACCCGAGGCTGACACAGTTTACAAGGTTTCACAATTTTCGAGAAATCTTAACAGATGACATTTAAATCAATACGCGAAAAATTCATCAATAGTCGGCCGTAATTAAATACCGACTCACAATCCGTAACTATTATCTATTGGATAATAGTGTGTAATAAAAATACTATCACATTATCCTAATGTAATCCGCTTTATGTCAAATCTACCTACTTTAATTCAAATTTAATGGTTAAATATTCAAGCTTCCTTAAGAAACTTTGACCCCAAACTTTGACCACATGTGTAGCTTCCAAAGGAAGCCAATTTTTGGCACTCAATTCTCTCTCTCACGTACGTGATCTGCAGCCCACTCAAAGAGAAAGGGTTAATTCTAATATCCTAATATTACAACTAAAGGCATTATCACCAAAAACACCATTTCTTCTTCCTTTTTACGTTTCTTCTTCTTCTTTCTCTTCAACCATTTCTTTCTTCCTCTTCCAGCCACCACACATCCAGCCACCCTCCAAAGACTCCAACATTCATAAAAATTCACACCAACCATATTTTCTTAATCTCCTACTCCTTCTCATCATCTTTTGTGCTTGGAGTTTTCAAGAAAAATTCCATCTTCAACCATTTCTCAAGCTTTGAAGGTGAGCTCCCATGGCTGAAAAATTTCAGACTTCCACTCCATTTTCAAGCTTCTGGTTTTCCTCTTGATTTAATGGTCATTTTCTTCTTCTTTTTCCCCTCATTACATTGTTCTAACTTGGACCACATTTTCTAGGGTTCTTGGAGCTTCAAATCCGAAAATCAAGTGCTCTTGGAATTTTTTCTTGGTTCTTCATCTTGGTAAGAGGAAGATTAATCCTCCTCAACCTCTTTAGCAACTAGGAACCTTGTATTTGATTCTTGGAAGAAAAACCACATAGTGGTTGTTCTTGAAATTGCTTGAAATTGATTACTTGAATGTTATCTTAATTTAGCCACTAGATGCCAGGGAGAAGATTTCAACCATTTTGAGTAGTTGATTGAGTGGTTAATTATTCATGTAATTTTGTGATTGAAATCCATGTTGCTTGCTGGAAAATTCTGGTTGCTGGACCATTACATGTGTCACGGTTTTTGACTCTGTTTTGGGGCTGTTTTTGGGCTGGAAAATGAAGGGAAATGATGCTTAAATTTTGATCAATGTAAGGCTAATTAAATCAAGTAGTTGGGTGATTAAAGTGGACAAAATTCTTTGCTTGACCATTACATGTGTCACGGTTTTTGACTCTGTTTTGGGGCTGTTTTTGGGCTGGAAAATGAAGGGAAATGATGCTTAAATTTTGATCAATGTAAGGCTAATTAAATCAAGTAGTTAAGGGTGATTAAAGTGGACAAAATTCTGGTTGCTGGACCATTACATGTGTCACGGTTTTTGACTTAATTTGGGGCTGTTTTTGGGCTGGAAAATGAATGGAAATGATGCTTAAATTTTGACCAATGCATGGCAAATTAAATCAAGTAGTTAAGGTTGATTCAAGTGGACAAAATTCTGGTTGTTGGACCTTGGTGAGTGCCACGGTTTTGGGCTGTTCTTAAGAGCAGAAATTTTGGTTAACATTGTGTCAAGAGTAATGCTAGGCAAATTAGGTAAAGGAAGACTAAACTAGTGAGAAGAAAATTGGTAACCTAGGACCCTATGGGGTGCCACGGTTTTTGAGGCTAGCAATTAAGGGAAATTGTGATAAATTGTAACAAGCATTTGATTTGAAGTAATCAATGTATAAATATGGAATGTAATGGAAGAAGAATTTGAAATTGAAACTCAAGTGATGCCACGGTTTTTAGGTGGAAAAATGGGGTAATTTATGGTTGATGTGCAATAAGTATGAGACTAGAATTAATTAAGTAACAAGATGGGATTTAATGGAAGAACAATTGGAAGTTGAGACTTCTATGGTGGCTACGGTTTTGGAGCCAAGAACCTAGGGTTTTTGGTGAGTTAATTGAACAAGTGAACACTTTAAATAATTAAGGGAGTGGTGTACAAGATTATGGCTTGAAAGGAATTGGAATTGAATTCATTAGGAGGCCACGGCCTCTAGTACATTATTTAGGAAAATGTAATTTTGGTAAATTGGAAGTATAAGTAATTAGATACTTAGAGAACTAGGTAATGAAATGGACACTTATTAAATTAGAAGGATTATTAGGATTAAGACTTCATAAGCCTTAAAGGACTAAGAATGAATTCATCATAAGACTTAAGGTGATCATAAGTGGGTAAAGAACATGAGAATGTGAGACTTGAGGGCTTAAATAAAATGTAAGTTATTGGAGATCGAATTGCCTTAGTATGTTAAGTTGATTTTTGAACATGAACCTTGAAATAAGGAATAAATTCTAAGTTAGGATTCATAATGAACCTAATGACGTATTGATTGATTTGACATTGATATTATGTGATTATGGAATTGTATGAAATTATGAATCATACATGTGCATGCATAGTGTCTTATGCATTGTGATTGTCCTTGTGGACACCACAAAGGCCTAGTTGCCTAGGAGATTGAACACACCTTAGTGCGGGTGCGATAACAACACTGGGTCGTGTTAAACCTCGGGGCGTCATGGTGCGGGTCCCTCACATGGACGCATCAGAGTCCTGTGCCGTGGGGCAAACCGATGTAAACACACCGACGATCCGTCACTTGACCACCGTCCTATATCGTGATCTAGTATAGAATGTTCGTTTCAATGCCTATGATTTGCGCATTTAAAATTTATTGATAACACAACAAAGCAATAAGAAAATAGAGTTGAGATGTCTCCCGATCTTTCTCTCCACTTGATTGAGTCTAGCTCCATGGAGTAGGAATTTGGGAAAGCATGCATATGAGTCATGATATACCCCGTCATTGTTAATATTTATTTTCCATAACTATAATCATTTAATAATTATCTTTATATTTAGTGATGATTGTATCAAAACCAATATTTGCTTATCTTGTTGGAATTTCTCGCTCATCAAATTGAATATGATATTCGAGTTGCTAATGATTGGGCGCGTGCGCACCATTTCTAGATATGATTGGTAATGATGGTAGGATGTCTTACCTCTTTCTTGTATTCTTGTGCTTCTTATGTATATATATATGTACGTTTGATAAAAGATCGTGAGGGAGATGAAGAAGAATCTTGGTTGATTTGGATTGATGTGTGGATGAGATTTCTTCAATTACGTGAGACACAATAAGGCATTGATGCCTGTCTCGTCACATACTTAGTGCTATGTGCATGGGGTTGCGGATTTGTCTTCTTGCCGCTTGGTACCCATCCCTGGGTTACTACTTTCCCCTTTAGGTTTTTAGTTCCATATATTTTATTTGACTCTATAATTATTATATCCTATGATATCAATGATTTACGTTAATTAACTATAAAATATATATAGAAGGCATATGATTTTATTTTGGTGGTTGTGTATAAGATGATGTTGCATTTGGATATGGGTTAATACAAATACATTTCGAGGCTCGTATATTCTACTACGTATAAACAAAAAAAAAAAAATAAACTTCTAAATTTTGAAACGTAATTTTATCAAAATATTCTCATATTTATTTAATGCCCTCAATGTAATGACGATCGTAAAATACGAATTAGATCAAGGGGTGTTACACGTACTATATTTCCACATGTCCAAAATACAGTACATTCCCACTTGACGTACCATATTTTCACATGTCCGGGTCCACCACTTTGGCTCGATAGTAAAACTCGTTGTTCCAATTAATCGCGCAGAAATTTTATCACGTTTTCATAATTTTGTCATTTTTACAAACGTTTTTAAATCACGTAAATATATTTTGTTGTTTTTAAAATTGTGTACTATTTTTAAATCGTTTTCTCATTCGCGTAAGATTTTTAAATCGTTTTCTTAACCGAAAAGCTTTAAAATCTCCATTTCAAAACTGCGTAAGCTATTTTTCATACTTTAAAACTATGTAGAATAATTTCCTTACGTTATAAATATATTATGAAACTCTTTCCATTATTCGTTCATTTTTAGTAAATCGTGACAGTATCTTGTTTAGAAAATCTATAAAATATATTTTCTATATTGTCCTTTAAAAATCCCTTTAGTTTGGTTTATTACTACTAAATACACTTTGAAAATTTAAATTATACTTTTAAAATCTAAAGATAAGTATTTTTCAAGAATTTGATTCATTTTCCTTCAATACAACATTTCAAATAAAAATTAATTTACTTCTTGAAAATTCATTACAAATACATTCTTTTTAGGTAAAACATCAACTCTACACTTTAGAAAATAAGTTTTGAATTGATTACACATTTACAAAGCATTTTGGCCGAATCTCATAAAACCTTGGCATTTGATCTTTGGATCATTTTCTATCTTCTAAATCATTTTGAAATTCATTCATTCACCTAATTCCATTAAATCCTTCCTTTAGAAAATAGTTGAGAACATTTTGGTTCTCTTTTCTTGGTTGAGGCTGTGAGCCCCTTCTTGTGTTCTTTGGAACACTCATGCAAGTCCTCACATTTTATTTATATTGTACAATAAATATCATGCATCTATGAACACATACCATATATTAAAGCAATCATAAAACACATACAAAATATTAAAGCTATAAACATGCTTGCACACATAGTCAATCACAATTAGGAAAAACAATAAACAACCAAGCGAATGAATCTTTATGGATTCTTCACCACAAATACATCCATTCCTCACCACCAACACATGGCTGATGAGGGTAATCTCCCTCTTACCTCTTGAAGAAACCTCCAAAGTTCCTTGTATGTCCTCTTGTTGTCTCCTTTAAGATGAACTTCAACCACCAAGTACTTCTTGAAAATCAAAGAAAACGTGAAATATTAATATCTAAGGTTTAAACAAGAAAAACCATGGATCAAAATATGGTTTAGAACTTTGAATCTATGATTAGAAGAGGATATCAAGAATTTCACCCTTTATTCTTCAAACTTAGATCTTAGAAAAAGTGCTTGAAGATGGATGATTTGGAAGATGGTCTTAACATGAAAGTTCCTTAGAATTGCATGGAGATTCAAGATCTATGGTTGCTTAGAATTATTGAAGCTTTGAAGGTGATTTTGTGAGGGTTGGCCGTGAGCTTCCATAGAGAGGAAAGGTGAGAGTTAGGTGTTTGGCTTTGAAAGAACTCCTTGAAAATAAGTGATTTTGATCAAGACTCCAACTACAAAGTGCCTTGAAACAAGGTAAGGGTCCAAGATATATGGTTGGTGTAAATTATTGAAGAGTGATGGTAGAACCATGGCCTCTTGGCCGAATCCATGGAGAAGAGAAAGATAGGAACTTTTGTGTTCTTTGCTTGATAGGAAGATGGAAATGAATGAATCTTGAGAAATTTCTAACATGAAAGTGTCTTGGATCAATGAGAGGATTCAAGAATTGATATTGGTAGGAATTATTGAAGTTTGGAGAGTGGTTCTTAAATGTTTGGCTGAATTCATGAGGGAGAGAAAAGGAGAGAGTTTTGGTTGCTTGTTCTTGGTTCTTTGGAGAAAATGATGTGTAAGAGAGCAAGTGAGATGAATAGATGAAGGTTATCTTCCATTTGGGTGCTATGGCCGTGGTGTACAAAGAGAGAAAAGGGGTGAGAGCTTCTTGCCAAAGATTGCAAATGAATCAAAGCCCTCCTATTTATAGACTTCATGAAAAAGATGAAGACTTAAGGTATTTTTCGGTATACTGTAAGCAATGAACAATAATTACTGCTTATGAAGTCAGTGTCTATTGTCCAATAGATAATAAAATATACTTAGATTTTTTTCTTGTTTTAGCTGGGTAGCAACTATTGTTGATCATTTTCTACTAATTACCCTTGATGAGTCACAGAGCGAGTCATCAAAGAGAAGTTTCTAGAACATATGACTCACTACGATGAGTCAACATGATGAGTCAACGTAGATATTTCTAGAACAGGTGAGTCAGCATGGCAAGTCACAGTGCTGAGTCACTAGCTGAGTCAGCAATGGTGAGTCATAGCGCTGAGTCAGCATGGTAAGTCATCAGGGAACCTTCTGGAATGTGTGACTCACTACGGCGAGTCATAGGGGGAGTCCGCATTTCTAGAATGTGGTGAGTCACTGCTTCTAGAACATGACGTGTCACCGCTTCTGGAACATGGCGAGTCACCGCTTTTGGAAGCTTCTTGAAGATGCTGAGTCACAGGTGCTGAGGTGTCACGCTATGTGTCCAACTTCTATTGGTCCTATGCGATGAGTCACAACTACCAACTTTGACCGACTCCTTATTGGTCCATGTGTAAAGCACTCGATGACTAGGCACGTGATGATGCGTTTTCTAGAGTCTTCTAGAACAATTTGGAACATGTGAGTCACTAGGCTGATCACCTATGTGACTCACCAAACGATGAGTCGTCGTCTAGAACATTCTAGAGTGGGTGACTAGGCTTGCGCCTAGAATCATCCACTAGATATTTTTCAAGAAAGATATCATCCAATGGATAATAAAACATACCCCGATTTTATTTGTCAGATAAAATCGTAGGAAAATAAAACTTCAAAAACTGTTTCCGATTTCGGGTTTAGTAAGATCCCCCAGCTCCGAATCAACAGTACAAAAATTTCTGGCTAATAAAAATTTTTATTTTTTTTCCAGGCTCGCATACAGCCCAAAATATCAGAAATATATTAAATATTCAAAATATACCAAAATATCAAAAATATAATATAATATTCAAAATATCTCAAAATATCTCAAAATATCTAAAATATAATAAAATATTCAAAATATCTTAAAATATCTAAAATACATTAAAATATTCAAAATATCTGAAATATCACAAAAATCATATTAATTGTGAAACTCATGAAAATCAAATCAAATTAGCAAAAATAATTAAGAAATGAGAAAAAGAAATAAAATACGAAGACTTATATATTCAGCCCAAAAATAATATTAAAATAATCAAAAACGCAAAAACTCTCAAAAATTCCTAAAAATCACAAGAATCATAAAATTCACAGAAGTCAAGTCAGATTGCTCAAAATAATTCGGAATCGACCAAAACAAATAAAATACGTATTTTCGGGGTGTTATAATCCACATTGCTAGTCATCATTTCCTCACCATTATCAGAAGAGCAATAGTCCAAGTTATTGAGAATGTTGAGGCAATTTAAGATAGAGCTAGGATGAATTATTGCAGACATAAAAGGCATTAGTCCTACTATAAATATGCACAAAATTCTGCTGGAAGATGATGCCAAACCAATCATTAAGTACCAAAGACATCTGAACCCCATCATGAAGGAGATGGTAAAAAAGGAGATCATCAGATGGTTAGACGGGGGCATCATATACCTAATCTCAGATAGCACATGGGTGAGCCCTGTCCAGTGTGTACCTAAAAAAAGTGGAATGACGGTTGTTGCTAATGAAAACAATGACTTGATTCCCACCAGAACAGTCACGGGGTGGCATATTTGCATGGACTATAGGAAGCTAAACACCATAACCAGAAAGGATCATTTACCTCTGCCATTTATTAATCAGATGCCAGATAGGTTGGCAGGGCATGCATTTTACTACTTTCTACATGGATACTCGGGGTACAATTAGATTACTATAGCCCCTGATGATCAAGAGAAGACAACATTCATTTGCCCCTATGTCATATATGCTTTTAGGAGGATGCCATTTGGCTTGTGTAATGTGTTAGCAACCTTCCAGAGATGCATGATGGCAATCGTTACAGATATAGTAGAGAAGTTGTTGGAGGTCTTCATGGATGATTTCTTAGTCTTCGGTGATTCTTTTGATGATTTCTTGAATAATTTGGCTTTGGTTCTGCAAAGATATGAGAGACTAATTTGATGCTTAACTGGGAGAAGTGTCACTTCATAGTCCAAGAAGGCATAGTTCTTAGCCATAGAGTGTCATGCAAAGGGATGGAGGTGAATAGAGCAAAAATAGAGATGATTGAGAAACTTCCGCCACCAATCTCAGTGAAGGGAGTCAGAAGTTTCACAGGCATGTCGGTTTCTACCGGAGATTCATAAAGGACTTCTCTAAGATTGCTAAGCCTCTTTGCAACCTATTGGGGAAGGATGTCCAATTTAACTTTGATAAATCTTGCCTTGACACATTTGTGGAATTGAAAAAGAGACTTGTATCAGCTTTGGTAATTACCACCCCTGATTGGGAATTGCCCTTTGAACTAATGTATGATGCCAATGATTATGTTGTTGGTACAGTTTTGGGGCAGAGGAAGGATAAGGTGTTTCACTCCATATACAATGCAAGCAAAACTCTTAATGATGCACATCTAAACTACACCACAACAGAAAAAGAACTTCTGGCCGTTGTTTTCACATTTGATAAGTTTCAAGCATATTTGGTGGATACTAAGGTGATAGTCTACATAGACCACTCCGCGATTAAATACTTGGTGGCCAAGAAGGATGTAAAATCACGATTGATTCGATGAGTTTTACTGTTGCAAGAATTTGACTTGGAAATTCGAGACAAGAAAGGGTCTGAAAATTAAGTTGCTGACCACCTTTCTAGATTGGAAAATAAGGAATATCAAGCTGAACTAATCACAATCAGAGAGACATTCCCCGATGAGCAACTCTTTGCTGTTGTAGCTTAATCTGACCCTTGGTATGCTGACATTGTGAACTATCACCAGAGGAAGAAATTCTTGCACGATAGCAGGCACTATCTTTGAGATGAGCCTTTTTTATTTAAACAACATCTTGATCATATGTTGAGAAGGTGTGTACCTTTGGAGGAAGTTGAGCATATTTTGAATTAATGTCATGCTACCCCATATGGAGGTCATTATAATGGTGACAGAACAATGACAAAGGTGCTTCAATCTGACTTATATTGGCCATCTTTCTTCAAGGATGCATACTTCTATGTTAGCAAATGTGATAGGTGTCAGAAATCAGGGAACATATCAAGGAGAAATGAGATGCCCCTCAATTTCATTCTTGAAGTTGAAATTTTTGATGTTTGGGGCATTGACTTCATGGGCCATTTCATTCCTTCCTATAGGAATCTATATATTCTTGTGGCAGTGGACTACGTGTCCAAATGGATGGAAGCAAGTGCATTTCCTACCAATGACTTTAAGGTAGTGATAAACTTCATGAAGAAACAAATCTTCACCCGTTTTGGTACTCCATGAGCCATTATCAGTGACAGAGGGTCACATTTCTGCAATAAGTATTTTGAGGCTCTCCTTGCCAAATATGGGGTGACTCATCGAATTGCCACTGTATACCACCCATAGACAAGTGGACAAGCAGAGGTATCCAATCGGGAAATCAAGTGAATACTTGAGAAGACTGTTTGCCCATCTCACAAAGATTGGTCAAGACGACTTGATGATGCACTTTGGGCATATAGAACTGCTTATAAAAACCCCATTGGTATGTCCCCATATAAGCTTGTGTTTAGAAAAGCTTGTCATTTGGCCGTCGAGTTAGAGCATCATGCTTATTTGGTGATAAAGCAATGGAATTTTGATTTATAAGCTGCTGTTGACAAAAGATTATTGCAGCTAAATGAACTTGATGAATTTAGGCTTCAACCCTACGAGAATGCAAATTTGTACAAAGACAAGGTGAAGAGGTGGCATGATAAGAAGATTGTGCAAAAGACATTTGAGCAAGGCCAATAAATCCTCCTCTACAACTCCAGGCTCAAGCTCTTTCTAGGAAAGCTTAAATCTAGATGGTCAAGTCCGTTCCAAGTGGTAAATGTGTTTCCCTATAGGGCGATTGAGGTTGCGAATGTTGATGGAAAATCGTCCTTTAAAGTCAATGGTCAGCGCCTGACGCCTTACCCGGGAGGAGAATTTGATAAGGGGAAAACCTCTGTCACATTGGCTGCCCCAACATGAAAAATTAGAGAAAGTCCTGCCTAGACTATAAAAAAGGGGTCCCTTTTTTTTTTTAGAAATATCCACCCATATTCTTAATTCTTTCAATTTGAGTCTAGTGTTTGGAAACTTTGATTTTGATGTTTTATGTTATCTTGGTTATACATTTAATGTTTTAACTAGCTGGACTATTTTTACAGGTGATGGAGACTTTTAGGTAGCAAGGTAGCTACCAAATATTTTTTACTGCAAAATTTTGCAGGTTGGCTCCTCATGCTGCAACACACCAAGCTTACGTTGCGGCATTCTTGACTCTATTTTATCAAGGTTTCAAACCTGAGAGCTTACCATCACGGCGCACCAGGTGCACGCCGTGGCATTCTACTCTCAGGTTATCAGGGTAAGGAAGTTGTGAGCACGATGCCATGGTGCACAAAATGCACGCCGCGACGTGTGGTTATGTAAAAAAAATGAAACATGCGTTTCACTGGAGTTTGCGCCGCGACATAGCAAGCTATATGTCACGGTATGATGCTTGTTGCCTTAATAAAAAGGGAATAAGGTTTGCATTAAAGCACAAACCCTTTTCGCTCTTTCTGGTTGTCCCTCATTTTCTCACACATTTTCTTTCACCTTCATTTTTGGTTTCCTACATTGTTTTCATTTCTCCACCCCCATTTTCTCTCCAGGTAACTCGTTCTCTCACTTACTCTATTTTATTTCGCAACCTATTTTCCATTAAATCTGATTTTCCTTAATTTCAAAGTTTACTCAGGTTGATTTCTATGAGATTATGTACATTTTGGGTTTCTTTTTGTTTGTATTCTATGGCCTTTAAATGCTCTGGGGGGTAACATTATTGAGTGAGTAAATTGCTATTCAGGGAATTTATGCGCGTTGCGGCGTGCCTTATTGGCGTCGCGACGTATCTGGGTTAGTTTAAGTGTCGCAGCGTACCAAGTGCACGTCACAGTGTTCTCTTCCTAAATTGCTTGTTTTTTTAATGCTTTTCATCATGTTCCTCTTTTTGCCTTGGTGGCTATACCTTTTGCTCTTTTTACCATGCTTTACATATGCAACCATGCTTTGTATTTAATTTAAATGATTTGTATTTTTGTTCACATATTTCTTTTGTTTTCACTGTGGGTATCTTTTGACAGAACCAAGTATACTATTCTTGCTTCCACCATTCCTCCGAAATGCCAAAAAGGTGATAGTAGCCAGCGCTGCAGGGAAACTTCTCCCCCTGTTGAGTTTGATATAAGAAAATTCATTTCTGCAACTGCCCAGGAGAGATATTTCAAACCGGTCTCCAAGCTAGTAATTTCTGAGAAGGGGTTCAGCTTCAAGAAGGCTATTCACCAAGAGCTCGAGTGGACTATACAACACTACAAATGGAAGACAATTGTCAAATAACCAGTGTCTACCATTCTACCTATTGTTCGTGAATTATATGCCAACGCTGCATTTTCTGACCCCTAAACTTCGAAAGTCACAGTGCATGGCTGCCAGGTCTCCTTCTCTATTGAGAACATTAGAGCAGCCTTGGGCTTATCCGCCGTAGTAAAAATGTATAACTATATTAATTTCCTCCGCGTGGGGCTAGAGGAGGGAATTGACCTTGATGTTGTCACTACTCGAATCTGCACCCCACATTCATAACCTGTGATGTGGACCCTCGGTGTTCAGGATCGGCGGCCAAGGTACTTTTCCCATTCATGCTTGACTTCAGAGGCTCACGTGTGGTATCACTTCATTAGCACTCGGATCATCCCTTTTACCAATATGTCCGAGGTGATTAGAGATCGGGTCATCCTGATTTATTCTATTCTTGAGCACCGATCCATTGATGTTGCCCAGATCATCTATGAGCAGATTAAGAAGTCAATAAGGGACTCCAAGAGCCTTTTTTTCCCTTTTCTCATCCATATGCTTTGCAGCCGACATCAGGTACAATGGGCCTTCATGAGGAGCTAGTTGATGTTAAATAGCCTCTTAATGATAAAATCCTTCAAAGGCTAAAAGACGCTCTAGCCACAGCACTTGCTAGGCAGCAACAGGCTGGGAGTGAACCCAGGGCGGCCTATCCTCCCCCAAATGATGACTTGCGCATTGAGATTATGCGCCTGGTTCACATGGAGGCATACACTGTGGAGACCATCAAGTGGCCGGTGGAACGTCTACAAGTTTCCACTGATGATTTCCCCATCCCATGCTTCCCTCCTTACAATTATGCTAGACCTTCACAGTAGCAGTAGGATCCAATTGAAGACGGAGATGATGTATCGATGGCTGCTGCTGAGGAGGGTGATGATGAGGAGGAGGAGACTGCCACTGATGAGGATGATGTGTAGTTGTGATGCATACAGGGCATCTTTCTATTTTTTTACTACTTTTTCTGTGTTTTATACAGTGAGGGCACTGTTTCCCTCAGGTATGGGGGGTGTCTAACTGCTTTTGTCTAACTACTTATGTTATATATTTAGTGCTGATCTTTTGATAGTTAACTATTATGTTAATGCTTTGTTTTTTGGTATATTATGTTGCTGTGGTTGCCCAATGATGAATATGGATGCAAATTTGCCTTATGTTTTCTGTGAATCCATATATGATTCAGGATGTATGCTGAAACAATCTAGATTCTTTTTATGCTTAATGAATTTCCCACTAGTATGCTTATTTAGCTTTAGAAATGATTTGAGTGCTTGTTTAGATAATGTTTATGGGTTGTCCTTGTGAATGGCTTCTTTTATCTTTGAAATTATTTTCCAACTCTCTTGAAGCGAAATCCTAGATTGTGTATGATTGAGGAAATGAGTAGGGCATTATTTGAACCCATTGAGCCTTTCAAGCTTACCCTTACATGATGATATACATAGGTCCCCTTTGAAGCTTTTTAAGTGTTTGGCCTTATATGTTATTCATCATCAACATATTCGTTCCCATGTAACCATTCTAATGCATGTGAAAATATTGCATTCTTTCTCCTACCATTATTGTTTGTTGAGTGCATGATATGATATTTCTTAACTTGAGTCCTATAATTGAAAGGTATGAGTGCTTGTGTAAGTATACAAGTGATTTGAAGGAACCATGTGTTGTGAAAGAAATTAGTTAAGGAAAAAAGAAAAAGAAAAATAATGAGAAAAAAGAAGAGAATCCAAAACCAAAATCCAAAAGGCAAAACAAATGAAAGAGTAGTTTTGAAAAGTCTAGTTATTTCATTTTGCACACCCTTCTTGTATCAATTAGTCACTCGAGTCTTGAAATCAAATGTTTATGTTTCTCAATGTTTGTTTGTTATCCTTTTCCCTTTGTTCTTTAGCCCCTATCCATGGCCTTACATTACAAGTTGTTTAAGTCCCTTTTGATCCTCAGTTGTGCATGATTTACATTAGTGGAGAGAGAGTTGAATTACAATCTTTTGGATTCTTTAATTCATTTTCATGTGTATGCTCATAAACTTATCCAAATGAGTGCGATTTGAATTGATAAGGTCTTGTTTGCTTAATTATGGGAAATTTGTTATGCATGTTAGGAAGCTTTCATTGTTAGCATGCTAAGGATTTTGTATGGGTGAATCAGATTTTGAGGCAAAAGCATTCTTTGATTCTATATGCAATCATCACATGCTAGTTTTAAAATAATTGAAGTTGGAATCCATTTTGTTTTGTAGAAGAATGTGTGTTGAAGTATGTTGTGCCAGTGCTTGTGAAATCATACTTTGTTTTGCTCGAGGACTAGCAAAAATCTAGGTTTGGGAGTGTGATAACTCCATAAAATGTAGTTTTTTGCGCCCTATATTGGTGGTATATTGATTTCTTAGTCCTTGTGCTTAAGTATGATTGGAAGACTTTAGCCTCACTTTTTATTCAAATTCATGTTAATGTCTTCCTTTCTAATCTTGCTAAAATCCTTCCTATTCTTTGTTGGATTAAGTTGATTTACACTTGTAATTAGCTAGGTGACTTCTCTATTACAGGAAAGGCTCAAACTAATAAAATGAAACAAGTCAAGGGTCAGCATTGGAAGAGGAAACTTAGGAAGCATTCCAGCTTATCGGTACACAAAGTAGGTCATGCCGCATTGCGTTTTTGTCTACTCAGAATTCACTTAACCACCTGGCACTCATGCTCGCGAGTTTTGTCTATAAATACTGTTTTGTTAGATATTTTGAGGGAGTTCGGTGGAAGAAGGCAGAGAATGCAAGAAGTACCATTTTTTCATCATTTTGGAGAGCTTTGAAGGGATTTAGAGGGGAAATCACCATCATCCAAGGAGGATCAAGTATCTTAAGATCACATTATAGTGTTTTTCTTTCTTTCTCTTTATTCTCTCTTTTTCTAGGTCATGGGCATGGAATCTCTCTTGAGATTTTCGTGTTCCATGGATAGCTAAGCTATTTATAGGGATTCATTTGGATCCTTCTATGTACATTAGTGACTTTGTAACCTTTTAAGTTTATAATTATGATTGATTTTGTTCATCCATATTTCTCTTAATGCTCATAAATGTTTGACCAACATTTATTGTGTTGTGATAAAATCTTTTTAACTAGACATAGGAATCTAGATTTTAGATCATGGATGTGGGTGGTGTATGTTTAACTTCATTCTAATGGTGGGATGAATTAATTCGTTAAAAGGATAGACATATACCTATTGGCCATGTATAGCAATTGTTAAGAATCAACCTTAATGCATGGAGTTTGCTCTAGTTCTCATGGACACATAGTGAGCTAGGTAAATGACATAGGGTTAAATGACCTAGACATAGGGTTTTAGCTAATGTAATATCTTAAGCTAACAAAACTAGTCATCATTGTTGCTTAATATGGTTGTAAGTTTCTAAGTAAAGTAGTTAGTGAAGAAGGAGTCCATATGCTTTCATTACTGTCTCTTACTCCTAATTTATCGCCTTTTAGTCTATGCATTGGCTACACACACTTTTCCCAATTTATATGTGCTTGAATAGAATTCATTAAACTATTGGTTAATATTTGACATTAGATATTATTCATTATCCCCGTGGAAATGAACTTTCTCATCATTGTATTACTTTCATAACCCGTGCACTTGCGGTACACAAAAGTTCCAACAAGAAATTGTTTACCTCTAAGTTGTTTGACCCCTTTGTCCCCAATCTTTACTAGTTATATATTATAAGACAAATCATCTCTTAACTGTATTGATTCATATTTTACGATATGTGAAGGATCTGGATTATACTTTCTCAACTGAGACACGTGAAATACATCATGAAGGTTAGACAAACTGGGAGGAAGGGCTATCTGGTAGGCTACAGGTCCAACTTTCTTTAGAATTTGGTAGGGACCAAGAAAACGAGGATGTAACTTTCGGGTTTTCAATGCTATACCAATCCCTATTGTAGGAGTAACTCTTAAGAAAACATGATCTCCCTCATCAAACTTAAGAGGTCTCATTCTTTTGTCAGCATAGCTCTTTTGCCGACTTTGAGCTATAACCAACCTATCCTTAATCATTTTGATTTGCTATGTGATCTGTTGGACCAACTCTAGACCTAAGATGGTTCTCTCACCTACCTCATACCAACATAAAGATGATCTACACTTCCTTCCATATAAAGCCTCATAGGGTGCCATACCTATGCTGGAGTGATAACAATTGTTATAGGCAAACTCCACTATTGGTAAGAATTTATCCTAACTACCTTGTTGTTCTAAAACATATGCTCTAAGAATATCCTCAAGGGTTTGGATAGTTCTCTTTGTTTGTCCATCAGTTTGCAGGTGATAAGCCATACTAAGGCTCAACTTAGTCCTGAATGCCTTTTGCAAGGCTCCCCAAAGTCTAGATATGAATCTAGGGTCTCTATCTGACACTATACTTATGGGGACTCCATGCAACCTAACTATCTCTTCAAAGTATAGCTGGGCTAATTTCTCCAGAGAAGAGTTAGCTCTGATTAGTATAAAGTGGGCAGATTTGGTATCTATCCACTGTGACCCAAACTGCATCATAACCTAACTAAGTTCTGGGTAAACTTGTTACCAAGTCCATAGAGATCTTATCCCATTTTCACTCAGGGATCCCTAAAGACTGTAAAGGTCCTACAGATTTCTAGTGTTCAATCTTCACTTTTTGACAAGTTAAACACCTTGAGACATATTTTGCTATGTTTATTTTCATTTCAGACCACCAAAATATCTTCCTTAAATCTTGATACATCTTAGTGGTTCCAAGATTGATGGTATACTTACTCTTGTGAGCTTCCTCTAGGATATTCTCTTTGATCTCTGACTTTCTTAGAGCACAAAGTTTGTCTCTAAACTTTATCATCCTATCATTAGTCATGTCAAAATCCTCTTGGTTTCCTAAAAAGATCTGCTCACTAATGTCCCTTAAAGCTTCATCCTCCTTTTGAGCTTCTAAAATCTGAGTCCTTAAGTCATTTACTATATCCACTCTACTCACAAAGAGACTTTGTGGCATCACAGTCACCGTAAGACTCAAATCCTTGAAACTCTCAAGAAGTTCACTTTCTTGGACTATCATTCGGGACATATGTAGGAATTTTCTACTTAGTGCATTAGCCACTACATTGGCTTTACCCAGATGATACTTTAACTTGAAATCATAGTCTTTTAAGAATTACATCCATCTTCTTTGTCTCATGCTCAGCTCCTTCTAATCAAACAAGTACTTTAAACTCTTATGATTGCTAAACACCTCAAACTGGACTCTGTAGAGATAATGTCTCCAAATTTTTAAGGCAAAAACTACAGCAGCTAACTCCAAATCATGCGTAGGTAGTTCTCCTCATATGGCCTTAACTTCCTTGATACATAGGCAACTTCTCTCTTATCTTGCATTAGAACACACCTTAATCCCATCTTTAAAGCATCGCAAAATACCTCGGGATCTAGAATTACCAATATCGGGGTTGTAGTCAATCTCTTCTTTAGTTCTTGGAAACTATTCTCACAATCTTGAATCCACTCAAAAGTACTACATTTCTTAGTTAATCTAGTAAATGGTAGTGCTAATTGAGAAAATCCTTTAATAAACATTTTTTAATACCTAGCCAGGCCTATAAAGCTTTTAATCTTGGTCACAGTGGTGGGTCTCTCCCACTACAACACTGCTTCTATTTTATTGGGGTTAATTGAAATTCCTCCATAAGAAATTACATGACCCAAAAATTGCACTTCCGTTAGCCAAAAATCACACTAGGACAATTTGGAAAACAACTTCTTATCCTTGAGCATCTCTAAAACTATCCTTAGATGTTCCTCATGTTCTTCCACTATCTTCAAATAAATAAGGATGTCATCAATAAACACCACTACAAACCTGTCTAGATAGGGTCTAAAAACTTAGTTCATGTAATCCATAAACACTGTTGGAGCATTCGTCAACCCAAAGGATATCACAAGATACTCATAATGTCTATATCTAGTTCTGAAGGTGGTCTTAGGGATATCCTATCCCCTAATTATGATTTGATGATATCCGGCTCTTAGATCAATCTTAGAAAACACTGAAGCTCCTCTTAATTGATCCATCAGATCATCTATTCTAGGCAATGGATACTTGTTCTTGATGGTTACCTTGTTCAACTGTCTATAGTCAACATATAATCTCATGGTACCATATTTCTTCTTCACTAGTAACACTAGTGCTCCCCAAGGAGAAACACTAGCCTAATGAATTGTTTGTCCAACAACTCCTATATTTGTCTCTTGAGTTCTGCTAACTCTAGAGGTGACATCTTATAGGATGCTATAGAGATAGTTCTTGTACCTAACACTAAATCTATAGAAAATTCTATTTCTCTTTCTGGTGGCAACTCATCTACGTCACTCAGAAATACCTCTAGGAACTCCCTCACCATAGGTATATTGTCTAGGTTCTGCTCAACTTCTATATCTAAAGAGAAAAGAAGAACATATCCTAGAGCTCCTTCTACCATACAGTGATTGACCTGATTAGCATTAAGATAAACAAACTCGGAAGAAATAATTCTGGTAGGAGTATCAGGCAAAGATACTAAAGTCTTATCTAAACTGTTTAAGACTACATGATTGGATGACAACTAATCCATACCAAGGATGACAACTATATTTACAAGTGGTAAACAAATATAAGATTTACAAAAAAGACTTTTTCTTTTATTCTTATACAACAATCACAACATACTTTTGAGATTATAACTAGTTTATTGATTAATGTAGAAATAGATAGGTTATATGGTAGTTTTGAAACATGCAAATCTAACATCCTTACACAATCATTAGAAACAAAAGAGTGGGATGCTCCTGAATCATGCATGACATTTAAAAGATGATTTAGAATTATGTCTTTACCTTTAATAAGGTCAGAAGACTAGGCCACCTCCTTCCCGCCTAGAGTATAAACTCTCCACTTAGCTAATGGCCTAGCGGTAGGCTCATCTCCTTTCTTTGGGGACAACCTCTAGAAAAATGCCTTGGTTTCTCACAAGTTTAACATACAGAATGGTGCCAAACATGGTTTGCCTTCATGGATTTTCTTGCACTTAGGACATCTGGGTATCTTAGAATCTGTTTGTACTTGCTTACCCTTTCCTTGAGGACTAGTAGTTTTAGAAGTGATCTTCCTAAACTTATCATCCTCACGCTTTCTTTTCTGAAATTCTTGTGACTTATGCACAAAAAGAACCTTATTTTCATATTCTTCCACAATTCAGAACTTACTTACCAAAGATGGAAAATCTCTAATCTCTAGGGGTTGAACGACCCTTTGTATATCTTCTTTCAAACCTTCTTCAAATTTAATGCACTTCCATGCTTCATCTGGATTAAATCTGATGTAAGAAGAGAACTTTGATAACTTGTCAAATTTGGCCACATATTGACCAATTGGCATCTCGCCTTGCACAAGCCTTAGAAATTCCATCTCCTTTTCACTTTGCATATTCTACGGAAAATATTTTCCCAAGAAGGAATTTTTGAACACCACCCAAGTGATAGGAGTTCTAGATACATCTAGTAACCTCTTTGCACCAGTCCACCAGTCCTCTGCCTCCCCTTCTAACATAAAAGAAGCAAAAAGAACCTTCTAGTTGTTCGAGCAAGTCATGAATGTGAAAATCTTCTCCATCTCCTTGAACCATCCAACTGCTCGTATTGGGTCGTATTCCCCCTTGAACGGTGAAGGATTTATCTTCTTGAATTTTGACAAATCCACAAAATTCTGGTTCCTTCCAAATTGTACCTCCCGTACTGGTGGTGGTACAAGTGGTGGTGTTGGTGGCAGAGGTGGATTATTTTCCATCCTCTCTAGAGCCCTTGCAGTGACAGCTGCTTGGTCCCTTATAACATTAGTAGTTGCGATGGCAGCGACCGTCTGCTCCCTCATGGCATTGGCCATTGCCTAACAGCATCTACCATACCTTTACCTTCTCTAGATGATGTGTTCCGGATCTCTCTAGCTTGCCTAGGATGTGCAATAATTTCCTATACACATAGAACAATACATATTGAGTTGATCAATCCCAATATCATGTAATCATGCAACAATAGCTAATAACATTCCAACTTAAGGCCAATCATGCAATTCCATCAAGGTATCTCACATAAGAAACAAGAAAAAGCATAATTTCTAATAAGAACTTCTAACATGCCTAAGCATAGTCAGTCTATACCCCGACTCAACAAGATGAACTGCCCTGATACCATAATGTAATGCCTTAATATTAAAATCTCAAAATTATAACATTTATTAAGATAAACAGTATTACAACGTCACTACATACATAATAGTCTGATTATATATCCATAATGTACACTGGAGTCATCATAGAGAGCTTTATGAAATGCTGAAAACATACTTACATATATAATTATACAACATTAACCTAAGGAAGGCTTAGTGTAATACATAAATTGTTTATATAGCAAACTAGCATAAATAAATACAAAGCCTGATTTAGAAGCAATAAAAAGTAAAATTATGCTAGTCTTTCAGCTCCTTTTTCTTCTTACTCTTTGAAGAGCCTTTACCAGGATTTACATAGCAATACAGCAACGTGAGAACCAACAATCCTCTGTATGAATAAACCAAAACTAGTCATACATTTCATAATAAACATAATCCTAAAACATGCTATAATTGTGAAAATAAGTTTGCCCCAATGGTTTAATATGTTAAGTTTTGATGATGACAAATACAAGACAAAAAGAATGATGCTTATGCTACATAAATGTACTTAATAGTTAATATTGTATCATGCATGATTCTGTGCTTTATCTAGTTATATTTCACTTAACAATCATGCAATGAGATATGTGTAGCATTCATTATAGAATATATCCAATAAATGCTTTATATGAGTTATAATGAATTAATATTGGATTTAGCTCTATTTAAATGAAAATGTGTAAAGTGTTCTTTGTTATATCCTACATAGAGCATATCTATTAATAAATATCTTATTTGGATATGTCTATGAAAGTCTTATATGCATGTCTGACTAATTAGAGTTGTACATTTATGAATCATGCATATGAAGATATTGAATTATGATTTTAGACTAACTTTGTTTGTTTTTTGTGAGCAATATTTGTAGTATAATCCAAGTACCAAGAGTGAGCATTGTAATAAGAAAGCAAAAGATCACAATCATGCTCAACTCAAGAAGAATGAGAATGATAAGATGTTCTAAGCATTTGCAAGGTTTGAAGAGAAAAAATTTGTGGAAGCTTGGATTACATTAAGAAGCTTAAGGACTAGAATTTGTATATTTTTCTTTTAGGCTTACTCTTATGTAAAGATAGAGGTTTTACAAGAAAAGAGCTCAAATATGATTTCCAAATATTTACAAATGATTTTCACATGCTAAAATGCCCAACAAACATATTTTGAAAAGCTTGTCATGGTGGTAGTTCAAAACTATCAAAATGGTCAAGTTTGAGTTTTACAAAACTAACATTTGGTTACTCTTTTGATCATATCTTTCAAAATACTTTGAGTTTTGTTCTAAAACTTATTCCATTTGAAAATAGACTCAAAGATCTTTTTAATGAATGGTCATTTGCTTTAAACAGATGAGAAATGAAAAAGTTATGATCATTTAAAGTCAGTTTTCAAAACTAAAGTGATTTATTCGAATAACAATGTTGTTAATCAAATAACACGACCCAGAAAACGTTCTAGAACATGTTTTTGAAGCTTTATTCAAATAACAATGTTGTTATTCGAATAACACGACCCAAAATACTCACAACGACTAGTTTCTTGGCATTTAATGCTACCAATTATTGCATCCAACGGCTCCTTTGATCAAATACTCTATAAATACATGTCTTTGGTCATCTTTAATGGCTAACCAACAACTTGAAACATATTTCTATTGCACTAATCCAAGAATCAATCTTTCAATCCATTTGTGCTCTGTTTTTGTAAATATTTGAGATATCCTTGAAGAGCATTATAGAGCTTCAATTTGTATTATCCACTCTTGAGAGAGTTTTTATTCATCTATACTTTGTATAATCTATAAAGAGGGTGAGGTATCCCTCAAAAGTTTGTAAGGGTGAGGTATCCCTTGAAATTGAGGCTCAAGCACAAAGGGTGAGGTATCCCAACGTGTGTTGAGTGCTTTAATTTGTAAAGGTTTCAAGCACCTGTTCAAGCTTGACGTGATAGTGGAAAATCTCAGGTAGTTTACTTGAGGACTGGACGTAGGCCACAAGTGGTTGGTAGTTGAATCAAGATAAATACTGTGTTTGCTTCTCTCAACTCTATCTCCTTTACATTTGTGCTTTAATTATATATGCTTGAGTTGAATTTGATTTCTAGCTTATTTGTTTGATTTATCCTACAACCCAAGTGATATTTGAGAAATCTCTAATAGTTGTACCTTTTCCGCTGCATATGTTGATTGAAAATATCAAAATGTATAGTTTCTCAAAGTTGTTTTAAAAATTTGTAATCACCCAATTCACCCCCCTCTTAGGTGATGGTTGCCATGACTAACAAGTGGTATCAAAGCTTCGTGCTCTGTTGAAAGCTTAACCACTTAGAGTTAAAGATCCTTGATTATTGGCACCCATTAAAAGGCTTTTCAAAGTGGAGGGTTTTGAAATTGATAAACAACCATTCTTTGATGGTGTGCATTTTGTTTATTGGAAAGCTAGAATGGAATTCTATATGCAATCTATTGATCTTGATTTGTGGGATGTTGTGCTTGATGGATTTTCTCCTAAACTAAAATACGATTTGAATGTTTATGAGAAGAAATGTTTTTCCTTGAACATTAGAGGAATGCAAATGTTGAGAAGTAGTTTAAATGATGATACTTATGCTAAAATTAAGAGTTGCTCTAGTGCTAAAG